>JAGXJF010005023.1:0-600000 GCA_019208055.1 Stipa capillata
GATACATCTAACTCCCAAAAATGGCAGTTTTTTGGGAGTTAAGATTTTTTTGGGGATGGGTTAGAGATGCTCTAAGTTGCCTTGCCTCTGATTGAATTCTTCTCATTGAACCTCCGAATCAGAATCTTCCCCGACGTTGCTAAAATCCCCAACCAGAATGGTTCTCCTCCTGTACCAATGCACCTCCTTCCTAGCTCCTGCTACCACCGCCCAACCACCTTTTCCAATTCTCCCTCTAGCCTCGCCACTTCCTGTGACAGAGATGGCATTCACTACTACCACACAAGAGCACAAGCCAATGTGAGCGGATAAGGAGGAAGACAACGTATTATTTTTTTGTGAGGCGGAGACGGAGAAGAGGATGTACACAAGGAAGAACAGAGTGACGGTCGTTGAAGAGAGGGGAAACAAGTAAAATTTGTGCTTGTCATGCACATTCGCTAAACAAAACAACAATTTTTATCAAATATTTTTTATTGCTCTGTAGCAACACACGGGTGCCTATTAATATGACGTTTTAAAATTGAACACAAGAATTAAAATTATAGTTAAAATATTATTTATAACTAGGTTTTTATGATTATAGTTAAAATACCATTTATGTAATCGTGATTACCGAGAGGTGGGGTGTATCTTTTATCGAGAAGATCGCTGGGCCTCTGTGCGTACACTTCTCCGGTCCTTGACGCGTTGACGGGCCAACACCAAGCCTGTATACACTGCCGCGCCGTGCACTTTGGAATATCGCAGCCACTCGGGCCTACTTAGTACACGGAACAAACTGGGCCGAGAGGGAACTAACGACACAGACCCGGGGCACAAGAAAGCGCAGCCGAACAGGCCACAAATCCTCAGTTCCCCACGCCGACTCCACGTCCCAGGACCCAGGCTCCCATCCAGCACAACCGATCGGTGCTGCAGCGCGCTACACCGCACGCGCAAAGTCGCACATCTGAAGCGTGGATCGCCTCAAAAAAGAAAAAGAAAAAAACACTGAAGCGTGGACGTGCCGGCGCAGACTTCGTCCTCATCCGTGGCGGAGCTCGAACGTCTAGCTTCGTGGCGGATGGGATCATTTACTCATGGAACAGCGCGCCACGGTTGCATGGGGGAGTTTACCATCGCGCCACAGGCGATAAGCGGCCCCCGCGCACGGCACCGCGGCGTAGCTCGGCTGCCCCGAGATGGATTCCACCAGCTGTCCAGCTAGGCCACCGCCCGGCTGGTTTCTGCCTCTGTTGTGCCCACCAACCCGCTTCACCTCCCTCGCAGCACCGCTCAGGTTCCGTTGCTGCACGGCTAGTACTTTTTTTTTGGGGTAAAGAGAGGACTTATATTAAATCAAAGCAAAACGGATTACAATCCTTTGCCAAGATATCCGCCAGGCCCGGAGGATCCTCCAGCACCCAAACAGGGGAGTTATGGAGCCGGCCAGCGATCTGAGCAAGCTCATGAGCAGCAAAATTACAGTCTCTCTTTACATGGTTTAAGGAGAAATCCGGAAGAAGCTGGAGAACAGCTTTAAATTCTTTGTACAGGAAACGCAGCGCCGACCGATCCTCCTGAGTGCTCTTCAAACCCTTAATCAAGTTCAGGCAATCAGACTCAAAAGAGACTGGCATCGTTGTATATTCGCTGATGAGTCGGACCCCCGCCAAACCGGCCAATAATTCAGCTTCCTCCGCACTGGTGCACATCGGCAGCTTAAGAGCAGTGGCTAAGATACATTCCCCTCGGCAATTCCTCACAATAGCACCTGCATAAGCATCCCCTGACGAGTCACGGAAACGAGCATCGGTGTTCAGTTTCAACCATCCCTCCAGCGGTACTTCCCATCGACTAACGCCGGGCAAAGGAGCATCAGGAGCAGCTTTCGATCCCAGAACAGCCTTACCAGAGGAGACAGCCGGCAAGCTTTTCAGATTGAGCACAATACCTGCATAGGCTACCAGAAAACTTGCAGAAGCGTCCACAGAAGCATCTCCTTTGCCGTGAATAACATCGTTCCGAAGAAACCATGATCACCAGAACAACAATAAGATGAGGTCCCGTTGCCGATCCGTCGCATAATCCAGCAAAGACAACAGCCAGTCCGGTCCCGATCGCACGAAGACATCTTCCGCCGGGAGCACCCAGCTAGTTCTCAGAACCGAGCGCAGAGCCCTCGCCTTTGTGCACCTCACAGCAGCATGAAACCCATCCTCACCCTCAGCCCCACAGATCAAGCAGCAGCCAGAGGAGCTTATTTGCCGGCGCCTGCAGTTCTCCTCCGTAGCCAGGCCTTCACGGGCAAGCTTCCACGCAAAAATCTTGACTTTATTCGGTACACCAGCCTTCCAAATCCGCGACCAGAGGGTTCTAGTACCATCTGGGCATCGACTCGACGCCCCACTATTCATCGTCCGACAATGCTCACGTAGAGCAAGGCGATAAGCACTGCGCACAGAAAAAAATCCCTCCTTTTTCGTAATGCCAAGCCACAAAATCATCCACAGCAAACGGAGGCACTTTGATCTTCAACACCTCATCTGCATCATGGACATGGAAAACAGATCGTACCAAAGTTACATCCCAACCTGATCCATCGGAAGTGAACAACTCGGACACCCACTTCAGCCGGGAGCGACAAGGTTTACCTGTAATTTTGAGCCCCTCCTGCCGCGGCACCCAGTTATCGCGCCAAATACGAATTTTCCGCCCATCTCCAACGCGCCAAATAAGACCCTTCTTGAGGAGGTCCAACCCATGAACTACCCCCAACCAAGACGGCGAGCCACCAGACGAAAAAACAGTGTCAATTAAGTCACCACACAGGTAATATCTCGCTTTCAGCAGCCTGGCACACAAACTCTCCGGAAACTGAATTAACCGCCAAGCTTGACGAGCTAAGAGGGCCTGATTAAACACCCGCAGATCACGGAACCCAATCCCCCCATGAGATTTAGGCATGATGGCCTTCTCCCAGGCGAGTCAATGGACCTTCCTTCTGTGCACATCATCTCCCCACCAAAAGTTCCTCATAATTTGCATCAACTCTTCGCACAAGCCTAAGGAGAACTTAAACACTCCCATAGCATAAGTAGGAAGCGCCTGCATAACTGACTTAATCAACACTTCTTTGCCCCCAACTGACAGGTATTTCTCCGACCAATCAGACAAACGCTTATGGAACTTATCCTTAATGGACTGAAACTGCCCTTTCTTCAATCTCCCTTCCGGCACCGGTAAACCAAGATATCTATCATCGAAATGAGCTTTATTCACTCCTAAAACCGCCCGCACACCTTCGCGGTTCACATCTGAAACACCAGCCCCACAGAACAGAGCACACTTGTTCTGGCTGATAAGTTGACCAGTACTTCGTTCGAAAGTATGCAGAATGCTCTTGACGATCTCAGCTTGACCAATGGAAGCTTTGAAGAACAGCAAGCTGTCATCCGCAAAGAGTAGGTGTGAAATGCCCGGAGCTTTCCGACATATTTTCAAGTCCTCCAACTTTCCACGCCCAATAGAATCCTTTATAAGAGCTGATAATCCATCAGCTATAAAAAGGAATAAGTACGGCGAAAGAGGATCGCCTTGTCGTAAACCCTGCGAGGGAGAGAACGCAGACAGAACATTCCCATTGAGACTCACCGAGTATCGAACAGACGACACGCAGATCATGATCCAATTGATCCAGGTTGCGTGAAACCCGAGCTTATGCATGATAAGCTCCAACGAGCGCCAATCTACTCGGTCGTAAGCCTTAGCAAGGTCCAGTTTATAAGCACAGAACTCCGACCGGCCACCCCGGCCACGTTGCATAGAGTGAAGACACTCAAAAGCAATAAGAGCGTTGTCTGTAATCATCCTCCCGGAAACAAACGCACTTTGAGTAGGACAGATCACCTCCTGCAGCAAAGGGCGCAGACTATTCACCAAGCACTTAGCGACTACTTTGTATAACACATTGCACAAACTGATCGGCCTAAAGTCTTTTCAAGTAGAAGCATCACTCTTCTTCGGAATAAGAACAATACAAGTATCATTAACTCCCGCCGGCATCATCCCTTCCTCAAAGAAACATGTGACAGCTCTAGTGACATCGGCACGTAATACTTCCCAATTTAGTTGGAAAAACCGCGCCGGAAAACCATCGACCCCAGGAGCTTTTAAAGGACCAATTTGAAATAGAGCATCCCCAATTTCCTCGGGGGTAATAGCTCTACAGAGACTTTCATTCATCTCGTCCGTCACCACTCGGGAGAAATACGGCAAGATGAGATCAGGGTTCACACCATTATCACGGGTGTACAGCGTCTGAAAAAACTTCGTGGCAAGCTCATCCATCTTCTCCTGGTTTACCACCCATTGCCCCTCATCATTTCTCAATTTATGAATGAAGTTTTTCTTTGCACGCCAGGAAGCCTTGCGATGGAAAAAGTTTGTATTACGATCACCGTCCCGCAGCCAGGAGATCCGGGAACGCTGAGCCCACATGATCTCCTCCTTATGCAACAACTCGTCTTGCTCAGCAGAGAGACGACGCAACTGCTGCACTCCTTCCACAGTTCGGTCCATAGCAAGAGACTCCATCCGAGCTCTATTTTCCTCCAACTTCACCGAGATAGATCCAATTGACTTCTTACTCCAGGCTTGCAGAGATTTCATTGTGAATTTCAAGTTTCCCACGACATCCCCCAAATCACGCACAGGTTTCCCCGTCTCCACACAGAGCACAATTCCTCAGGCAGGGAAGCTTCACGTTCCCAGAATTTCTCATAGCGTCTGATCCTGCTGGCCTTCCTTCGGCACACCTGGATACACGTTTTAAGCAGAATCGGGCAGTGGTCCGAGACCGAAGACGTAATGTGAAGAAGTTGCGAATCCGGGAAGGCATGAGACCAGCACGGACTGGCCACCCCCCGATCAAGGCGAACACGGACATTGTAATCACCTCGTTGCTTGTTGTCAAACGTCCACGGGACGCCCACAAAACCAATGTCGTGGAGGTCACAGAGCGATAACACTTCCTGGAAATCAAGCATTTGACGCTGCCCCCGACGAGTCCTAGAGAAATGCTCCCCCTGGCACAAGGCATCATTGAAGTCACCCATCATCAGCCACGGAACAGCAGCATGATCCTTTAGGCGCCGAATCAGGGACCACATGAGATGACGATCCTGCACGCGAGCTTCGCCGTAAACAAAAGTTCCCCTCCAGAGTAACCCATCCATTCCCTCTCTGATCAAGACGTCAATATGGTGCTTGCCAAAAGATAGCAGCTCCACCACGACCGACTCATCCCAGAAGAGGGCCAGCCCCCCACCTTTACCTTCCCCGTTTACAGCCAAACAATTCCTGAGGCCCAAGCGCCAACGCAGCTGACGAACTCGTTCTTCCTCCCGTCTAGTCTCAGACAGGAAGACAATCTTCGGACGATGTGTTCGCGTGAGATGAACCAACTCTTGAACTGTCCGGGGTGGTCCCAAACCCCGGCAGTTCCAGCTTAAGATATTCATGATGTCCGGCAGTTCTCCCCTACGGAGTCCGCCGATCTTCCAGAAACATTCAAGTCTGAGGACATAGCACCACTCTTCTTCTGCCTCTTATTTCCATCAACTGAATTAGCCAGCCCACCAACAGATGAGCCCGGAGAGAACTTGGTCCCAGTATAGACTGCCAACTAATTTGAAACAGCAGCAGCATCCGGACGAGCTGGAAGGCCATCCCCAGTCCGGGTCTCTCCAACGACGAGACGCTTCCTCACGGATCTAACAACTTCCAAATTCGCTGGCACCAAGTGTTTCACCGGGCTAGTTGCAGTGTCTTTTAATTCCTCCTCCCGCGCATCAACCGAGCCCGGCACCTCCCCATGTGAAGGCCATCGAGCTCCTCTACTATGGTTAGCACTTCTCCCTGCCCACTCTCCACGTCCCCCCGAAGAGAAAGGACGTCGATCATTCTCCGCCAGTAGCCAAGACCCATACTGCAAATCCTTCTCCTCAAACACTCCATCCCCACATTCCTTAGCCACATGGTCCATCATGCCACACACACCACAGAAGTGCGGCAATTTCTCATATTGGACATGGAAGCGCTGGCGCGGTTCATTTTTCTTCAACAGCAGATTGAGAACCCTAATCAAAGGCTTGCTGATGTCAAGCTTCACCCGGACACGCAGATAGTTCCCCATAGACATACTCACATCATCCACACAAACAAAGTCGCCAATCCTCCTCCCGAATTGCCGGCCAATGTTGGCTGTACGAAGGCCCTCAGGAACACCACAAATACGAGCCCACACAGCCAGACGCTGGAGATTAACTGCCGATGCATCAGAAAATCCATCATACTCCTCCAAGAGTACGGCACTTCCTCGGAACAGCCAAGGTCCATCGTGCATGACGTGTTCCCAATCACCAAGACATTGGAATTGAATCGCGAATAGGTTCTGATCAATCGCCCGAAAACGAACGTCCTTCGCCAAACGCCATGCAGATCGCATGTTGGCAAAGAGCGCTGCATGGCTAAAAGTTTTTGGGGAGAAAACCCTAGCCACAGCCATCCACCGGGCAGCCGCCTGCAGATCCTCGAACTCCTCCTCCAATCCAAACGCTTCTTCCTCCTCCTCCTTCAGGTCAAGATGTTTGAGCATCTCACACAGCGGCGGGTTGCTTGACACGCCCCCACACCAGATTCCGATGAGCTCTCCATGGCGCACACCCAGGGGAGGACTACGCCACCAAAGACAATCGCCTCGCCTATAAACTCCCGAGGGCCGAGTTCGAGAAGGAGAGGAAGTCCGATCAATCAACGAAAACCCTCGAACTCCCGAGCCGCCGCCACGGGAGGAAAAGAAACCCTAACGGGGAGTTATTTTCAGCCAGCTTGCACGGCTAGTACTTTGGTTCCACACGAGTTACAAGAGTGCATGTGTTCTGGTCGAACAGAAACTTGGGCATGGTTTTCAACGTCACGCTCAGACTTCAGGATTTTGCTCCAACAAAGTGCTCAAATTATATTAGCGTGATAATATGACAGAATAAGAAGTGATTCCGTTCTCTTTGGAAAAGATAGGGAAGTGAGAATTTACAGAAAGGATTACTGAAACAGCATGGTTGAAACAAGTGTAACATGCAGAATGAACTGAAACATTTTAGGGGCACTCAGAACGGAGTCCTGGGTTCTACATCTAGCACATGCTACTCGCACTTATCTGTAAAATTTTACTACCTTCTCTATAAAGATGTCGCAGCCTCTATCACTCTCATCTACTGGGAAAAGGGGATCCGGCAGGGGATCAGCCTCTGTTCTGCAGCTGTTTGTATACGCTATTCGGGAGTCTAAAACTTCTAAGTTCTGAGCTGTGAAATAAGCCTTGCCTGTAACAAGGCAAAAGGAAGAAACCAAAACAATTCCATTCACATGAAGACACGTGGTGAAAAGAGGAATTCCAACATTCGAAAAGTAAAGTGCCAGATACTTGATCCGAGTGCGTTACATGAAGTGCAGTTGCATTGCTCTGAACTCAACAGGCAGTTCGATCGATCGAAAACAAGACCCTGATAAAAGCCCAGACACAGACACGAGGACAGATGACTGACCTGACAAGTTCGACGTTGCTAACACAAGAAACAACCGAACAAAGACAACAATATACACACACGCACACGAGACAAGAACCCTAGGGAGAACAAAAACCGAAAAGAAAAAGAGAGGGTAAAAGACAAACGAAACAAAGTGCACTCTGCTCCCACGCTAGCAATAACCCAGGCAAGCAGGTCTCACCGCCGTCGACGCCTCACTTCTACAGGGTGGCCACCAACCGGTCCAGAGAAAGGGATCAGCTCGATGGCCAGTCTCGGCGTATGTCGAAGGTGTATTTGATCTTCAGGTAGCATTTCCCGTCGTCGTCGACAAACTGTCAAAGCAATGCTCCCACTGTCAAATCTCTGAACCCTGAAGTACGTAGTTGCATATCTGAATAACGAGCCTGTGCCATCCGTTACCTTGGTCCTGGCAGAGTAGGATCCCCGAGCAAACATCCCGGACGGCGTGGTCTCCTGGGGCGTCACGAACGTGTACGGCTCCGGCTGGGGGCTGAACGTGCCGAGCATCTCCATGGCGCTGTCCACTGCACGAGCAAACCATGAGCGCGCTGCGTCGATGATACATTGATACGTACGTACGACGCTGGTTGTGGCGTCATCTGCAGAGAAATTCATGTTTCACCTTTGATGCCGGTCTTCCAGACGGTGTTGGTGTAGCGGAGGCCCGAGACGATGTTGTTGCTGACGGAGAGGGTGAACTTTAGCTCGTACTGGGAGCCTTCCTTGAGGGTGAACCACACCCCCTTGGCGTTGGGCTCCACCGGCAGCGGCAGAAAGATGTCAGGCCGGCCCGGGGACAGGATGGACAGGCTCATGATCTTGACGTCCGGCTCCAGTGTCTCTGCAGCAATTAAGTGTGATGAATCCAAATCTTAGATCGAAATTTCAAAGATTGCTGCATCCATGGCCGGAAAGTTAAGGATGTGCGTGCCAAAGAACGGATTGTTTTAGAAGGAAAAATACTAGTATACAGGAAGGTGCTTAGTGGTTGATCTGATTAAGCAAACATAAGCACGACAGATTGTTTATTTGTCTATAATCTATAAACTTCAAAAGTAAGGTTCCCTCGAATTATGCCCTGCAAAATGTGATCTTAAAAGCACCAAAAGTAGCACTACATAATTATCACTATAATAATCAGCATACATATTATTCCCTGGATATATGAATATATCTATCACTTTTCAGGGTAGGAAGACACCGCCATCGGTATCCAGCCTTAGTTCAAGGGGCCTGGATCTGTATTCAATTCATTCATATCACAATTGCAAACACGAGATAACCATGCACGGCAAAACACAGGACGAGCCTAACCAGCCGATGCATCCAAGAAAAATGCACGGCATGGTACGTACGGGACCTACCAAAACCAGTGCATTCGAGAAAAAACAGGGCTCCAGGATCTTTTTCCACCGAAATGATTAGCATGAAAAGATAAGGCCGGCCAGCCGGCCGGCCGGCCGGCCTATCCAACGGAGCCCACCACTTTTTACTTATTTCTCTGCTTCTGTTTTCTATGGCACGGGCGGCGCATAGATAGATTCATTCATAGATAGCCATGGAACGGGTTAAGCACGGAAAGCAACGGGTCGTTCACGGGACTATCTTGACTCGGCGGTGCTCACATGCAAAAACTGCTGCAAGTGCCGGTGCCGGTGCCGGTGCAGTGCTCTACTCGTGCCATTAAGCGCCAATTAAACGCAAGCAACGATTTGGCTAGAGATTTCGTGTCGCGAGTTTACCTCCCACGGAGTTCAAATCCACGCTGCCGAGGAGCTGCTCCTTCCACCTCCTCAGGCTCTCGTCATCCTGCAAGCATAAACAGAACGCAGCAAGAAATGAAGAAATGCACCGATAGGGATGTACTGCTAAGTAAAACGCCAACAACATCACCATGCATTTGCAAAAGTAGCAGCACGAGTTGAGGCAATGGCGCGAGTACCTTGTCCTTCTCGAGCTGGTCCTTGATGCTGACGATGGGGCCGAGGTCGATGGCCTCGGGGACCTTCTCCCCGTCCTCGTCGTCTTCCTCCTCTTCCTCCTTCCGGCAATGCGGCGCCTCGGCGCACTTCCCGTTTGTCACGGCATCCTCGGCGCGTGCCCCGCCGTCGCCGTGCTCCACGGCCGCCGCGTTCTTGGCCGCCAGCCGCTCCTTCGCCTCCTCCGGCCGGACCGCGATGTCGACCTTGGAGCAGGACATGGCTTCCACCGCCGACGACATCGTCACCGCACCACGCCGCAGCTGCCGCAACAATGGCGTTAACGACTAACCCAAGAACGGGGCAGAACAGAACGCGCGGAGACCCAAAAAAAAAGAGAGGGAGCGTGGCAAAAGCTAGGAAAGGAGGCAGGGGAGCACAGATACCGAGAGGCCGGGGTCACGAAAAGGAGCGAATACCAGAGAAACGTCGAAACGGATTTGGACAGGGAGAAAGGAACGCGGCGCAAGGCTCCAAAAAGAGGAGGGCGCGCACCGCAGAGCGCACGCGGAGCGGAGAGAGGGAGAGATGGTTGGATCCAACAATGGCAGCGAGCCAGAGAGGATAAGGGAGGTTTTAATTCCTCTGTGCAGGGGGAGGAGAGCTGGAGGAGGAGACCAGGGAAGGGGGAGTGGAGACGACGTGATGCTCACGACTCGCGCTGCAACCTCTCGGGGCAGTGGTACAACTGTACCGTTAGTTGAGGCGTTTTAATGTGCCGTTTTAATCTGGTTGAGAAGCCCTGCTGCTTGTCATAGGGTCCGGTTAAGTGTTAATCAATTATTCTTCTTCTATCTCGGTGAACTAATCATTGCTGTCTCGTTAGAAAAAAGAATCTATTCATTGCTGTGGGAAGAGAAAACTGTGATGCCTAGTGGTGGTAGAAATTGCTACCGAGTGCAGAATTGATGTGGTCCGGTTACTTTACCCTGCTGGATCTTTTACTGACGAGGTAAGTGAAGATCTGGGTCCGGCTATCCCAGTGTCCACCCTGCAGGTTTTTGTCTCAGGCGTTGTCGACTTGCCCAGGAAAATATGGTCCGTCCATCACGCTCCAATGATAGATCTGCGCAGGCCGTTCCACGCGGAGTGATGTTCAATCAATTTGTGTCCCCTCGTAGCTCATACCAACTCATTTCGGTACTACGGCTGAGCATTTGAACAATCCCTCACTTTTCAGCAGCAAGTGGCCTCTCGGAGCATTACAGCTTGTCTGCCCACCAAGCAGATGTTGTACCAAGTTTGCCCGCCCATTCAGCCTGATTTTAGCCCATAAACGTGTCCTGTTGGGGCCCAACTGCTAGTCAAACTTTTCGCCACCTGATGCCAGTGATGCACATTGCAATCACAGCATCCATATGATTGAAATTGTGTCAATGTAACTATGTGAAGAGCTAGAAGCAGGTTCAGCTGAAAATTTGCAATAAAATGTGGTAGTTTAACTAAGCCCCCCCACTGAGAGACTATATACAATAAAGAATGTTGGACCTCTATTCCAGAGCAAAATGTGGTTATGATAATCGTGCACAAAATTGTTGGATCTGCTCTTGTAGACCCCGCTTGCTAAGTTTCATCTGGAGCACATGTGGTGTATGGTGTATGTGCAGAAGATCTAATGCTCTACAATATGAACAGCAGTTTTACAGATTGAAGTATCTACAACGAAGATTTGTCAACAACAGCAGATTGAATTCTGCTGATGAACTCGTCGACGGGCATAGTACCCATCTCCCCATTGTGTCGGGACCTGATGGTGAGGGTCTTGGCTTAAACTTCTTTAGGACCAACAACCGCCATGAGCGGCACCTTTTGTGTTTCCGCATTCCTTATTAACTTTGGCAGACGCTCACCATGACATATCTCAGCACGTATACCTCTAGATTTCAGTTCTGAGACCACCTCATTACAGTATTGCAACTGAAAATATGAAACGAAGATGTCATTGCTTCGTAATTAACGCTCAGAAAGGCAAACATCTGAGATGTGTGTGACCTGTAAATATCTATTGAATAGAAAGACAAGTAAAACACAAACTTAATTGTACTAGCGTCTTCAGAACACAAGACGAGAACAATAATTTATTGGAGTAGAGGGTGGCTTTCTCGAACTACACTCATCAGTAAAATCGGCCAAGAAGGTTATTTAGATATACAATGCCTTCTTTAATCCATATTTTGCACAAAACTAGAAAACAAGTAAGCAAGTAATGATTTTAATTTAAAACCACGTGAAAGTAATGCAGAGTAAATGAAGCAAACCTCATTATTTGTCACAGGTAGAACACGAGCTTGGATTGGTGCAAGCCAAAGTGGAAAATCGCCAGCATAGTGTTCAATGAGGACGCCAAAAAAGCGCTCCAAAGACCCAAGGACAGCTCTATGAATCATTATAGGTCGTTTTTCTCAGTGTTTGTGTCGACATAAGTAATGTCAAACCGCTCAGGTAAATTGAAATCAACCTAAAATTTTGAAAGTAGAATGGTGTTATATGCCATTTTTTTGGTAAAAACTCCAAGAATATACTTATCCTTCATATAAATATATATAACTTACCTGCATAGTGGAACATTGCCATTTTCTTCCAAGAGCATCCTCAATTTTTAAATCAATTTTTGGACCATAAGAAGCACCTCCGCCTTCGTCAACCATGTACTCCCAACCTTTATCATCTAACGCATCTTTCAGAGCAATTGTTGCTTTCTCCCATATGTCGTCACTGCCAACAGATTTTTCTGGCCTGGTTGAAAGGTTTACCTCATAATACTGGAAGCCAAACTGCCCCAGTATTTGCTCAGTTAGATCAAGAACACCTCTAATTTCATCTTTTATCTGGTCCTCTAGACAAAATATGTGGGCATCATCCTGCAAAATAAATATATTTTAAGACAATAACAAGAACAGTGACGAACCTAATAAAGTATTGGTATCTTCCAAACAAACTTGCATCCACCTAGTGCAATACTTGTTAGTAAAATGTCTGAGTACCAGCCATAACTTCAGAAATATCATATACAGATTAATATACAGAACTGGGTGTTGGGACCTCCGCATTTTCTTTCTAGGACACAAGGACAGTCTCCCCATGGATCGTTAGTTAATGGCCAATGGCTTTACTTAAACAAACGTACTAGATGAATTAAAAAACGTGGAAAGTAGTAAAGAGAAAAGAAGAATAAATGCAGAACGTTCCTAAATGCATAACAGTACAACAAAGCACAAGCCATCTCAGAAGAAAAACACAACCTTCCATAATGTTTCAATATTTTATCTACCGATTGCAGAGAACATGAAAACATCATTATGAGAAAATATAATGGAATCAGAATTCAGAGACAGAGAAACACCTGTGTAAACCCTCGTACACGGAACAACCGATGCAGAGCACCAGACAGCTCATACCTGTAGACAGTACCAAGCTCCGCCACTCTGATGGGAAAATCCCTGTACGAGTGTAGCTTTCTCTTGTATACCAAGATATGATAAGGGCAATTCATGGGCCGAAGTTGATACAGCTCATCTTCAACATCCATTTGGTTGTACATGTTCTCTTTGTAGAAATCTGTATGTCCACTAATCTTCCAGAGATCAGCCTTCGCAACATGTGGAGTGTACAATAGATCATAACCACGTTGCAAGAGGACTTGTTTCCACAAGTCCTCTAAAATGTGTCTGATAATAGCACCTTTTGGATGCCAGAATACTAAACCCCCACCAGCACCTTCCTGTAAAAAGTTCATAGGCTACAGTCACTATTAACAAAAAGAAAAGATCACGTACGCACAACATGCAAGGCATATACAAAAGTCAGGTCTGGATACCAATGTCAGAGTATTGAAGTTTAACCAATGTACGATAGTGTTAGAATTGACAGTTACAGCAACTAAGTGTGAAACGTGACAAATTTTGCTTGTTGCAGATCTGCAGTCAAACAGACCTGTACTAGTTGAACTAAAACATGTTTAGGCCAGCCAGAGTGAAGGGATCACTTCAATATCTATATCCCATGGTGCAACTCGCCAATTCTAAGTTCAGTTATATATAGAAGCCATGGCACACTGTAAAGATTTTCGTTGTACAATCCAACAAAATACTGAAATCCGATATTGTCTGCCAATAGCTGGATGGGAAAGTTGAGGCGTGCGATTACTAGTGGCTATCATATTGTTTCTTGAGGAAATTTTAGAAGGAAGACTATACCTGTATAGAGAATAGATCAAGGTCCTGACCTAGTCGCCGATGATCTCGGCGCTTGGCCTCCTCCTTGAAGTGGATGTAAGTCTTCAATTGATCTTCGGTCTCCCATGCAGTCCCATATATTCTTTGTAGCATTTGATTATTCTCATCACCTCTCCAGTAAGCACCAGCAACAGACTCAAGCTCAACAGCCTTTCTGTGTATTTGTCCAGTAGACTCCACATGAGGGCCAGCACATAGGTCCCACCACTCTTCCCCTGCATGACCCAACAAATTAAGCAGTACGTAGTACGTACATAAAATCCACCAATCAGTATTCAGCAAATAACAGGCATCGGGCAGGTAATGCGCAAATCAAACAACAAAATTTACCAATGTGATAAATTGTGATAGGTTCTTCCTTAATTCTCTCCAAAATCTCCAACTTATATGGCTCATTAAGCGCTTCAATCCTCTTTTGCGCCTCTTTCCTGGACACCTCCTCCCTCACCAATGGGAGGTTCCGTTGGATGATCCGGTCCTACCAACATACCATGGTGAACAAGTCAAATCCCTCGCTCAACAACTTAGTCCAATCCACTCATGATCAGATGCGACCAATGCAGGCTCGCCATCTCCTTGTTGATCTTCTTGAGGTCTTTATTCGTCAGAGGCTCCATGTCGAAGTCGTAGTAGAAGCCATTGTCTATCCAGGGGCCTATGGTCACTTTGGATTTGGGGAACAGCTTCTGGACAGCCATGGCCATAACATGGGCACACTGCAGCAGCAAGCATGCAAACCGAAATTAAACAACACTACGACAATTGGAACAGCAACAAACCGATTAAGTGAACACGAAATTAACCAAGAATACTACACATTCAACACTAACAAAATAATTATAGGAACTATGACAAGTATGACAATTCAAGCGCTGTAGAAGACGGGGAAATGGAGGGTAGCAAGTAGTACGGTGTGGCGGATGCGAAGCAGGCGTTCGGAAGACTCGTTGGTGGGAGCACGACCCGGGCCTCCTCCTCCACCACCTTCTCAGCGGCTTCGGCCTGGGCGGCCTCTTGTGTGGCCTCAGCCGCTTCCGGTGCTGAGGGCGGGGCGGTGGAGGAGGAGCGGACGGCGGTGCGCGGGCGGCTGCAGGAGGAGAGGGGCTCAAGGAGAGGGGACCGGTGCGGGAAAACGGCGGTCAGGCAGCGGCGCGGCGAGGAGCGGATGGGGAGGTGACGGTGGTGGGAATGGAGCAAGGGAGCGGAGAGAGTCGCCATTCGGCTCGGGCGGCGCCGATGTCCAGGACTGCTCTTGAGCCGTTTGGTCGTTGGATATCGTCTCGTCGTTTGGCTGAAGCCTGCAGCGTCGCGTAATTTACTGTTTACACCGCCTGTCGAGTTGAAGTTGTGTGCCACTCCCATCACTACACGCTTTTCGTCCGGTTGAAACGCAGAGATTCGTCCGTATTAGATCAAATGCAAAAATCTACGTTCCAAATTTAAGTGCCACAATTAAAAAGACTAAGGAACTAGAGGAAAACACTACTTTCCAAACGCATCTTTCTATGAAGGCTAGGATCAGACGTCATTTGAAACATTTTAAAACTATTTCTGATACGTTATTAAATAATTTTGAATCAATGTAACATGAAGTTTTTATGTAATAAATTTTAAGCAACAAAAATATATTTTTCATACGACAAAAGTCATCCTAAATCGGAAAGCAAAAATTAAGACTAAAAGATACATAGCATTTTCCTTTTTTCTTTTGGGCTCTTTCATCAACTGACGTACATATCAAGTACGTTTTTCTCTAGGGAAATATAGCATGGTAGTTCACCGTGCTCTGACACGTTTCACATAAAGTCAAAATACAACGCCAGAGCATTAACAAATGAAACTAGGATATGTGCAGGCAAAGAAAAGCATTGCAAACTGGAGTCGAAGACCACAAAAGCAGAAACATACTCATTTGATTCGAGGACAATGTATGGAAGGAAAATTGCCCGATAACGTTTAAGGGGCACATACTCGAACTCAAGCTCAACCCTCAGTGAAAAGTTTAGACTTTTGCCGCCACCCTACGACAATGTTTGGAGATCGATGCCTCCACAGAATACGAATGTTGGGAGAATCCACCCTCTACAGAAATTATTACTTTTTAAAGTTAAAAGGATAACATTCACCAGATCCTGTAAAAGCAGGACTGGGAACAGAGTTCTCTTGTTCGTCATCATTTCTTCCCGTTTAGGCACCGCCTGAACCGTACTTCTTTCCGAAGAAGAGGATCTGGAGCTGGTCATACCCTGAGAGCACACCAGCACCAGCAATGGCACGAAGGATGTTAGCACCAGCACCCTTGAACAGGGACTTGGCACCCTCATTCTTCAGAATCTGCTGGAAAGCATCAAACGAGCTCTTGTACTTGACAGCTTCTCCAGAGGTCATCATCATCCTCCTACGGACGGTATCAATGGGGTAAGATGCAAGACCTGCACCGTTGGTGATCAACCAGCCAAGAGCGAAACTGGCAAAGAAGTTGTCCTACAAACAGGTGATGATGCATAAGGATGAGATCATAAGAACCATAGTCCAAAAGTACAATTGAATGTTGAAAGGTAGAACAAACCTGGAGAGTGCCAGTGAGGAGAACTGGCTTAAGAGAATCGTACAAACCAAAGTACAGTCCACGGTAGACAATGATTCCAACACAAGAGATGTTGAATCCACGGTAAAGCCCAGCAATACCATCAGACTTGAGAGTTTTGCGGTACACATCAATAAGGCCATTGAACTGCCTTTCACCCCCACCCTTGGATGCCTTTGCATCATTGGCCAGCCTTGTCCTAGCATAATCAAGGGAGTACACGAAAAACAGGGAGGAAGCACCAGCAGCACCACCAGAAGCAAGGTTGCCACCAAACCACTTCCAGTAACCATCTTTGTCTTTCTTAAAGTTGAACATCCTCTTGAAGTAATCCTTGAATGCAAAGTTCAAGGCCTAGGACAACAAGAAAATAATTTTGAGACGAAAGAATACAACAAAATATGATGCAATCATCGGTGTGAGCATACTAGAATATTAAGTCATGTGAACTATGATTTCTTGATACAATTTTGTAGACTAACTCCATCAGATGCAAATAAAATTACAGGCACAGCAGCAGAACGAATATGCATACCATTGAGATGTTATGAGGCACTGTGCTAATCATCATAAAATAACATCTCTACACCGACTATTAAAATACCAGCATGTGACACATTGTTCAAGTATTTAGGGTAGTTATTCTAGCAGATTCTGCATCAATGTTTAATATCAACTTTTATACTATCTGGCATAATATGACTAAAAGCTATTGAAACATCTGCTAGAAAGTATGACACATCACAAACTTAAAGAAAGGTGTCTCCTACCTGGGTTGGGAAGTACCGAATCACGTTAGCAGTGTTCCCTCTCCACAATGACCCAAAACCCTCATCCTTGATTGTGCGTGCAAAGCAGTCACCAATACCCTTGTATGGCTCAGAGAGCCTACCAGCCTTGATCATCTCATCCTGGTTCTGAATAAGCAGCTTCACACGCTCGATGGGAGCTGCAGCAGTCTTTGAAACTGCAGCTGACACTCCTCCCATGAGGAAATCAACCGCAAAGTTTTTGGCACCTTTCTCAGATGGGGCATTAGCAAAAATTGGGGAGGATGACACAATCGGAACATTGATGCCACCACTGACAGCCATTGAAGAACCCCAGAGGTTCTGGGTCATGTAGTTGCTTGTGGTGAAGCGCCTATCATAAGACGAGACAGAAGGGCAAATGTTACGTGCGCGTACACCTTCAGAGAAGCTGGAGCCAAGGTGGATCTGCCCACCGAACTTCTGGAGGACAGATGGTTGGTTAACTTGGTCAGCCATCACCAGCTAAAAGTAAGTCCTGCAACATTAACCAGACCAACAGACAAATTAGAGAGCATGATACACAGACAAAATCATTAATAAACAAAACTCACAAGATCTATGAACATTGAAGATATCAGGTAAAATATATATTTTCACAGCCATGTTTGGGCTCATTGAAAATCAGATGTGTTGATTTTGTATCAAGAAGAAACAACAAATCCATACATATATTGCAATATGTTGTAGGTATATTTAATTGGATTTTTGGGTACATATAAGTAAAAATATAATAACAAATACTATTTTAATTAATTATTCATAGAAAGACCTACTTATATACCCACATAATTGATTGAACATACCATTTCAAAAATTATATTGCAAAATTGTAGTGCTAATAATACTATGTGTGAATATCTTTTCAAAGCTTGAAGCAGATAAATTCATAGTATAGATGAATGAACTAGGAAGAAACTTTGACTTATGCAACCAACAGGATCAGGTCATAAAACAGCATAATGTTGTAAATGATGCATGAACTTCATGGAAAAAATAGTTCTGTTATTGAAGGAACATCTTACAAATAGTTAGCAAAATTAGAAACATAACATATTTGAGAGAACTATTTTGCCAAATCGGATTGCTTAATAATACTATTGGTATGAAACAGCATTTGAAAATGACAAGCAGATAAATGCCTTGCATAAATGAATGAACTGTGGATAAATTTTGAATTATCCAACCATCACCATAATGTCATACAGTATAATGTCTTAAATGAAAAAATAGTTTCGCTATTGAAGGAACATCTTATAAATAGTTAGCAAAATTAGAAACATAACATAATTTAGAGAACTATTTTGCCAAATCGGATTGCTTAATAATACTATTGGTATGAAATAGCATTTGAAAACTACAAGCAGATAAATGTCTTGCATAAATGAAAATTTTGAATTATCCAACCATCACCGTAATGTCATGTATAATAATGTCTTGAATGAAAAATAGTTTTGTTATTGAAGGAACATCTTATAACTAGTTAGCAAAATTAGAAACATACAGATCTTAGAGAACTATTTTGCCAAATCAGATTGCTTAATAATATTATTGGTATGAAATAGCATTTGAAAACTACAAGCAGATAAATGTCTTGCATAAATGTATGAACTATGGATAAATTTTGAATTATCCAACCATCAACGTAATGTAACACAATATAATAATGTCTTAAATGAATGAGTTTCATGGAAAAACTAGGTTGATATTCAAATAGTAGCTACAATCCTGGCACCCATATACAATGGACATGATGCATGAGTTTCATGGAAAAACTAATTGCGATTCGGATAGTAGCTACAATCAGGGCGCCCATATGGAATGCAGAGACACTGCCAAACTGAAATTACATCGAACCACATGGATGGACCAGCCGAAATAGCTAACATAGAAGTACATCGGCAACAAAAACTGCATCTCCAGATCTCTTAACAGTATTAAGCACAGAACATATATAATAGTACAAAAGTGCACTAAGTTTGTATCAAGGATTTACGAGAAAATATGGTGCATATCTAAGCTATGACAAGAACGTTTGATCACAACAGTCTGCATCACCATCTCGATGCACTATGGGAAGTTCAAATGTTGGCCCAAAAGTATAGGAATCACCAACCAGGGCCATTCCTTTGTTCAGAGCAAAAGAGATCACAACTCCTAAACATCAGGATCTACGAAATCATGAGGAAGCCAAGGCTTTCAATTGTACAAAAAAAGTGCCGGTTTATGTTAAAGAACATAAATATACTGCTATAATCTATACTTACTATATAGTGTACCAAATTTGAACTAGATCTGAGCCATTGAACCCATAAACCTGACGGCTGAGACTGGAGGGATTCGCATGAACACTAACTGTGAACAGTACTATGAACAGCACCCGTGAATAGTACCATCCACAGTACTCTATGAACAGTACCATCTACAGTACCTACGTACATTGCACGTACTATATATATATATAGATACTAGCTGAGATGAGTCCTTGTTATATTACTTGAAATGCCGTAGTAGAAAACCAATCACATTGATGTAAGCAAAGCAATGGTAAAAGAAATACTAGAAGTAGTTAGGGACATGTACTCACTTGGTTCTCGGATAAATAAAGCATTTTCAGTCCTCAGGTTATTTCTTATTGTGCCCATACTCCTTGCACTCAGAGCATCTAGTTATTACCCTAATTCCTGATTGAGATAGGATCCTTAGTTCGTCAGAAGCTCTTCTCATCCTCTTTGGTCTACCAGATTGTTGTCTACTGACTGGAGGGTCCATGTCAGGAAAAGGAGTTCTAGTAAAACAAAAAGGTGCAAGCAGACCAGGATCTGTCAACGTATACTGTATCTGTTACCCAAAGATCCAAGTCGAATATTGTTAACAATTTTCTCCTTTTTTATGGATGAAACAGCTGCCGTCAGATCGCACATTAGACTGTGCCAAATACGACCAGATCTAGCAGTACAAGACGCAACATCCCTCCCAGTCCCAACTGCACCCACCAGGCTAAAGGCCTCCCGATCTACAGATCCCGAATCGACGCCAAGATCTAAAGATTCTAAATCATATCGTACAGGAGAATCAGACGCGAAAACACGCATCTACACAGAAACGCAAGAGATCTGGTGAACGAGGGAACCAACCAACTACTCCAACAGCAGATCCTCCTTCCCAGAGTACAAGGAAGCACCGATCTGAAACACTAAGGCCCGGGACGTTAACGAAACAAATGGATCTATGAGACCAACAGCGGGGCAGATCTATATATACACCACAAGCCCGAGAAATGGACCTATGAGAACCACAAGCCCGAGATACAAGCTAGGAACAGCGCGCGCGCACAGCCACACAGATTAACCGGAGAAGGAAGAGGAAGGCCTAGGCAGCCATGGGCGGAAGAACTCACCCTTCGGAAGCGGAGGCGAGGGGAGGAGGGCTTCCCAAACTCGGTGGCTCCGCTCCTTCCGGTCTTTCAGAGGCGAAGCGAGGCGCAGCGAACAGGGGAATTTATGCGAGGGGCTAGGGTTTCTGGGATGCGTGCCTTTTTATCTTCCACCCCGTGGAGCGGGTCGCGCGCTGGAGATCTGCGGGCACCGTGCGGGTAACGCGATCTGGACCGTCGGATCTCCCGGGATTGGTGGATCGGCGGCCACACTCGCGCGGTGGACCACGTGGGTGCGCGGGCAGCTCGTCCCACGCCGGGTCTTTCGATTCGCTCGATACCCTGATCTGCTGGGGGGAGATATGCACGGAACAGCGGATCCGTCCAACCGGATGGCATCGAGTGCTGACGCGGCGGAGGCGTGGTGGGCCTGTGTTAGCCGAGGTATTTGGATGATGGACGGCGGGATCGACGGGACTCCGTTTTAAGAAGAAAAGATGGGATTTTCTTGAAGAAGAAAAAGATGATGGGAACTGAATCGTGTTTCGGGTTCGTCAGATCGGGTGAGCCCGAAATCTGGGCCGGCGGTGTGCGAATGGGGAAAACGGAACATGGACTTGGTGTGGTGCTGTGGTGCGTGCGAAACGTGCAAGTGGGTTGAAATTGGAATCGTGCCGTTTTTTCTTCTCTCCATGGAATAGTCAGCTAAGCTGTATTGTAGCGCAATCATACCGTTATTTAATGTTTATACTTTTCCTTTTGGTACGAGCTTCAACCGTCCATACTTCACCTCAAAGGCATGCTGCACGTTCGGTGGCTGCTGTGGTAGGACGAAGGATTTCGATTTATAATTGGATGGTGGTGGTTGTAAAATAAGGTGTCATGCAAAGTTAAGATACAACCGATGTTGTCGGTTTTGAAGACAGTGCGTCAAATATTTGTAGTTTGACTATTGATGTACACATCACTAACTAATTAGTCGCATCTAATCTTTTAATAAGAAAGATAATTATGGTTTTAAGGATTTGATCTTCACGATTTGGCTACCGGAGAGAACCTACGCAATTGATATCCATGGCAATCGTTGAACCAGCTCAACCACGTTATCGATCTTGCTAGAAGCACTATTGACTAACCGAAGAAGGATTTTTCTATAAGCAAATCAAAAAAAGGCAAGAAAATATTATCATAAGCAATTTAAAATTGCAAATATGCTAGATAGAACGATAATCTCAACGAGATGATAAAGTAAGGTTCCACAAGCGATCTTTACAATAGGTCTATCCGATATTAGAGAAGATCACAAAGTTTGCAACGTGGCTGAACTCTTAACTAAGCAAAACCCGACAAATCCAGCAGCAGCCAGGGGGTATTTGTAGGTGGGAAAACGTGAGGGAGAGGTTAGCCAGACCCCACATGAATTCGGACACTTTCTCTCTTCTCCGGTCAAACCGACCTAAAATTGGGCTCCCGGCGCTTCTGGATGATGGACTCAAAGGCCCACAAAGGCTGGACCAAAGAGAAAACGAAAGTAGACTCCAAAATATGACTAAGTCTTTATTCTTCTCGTCCTTAACCGAAGCTTTATTTGATCTTCCATTAGGGATTCTTCAGTCATCATCACCATGTCGTCATGGAGTCTTCGAGGTCCTGAAGTCAACATCACTTAAGTGCCTCCCAATTTGCTCTAAAGTTTGATCTTGATCTTGCATCTCCATTTGCTGAACTTGATCCTTATCTTGTTCATCTTGGCATAAGCTTGGTCAATAAGTGGTGTAGCGGAACTAACGATGGTAGTGAGTGTATCCATACCGGACATGTCCATATCATCCCCTCTTCCTTGAAAACAAAGCCATCCTCGGCTTTCGATAATATGAAAACCAACTAGCAAAGAAAACACGTGTACACAATATATATAGATATAATTCAAAACATGTCCTCTTTGTAGTTGCTCAACAATGGTTAGCACATCACAAAAAATTTACTTCATTACCCAGCTGAAAGAAATAGTACACATAATAAGGTGATTTAGAAATTCTCAAACAGAAAGTATTGCAACCAATTTTGCAAATATAACTAAAGCCTTGATAAATAGGTTCAGATTTGCAATTCTATTCCTTAAACCATCCCAATGTAGGTGAATAAAATTTAAGGGCTCCACTTTGCATATTTTATCTCTTATGTTGGAGGTCATATGGGAAGGAATAAGCATTGCATATTGTTATCTCTCAAATCAACAACTTCATAATTTGGAATACCCAAAATAGATAATAACTCCCAGCATCAGGATCATACTTCCCAGTAAAATGTGGCATTGTGAACTTAATTTTAACAAGTGAATATCGTTATTGTGTACCACGTGACGTGGTGGGTCACATATCATACCTTGGCGGTTGAAACAACGTCGCCGATGATCACGACCATTGTTGTAGTTGGCCCCATCATCTCCTTCTGTATCCACCAAGATATCTGCGTAGTAGTTATCGCCGTGTTTCAATGAGGTAGTAATTGAGCACCCAGGGCAGCAATGGGTACTTGCTGAGCTCTCATAGCAGCTGGGGCGATGTGGGGAGCTCGTGGACTGAAGGTTCATTTGATCTTCTATTAGGGCTTCTTTGGTCATCATCACTTGAAGTCCCTCCCACTCCAAGTTTGCTCTTGAGCTAGATCTTGATCTTGCATCTTCTGCTGAACTTGATTCTTATCTTGTTTGTCTTGATGGAAGCTTGGTCAACAAGTGGTAGTGGAACCTGTGGTGGTGGTGAGTGTTTCCATAGCGGAGATGCCCACATCACTAAATTTACCTAAAACGTCTCCCATGTCTAAACTAGCATACAGTAGGAAACGTCTTGGTCAAAATGTGGATGTTGCGAACCCAAAATAATAAGTAGGAAGAATAGATAGAGTATATGAAATAGTTATATTTACCCATGAGAGCATCGATCGTTTGGCATCTAAACTATGTATGTCAGCTGCCATACTCTCCAAAATAACATCGATAACAATTTCTGTTGTAACCCTTGACGCTACAAACATGTGATAAAGTGGCATAAATATTTTAAATAAGATGCTAATAGATCATGATCAAGATCTCGAACTCTTGACAACCTGTACAAGTGCAACATCTTGAACTCAACTCAAGAAGATAGAAGAAGACGGGTCGTAGCATGCATAGCTGGTACATGGTGAAATTGCTAGTCTAAAAGGTCTCATGGGTGGACATTGAACATTGTTACTCTGGCGAAAATAGGATAGCTCGTACTATATCAATTATAACCGTCAGTGGCATGTTCTCAATGGTTTGACATGGGCATATGCATTATGCGTGTGTTAATTGTAATCCTACAAGCATAATTTTCGTGCATTGCTACGGAATAATAACAATTATATTATCTGACACGTCAAGGGAAAATGCACGATTAAAATGGGGAGAGTGGATGGAAAGATGGATGGTTCGAGCATGGGATTTTTGGCCCACTTGTTAGTGCAAATTTTACCACGAGAGATGGAGTTTTGATTGATCCAAAGGTGAATGCACTGTTAGCACCAATTGACATCTATATTGGTGTAAAGATTTGACCAATCAAAAACCATAATTTTCTATTGTTCGTGGTCTTTTACCAGTTTTCATGCACTCCGCTTTAATTACTCAGTCAAAAGAAATGATATGCACCCACCTCCTATCTCTCCCTCAAAAATCTCCCACCGCATCTCTCTCCCTTTCTTCAAAAAACCTATAGCTTGTCTCTCTCATTTTCTTCTTAATTCCTACAAGGCGTTCGTCCTGACGCCTCCGTGCTTGTCCCCAATCGATGTGCGACCTCGCCGATGGCAAGACGCCACCATGTCGCTCTCTCGAGCTGCCACCGATCTCTCTCGCACGCTTTTAAAGGGGTTTGGTTATCGTCACCGCCATCACTAGCTCCATCGCTGCTTGAGCCGTTTGTCGCGCTCAGGGACCTCCCTTCCATTGCACCAGAGTTGCGCCCTTGCCATGAGCCACTCCACGGCCGTGGCCATTCTCGTCGCCTAGTGGGAGGTAGGGGAGATCGAGCTCATAGATATGATTTGTGAAGGTCAATTTTTTTCATTTTCTCTATAGAAAGTTGTTATCTATTATGCCGGAAGTTAGTGTATTGGATACCGTAAGCTCGGATGTAAGACCAAATTTGAGCTCCCATTCAAATGTTTTCGAGATTTTCTCAACAAGTCTGAGTAGAAAGTTGTGGTTCAACTAGTTTTCTGATTTTGAGACTGGTTTTTGAGTTGAAGCCTGTGATTCAACTAGATGAAGTTATAATTCAACAAGTTAAAAGCTTGTTATCCATCAATTTTTTAGGCTGGTGTTTTGGCTGAGAACTGGTATTGTTTAGGGTTGAAAGCTTCAGTCGTTCCGGTGGAAAGGGTTGTAGTTTTTGGTTAAAATCTGGTTGTAGCTTGAGATAGAAAGTTGCTAATTTCTGATTGTTTTTTCATTCTGTTTGATGTTTCTTCTTACCACTTCGGTGCCGACAGGTGTGCCGTCATCGAGGATTGAAGTGAAGGTAAGGGACCGGTTAAGGGTGGAAACGGATATCCTACAGCTTTAATGATAGACTATGATAAACCACATAACTAGATAAGTACATGAACATGATGATGAATTAATGACATATATAAATCGATGACATACGATAGTAATATGTTCTACATGAATAAGTGATGATAAAAATATGTCTCACATAGAGAAATAGAGTTTTGCTATGCCTAATGAGCTTAATGTACTATATAATTGGGCTAAGGAGTTAGAAACTTAAAGAGAGTTATTGAAATAGGCTAATATAACTTTATTCGGATACGGATATCCGTATCCATATCCGTATTTGTTTTATAATCCAGTACCATATCCACATCCGTATCCGGGAAATAAATTCGGATAATATCCGTATCCGCATCTGTTTTTAATTCGGATATGGATATTGCTTACCGTTTTAGTATTTTCTCGAATACGAATATCGGATAATACGGATTATCCACTGCCAGTTTCCACCCTTAGGACCGGTAGCCAAGAAGGAGCAAAACGGGAGGGGAAATGCCGCCAAAGGGGGAAAAGGGACTTGCAAGGAAGCGAGAGGCTAGTTCAAACATGGCTTGAGGCCTGTCAAAATCCGTGGCCGCGGGTCAGTCACAAATTAGCAATCCTCTTGACCAATAGAGATGTACACCTTCCTCGCAGGGAAAGAATAGAAAAAAAGGAACATAGGATGGCTTTGGTACGAATCAGCCCGATCTTGACAAATTAGGCCTCCCGAACAAGGCCTAAGCCTAGTCTAATTTAAATTTGGTCCAAGTCCTACTAAATTGTACCAGTCCAAATAATAAATTGGGCAGGCTCAGATAGAACCGTGTTTCGCTGAGGTGCAAAATATCACCACTTTTCTTTTGTTCACACAATCACACCATGAATTGAGGCTGACCTAAATTTTATGTGAATCTCACGTCAAAGACTAGTCTAAAAGCAACGACTGGTAGGTGGAAATAAGAGCTTATTGATATGTATTTTTTATATGTTTCTCTGTCTGTTATATATACAGGATGTTAGTGTGTATAAACAATACTAGGTTTATAAGTACACCTCATAATTTTTAGACTCACCATATGAGTGACGTGACATTTGTATGGAGAAAAATGAACAAGTGTAAGCATGCACCCTATTACAGCTTCCACCCGCAGCTTGCTCAGTCGTCATGCGTTTTCGCCTCCATAATCACGCCTCCTTATCACAGGCAGCTCACGTCACGTTGGCCGCTGCCTCCGCAAAAACGGTTGCCCACGCAATCCGGCAGGAGCATAGCGCCACGATCTCCTCCCCTCCCCTCCCCGGCCCCCCGCGTCCATTTCTGACCCTTCTCCCGCGAACATCGACGCTCATTCACTCTGTCACTTCCCACGTCCCAGCGGCAAAACCGTCCGCATCCCCTCTCCCACCTTCCCGTTTTTAGGAAAGAAAGGAAACCATTTCCCGCAGCGGCACTGAAACAAAGCAAACCAAAGCGTGAGCAGCGCCAGCGCGAAGGCGAAGCGAAGCACCGCACCGACCAAACCCTAAGGCGTCAGGCGGGCGCTACCCTACGGCGAGGGCGGAGGCTCCGCCGCGTCAGCCTCGTGCCCCCGCGAGCTCGCACGGCCTGGTTCGATTCCGTGGGGTGTGATCGATCCGGCTCGGCGGCCATGTCCAACAGGTCGTGCGATTTCTCCACTTCCCCAAACTTGCTAGGGCGCCTCGCGACCAATTCGAACTGGTTTAGGCGACGGCGTTAAGCATAGAGGTGGATCGTGTTTATGCCGGTGTGACGATTTTGGGTTGGATTTAGCTTCTAGCTTTGTAGTGCAGCCGACATGTGTGAATAAGACTGATGGTGTAAGTGCGGAGGCCATGATTTGAATAAGGTTGCTGCTTGTTGTTGGTGATTTGAGGTAATCAAGATGGCGCTGGCTAGAGAGAGCATGCAATTTTAGGTTTCTCTAGCTACCGATGTAGCAGAATTGAACTCCGAGAGACCATTGCTAATCTCGTCTGGTTGTGGCTATGGACATACTATGGCACGTGTCTTGATGGAACTCATGTTCTCAGTGTGCATCATATGCGTTGATTGGAGTTTCTATTCAACTGCCTAAGTTTTATTGTGGATTCAGGTGATGGTACACTGGTACCGCGCCAACAATATTCCTTCCAATGTGAGTTATTTGTGGAAAAGGATAGGGGGTGTGAATTTTTGTCGAGAGAGGACAGAGGTCAGGGTATAATCCTGTAGTTCTGTACTGGTGCGTCAACATCGAGAAAAGAAAATGATGGTAGTGACAATTATTTCTGAATTCTTGATCTAAATTGCCACTAGATGAGTGAGAACATAATTGTGAACTGCAATCATATAGTAGGAAAAGGAATAAACTAGGCTATACATGATACCAGTTCTGAATACATGAGATATACAGAACCGTTCGATACTATGCTTGTCTGAATTATAGAGCAACTGATAGCTATGCATTCCTGGTATGTTTTTATCTAGCTTTAGGGCCCGTTTGGATGGCCGGTTTTTTGGCCCAATCCACCCGTAAAATACAGCCCACACAATAATTCGGCCTGCTTGGAAAAAGCCTGCTTGGATGTCTGGTTTTGGGCCGGCCCAAAAACGACGTTTTGCTTATTACACCAGTAAAACTGTCGTAGGTACGAGCCTAGACAGTAGATTTGTGGCACCCCCGGTCGGCTACAGCGACCGCCGGGCGTGCGGGGGACAAACGAGCGAGAGCCAACACACACGAGACAGTCGATAACGGAAATTACTATTCGAATTAGGGCACGGAATACAGAGCTCGCAATGGGGGGAAATGAAAGTGGGATCCCCTTCTCTCTACTCCCTGGGGGGTATTTATAGGTTTTGAGAAAGGAGTATGCGAGATTACAATTATGCCCTCCGGGCAATAACACGCCATCAGGGGCATTTTGGTCTTTTTACAGGAATCTTTATGGAATATTCAAATACTCTAATACTTTAATATCCTAATACTCGCTACTATGACGACATGTTTTCCTTGACGACGGGGCGAAGCGCAACCTCGACGTCCGTCGGGACGGGGCGCGGCCCTGACGTCCGCCGGGACGGGGCAAGGCCTTGACGTCCGCCGGGACGGGGCGCGGCCCTGACGTCCGCCAGGACGGGGCAAGGCCTTAACGTCCGCCGGGACGGGGCAAGGCCTTGACGTCCGCCAGGACGGGGCACGGCCCTGACATTCGTCGGGACGGAGCTCAGTCTTGACGCCCACTGAGATGGAGCGTGGCTTCGACGTCGTCGGTGATGCCCGCGGAATTTGTTGATGCCATCGGAGGTTATTGATGCCGGGTGAACTGGGTCGACGCAGGGAGGAGGTCTTGACGTTGTCAGGGGGAAGCCCGTCAGTTCGGGTAGCGCGGGGACCCTTCCCCCAACAGTAGCCCCTTGCCGGTTTGGGCGGTCGAGCGACGCCCGTCCGAGCCGGTGCACCAATTTCGAGGGGTTGGCGCGCAGGCCGGGCTGACGACTTCTCCCACCCCCTTTTTTTTCTTTTTCTCCTCTTTTCCTTTTCTTCTTCTTCTTTTGCACAATTATCCCCGGGGGGTGCTCGACGATTTTCTCCCCTTTTTTTTTCTTCTCTTCTTTCCTTTTTTTTCCCTTTTCTTTTTTCCTTTCTTCCCTTTTCTTTTCCTTCTTCTCTTTCTTTCCTTTCCTTTTCTTTCTTCTCTATTTTCTTTTTCCTATGCTGGACATGGCTCCCTTGACTTTTGGGGCCGCGCCCATGCCCCTGGTCGGCTCACCCACGCCCTCTGGTCGGTTGGGGGGTGGGGGAGATTTTTATCTCCTCCACCGCACCCCCCCTCTCTCTGCCTCCTCACTCCCCTGCGCCACCCCTTCTCTCTGCCCCCTCACTCCCCTGCGCCACCGTCCCGGCCCGGCGGGCCTCCGCCCCCGGCCAGCCGCCGCCTGCTGGCGGCCACCCGAGGGGGCGCCCCGCCGCCCGCGGGTCCACTGCCGCCGCGCCGCGCTTCACCCCCCGCCGCCGGTGCCTCGCTCCCCTGCGCCCTCGTCCCGGCCCGGCGGGCCTCCGCCCTGGCCAGCCGCCGCCTGCCGCCGGCCACCCGAGGGGGCGCCCCGCCGCCCGCGGGTCCGCTGCCGCCGCGCCGCGCTTCATCCCCCGCCGCCGGTGCCTCGCTCCCCCCTCCGCCGCCGGACCCGTGGCACCACCGGGGCCGGGTTGCCGCCTCTCCCGGCCGGAGCAGGGAGCTCCCCGCCACCGGGTCTCTCCCCGCCGCCGGACCGCGTCCCCGCGCCGCCGGGTGCTCTCCCCCGCCGCCGGACCGCGTCACCCCGTCGGAGCTCGCTGCGCCGAGGTCGGGCACCGGCCGCCCAAGTCGCCCTCGTCGCGCAGGCCGTGGGTCCCGCGCGTGTCGGGTCGCCACGCCGCCGGGGCTCGCCGCGCCGCCGGATCTCCTCACTGCGCAGTCGCCGGACGCCGCCGCCTCCGGCTGCCAAGCCGCCGTCACGCCGCTCCCGGACGCCGGCGCCGGCCGAGCGGACTTTTTTTCTTTTTTTTTGTTCTCTATTTTTTGCGTGTTGTCGTGTGTTTTGTATGTGTGTATGTGCCGCTGACCTCAGATTGCCACTGTCCCTGTCGCTGGGACGACGCCGCCGTTGCTGGTTCGCGCTCGCCGCCGTCGCCACGTACCGCCGTCGCAGAGTTGCCGCGAACCACTCCTACCACGCGCTCGTCGTACGCGGGCTGATACTGTCTACTTCGGTGCCGATGCCGCCTCGACCGCCGCCACCGTCTCCCCCTACGTCGCCGCGGACTGCCTGAGCTTCACCTCGCTTCCTGTTCTGCGCGTCGCTGCCTGCACCCCGGTTGCCCGTGTCGCCACACCGCTCCCTCACTGTTCTCATGCGACGCTTGAAGGGAGCGCTGTTGCGCGACGCCGTTGCACGCCGAGGGTCGCAGGGGCGGCGAGGAGCGAGCTCGCCAGCGATGCCGTCGGATCGTGAGAAGCTGCATACGAAGGTGCGAAGACCCTCGGCAGAGCGGCACGCGCCACCCTCCGCGGGGGCGCGTCAACCCTCCGCGGGGGCGCGCGGACCCCTCGCGGACTCCCCGCGGAGGGGCGCGCGGAGGCGTTCGCGGGGGCGTGCGAACCCTCCGCATCGGCGCAAGGACCCCCCGCGGAGGGGCGCACGGAGACGTTCACGAGGGCGCGAGGACCCTCCACGGGTGGACACGCGGGAGAGCGTACGGAAGCCCAGGAGATGCGCGCCAAGAGACAGGGGACGGTGGCCGGCGCTGACACGGGTGGGGCCGAGGCCGGCGAGGGCGACCGCTACACCTGGTGGCTCGGTCGTTCTCGTGCGGACGTCGTGCGGTCGACGCGCGGATGACATGCTGACGACGCGCGGGCGACGGGCTGACGACGGGCTGACGACGGGCGAACGACGCGCGGGCGACGGGCTGACGACGCGCGGACGACGCGCTGACGACGGGCGAACGACACGCGGGCGACGGGCTAACGACGCACGGATGACGCGCTGACGACGGGTGAACGACGTGCGGACGTCGTGCAGTCGACGCGCGGACGACGTGCGGACGTCGTGCGGTCGACGCGCGGGACGACGTGCGGACGCCGTGCTGACGATGCGCGACGGAGACACCTCGACGGATCGCCGCGATCGCCGCTCGCACCCCGGTTGCCCGCCTCGCCACCCCGCTCCCCCCACCGTCCTTGCGATGCTGTAAGGGAGCGTTGGTGCGTGACGCTGTTGCATGCCGCGGGTCGCGGGGACGGCGTCGGAGCACTATGCTAGACGCTGCGTTGGACGCCGCGACAGGGTACTTGTGTGGCGTAGCTCTTTGCGCCACGACGGAGCGCCGCGGTCGACGTCGCGATGGAGCGCCACGCTGGACGCCCCGTTGGATGACGTGACGGAGACGCCACGACGGAGCGACGAGGTCGATGACGCGACAGAGACACCTCGACGGATCGCCGCGATCGCCGCTCGCACCCCGGTTGCCCGCCTCGCCACCCCGCTCCCCCACCGTCCTTGCGACGCTGTAAGGGAGCGCTGGTGCGTGACGTTGTTGCACGCCGTGGGTCGTGGGGGCAGCGTCGGAGCACTACGCTAGACGCCGCGTTGGACGCCGTGACGGAGACGCCACGACAGAGCGACGAGGTCGACAACGCGGCGGAGATGTCTTGACGGAGCGCCGCGATCGCCGCTCGCACCCCGGTTGCCCGCCTCGCCACCCCGCTCCCCCACCGTCCTTGCGACGCTGTAAGGGAGCGCTGGTGCGTGACGCTGTTGCACGCCGTGGGTCGCGGGGACGGCGTCGGAGCACTACGCTAGACGCCGCGTTGGACGCCGTGACGGGGTACTTGGGTGGCGTAGCCCCTTGCGCCAGGACGGAGCGACGCGGTCGACGCCGCGACGGAGTGCCACGCTGGACGCCGCGTTGGACGCCGCGACGGGGTACCACGATGGGGCACGCGCAGGGTGCGCAGCGCTCCTGCAGGGGTGCGCTTAGGGTGTACACGGAGCCTCCTGCAGGGGTACCCGCAGGGTGAGCGCAGGGTGCGCATGGAGCCTTCCGCAGGTGCATGCACGGGGTGCGCAGGGCGTCCTGCAGGGGTGCACACAGGGGCGATACATAGCCATGCGCCGGGGAGGTGGTGCATGGAGTGAAGGTTGTTCCGACATTGTAACGGAGATGTTGTTCGACGCCGCGGTGAGGGGATGTTCTACGTCGTGCAGAGCGAGGGTTGTCCCGACACGGCGACGGAGACGTTGTTCGACGCCGCGGTGAGGGGATGTTCTACGTCGTGCAGAGCGAAGGTTGTCCCGACACGGCGACGGAGACGTCGCCTAAGACGGGACAATAGCGCACGTCGCCCCGGTTGACGGGTCATATCGCGGCTCTTCGTCCTTAGGAGAGAACCTCAGCGCCCATCTACGTCGGCGGAGCATGTCAACGCTGAGGAGCATGTCGACCTTAGCGAAATATGTCGAAGCCAGACGAGGCATGTCCGCGTCGGCGGGGTATGTCGACGCTGGGCAGAACATGTGGATGCCAGGTGGAGCGTCGATGCCGGAGGGAACATGTCGACGCCGGGAAACATGTCGACTTCGGCGGAGCATGTTCGTGACGGCGAAGTGTGTCGGCGCCGAGGAGCACGTCCATGCCGGACGGAAGACGCTGACGCTGGGCAGAGTGTCAACGCCGCGCGAGGCGTGTTGACACTGTGCAAGGCATGTCGATGTCGAGCAGAGTGATGACGCCTGGCAGCTTGGCTTTATTTCTGGAGGAGCCCCTTGTCCAGATGGTGCCGAGCGCGGAAGGTGTCGAGGCACACACGGACCGTGCCCGGGGAGGGCGTTGAGGCGTTTGTTGCAAGGTGCGTAGCACCCTGCCTCCCAACGAAAAAACCTAGCGCTCGAGGACATGTCTGAGAGCATTTGTGGTCTTCCCTAACCACAACCTTTGATGCCCATCGGCGTAGCAAGGAGTGCATTGATGCTTCGCCTGGCATGGGACGGAGGTGGCTCGACATCGCGGGGAGCTTACCGTCGCACGACCCCGGAGAGAAGGGACACTCTATCCCGGACGGAGGTGGCTCGACATCGCTGGGAGCTTACCGTCGCACGACCCCGGAGGGAAGGGACACTCTATCCCGGACGGAGGTGGCTCGACATCGCGGGGAGCTATTCGTCGCACGACCCCGGAGGGAAGGGACACTCTATCCCGGACGGAGATGGCTCGACATCGCGGGGAGCTTATCGTCGCGCGACCCCGGAGGGAAGGGACACTCTATCCCGGACGGAGATGGCTCGGACGTCGCGGGGAGCTTATCGTCGCGCGACCCCGGAGGGAAGGGACACTCTCCCGGACGGAGATGGCTCGGACGTCGCGGGGAGCTTATCATCGCGCGACCCCGGAGGGAAGGGACACTCTATCCCGGACGGAGGGGGCTCGACATCGCGGGGAGCTTTCGTCGCGCGACCCCGGAGGGAAGGGACACTCTATCCCGGACGGAGGGGGCTCGACATCGCGGGGAGCTTTCGTCGCGCGACCCCGGAGGGAAGGGACACTCTATCCCGGACGGAGGGGCTCGACATCGCGGGGAGCTTTCGTCGCGCGACCCCGGAGGGAAGGGACACTATCCCGGACGGAGATGGTTGAACCCTGTCACGGGGGGGGCTTGATGCCATATTGACGAGCCCCTGCTGCCGCCGAGGGTGGGCGCCGCGGACGCCAAGCCCGAGAGCGCGGACGAGGGCGACGTTGATGACGAGTGCGGCGCGGCGGACGCGTGTGGCGGACGAACACGGCGGAAGACCGCAGCGCGGCGGACGCGTGCGGCGGATGAGCGCGACGGACGAGCGCAGCACGACGGACACGCGCGGCGGAAGACCTTGTCGCGGCGGTTGAGTGCGACGGACGCGCGCGGCACGGTGGACGTGTGCGGCGGACGAGCGCAGCACGGCTGAGGCGTGCGGCGGATGTGCGCGGCACGGCGGACGCATACGGCAGATGAGCGCGGCGGACGAGCGCGGCGCGGCGGAAGACCTCGTCGCGGCGGGCGCGCGCGGCATGGCTGAGGCGTGCGACGGATGAGCGCGGCGGACTTGCGCGGCACGGCGGACGCATACAGCAGATGAGCGCGGCGGACGAGCGCGGCGCGGCGGAAGACCTTTTCGCGGCGGGCGCGCGCGGCACGGCTGAGGCGTGCGACGGATGAGCGCGGCGGACGTGCGCGGCACGGCGGACGCATACGGCAGATGAGCGCGGCGGACGAGCGCGGCGCGGCGGAAGACCTTGTCGCGGCGGGCGCGCGCGGCGGAAGACCTTGTCGCGGCGGGCGCGCGCGGCGGATGCGTGCGGCACGGCTGAGGCATGCGGCGGACGAGCGCGGCAGACTTGCGCGGCACGGCGGGCGCATACAGCAGATGAGCGCGGCGGACGAGCGCGGCGCGGCGGAAGACCTTGTCGCGGCGGGCGCGCGCGGCACGGCTGAGGCGTGCGACGGATGAGCGCGGCGGACGTGCGCGGCACGGCGGACGCATACGGCAGATGAGCGCGGCGGACGAGCGCGGCGCGGCGGAAGACCTTGTCGCGGCGGGCGCGCGCGGCGGAAGACCTTGTCGCGGCGGGCGCGCGCGGCGGATGCGTGCGGCACGGCTGAGGCATGCGGCGGACGAGCGCGGCAGAGGTGCACGGTGGACGATGGCGATGTCGACGTCAAGCCCCTGGTGTCGCTCCGTTTCGACGCGTGTTTCAGAGTTTACCACGTCGATCGCAGCCGCGGGGAGTCCAACAGCGCAGACGTCGGTTGACGAGTAGTCGGCTCGGAGGTTAGCGACCGACGGGTCGTTGACGCCGGCACCACTAAGCTCCTTCGTGATGTCAGCGACGAGCATCGCCGAGGGCGATGACAATGACAAGCCCCTACTGTCAGCCGTGCCTGTGGTGAGGCCGCGTGCATCGCTGCTGCTGACGTCGTTCTCGAGCTTCTCCTCGACGTCATCCTAATTGACATGACTTCTTGCCCGTGTCCCCACGGTCGGCGCCAACTATCGTAGGTACGAGCCTAGACAGTAGATTTGTGGCACCCCCGGTCGGCTACAGCGACCGCCGGGCGTGCGGGGGACAAACGAGCGAGAGCCAACACACACGAGACAGTCGATAACGGAAATTACTATTCGAATTAGGGCACGGAATACAGAGCTCGCAATGGGGGGAAATGAAAGTGGGATCCCCTTCTCTCTACTCCCTGGGGGGTATTTATAGGTTTTGAGAAAGGAGTATGCGAGATTACAATTATGCCCTCCGGGCAATAACACGCCATCAGGGGCATTTTGGTCTTTTTACAGGAATCTTTATGGAATATTCAAATACTCTAATACTTTAATATCCTAATACTCGCTACTATGACGACATGTTTTCCTTGACGACGGGGCGAAGCGCAACCTCGACGTCCGTCGGGACGGGGCACGGCCCTGACGTCCGCCGGGACGGGGCGCGGCCCTGACCTCCGCCGGGACGGGGCAAGGCCTTGACGTCCGCCGGGACGGGGCGCGACCCTGACGTCCGCCGGGACGGGGCAAGGCCGTGACGTCCGCCGGGACGGGGCGCGGCCCTGACGTCCGCCGGGACGGGGCAAGGCCTTGACGTCCGCCGGGACGGGGCAAGGCCTTGACGTCTGCCAGGACGGGGCACGGCCCTGACATTCGCCGGGACGGAGCTCAGCCTTGACGCCCACTGAGATGGAGCGTGGCTTCGACGTCGTCGGTGATGCCCGCGGAATTTGTTGATGCCATCGGAGGTTATTGATGCCGGGTGAACTGGGTCGACGCAGGGAGGAGGTCTTGACGTTGTCAGGGGGAAGCCCGTCAGTTCGGGTAGCGCGGGGACCCTTCCCCCAACAAAAACAAAACACTGCTCCGAGGCCGATGCTCTCCCGACCGGCGGCAGTGCTCTCCCCGACGCGGCGGCGAGGAGGTGCCAGGGTGCGGCGATGAGGCTCGGGTCCCCGCACCTGAGCCCACGCCATCTCCGGAGGCTCCGCCTCCTCCTTGGCCTCTGAACCCCGACACACCGCCCCTAGTACCAGTACTTCCTCTTCCTCTAGCCGCTCCAGCCTCGCCGCCGCCCGCGCCTCGCTCCCGGACCCGCCGCTCCTCTACCCCTTCCAAGAGCTCGTCGCCGCCACCAACGGCTTCCTCTCCAAGCGCGTCTCCGGTTCCACCTACTGGCGCTGCTCCCTCCGCGCCCGCCACGCTGCCCTCTTCCAACTCCGCGCCAGACCCGACCTCGACGCCTCCGCGGCCCTCGCCACCGTCGCTAGGTACCACCACGCCAGCCTCGCCCGCCTCCTCGGCGCCTGCCTCGCCGGAGCCCACGTCTACCTCGCCTACGAGATCCCGCCCGGCGCCGCCACGCTCGACGCCTGCCTCCGCGGCCCGCGCGCCAACCCCGCCTTCACCATCCTCCGCACCTGGCTCTCCCGCGTCCAGGTCGCCGCCGGCGTCGCGCAGGGCCTCGACTACGTCCACAACCACGCCGCCGACGTCCACGGCCGCGTCTCGCCCTCCACCGTCCTCATCTCCGATCCGGGCCTCCGCGCGAGGCTCACCCACTTCGCCGCCGCCGACGACGCAGAGCTAGCGGGGGCGCCGTCGCGGGAGGCGGACGTGTACGCCTTCGGGGTGCTGCTGCTGGAGCTACTCTCCGGGGAGGAGGCGGCCAGGTACCAGTTCGACAGGGGAACCAAGGAGTTCGCGCGGGTGTCGCTGGTGGAGACGGCGGCAGAGGCGGTGAGGAACGGGCGGGTGAGGAGCTGGGTGGACAGGAGGCTGGGGGACTCATTCCCTGTGGCGGCGGCGGAGAGGCTAGTGGAGGTGGGGCTCAGGTGCGCGACGGCGGAGCCTTCCGAGATGGCGTGGGTGGCAAGAAGGCGCGAGGAGAAGAGGAAGAGGAGGGAGTGGCTGGTCTCGGTCTCGTCTCGCGTCGGCCTCTCCTCTGGCTTTTCTTTTTTCTCCCAAACAGCTGATTACAGGTGAATTTGATTACATTTGTATTCAAGAGTTTTTTTTTAGGACAAGTATATTACCAGTGTAAAAATTTTACAAGGGTGAAATTTTATTAAACTCCTAAACAGGGCCTTAGGTGTTTCTATTAAGGAAGACCGTGCCTGTTGGCCTAGGATAGCTGTAATTTGATGGTGATACCTTATCGCTGCCAGATAAGAAACATATGCAGTTCATAGCGCTATTTCTCATGAAATAGTTTTCAAGTAATTAGTGCAACTAGTCAATTCAACTGATTGTAAAACGTTTCCCCAAATCCATCTCTGATTTTTGATCTGTTACTTAGGGAAAGTATTGAAATAGGAAAAAGTATCCGTCGACCTAATTGTTTTGGTTTCGTTGCATTTTCTGCCTGAGGAGAATCTGTCACTATGAGTGGAATCACTTACAGGCCTGTTTGTTGCTCTGTATATTCATCAGGTCGATTTGCAAGTTCTTCATGCATGGAGCTTGCTTCAAAGGAGATTACTGTGAATTCTACCATGGCTGGAATGATCAACCAAATAATGTAACTTACTAGCTTACATATTTAGTAAACTTCGTACCGGTTTACCTTCACAGCGACGGAAAAAACAAAATGGTCTAGTGTTTCTTACTGTGATGCTTACTCACATAGGTTTGCACATTGTACCAGAACGGTGTGTGCTCTTACGGTAGCCGTTGCAGATATGAACAAGTCGAAGTTTCTTGTGACCACCCCCCACCATCAACTACTGCGGCGCTTGCAACATCCAACTCTTCTCAGATTCTCAGTTCTTTTGGATGCCCTCATTGTGAGGAATGCCAAACAGATGTAAGCAACCAAACACAACAGATATGCAAGTCTGCACCGCAACCCTCTGCACATCAACCTGCGTGGAGATTTGATTTTCAAGAAGATTACAGTCCAGAAGATGGCAACAGCTTGTCATCAAGATGAACTGCACAAAATCAAGCGTCCCTCCCACCTGCTCATCTGCCAATTTGCTCTTTTGCTGCAGCTGGAACTTGTCCTTATGGGGAAGAGTGCCCTGAGATGCATGGGAATCTATGCACAACCTGTGGAAAACATTGCTCGCATCCCTACCGTCCCAGCGAAAGTGGGGTGCATATCAAGCTGTGCAAGAGAAACAACAAACGCCTTGAAACCTTGAAAAAAAATGAAGAGATAGAATGTAGTGTGTGTTTGGACCCTGTGCTTTCAAAGCCCACAACAGCAGAAAGGAGGTTTGGACTTCTACCTGAATGTGACCATTCCTTCTGTATCACATGCATTAGGAAGTGGCGCAGCTGCTCTCTTACATCTGCTATGGATATCGACTCTACAGTCAAGGCTTGTCCAATATGCCGCACGGTCTCATACTATGTCGTTCCTAGTGCTACATGGTACTCCTCGAAAGAGGAAAAGCAAGATATAATTGACAGATACAAGGCCAAGCTGAAGTAAGATACTTTCTTCTTCATTTAGTATTGCCATTAGGCACATCCTTATGTGACCAGTATGAAAATTTTAGATTAGTAACGGCAACAGAGGTAATGTCGATACATGTATCTTATTTATATGGATAGTTAATAATAGCCTTGAGATAATTTCTTTTGTAAGTTCTGCCAGAGCACAGGTTGTGTTTTGTTAGTCTGAGCCACACGTATGTCATTGCAGGTCTATTGATTGTAAGTACTTCGACTTTGGAAGGGACACTTGCCCCTTTGGTGGTCGATGTTTTTACAAGGTATACATATGCTGATTTTGGTTGAGATGTAAATTCATCGTTTCGTATGATATGTGAATTGCCAACCGCAATTTGATCAGCTACCCTGCCTACTGCCTCTTGATTCAGTGCTCCAGAGTAATATTTTGCCTGTTGTTACCTTCTCATACTTAATGTACATCGCCACTTTTGAATGATGCGTAATTAAAATGTTGTACGCAATAACTTTATACCTATTGATGATAAGTTAATTGCAAATGCTTCATCATAGTTTGAACTAGCACCTCTACATAAGAGTGAAAATATTAAGATGTCCGCTATCAGTGCTAGCTTAGGCAATCTGGACACGTGAAAAGGTAACCTGAATGATATCTTTCTAAAAGGTGTGTCCTTTTGCATGGTGAATAGTTATGATCTGTTAATCTATGATAGTTTAAAATACTACCCGTGGTTTTGGAAAATAGTTACCGTCAGAATGTCGGATGGCCTTGGAATTGGAATGGTTGTAGTTTGACTCGTGCAATGAACTGTGCAAGAGATAAACGCTGTAGTGGTTTCTCTACTCATTTTCGTTGCAAACTGTCTGTTTCCCTATGCCCTTCTGCTTCTTTGGTTTGACTCCTGCAGCGTTGTATGTTTTCCAGCACGCATACAGTGATGGGTGTTTGGAAGAGGAGGCACCGGTACCATGGCTTCATTTTCATGCTGATGATGGAAGTAGAGAGGGTGCAAGAAATATTGGGTTTGTATCACTGTTAGGTCCCTCTATGCAATTTTATAACTTCTACTTCACTTGCTGAAATAAAATCCTGGTTACCTTTCAGATTGGCATACCTGCTCAGCAGGTTGCATCTTTAGGGAAGATACCAAACCATATATCTCAAATATAAGGTTCATTTGGTTGAATCCAATTCTTTCTATACCATTTTCTCCAAATAAATTGAGCTATTGCAATTCTCTGACTAGGCATTTCAGAATTCTGTTTTCTACTGAGCATTCGAAACATCCAGAAGGAAACAGTTCATAAGGAGGTACTTTGAGAACCACAACTTCCTCTCCATTTGGTGCTGGATTGGTGGTTGTTGCCAATTTACAGTACACAGGTAATCCTCAACTGCTAAAACAGAGCGCCCTTCGCCCTTGAAGGTGTTTGAACACGTCTTCCCTTGCGCACACAAACCCTTAGCTCTTACTATTTTGCATCTCACCACTCAATGCAGAAACTTCAGTTTGCTGCCGGAAATCTCTAACAAGTTCCAAGAGGGACTGTAAACCTGAGGTCAACAGAAAAGATATCATGTCTCAGATCAGCTCGTGTTCTTTGCCATGATCAATCTTTGTTGTCTTTGGGCTATAAATACTCCTGAATAACAGCAGAACATTGCGTCGTTACCTCGCCTGTGTATGAAAGGCACTGTATATACTGGTACTCTGGTACACCTTCTCCTTTCTCGACTGTGTCCATTGAGAATAATTTGTTCGTGCCAAACAGGTAAAACAGAGCAATGTAGAGATCCTTGAAGAATTTTGTGAAGCGTCCATTTGTGCTTTGACCCAAAATGAGCTGCTGATGGCCTGCAGGCCTGTTTGCAACTTGGGAAAGTGTCAATAGCTACGTCCCGGTTTGGGATACCGGAAATGAAAAATGTTTGAAATACAGAAGTTGAAACACAGGCAATGCAGGTCACAATCTAGATCTCTTATGAATTGAGAACATGTGAGATTATATATAACACAATTGATTGGGTGCTCTAGGAATTCTTCGGGAAAATGTTGAAAATGTTTCTTAGTAGGGAGTGGGATGGGAATTCGGTGACTTTTTGCCTCGACTTAAGAAAGAATTTTACGTACTCTTCATTGGCATATCAGTTTCCCCGTTCCTACTTCATGTTGGAACATTTTAGGCCACGTGTGGCACGTAAACATGAAAAACGTAGGCCCCGTTTGGGAGATCTGAAAATATATACCATTGTAATATGTATACAAGGGTATTCTACAAGCCCCCTAAAAAATCCTTGAATACAAAAGTAAATATATACTTTTGTAAATTTCTATTTGGGTATAAAGGGTAATCTCATGAATTTGATTTGGGATAGAAATTGGACTGGGAAGGAGATAAATCGCATGAAATGGAGAAGAGAGCATGAAGAACATCTCAATACATCACACGAGAATATTGACGCACCAGGAGCCGGAGATGCCATCGACGAGGCCGTTGATGCGGTCGCCGGTGACGCAGCCTTCACGCATGACCTCCTCGGCGATGGACATGTCGATGGCCTCAAGCGCCGCGAGCGCGTTGCTCTAGATCTGGATGGGCCCGCGGTACTGCCCCTCCCCGTGCACCGCGCTGATGTCCCGCTCGAACACCGTCACATCGTACCCCTTCCGCCTCGCCGCCAGCGCGAACACCAGGCCCCCGATGCCGCTGCCGGCCACTAGCACGCGCGGCTTCCTCGTCCCTGGACCCCAGTGGTCGCAGCTCGCGCAGACTTGCGAAGGAGAAGGCGTTGGGCAAGTGGAGGTGGAGCTAGGGAAGCCAGGGAGGGAGGAGAGAGCCCGTCCAGGGGCGGCGTTGCTCCGGCCGCCGCCACCCGCTTCTCTGTGCTCCGGCCGCGACGGGGATTGAGGAGGAGCAGCGAATGGGAGGCCGCGGACGAGAGCCCGACTTCTGTCGGATAAATTTCGTGGCCTGCTTCGGCCCGCAAACATTTCCGGTTGTAAGTGGCCCAAACCGGCGTAAATAAAAACCGAAAACAGGTTTTCAAACAGCAAATTGTAATCCAGTCCGAAATATTTTACAAGGCTGTAAATTACAGTGGTATTTGGGCCAATACCGGGCTTCTAAACGGGCCGCAGGAGTATAAAAATAGAGGACTGTAACATTCTATCCAACTGGAAAAGCAAGACCTCAGAGCGTGGAACGCAGTAATAGAAAAATATATCAAGAATGGATTTCTAGTTCCAAACAGGTGTTACGAAGCACCAGGTCACATGAAACAGTACATAATTTTGGAGTAAAGCACGAAGCGAGCGAAGATCTTGAAAGTTTTTGAGTTTTCTCCAAAATACGTACGGGAGATGTAGAAAGAGGAGATACCATTGTTGTAAACCACTGCTTTGTTTTATATGATTAATAACGTAGAGAATTCCTTTCCTTTATTTTTCATCTGTTCCAAACAAGTATCTTCCAAAATACGAAGCAAGGAAGTCATCCATAGGACCATTCTGCATTCGGCTCTGTTAGAAAAAAAAAGTTCGCAGTTCCTTCGTAGTTCAATTTGGAATTCTCTATCCCATGCAAGCTCTTATTATTTTAGTGATTTTCAACCCTACAGCCGCGGGGGCTCCAAGTACTCAAAACCACTCCAGTCCACGGCCATCCTCGTTCTTCTGCAGATTACTGCTTGCAGTTATGCATCATATGAACTAGGCGAATGGTGGCAAGTTGTGGACATCGCAAAAAAGATCTCACATACAAATGAACATAAAAGACACACAAACTACAGATCTGGCAACGAATGAGATGGAATCCACCATCCATCTTTATTCATACAACCCACGACACATGAGACGAGATATACATCCAACAATGTATGATACAAAAGAATAAGCAATAACTCGCCACGGACTCGCACTCGGACAGAACACACCCATCACTACCACTCTAAAATCGAAAAACGAACCGAGTCCAGCCCCTGGAGCAGCTACAAACCAGTGCCACCAGCTCAACGTACGCCTACTGCATGAGTCCACCCGCGACGAGGACGGATAGCACGGCGGAGCACGCCACGGCCAGAGCCGACGCCGCGGCGCCTGCGGCCGCGCCCGTGACAGGGGCCGGCGCTGGCGGCACGCCCATGTCCATCTCCTGCGCCGACGCCGCCGCGAACAGCAGGGAGGCCGCCACGGCCACGACAACCACGGCAGCGCGAGAAGCCATCGCGAGCGCTGCTACAACCACGGCACCGAGCAGGCGAGACGGCGATGCTGGCTGCGCGGCTAAACCAACAAAATCAGAGGCAGCGAGCTGGTTACTTATCACTAGCGGTGGTGAAAACCGGGAAGGCATGTGGAGGGGTATATATCGAGGTGGGGCGTGGGGTGCGAGGCCGCGGTCGCGGGCCGGGCGCTGGCGACGCGTGGTCTCGCGGCGCGACACGTTGGAGCCGCGGGTGGCGGAGGTGGCGCGACGGGAGCCGGTCTCGGCGCGCGCACGCGATTCCTCCTCGGGTCTGACGCCCACAGCCCAACCGGCCTGACGCGGGCGCGCGGACAACCACGATGCGTTCCCTGCACGGCTCGAAGATCAGCTAAGCCAAGACCGACACCACACCGTTCATCCCGCAACCGGCATGTTGTAGACTTGCATCACGCAAACTCCGTCACATGATAACCGCAAATAAATCACATTATTACCGGATTATTATACCGTTCCGATAGCTGTTAATGATTCTTGTGATCGGTTGCGATGACTAGTATGTTGGCGTGTCTCCGACGCTTTTCACGGGGTCAAGGGATGGTGCCGTACATGTACATGTACGTGCATACGTACACCTACCTTGGAGTACGATAAAAGTGGTGAGCACCCGTCGCATAGTGCATAGAACGTTCCAATTTCCAGTGTCTTCGTGGCTACTTCAACGTTTTAGTGCCGTGCCCGCATAGATATTACATGCTCAACAACTACCGACTATGGAACGAACGTTCCGAGCAATGGAGTTGTACTGCTGCGAGCGCCGAGTGGCGCCATGCTTCATACACTAGTCCTGTGGAGGATGGCACGTATTTTTTCGACAGAGACCGGTCGAGGAAGACCAAACGAACGATCATGCATGAAGTGGGCATGGCGCCTGTATTCAATTCATGGAACCTTCCTTTGCAAAAGCGAGCGAGCCATCGCCCCAGAAGAATCTTCTAGGTGCAACTAAAGTCCTACGGACGGCCTAAGCCCCGATTAGAATGGGAACGTGACGAATGTCTCTTCTTATTCAGAAGTTTGTGTAAGGTTCTGGCATTCTCAACAGCACCTCTGCCAGCTCTCCTCGGTTCGTTGGCAAATGTTTCTTCGTCTATATTTTTGTACCTGCTTCACGTTGTTATGCTTAATAGTGCTGTTTTCTTTGAGTTTTACTATGCTTGCACCGTTTCATCAACGTGACATTTCAGTGTTTGTAATCGCCGTAAAATGCCGATTTAGAAACATTAAGGGAGCATCATAGGCTCTAGTCTGACCCGTGTACGACACGTAGATATTGTTATTGTTGTCAAAACAGCATTGTAGAGGGGATATCAATAGGGCGAAAGCTATATCACAATATTAACGAACCATGTATACCGGTCTTATTAAAATGTCATCATACATTGGTAATTTAGGACACGTTAATATTTTTTGAATAGATTGAGCCGTCTTGTGGAGCACAACCTAGTCTTATGTTAGGAGATAAGCTTTATATGAGACTCAACTAGCGATTTAGGCCATCATAAACTTCTTAAGACCACACCTAGAGCTCCCGGTTTGGCAGTTGGAGATCTAGGCCTCTCCCCCTCGGATATTTTATTTATGAGATGGATTTTATGTCTCTCATGAGGGGTTTATATATGCAAGAGGCACACGATATATGACTATGAATGCTTTTGAGGTATGAGTGAGAAAATGGTCGGTTTAGGAAGAATGTTTCATGAGTATATGATGGACTAGGAGAGAGTAAGTGGTTCATAGTCTATGATGAATAAATCCTCACATACATATTTTAATGTTTTTCTTTAACTTGCTAATTTTCTTGTTGATTTTTTGACTTTGCTTTATGTCACATGAGCGCTACTTAGGATTTTCACGGGTCGATGTATGTAGGATTATTTATTACTCCAATAATTATTATGTCAGATGTTAGATTAATTGAGAACGGTCTAGAGTTTATACTTGTTTAATGGAAGAGAGATGGTTTGGTAGCCTTAATTGCTGATATTTAGTGCGCTACATGTTGCGGTGGTATCTGCTTCAATGACAACGTTGTTGTCTAGGGACGTGAAAATGGACCTCCATTTTTTGTGTGGGTCCTGGGTTATTAAACCAACAACCTTTTGTCTTCTTAGTTGACATGATGAGAGGTTTCGCTATCCGCATGGCGCTAATGGTAAATTCGAACACTTAACTCTGTGTTCCATGGCACTACTAGAAAAAAGGTCATCCGTTGCATATTATCACTGACGGGCAGGGAGAGGCCCGTCACAGTTGTTTGTTATCACTGACGGGCACCGGGTGCACCGTCAGTAGTGAATCTACCAGATGCGTGGGGAAAGTCATCACTGACGGACAAAATATATGACCCGTCAGAGATTACAAGCTGCCGGCGACGAATCTTACCAGTGACGATCTTGTTTTTTTGCCCGTCAGTGGTACTCTAGTCATCATAGACGGGCGAAAAACCTGCCCGTCAGCGGTAACGTTGTTACCGGTGACGGCTATTCTCAGTGACGGGCCTGTAGGACGAGCCGTCACCATTTTCTGCCTCTTCGCCTCCCAGAGCTATAAAAAACACATACCCCACCGAGCGTGCATCTTCCTCTCGTTCTGCATCTTCCTCTCGTTCTCTCCGTTCATCTTCCTCCCCTCACCGTCTCGCCACCGGCCGGATCCGCGATGGTGCGGGAGCAGAAGACCGAGGAGTTTCCTGAAAGCGCGTCCTCGAGGAAGAGGGCCCGCCACGAAGCTCCCCAGCAGGTACGTCGTTCTCCTCGCATCAAGATGTTGAAGGAGAAGGAGCAGATGGAGGAGGCGGAGCAGTTACGTCGTTCTTCTGGCGCGGAGCTGCGCGTGGAGCCCGTGGAGGAGGACGACGCCGCTGACGCCGTCGAAGAGGAACCCGTGGAGGAGGACGACGCCGCTGCCGCCGTCCAAGAGGAGCCCGTGGAGGAGGGGGACGCTGCTGCCGCCGTCGAGGAGGAGCCCGAGGACGAGGACGACGCCGCTGCTGCCGTCGAAGAGGAGCGGCAGCTCCAGGAGGCGATACGTCGGTCCATCAACTATGAACGCGCCATGGCCGCCATCATAGCCGAGGAGGACCGCATGACGGCGGAAGCCGTGAAGGCTTCCCTCGCCGATGCCCGCGCCGCGGCCGCCGCCCCTGCCCGGGAGGGGAAGATGAAGAAGGTCGAGAAAGGAGGAACTTCTGGCTCGGAGCCGCGCGTCGAGAATCAGAGAAAGAAGAAGTTGTCGAAATGACGGACAACTGAAAAATTTCTTGTCTTGTATTTTGCAATCGGATGAAATGGATGAACTATCGATGGCGTACTAACTTTATTTTTTCACTATGGATGAATCGGATGAAATGGATGAAAAATTTCTTGTCTTGTATATGTGCAATGTTGATGGCGTTCTGTATTTTTTTTTAGCCCACAGAGATCACCACTGACGGGTGAAACTCGTTCGCCCGTCAGTGGTATTATACCGTTGACGGTTGGAGAACGGCGGCCCGTCAATGATGACTTCCCCCGATTTTTCACTGAGCGTTACCACTGACGGGCGGCCATTTGATGACCGTCACTCATAAATAGAAGTGACGGGTCGGTATTGTTTGCCCGTCAGTGATGACCGTCATCAACAACTGTTAGAACTTAGACATTTTAGGCGCACACAACAACAAACGTTAGAACTTAGACATGAAGCAAAAAATTTCGAAATTAGACATGAAGCAAAAAATTTAGGCGCACCAGCCTATCCCGAGCACAGCGCCCAGACCCACGAGCCCAGGCCGCGCAGGGGACCGGCCATAGGCCTATCCCGAGCACAGCGCCCAGGCCCACGAGCCCAGGCCGCGCAGGGGACCAGCGGTGGCTCGACGTATCAGTACGTAAAGGTTGTAAGGAGTTCGAAAGCCCAAGGCGCAGCTGCCCTTTTAAGCTGGTGCGCGCGCTGCTCGCTCGGCGAGGTGGGACTAAATTTTTGCGGTACTAGCGGTTGTAGCGTTACCACTGACGGGCGGCCCTTCTTTGCCCGTCAGTGATGATAAGTTAATACTGACGGGCCTTTATTTGATGACCGTCACTCATAAATAGAAGTGACGGGTCGGTATTGTTTGCCCGTCAGTGATGACCGTCATCAACAACTGTTAGAACTTAGACATTTTAGGCGCACACAACAACAAACGTTAGAACTTAGACATGAAGCACAAAATTTCGAACTTAGACATGAAGCAAAAAATTTAGGCGCACCAGCCTATCCCGAGCACAGCGCCCAGACCCACGAGCCCAGGCCGCGCAGGGGACCGGCCATACGCCTATCCCGAGCACAGCGCCCAGCCCCACGAGCCCAGGCCGCGCAGGGGACCAGCGGTGGCTCGACGTATCAGTAAAGGTTGTAAGGAATTCGAAAGCCGATGGTGCAGCTGCCCTTTTAAGCTGGTGCGCACGCTGCTTGCTCGGCGAGGTGGGACTAAATTTCTGCGGTACCAGCGGTTGTAGCGTTACCACTGACGGGCGGCCCTTCTTTGCCCGTCAGTGATGATAAGTTAATACTGACGGGCCTTTATTTGATGCCCGTCAGTGGTATTCCTTCCTATATAAATCCAGCCCAGGCGTGAATAACTTTCTGTGCCCGCGCGTCCCAAGGACCAGCTGCGTGCGCCGCCGTCGCCAGCTAAACTGCTGCGGCCCGCGCCTCCCGAAGGCCCTCTTCTCTCCAGCCCGGCCTCTTGATCCCTCTCTCAAAGATTGCTAGCTACCCGGGCTCCTGATTCTCTCCTCCCCCCATCTCAAAAGGCCAATTTTTCTCTCCTCCAGTCCCCATCCCCCTCTCAAAGACCCCAGCAGCCTCCTTGTCAACATCCCTCTCCCCGAAGGCCCACGATATCCGTCGCTCCTAGCTCCTCTAGGGTTTTTAGTCTCTAACATGGTAAGTACTTTATTTTATTCGCCTGAGAGAAGAAATGGCTAATTTAATATATTTATTTTATGAAACTATGTTTATTTTGCCATAGGGATCGATTGATAGAAGTTGGATGTATGGAGATCGTGCCACACAGAGTTTCGTCACCGCTTTGAACGAGTTTCTTCGAGTCGCTCAAGAGGATATGGCGATCAAGGGGAAAGCGAAGATGTGTTGTCCATGTCGTAAATGTAGTAATACGCAAATGTTATCGACGACGGGGGAGTTGCAGCTACATTTGCTGACGAAGGGTTTCATGGAAGGCTATACACGTTGGACATGTCATGGTGAAGAGAAAGAAGTTGCAAACCCGACAGAAGCGGTGGACCTCGTTGAGGATGAGCACGGCGTAGCTATCGAGGAAGAAGCTAATTCAGAATCTTCAGAGGATAGCATGGGGAATTTGAATGACATGTTGCATGATATGGAAGAAATGACTTCGACCCCGGAGAATGAAAGAGAGTTCGCAGAGTTTGTACGATTGTTGGAAGACGCGAGAGTTCCGTTGTTTGTTGGATGTAAACTCGAGCATACGCGGTTGTCCGTCTCGTTAGAACTTCTAAAGCTAAAGGCAGCGTACAACTGGCCGGACACAAGTTTCACAAAATTATTAGAGCTCCTTTCCAACGTTCTCCCGGAGGGGAACGTCTTGCCTACAAGCACTTACAGGGCAAAGAAGGTTATATGCCCTCTCGGATTGGACGTTGAAAAATTCCATGCGTGTCCAAACGACTGCATCTTGTACCGCAGAGAGTACGTAGACCTACGAAGATGTCCGGTGTGCAAGACATCCCGGTACAATCGTACTGCAAACCAGCTCGATCGTGACGAGGACGACGATGAAGCGAAGGGCCCCCCTGCGAAGGTTTGCTGGTACCTTCCTGTTCTTCCCCGTTTGAAGCGGTTTTTTGCCAACAAGAAAGATGCAAAACGAATGCGTTGGCATAAGGAGGGTCGAATTGAAGATGGAATCCTGAGGCACCCTGCCGATGCATGCCAATGGAGGGCAGTGGACGATGCATTTCCAGATTTCGGGGAGGAGGCGAGAAACATAAGGTTTGGGATGAGTACAGACGGGATCAATCCATTCGGCAACATGAGTAGCAGACACAGCACATGACCAGTCCTTCTATGGATGTACAACCTTCCTCCATGGCTGTCGATGAAGCGCAAGTATATACACCTCTCCGTACTCATCCAAGGGCCGAAACAACCTGGAAACGATATTGACGTGTACATGCAGCCAATGAAGGAGGAACTAGAGACACTCTGGCACCAGGGGGCTGAGGTTTGGGACGCTGATAAAGTAGAGTATTTCTAGCTACGAGCTATGTTGTTCACTACGGTCAATGACTATCCAGCGCTCGGAAACTCGTCTGGCCAGAGTGTGAAAGGATACGAAGCTTGTGTCTCGTGCCAAGAAGAGACTGCGAGTTCATTCTTACAGAACTCGAGGAAAATCGTGTATATGGGTCACCGAAGGTGGCTGGCCAAAAACAATCCATGGAGGCAGTGCCCAATTAAGTTTAACGGAGAAGTAGAAAATCGTTCGAAGCCGGTGGAGAAGACCGGTGCACAGATATACGAGATTGTCAAGGATATCGACATTGTACCCGGAAAGACACAAGAGCTAAGACCGGGCATCTGGAAGAGGAAGTCGCTATTTTGGGACCTGCCTTACTGGCAAGTTCTACACATCCGTCACAGTATGGATGTCATGCATGTCGAGAAAAATGTGTGCGACAGCTTGGTTGGTATTTTGCTGAACATTCCAGACAAGACAAAAGATGGTGTCAAGGCACGGCTTGACATGGAACAGATGGGCGTCAGACCAGAGCTGTGGTCCGAACAGATAACGTCAAAGACAAACAAGGGTGATTTGAGAGTCAAGACGCGCCTACCTCCCGCCTGTTACACCCTGAGCAAAGCGGAGAAGAAGAGATTGTGCGAGTGTCTTGCTGGGGTCAAAGTTCCTTCCGGATATTCGGCAAACATAAAGAAACTTGTATCGATGAAGGACTTGAAATTAATTGGTATGAAATCTCATGATTGTCATATGATGATGACACAGATCCTACCCATTGCAATTAGAGGCCTAATGGAGCCAGGAGTCCGCAAGACCGTCACCAACCTTTGTAGCTTTTTCAACACGATCTCTCAGAAGTCAATTAGCCCAGATCGCCTTCATAAACTTAAGCAAGAGATCGTCATGACCATCTGCGAACTAGAGATGTACTTCCCTCCTACATTCTTCGATATCATGGTACATCTCATGATACATATCGCTCCGGAGATACTGAGCCTAGGCCCCGTGTTCCTACACAGCATGTATCCTTTTGAAAGATACATGGGCATTCTGAAGTGCTATGTTCGTAACAGATATCGGCCTGAAGGAAGCATCGTGCAAGGCTATGCTGCTGAGTGTGTCGAGTTCTGCACAGATTACATGGCTGAACATCGACCTATAGGTGTGCCAAGTTCGCGGCACTCGGGTAGACTCATTGGTGTCGGCACACTCGGAAGAAGACAGTACGATCCTTTACGTACCGATCGATCAACTGACTTCCATAGAGCACATTTCGTGGTCTTGCAACACCTGTCAGTGGTTGGGCCTTACATAGAGATGCACCAGCAACTGTTGTGCAAAGAAAACCCTAATAGAGGACTTTATTGGATCACAAAGACGCACAACGCGCAATTTTGCCGTTGGCTAAAGGAGTACTGGTACGGCAGGGAACCGACATGTGAAGAAGAAATAATCGTCAAATGGTTGGCAAGAGAACCCATGACAAACATCGTGACATGGCAAGGGTATGATATCAACGGATACACATTCTATACAGAGGCCCAAGACCGGAAAAGCACATATCAAAACTCCGGGGTGACGATAGAAGCTAAAAGTAGTATTGATGGCCCGAAATGCAGGTACTACGGCATCATCGAAGAGATTTGGGAACTTGACTACACCGTGACCAAGGTCCCGGTGTTTCGTTGCCGATGGGTGCACCTGAAGGACGTCTGTGTCGAAGATCAGAACTTCACCACGGTGAATCTTCGGAGTGTCGGGTCCAAAGAGGAACCATTCATATTGGCTAAACAGGTCGCGCAAGTGTTCTACGTACTGGATCCATCTAATAAGAAGCGCCACGTTGTAAGAAAAGGAAAAAGGAGTATCGTTGGAGTGGATGGTGTAGTGGACGAAGAAGACTACGACCAATTCGATGATCCGGATACCGAAGATGAAGATGAGAAGACAAAGAAAAAGATGAAACGTCATACTGATAACAGTGCCAAGCCGTACGTACGTACTGATCATAACGAAGGACTGACATATCAAGGGAAGAAGCTAGTCGATGACGATGACGAGAAGGACGGAACTTAATATAAGTGTTGACATTTATGTGATGTAGATATGTAAATATATATGTGTGATCGAGATAACTGTTGTCATTTATGTGATGTAGATATAAATATATATGTGCGATATAAGTGTTGTCATTTATAAGGATATGCAATTTTGATTATGTTGGAAGCCCAGCAAGTGATGAATCCTTTACACTTAGCAAGCATTTGGTTGGATGGATGAAAGTTGGATATGATGAGCCAATTTTATGTTTAATTGGTTGGATGGATGGATTGCTATGGTTACCATTTGTCTGCGATGGTGAGATTACCCACCTGAGTCTCAGGTGACAAACTCAAACTATCCTGTTCATTCTCAGGTGACAAACTCAAGCTATCCACCCGAGTCTTAGACTCTGGAAACACACTAAGATGAAGTTAACACTGACGGGCCTTTATTAGGAGACCGTCACTGCTAAATAACACTGACGGGGTCAAATACAATCCCGTCAGTACTGACGGGCCTTCTTGGCGCCCGTCACTCATAAATACAAGTGACGGTCACCAAATAAAGGCCCGTCAGTGTTAACTTATCATCACTGACGGGCCAAGAACGGCCGCCCGTCAGTGGTAACGCTACACCGGTGGTACCGCACATCTTTAGTCCCACCTCGCCGAGCGAGCAGCGCGCGCACCAGCTTAAAAGGGCAGCTGCGCCCTTGGCTTTCAAATTCCTTACAACCTTTATTGATACGTCGAGCCACCGCTAGTCCCCTGCGCGGCCTGGGCTCGTGGGCCTGGGCGCTGTGCTCGGGATAGGCCTATGGCCGGTCCCCTGCACGGCTTGGGCTCGTGGGCCTGGGTGCTGTGCTCGGGATAGGCTGGTGTCCCCTATTTTTTTGCTTTATGTAATTTGTTCATCAGTGACGGGCATAGAAGGCACGCCCGTCAGTGGTAAGCCTAAATTTTTTACTTTACACAACAACAACTGTTAGAACTTAGACATTTTAGGCGCACACAAGAACAAATGTTAGAACTTAGACATGAAGCAAAAAATTTCGAACTTAAGACATGAAGCAAAAAACTTAGGCGCACCAGCCTATCCCGAGCACAGCGCCTAGACCCACGAGCCCAGGCCGCGCAGGGGACCAGCCATAGGCCTATCCCGAGCACAGCGCCCTGGCCCACGAGCCCAGGCTGCGCAGGGGACCGGCGGTGGCTCGTAGTATCAGTGAAGCTTGTAAGGAATTCGGAACCCAGAGGCGCAGCTGCCCTTTTAAGCTGGTGCGCGCGCTGCTCGTTCGGCGAGGTGGGACTAAAGTTGTGCGGTACCACCGGTAGTGTTACCACTGACAGGCACAAAAGCGAACCCGTCACTGGTATTTATGAGTGACGGTCGCCAAATGGGGCCCGTCAGTGATGAGTTTGTTCTATATGTAGGACTCGACACTTAGAAAAATTTTCGTGCCCGCGCGTCCGTTCAAGCCTGGACCAGCAGCGAGCCCTAGTTAACAGTGCCGAACTGCGCCGCCGCCGCCGACGAATCTGCACTGCTCCGCGCGCGCTCCATGGATCCCGCCGCCACCTCCTCCACTCCCGCTGCCGTCGGGGCCGCCTCCACCGCGCAGGCCACCGCCACCGAGGTCGCCGCCACTGCCACCGAGGTCGCCGCCACCGCCACCGATGTCGCCGCCACCGCCACCGCCACCGAGGTCGCCGCCTCCTCCTCCTCGCACTCCGGTGCCGCCACCTCTTCCTCCCACTCCGCCATGCCCGGGTAATTCATTTTCATTCCTTTGTTTCTTTGAACTGATTTGCGCATACATTTTCTATTGATCAAGCATTCTTTATACATTAAGCAGAAGCTACAAATAATTAAGAGCCCGGAGTGATAAATTTAGGGGCTGATTTACTTGATACAAATTTAGGGTTAGATGTGGCTTTTCATGCTCTCAAGCCCAACCCTATCGACCTTTTTCCTTTGTCAGTGCTACATATATTTGCGGCACATGCCAAATCTTCTTTTATTTCAAGCTATATGTATTTTTTGTATCGTATATGAATTGTTGAACTTGAGTTAATTCCACAGAAATTATTGCAAGTCAAGTGGCTATTGTAGTGTATTTGGGTATGTATATCGCGCGGTTCTTTTGTTGACTATTTACTGCCTGTTCTAATACGAACTAGATTGGCTTATATATATATATATATATATATATATATATATATATATATATATATATGCACACAATGTAGTTAGCTATTTCATATCATATCCATGCATAAATATGCAAGCCTTAAGAAAATAGAAGCATTGCTATAATTCCTGGCTGTTGCATAAGTATACCTATGAATGCATTAGTTTGAGTTATTTGTATAGGAGAAAATAAAACTACTTATAAGAACTTGAAGCCACCACAACGTACCCTCTACTTCTCTTGTGTATTTAATTCAATTATGTTTATTATAAACATATTAGGTCTTTATTTAACCTAGTTCATATATTTACGTAAAAAAGAGGCTCTGGACCGTTCAATCCTGGGGATGAGGTCGAGGCCGAAGTTGTAACGGCACCAAGAAGGCAGCGCAAACCAAGAACGGGGAACAAGCTGCTACTTAGTCATCACGGGGGTCGACCCCGACACAGGCGCACCAAGTGAACCACCGAGCTCGGCGTCGAAATTCAACAACGCCTGTGGGGTGCTCGTACGGGAGAACATCCCGATCACTACTCCCGAATGGAACCATGTGCCCCGGTCAGAGAAAGATGCCTTGTTGACTTTGCTGTTTAACCTGTTCGAGGTCTCGGAGCACCTGAAGGAGACGCTGAAGCACCGCGCGGAGATAACGATGTGTAATGCTCACAAGAACTGGAGACACACTGCGACCAAGGAGTACGTGATGAAAAATCGCCATCCGGGAAGAAGATGGTCGAAAGTAACTGATGAGCAGTGGGACCAATTCGTCGCCTCGAGGAGCACTGACGAGTTCAAGGCCAAGAGTGAGAAGAACAAGGAGCTACGAACGAGGAATAAATTCAACCACAGAGTTGGCAGCCGCGGGTATGCCGGGATAAAGAGTAAATGGGAAAGAGAAGATGCTGCACTACGAGCGGCTGGGAAACCACTTCCTTTCGAGGAAATATCGGAGCCTCGCGCCAGAAACTGGGCCAGGGGTCACACGAAAGTGAACCCGACGACGGGGGATGTGACGTTCCCCACGGAGGAGGTCCAGGCGGTGTCCAATCGATTGGTACTCACTCGACCTGTCCTGTCAATCCATCGTAAATAACTTGTTTCCTAAACGCTCGGTAGTGAAATATGGTACGTCTCTATTGCAGATACAGTTGAGCCAGCAGGAATCGTCTCAAGATTCCGTACATTCGAAGAGGTAGCAAACACCTCTATCGGTTGCTCTGGGAAACTCAGAGAAAACTGGGCGTATACGAGGTGTCGGTGTAGCCGTTACATGGGATAGAATCTTTCCCAAATCAGCTGAAGCCGCCCGCCAAAGGAAGAGGAGCAGGCACGATGCTTTAATGGAAGCGATGATGGAGAAGGCGAGACAGGCGGCGAGACAGGAGATCAGCGAGGACTTCCTGAGACGGTCGGAAGAGGCGGCACGACAGGCGGCAAGACAGGAGTTCGCAAGGCTATATGGGGAGCTGGCACACACGCATCGTGCGCCGAACGTTCCTGGACGGAGCAGTTGCGCCTCTACCAACGCGGCCACCTCCGATGGGGTAGCTACAGCGTATTCGTACGAAACCCTAAATGTAAGTTCATGGCACTTAGTAGAATCTTTCATACACATCTTATGTTTCAAACACTGCTCTAATGGCCGAGAACCAACCTTTAACTGTTCCACAGGTGCAGGTGCCCACGAAATACCGATTGGTTTATCCTGTGCCGGGCGCCAATGTTACCGTCGCACACGGCCTACTGATGCCAGCTTCTTCGGGGTCCCTGACGCACCATCAGATAATATCGCCGGACATGGTGAAGGTACAGGTGGATAGGGTAGTTGCCGAGTTCGGTGCCATGACAGTCCCTGTACCTCCTGAAGAGGATGCGACCACGCTAGGACAATGCCTGATGACCTTCATCCAGTGGCCGAAGGCTCAAGTGGTTGTAGAAGGGGCCTCGACTCGCGCATCTCCGGCCAGCGCCTCTCCATCAACCCGGGTATCTCCTTTGGCCTTGAGCCAAACACATCTGTCGTTCGACCGGAGAGACGAAGACCCGATGCCAGCCCATGAGGGACCGGAGGCAGGTGCCACTCCAATGGATGTTGACCTGCCACTTGTCGATGCACCCGAGCCGCCGAGACAAGAAAGACACACCAAGCATAGGCAGGACGTTGCCGTACCGCCAGCGGAGCCAGACAGTGCGCAAGGTGCCGCGAAGACTTTATCTCCAGGCACACTTCACGGCGCAATGAAGGAGGCATTTGCTGGCCCTACGCCTAGGGAAAACATAATACATACGGAGAGTGATCCAACTGCGGTCCAAAAGGCTCCAAAGAGAAGGAACACCAAACGGGGCGGCACATCAAAGAGGAAAGCAAAACAAGATAGCGCCGCTAAGTCCCTGTCCTACGTGTCAACTCCTGTAACATCCCCAGTTTCAGTTCTTTTGATTGTGCATCATAGCATGGCATCGCATGGGTGGAATTTAAATTTTTGAAACTAGAGTTTAAATTCAAAAGGGACCAAAAGAAATCAAAGATTTGTTGAATTCGAAGTTGAATAGAAGGAAAAGTTTCTAATTGGTTTGAAATTGCAAAATAGTTTTTGAACCCATTATTGAATTGGAGCAAAAGTTAAAAACCAATTGTTTTGAACCACAACTTAAATCTTAAAAACAAGCTTCAAAAGAAAGAGAAAATCTTCAGAATCTCAGAGAAATTTTGGTTTTAATTCAATCTGTTTGGAGTAATTTCTATGGGAGAAAGAGGAATCAAAATAAAATTAGAAAACCCTATAAACCCCCCCCTCCTCCGGACGGGCCCTTTCCCCGGCCCGTTTTCTTCCCCTGCACGGCCCAGCCGGCCCACCCCGCACTCCTTCTTCTCCCTCCTCCCTTCTTCTCACCCCGCCGCCTGCTCCCTCATGCCGCGTGGCGCCCTTCCTCTGCACCACGCGCCACCTCGCCTGCCTCCCTCCCCCTCCCCCTAAGACTCCTTCTCTCGGCCGCGTCGCGCCCCACTCCCCTCTCCTTTCTCTCCCGGCCGAGCTCCCCCATTTCTCTGCCTTGCCCCGAGCCCACCGCCGTGCTCCTCCACGCTCCCGTCACCGTCCCTGCCGCCGGTCGCCCCGCGCGTCGCCCGCCTCCCAAGGCCTCCGTCGCCGTGCTGCCGCACCCGAGCCCTCGCCTCCTCCGTCGCCGTTCGCTGCCCCGGTGCCGTCCCCGTCTACCTCCCCACCACCACCTCCGCCGGGCTCCGCTCCCACCTCGTCGGCCGCGCCTCGTCGCCGCCCCCCCCCTCGACGCTCCGCCTCTTCGCCTCGTCGGCCACGCCACGCCGCCTCCTCCCCGTCGCTCTCCGGCGCCGCCCCGAGCCGAGCAGCCACCCGTGCTCCCCCGTCCCCGCCCCATAGCCGAGCCTCGCCGCCCCGACGTCGCCTCCCCGGAGCTCCCCGACCCCGTGCGCCTCGCCCCGGTTCATCGCCGCCGTGGTCCTCCGCCTCATCTTCGCCGCCGCCCCTTGCCACACCGTCGCCGTCGCCCTCCCCAACCGCCGGCCGGACCGAGCCCGGTCGGTTAAGGCCGTTTAACCGGTGGGTCAAGGGCATTAATGCCCATGTTTAGTCGGTTATAACCTAATTAATAGTATAATAATTATTAACTATGTTTAATGCTATGATTAGTGGTATTAAGTTCTGTTCTAGCATGTTTATTGCTCATGATTAGCAATTAGTGCCAAACCGACATTTTAATGGTGATTATTAATGATTAGCAGTGCAATTATTGAGCTGATTTGAACATGTGTGTATGACACATGGGTCCCACGGCTGGAAATTAAAGAAAAAGAATAAAATCAAAGGGAAGGAGCTGACGGGTGGGTCCCCCATGTCATTGGCTTGGTCAAAATTGACCAAGGGGGCCCACTGTCATACTCTGAAGCTAGGTTAGACTGAGTAATGTTGGTATTTCTGATTTTATTTTCTGAGAAAAATACAACAAAGGGGATTTAAATGAATTAAACCTTCAAAAATTCGTAGAAAATTCATCCTAATTCAGAAAAATGCAAATAATATATCAAAATGTTCAGAAAAATGAGAGCTATTCAATCACATCATGTTCATCCATGTTTGCATGCTAGGAAAAGTAAAATTGATTAAAAACTCCATTTAGGGTTTCCCCAAACCCCCGGAAGTCGTCGGATCGCGATATCTCGCGCGTCCGGACTCCGATTAACCTGATTCCAGTTGCGTTAGTGTTTATTTCGAATCCTCTAGCTCATGGCATACATTGCATCTCATGCCGATGTTTTCCAACAATGTATTGATTGTTTCGTGTGTTTCGTTTCGGTGTTGTCGCTCCTTCCGATAGGACCGGACGATCTCGACGAGTGTATCTTTGAGCAGGATCAGGGCATAGTAACGGATCAGCAAGGCAAGCAGCCCCCTTTGACCATCTTGAGGATAACCCATTATTTGCAACTTACTATTTGCTTTTAAAATCGTATTGCATGCATTCCACTGATATTTTATGCTAAGTGTGAACCCTATCCGTTGCATGAAAACTTACTTTGTCGCTCAATCAACACCCCGACCCTCCCAACCTATTTAGAGTGAATTACTAGTTGTTGTGTTATTGCTATTATCGCTCATGATGCTTAGACCTGCTTAGTTGAGCAAAGTCGTAATTCCTGGGATGGCAGACAAAACACACTACTCTGGATGGGTTAGCGGTTAGGTGGTTGTTCACCGGGCGGATTAATAAACTTGACTAATCTCAAATCGGGCATCGACGAGAGGCCATGCTGGGAGCATGGTGGGTTGTCTCGTTAATCCCACAAGGACCGGTTTCTGGCGTACATTAACCCAAGATTTTGCGTACTACTACACGGGTGTATATGGGCCACCCCTGACCAACTAATTTGTCTAGACTTAGGTGATGAGCCGCATAGTTTGCCGTTTTCGTGACTTGGGTGCGTGGAAAATGAGAAGGTGGTGTGGTGCAACAATATAGGAGTGAGGGTTACACACGGTCCGGGACCGGGGATGTATCACCTGACACAACTAGCGGGACCACGGCGAAGTATCGACCGAACTGTCGTTCGTGGATTAGCCATTAGGGCGGCTCATACCTAGGTCGAAAACATTGTAAAGGTCGTGTTCGATCACCCTCCGCCAGCACACCTCGTGAAGTATGTTATCCCGGTGGCATTAGGAGTCGATCGATGCGTGTAGGTAAAGATGTACACCCCTGCAGGGTTTAAACTATTCGAATAGCCGTGTCCGCGGTTATGGACAGCTTGGTGATTACCTGCGTCGAATTAGACAAGTATAACCCGAATCTAAAACTTGCCAACTTTAAGGATGTGGTTTTAGCGATTTCTTCCTCCCTGGTGGTCGAGGAAGAATCGAGGGTTTCGTGCGTTCGATGGTCTGCTCTAGGGTTTTATTATGCAGTTTCAGCTCTTCTCCTTGCAAAGTATTCCAGTAGACGGATTTCAATCTACTTACAGGTATTGTGAAAGATTAAATTAGCTTTCTGCAAAATAGTCCACCGATAGCCCCTTCTTGATACCTGATGCATCTAATACTACTTTCCCCTTGTAAGTCTTGCGGAGTACATTTTTGTACTCACCTTGCATTCGTTGATAATTTGTGTGCAGAGGAGACCACTCCCGTAGCGGATGGTTTCTACGTTGAAATCGACTCCGGCATCGACTAGTCGCTGGTGATCCCGGGCAGTGGTCCTGCCCTGAGTTCGGTAGTTGGTTTGTGCTGCCGCCGCTTTCGGCCCTACCTTTAGGCTTCTCAGCCAACTTAATCTTCCGCTGTGTAATTCGCTTTTGCTTGTATATAGATGTTGTTAAGTTTCCAGAACAACTAGTATTATTGCAGTTTCAGTCGTAGAGTCTCTGTTATGATACTGGTTTGTTCTTCCCCCTGTATCGTGTACAATGCGTGTATGTTTGAAGTGCATGATGCAGGTAGGATTTCAGGTTTTATATCGTAGAGCTATTAAGTTTAGTCACCCCTATGAAGCGACTCTCCACTGAGATGTTGGGAGCTATATCACCCTACTCCAGCCGCGCATTTATTTGCCGGGACGAGGTCGGGGTTGATGCTCCGGCTCAGTGGGAAAGAGTGAGGAGACTATATCGCCCTACTGCTCCGTGCATTGAATTGCCGGAGTAAGCTTTTGGGGTTGACGTCTCGGGCCATTCGGAGCCATATCACTCTACTCCTCTCGGATTTGACAACCGTGAGTTGAGGTCGGGGTTGAAGCTCCGGCTTAGCGGGTGATTATTCCTAAAGCTCTCCGTTATGGAATCTGGGGTCCGACAACTCCCGTCTTTAAATTGACAGCTAGGGCAGACAGGTACATGCCCGGACAGCCGCTCCTCCCAGACGATGAGGTACAATCTTTGGGACTGGAGGCAAGACGGCTGCATGACATGATCGTGCAGCATGCGAGTCAACCGAATCAATATGTATCCTACCTCACGGTCGAAGTGCCACTAAGCTATCACTTTTATCGAGAGTTTGACTCTCCAACATTCAGGGTCGACTTTGAAGACCTCTGGTACATGTACAACCTGAACAGGCTGGAGACCAATCTGCTAAGGGCCTGGACACTCTGGCAAAACAAAGAGGCCATGCGCATCAAAGCGGACGTTGGGTTCATCGATCCGTGCCTCTTGCAGGATCGTCAAATTGACGGGGCCGAAGAATCGGTCGTCGAGTACATCTTCCAGGCATGGCTCGCGCAAAAGGACAAGGATGTGATACTCATGCCCTACAACCCCCCGTGAGTTGTTCACTAATTCTGTCAATTTTTTCTCATCTACGTAATAAAATAGCTAAATGTGTTTACATGCATGTCATCTCGTCTATGCAGCGACCATTGGGTCCTTATCACCATAGTCCCCGATTGGAACAAAGTATTTTACTTTGATTCTCTTATCCGAGAGAAAGGACTACCCCGGCGGGACTTCTCGAAGATTCGGCGGTGCATTGATGGGGCGTACGTCAAATTTAGGGCATGCGGAGGGATGGCGCGTCGGAAAAAGCCAGCGCCTAAGCTCACCCACAAGTTTGACTACCCATGCAGGCAGCAACCGCCGAATAGTGTGACTTGTGGGTTTTACGTTTGCGCGCACATGGACGCGTTCGTCCAAAGCTGGAACCCACGGTCCACCGAAGAAGACTTCAAAATCTGGATGCAGCATGACAACTACGACTACTTACAAGATCAATGCCGCATCAGAGATGCGTTTGCGTACTTCCTCAACCAGTACGTCGTCCGGCCAGGCGGTGAATTTTACGCCAGCGTAGAGCTGCCCCCACCCGCTACATCTCATCATTCTGAGGACTAGTTGTACAAACTTATTTGTTTATTCAGACTTGTCAAATAATATTGGTTCATTCATTATCAACGTAGATTTCTACCTTATTCTTGTTTCAATACAATGTTGTTATATTGTGCCGTCTACTATCTTCTTGCAGGATATACATCTTCACGATCATCGAACGACTCCTCCGCAACATCATAGAAGCTTGATGACATATTTATTATGAATTTCAATGTGCTTGGGTGTAATATATGTGCATTAATTTAGATTTGTGAATTTCATATATTGTGAATGTCTTGTACTATGTTGTCAATATATATGTGCCGATTTCTGAAGTTCATATAATTATGAATGTGCTTTTGATGCTTTGTGCCTCGCAGCTGGGGCTGCTGAGAGGCTGTGTAGCTGGGGCTGCACAGCTTGGGCTTTTTTACAGAGGGCATGGCTAGCAAATCCTGAGGCTAGCCAGCAAAAAATGGTGCAGGGATGCACCAGGATATGGTCATCACTGACGGGCGCAACATCGGTGCTGGCTTTTCCTGCGTCAACCGTGGTAGTTCTCACTGACGGGCAGAACAAAGAGAGCCGTCAACGGTACAAATCATAACTGACGGGCAGATAATCCAAACCCGTCACTGGTAACCAATTATCACTGACCGGTCAAAATAAGCTACCCGTCACAGGTAACACATTACTACTGACGGGCAGAAAACACTGACCCGTCAGAGGTAATCCATTATCACTGACGGGTCAATATTTAGTGCCCGTCACAGGTAACAAATTAGCACTGACGGCTGAAAATTTTTGACCCGTCACAGGTAACAAATTAGCACTGACGGGTCGATAATGGTACCCGTCAACGTTAGATGTCATCACTGACGGTGCCTCTCCATGCACCCGTCAGCGATGACTACTACAGGTCTTCCATGGCGTCCCCCGAACTGGTCATATGTGACGGGTCCGTGTTTCCTGCCCGTCAGAGGAAATGTGTTATCTGTGACGGGCGTGGGCACCCGTCAGTGGTAACATATGTTACCACTGACGATTAGTTCCTGACGGGCGCTCCACCCGTCACAGGTGGGCTGTTCCTGCCCGTCAGAGATGACCTGTTCTGTAGTAGTGTGGTCAGCTCTTCGACGGTGCTACTTTTTCCCATCGCTTCTTTGGTTGAAGATATTATTAGATGTCGTTTGTGCTATTTGGTGAGTTTTATCTTACCGATTACGTCAACAGCTTTCTTGTGCATTTTATTGGGCGATTGGTGCCCGTTCCTTCGAGTATTCGTGTGACAGAGAAGTATTGCACTTAGCAATTCCGGAGTCTGGTTTACACAACATTTTTTTCCCTCTTCACATATGAAAATATGTAGCCGTAAGATTTTATTCATTTGATTGCAAGACGAGTGCACACGCACACGTACACGACTACACACCCACGCTACACGTATGCATCCACACGAACGTGCTCTTTAATCAGGTAATTCTGCATATCTACCTACAAATAGATAGTTATAGATGTAACAAGGGACCTTATACACAAATGGATCGATGACTCTTCAATTATGATAGAAAATAAAATAAAGTAAACATAACCAATCGTTCTTGTTCTGGTTTTAATATGCTAGTAAAATATTTAGGAATAATTATTCAACGCTATCTATAAAACTTAATACCTTTGTCAACTTCACTATTTCATATAGTTCATCCACGATATGCAACCAAGCACAGGATCAAGAGGCGCGGCATTATCTAGCACGTATCAAGAGGAGAATACTACAATGTGCCTACGGATCTTCATGATCGATCTGCAGTACGTTCTGCTTCTGCACCCTTGTTTGTTATGTACGGAACGTATGGGACATGTTTGGTAGGTACGTAAGGCCACGGGGATGAGGTGACGTGATGAACATATAAGCCGCAGGAATCCGAAGTGTCTGAACGGAAGGAGATCGGCGCCACCATACTCATCGGTTGCACGGACAGGATGCTGTGAAAGAGAGTGCGCAGCTGCAGGGAGAGCAGCTGTCCGTGTCTCAGCCGTCGACATGGCTGGCAGCGATCGAAGTCGGCGCCATCGATGCTTTTCCCGTTCCGCCGTTCCTCGTCTCGCGGCCGTGGAGGCGTGGCCGATTTCGATTCTCCTAGTTAGCACGATGAAACCGATTATTTGGGGGATACAGAGATCGGGGCTGCATCTGTTCCGTCCCTCGTTTTTTCACCTTGAAAAGACTGTCGGCAACGAAACTCTTATTCGTGCATAATTGATGGAAAGATTGTTTAGAACTGTGGAATAGCCAGGCTGTGGAAATCAGTACCATTCCCATACATATACAGAGGGATTGTTAATCCTTTTTGAGAGTGAGCTCTGTGAATGATGATTGATAAGACCCCGTACAATGCAGATGTTTAGATAGGTGTCTTAGGAAAAAAAATCTAGTTTTTTGTGAGAAGTGCTTAGACACGTGCTTAGGAAGAGCAACGGAAGCAGAGTTTAGCACCCGGTGTTAGGCTGGTGCTTAGGGTGACACAGATGACAGGTGCTTCAACCGGTGCCTAGCAAATAGTACTCCAAAAAGCATCAAATAGTACTCATATGAAGCGCTGCATTGGAGACAACAGGTGCTAGAATAGGTGCTACATAAATATTAAAGCAACTTAAGCACCCATATGAAGTACTCTGCATTATAAGTCATATTTTTTTTTGAGACGCCACGCTATTCTCTCTCTTTAAGCACCGGGCTATAAACACCCTACATTGTACATGGCCTAATAAGCCAATCAGCTTGACCGATAATTCAGGTTAACGAGCGGCTACCTAATACGTGAAGTGTATAACATGTTCATGACCGAATGCAATGCATATGTTAAGAGGATAAAAAGGGGATGTAATGCAATGCGTCGATGCATACATGGTTCATGCATTTTGAGGTACTTCAAGAATCCGATGAGCTATTCTAAAGTCGAATCAAATCCCTATAAAAAAACGAACCAAAAAAAAATCTCCGAGAGAAAAATAGACAAAATCTGATGTGAAACTCGGAGGGTCCTTCTGCCAGGTGTTTTTGGAGTTGGAGCAAAAACGCAAAATCATTGGTGCGAACGTGGTGTTGGACCCACCCCACCATGGACCATCGTTGCTTAGCGAGCTGGACAGGCTAGTTAAGGGCCCCATGACACCGTTGGTACACCATGGGCTTGAATTGGCTTTATGTATTTTATAGATGAAACTTTATGTATTTTTTCCAGGCATGCACAACCAAAACTAAGTTCATCTTATTATAACGGGAAGTTGAACCAAGTTGTCGATATCTTTTTGCCAGCTTAAAACATAGTGTTGCAGGCCCGCACGACAAAAAGACCAAGTTTTCTCCAAAACTAGCAGAAGTACAATGCATCAGACGTTTGTCTAATTGATCCGTAAGAATTATAACATTTGTAAACAAATGTTGCATGCCTATGTATGGTTCAATACACTTGGATTTGTGAAAAACAACTTGAAACAGAGACACGTACTATACCAATTAAGCCCAAAAACTCGCATTCAAAAGCAAAATTTCAACGCCAACCTTTTACCGTTACTAATCAGCCATACCTAAAATTAGCAAGCAAACGTCGCGGTTAGTTACCTAGCTAAAAAGGACGCGTCCAAACAGTTCAAAAGATCAAAACGACCTAACCGCACGACGCGCTCCTCTCCGCCCGCCCAAGAGAAATTACCGCCCGGCCGCGCGCGTACCATGCACATGCACGCACGTAATTAAGCGCCTCCACATGGCGACCACTCATCTCAGGCTCCCCAGAATTAGCGCACTAATCGCCCTATAAATGGTGCCCTCCTCCCCCCCAACCATTCCTCCTCAGGCAAGCAACAAGGACACAGAGCCATCCAAACAGCCAGAGCCCTTCTCCCTCGCCTCCGTTTCTTCTCCGGCTCGGGTGCTCTCGAACGTTTGTCCGAGACCACCACCTCGATCAAAAAGGGATGGAGATGAAGAAGGTCGCCTGCGCGGTCCTTGTCGCCGCCTCGGCCACCGTGGCCCTCGCCGCCGAGGCCCCGGCACCGGCGCCCACCAGCGCCTCCGCGGCCGTTGCACCCGCCGTCGGCGCGGCGCTCGGGGCCACCGTGCTCTCATTCCTCGCCTACTACCTGCAGTAAGCGGTGCCGGCCGCGCCTTCGCTGCGAAGAGGATGAAGGGAAGAGATACTATGGGCTATGGCTATCTGTGTTGATTTTCATTTTCTCCTCTTTTGGTGAATTGTTGCACCGGCTTGATTTGGTGATTTCTTGTTCTGTTCTTCCCTTCGAGCAGGGTGGGATGGATATTGTATTCTTGTCTGCCATCTGTTTGGCTTAATTTAATGTTGGATTCAATCAAAGAGAAAATTTGTGTTGGATTCCCTCCTGATGGTTCTACGATGGTTCTACAAGTCTTGATTTCGTCATTTCGTTGATGCTTCGAGTGTATGACAGTGATAGCGGCTTGCATAATACTGGTTAACAAATGATTTAGAAGAAAAAGATGTAGGCTTCTGTATCTAAATCTAGATGATTGCTCCTTATTTCCTCCTTGTGTTGTTAGATGCTATTATTCACTATATAAGCATTTCGAGGAATTATAGTTCTCGACTAAACATTAAGTATAAGTTTCCTAGTAAAACCAGGCTCCAGATTACTACCAGAATCATGAGCTTCAACTGGCCTTTTCTAGTTTCTTAGCCACGCATGAAAAAGAAGTGAGGCTGCGTAATTAGGATTAGAGCAACTCCAGCAGCACATCTATATTTGAGCCTCCATATCTCCATATGGTTAGCTATCCATAAAGATTCCTCCTTTATATTATCTCATCACTCCAGCGGAACATCCATATCTCAACCTCCATATTCTCTTTTCTATATTTTAATAATATTCTATAACTACCAACCTATTTCTATTTCTATTTGTTATATCTGTAACGGCTATAGTTAAATCATTTAATGGTCAGATCTAGTTCTTTAATGGTCTTGTTAAATCAATTAGCTATGTTAAATCAATATATATGCCATAATGATGGATCAATATATATGCCCAAGACAGATCAATAATTCTGCTAGACAAATAGAAATACAATAATTTTCCTACATCAATAATTTTGCTAAACACAATGTTAAATCAACATCAAATATATACCAAATTATTCGTATGATACATCAATATATAGGCAGCTGTATAATTTCTCCCGAACCCTCTTTTTATTCACCGCTCTTCTCTTCACCCAATCGGCATCTTCTCCCCGACCTCATCTTCTTTTCCACCCCCGTCGCAGCTGCCACCTACACCCCCCGCGACCACTAGACCGGAGCGACCGCCCGTCACCTCCCCTCCCACCGGCGGCGCACCCCTCCCCCCGACCCACCACGACAACTGCTCCGGCGCTAGCACCGCTTCCCCTTCCCTCCCCGACCCACCACGACCAATGCTCCGGCGCCGGCACCGCTTCCCCCTCCCTTCCCCCTTGTGCATCTCCTGCCTCCATATCTCCACCGGATCTGCTCCCCCTGCCACCCCTCGGATCTCTCCTCCTCGCCGCCCCACCGGATCTCCTCCCCCCAGCACCCCCCCGGCGCAAGGCTCGTCGTGGCAGGCGTTCGGTGCCGAGATCTGGCGCGTGGCGGCGAGCTCGGCTGCAAGGGCGTGCTCCAGGACTTGGGGGAGGAAGGGAAATGGCGGGACGTGGCGTCGCCGAGGCAGCGGTTGGCGGATGGCGGTCGGGAAGGCACACGCCAATTTTGGCGTTCGGAGAGGCCGCGATGGCGTGCAAGCCAAAATGGCGGCCGGGATGGCGTTGCTCCTGGAGGTAGTTTTTTGCCTTTTGAGTCGCTATCGCGCGATGGAGGTCCGGATAGCGGCTCTGCTGGAGTTGCTCTTACGAGTTTATGACACGAGACTGTAAAATAGCACTGACAGATGATGTACTGGCTTACAACAGTATGAGTAAATATCCCATGTGGAGTGGCGGGGACATGGGAAGCTATCATATCACATACCATGCCCGTCTCATGATAGGGGAATTCTCCTTGTACCCATGATAAGGGAATTTCCCACAGATTGTAAGGGAACAGCCCGCATAGTACACTATCCGCAGTGCTTGAATGATACTCGGTCATTCCGCGTACTCCCTGTATCGATACATTTTGGTTTCGTGCAATGAAGCCAGGGCACCGCTATTGGTACACTATCCGTTGAAATATTAGTCCAAATACACCACTCGCACAACTTAAGAACGCACCAAATACAAGAACTTTTAACGAGTAACAACGATACATACCTATATTAAAGTAAGGAAAGAGAGTGCAAATGTTGCAATAGCCATGCTTTTAATTTCCCAATGTACAACATAGTGAGACGACAGTTCCAAACAAAATGAGCATATTACAGTAATATCAATAATACAATGGTCATAAAGGTATTTCCACAAGTATTAATCTAGTTCTCGCCACACCAAAAAGAATTAAAAGAAGACGGGATGCTTTGTAGATCCAACAACACTAAGATAAGATACTCTCTCAAGGCCATCTCTACTTTGGACAACATGAGATACTCTCTGAAGCCAAAGACAAGGAGAAATACCAGGATACATGACTCCAGATCATCTCTACTTTGCAGTTTGCATACACCAGAAAGGTTCAAGCTCAGAAAAAGTGGTTCTGACAAACAACGAGCAGGCCCCAGTGGCAAGCTAACATCACTACTTTTTGTGTGATGTTTTTTAAAGTTGGTGTAAGCGCCATGTGATTGAGCATGGCCACAAGAAATTTGTAAGCATTCACTTGAGAGAAACAATAGACTGACATAGCGGAAGGCTGCCATGTAACACGAATCAGATTCAGAATCAAATACATGTAATTTCAGTCTCAGGGCAACCATGCTTTGATTTACCAGCTTGAATGGAATCAGCCACCACTCATAAGCAACACCTACGTAAACAGAAGATTAACCTAGATGTAGGATAAGATACTAGTCACCATCTTGAACAAATATAGAGCTCAGAAGAGCAGAAAACCCAACAAAATAGCCACACTTCATGGAGCAGACACTGCGGCGTCCGGACATCTAGCCAGTAGTAACTTGGCCTTGCAAGTTCCAGAACATGATAACCAGTAACATAAGGATTTCCCCATCCCAGTGCAAGAAGACAAAAATGACAATGCTTCCATCCCAAGTGGGATAGCAACAAACTAGGGCTGAAGAATTGCATGGGTTGCTGATAATTCAGGGTTCTAGTTCAGTGGTTTCCTCGAGCCCCCTGACAGAACGAAAGATGAAAAGGGATCTGAAAAACTACATGGACTGGGAAGCTGAAGGTGAGTGATGTGCATCCTCCTTTCACTCCAAATGCTTATTTATGATGACAATAAGAGCACCAATAATGGTAAATACTTGTCTAATTGCTAAGAGCAGAGCTAATTTGGTCAGGCCTTCTGTTATTACATCTATAATGGAGCCTGCAACATAGCCCTGTTCAGTGGCAGCACGCATGCCTAACTAATAGGGATATCTGATGTGTGTTCTGTACAAACATTCCTGCATGGAACTTAGCTAGAACAGCAACTTAAGTAGAGTCAGTATAGTGTATATGTAGATTTTGATGAAAGACCCCCCATGTCTTCACGAGCTTTAATTTCCAGGAATTATGGTTTACAACCCAGCTACTAGATTCTCTCTATTCTTTTGGATTTTGAACCACGCGTCTGAAATCAATTGTAACTCCCCAGGTATCAACTGGTCAGTAAAATGGAACTCTAACCGTAGCCAAATAGAAATGTGTTCTTTGGACCTATTTGAAGTATCACTCTTCAAGGCCAACAGTATTTGTCAAAAACATAGGCAAAAGTCTTAACAAAAACACAGTTTGCTTATCACTGCTAGGTTAAACTTGATGTAGTATTAAGGTACACAAAGCTACACCTCATTCATATATGCATCAGGGAAAGACAGGAGAATGGTAGATTCTCAACTCTCAATTATACTACTCATGAATTTCTGAAAGGAAGAAAGGAACATAAGTTGCAAAAATTAAATCCAACTGCTTAGTTCAGGGATTCAAGTCAATGTTGCTAGAAACTGGGTACCAGCAAAGTTTCATGCTGTGGACAGGCAAGAATAATCAGCAACTTATTGATCAATTCAAGGCTATACCTACAATAGTGTTTACAGGGAATATTTAGGTAAAGTCAAGAAGTATCTGCATTTCGTTGCTTGGTAGACTAAGCTGAGCTGTGAACTGGAGCTGTAGTTAGACAAGAACTTTACAATTCCATCTCTAATAATCACATCATAATAAAAAATGTCAATGCAGTGTTGGGTGATTGGATCAAGTCCATTAAGTGATTAAGACTCCTCAACACAGTTTATCAACAAGAGCATGCGGTAGGCAAGCTAGAACTAAAAAAACAGCTGATTACCTAAATTTCCTGATTCCTTGAGCAAATGGAAGGCAAACGAATCATGAACCATTCTTGGACATTGAGTAAACAAAACAAAAGAGAAATAACAAGAGGATAAACATGGTACTACTAAAAATGGACGCAAATCTTCATGTAACTATAACAGAGTAAAAAAACAAGAGAAACACTACAGAAAAATATGTAAATTTAATATAGCCATTGCCCATCCAAAAGCACCTAAAATTCACCACCTTTTATCAATATAATACTTATTTCCAAATTCCTTGAGATCTTGTAAAACATAATCTCCTTGCATTTCATAACCAGCCTTGATAAACCACAACTAACTGATCAAAATTCAAAACTGAGCTTTGAAGTTTGAACTGAAGGCTGAATCCATAAACTTTGTGTTTGAAGCCATAACTATACAAGCAGCTTGCAAGTCCACTCTCACCTCGATACCTCATCAGCAAACAAAAGTTGTTTAATGTAAGGTGATTTTATCCAAGTTGTCAATCATGAAGGTTCCAAACGCAGTACAGCAATAGGCAACTGGGATCTAAAATGCAGTTATGATCACTTAGTTAACAAACAAGTTATCAATTGATCAATGGAGCCAGTTCAGTGAAGATCTACAGAAGATGGTAAGATTTTGAAACTGGTCTGATCTAAAGAAGAGGAATACCATTCCAATAGCAGCATTTCAGACGACCACATTAAGACTCCCTTGATCCCCGTGTACATATACCAACACTAAGTACAATTCAACATCCAAAAGCACGACAATTTCAGAGTTCACGGTCTACTCGCCAATCACCAGTGCGTCCTTATTCCTCGAAAACTGACGCTAATCATCCTTCCTGGAGAGAGCTGAGCCTAAGCTTACCGCATCAAGATCGCAGCTACCGACCCGACAGACACCCCAAGAGAGCAAGAGATAGCGACCACCCGCGTCCGGAGCAGCATGAGGTTAACATTCTTCGTGGCCTGGAGGCACAGCGTGAGCACCTGCAGCCTACCGTTGGCCTCCATCTTCTGGAAGAAGGCGATGGGCTTGATGGCGCGACGCAGCACCAGGGCGGCCGTGAAGGGGAACGCGAACGCCGCCACGCCCTGCACCGCCGCGGCCGACTCGACCCCGAGGGGCACGGCCCCGGAGGCGATCCACGCCCCGGCGGCGAGGTGCGCCCCGCCGAGGAGCGCGAGGGAGGCGCTGAGGCGCCGGACGGCGCCGCGGAGCGCGTCGAGCTCCCCGCGCGCCTCGTCGGCGAGCGGCGACGTGTCGCGCTCCACCGTGGGGCCCTCGATCTCCTGGTGCCGCATCGACTCCAGAGAGGCGGTGGCGGCGTCGGGCTTAGGGCTGGTGTCAGAAGGGGTCGTGGAGTAGTGGCGGTTGGGGTGGAGCAGCAGGAGGGGGTTGCGCGCATGGGCGTGTAGTTTGGGGAAGCTCGAGTCGGGAAGGAGCTTGACGGCGGTGGTCGTGGGGCACAGGAGGCGACGGGAGAGGTGCGAGATCGCCATTGGAGCGTGGGGAGGGAGTCGCTGCGCTGCGACGGCGCGGTGGTGGCTATCGAAGGCCGCCTCGGAAAATTCTACTCTTTCTCCGGTCAAGTGTCAAAGCGTAATCCCGATTCGCTTTCCTATGAAACATGGCAATTTCCACAGCTTACGTCTTCCACGCGCAAAGGCGAATAACACCATAACACGTTGCAGAACAAGGGGGAACGGCAGGGACACGGGGGACGGAGCACATCCCCACCACCGCACATCGGCCGCTTCGGGTTGCCTTCCTCTCCATTCCAGCTGCCTCCGCACCGCCTCCCCTCCCCCGCACCACCCCCGCGACACACACTTCCTCCTCTCCTATCCTCCCCCCTCACCGCACCACAACACATCACAAATCCTCGTCGCAAGAAAGAAAACAAGGAGAGCCAAAAACCCCACGAGCCAACGCGGCCATGGTGGTGTACACGCAGGAGCACGTGTACCGGCATCCGTGGGACCGCGTGACGGCGGCGGCGTGGCGCAAGTTCACGGACCCGGCCTCCCGCACGGCCCTCTCCCACGTCGCCGACGTCCACACCCTCCATCGCCGCCTCGACCCCGAGGCCGGCCGTCTCCACGCCGCGCGCTCCATCACCGTCCGATCCCCGCCGCTCCCCTTCATCCTGCGCCGCCTCCTCCCGGCCGCCGCCGCGTCCCCCTCGGGCGCCGCGCTCTGCCACTGCGTTGAGACCTCGCTGGTCGACGCCCCTCGCCGCGCCATGGACGTCGTCGTCCGCAACGTCAGCCTCCGGGGCCTAATCGAGGTCGAGGAGCGGTCCACCTTCCGGCCCCATCCGGAGCGGCCCGACGAGTGGACGCAGTTCAGGCAGGACACCACGATCCGGTGCCGCCCGCTCGCAAAGCTCGCCGCCGTCGCCGAGAAGGTTGAGACCCGCTGCGCCGAGAGGTTCCTGCAGAACAGCGCCAAGGGGAGGGAGGTCGTCGAGCGGATCTGCCGGTACCTCGAGGCCGAGGCCGCCGGGGCCGCGTCTTCCGCCGTCTGACTTGGTCTGGTTTGCGCCTGTTTCGGTCTTTCCTTAGCCGTTCTTGATCTGATCGGATCGAAGGATTCGCTCATCTGTACTGCATGTGCATGGCCGGATTGAAGGTTTTGCTCGATCTGTGCTGCGTGCGCACGGCCGGACTTCCCCGCGTGGGCTTCTCTTTCTATCTCCCTTCGTTTTGTATGAAAATGATGAGCTGAATCCTGAATGGAATAAAGCTTGTGGCCATAGGGACTTAATTATTGTGTTGTCTGTGGAACAATTTTAACCCTCTTTGCGCATATTATGCCTAAGCTATATTCTGATCTGCTCTGAAATCGCTGGTGCTTATTGTGCTAATTTGACCAATTGGGTGAAATGCTAATCCTGATGTTTTCATATATGCATTGCTCTGTTAATTCCTTTGAAGGGGCAATCTGTCGACATATTGGTTATTGAATATGGGAGACGAGTAATAATGTGATTTTTGCACAGATGTGTCTATTTGGTTGATTAGTAAAAATCTACGGCACATTTTATGCTGATCTCTTTGATAAGCTCGAGAGTTTGGGATTCGTGATTCATCTAAATCGCACGTGTATTAACTGATAGGTACAGCAAATAGCTTGTAGCTCCTTGCATTCTTAGATAGTTAGATTATGGTGGTGTTGATTCTTGTTGTGAAATAGGTTATTCTTCTGTTCATTTATGGTGATGTTGATTCATGGCCTAATATTAACTTGATTTGGATATGATGGTGGACATGTTTCATGTCTGATCTCGTGATGGGTTTGTTATGTTGAATTAGTTTAGTCGATCTACTTAAGTTTCATCAAGTTAAGAAGTGAGGTAGCCAACCATAGCTTAAGTAATAATGGTATTTGTGCTGCTGTTTTATTCTTCTCTGTTCTTGACTCCTGAACAAATGTGCGCACTATCTAGGTGTTGAATCCTTACAATTGGGGGGAATGGAGTGACTAGAATTTAGTTGTATAGTCTTTTGGAGGGGGTGAAACTATAGATTTTGAGAAGTTTACATTTTGCTGTCTCCTTGTATTCATACATGTATACATCTGTCACAACAGGATACAGCTTTGTCTTTCTTCTGATGCTCAATCGTTGATTTCAATTGTTGGATTACAAGGATACTTAAAACAATTTAGTTCAACATCTTACGAAACATAATCTCGTGGTAGGGGACAATGGCCAACCATTAGAGCTCAGAAAACTCAAAACTGGATTTTTTTTGGGGTGTTCTTGCCAGTAAATTGTGCATTGAATTAAATCTAGTGTGTTTTTAACCTTTTTGTGGTTGCCTGTGATTTATTTGTCTATTTAAAAAAATTCTAGCATGCCGATTATCTTCCTTTGCTTGTTCATTGTTGTGTGCAGATTGGCAATATTTTTATGTGTGCAGATTACATTTGTGATTGAAAGGGCATGATCTGCATTCTAAACTGTTTCTTCTTTATTCCACTGATGTTCAAAAGTTCCCAAGATTGTTCATTATTGTGGGCTAGAAGCATTTTACAATTCCAGTTATTATTCTATGCCAGTGCTTGCTTTTATTCTGAGTTTTGCTTGCATGTCTGGTATTGAACCAGTGACCCTCAACAGACTCATGTTTCAGTATTGGCTATTGCCGCATGCCTGAACACATTCTGCAGACGCGCTTTACTGTTGGTTACGCATATCCTGGCTGTTGCAAATTCTGAGTGTTGTCGTCTGTATGGTATTAATCGGTGTTATTATGCTCCAGTTCTGCTAAAGAAGCTTCAGTACTGTGCTGCAAAATCTGTGGATTTTGTATATCCGTGAGGCCAAATGCAGCTGCATTTCCGTTTGGTTGCAACAAAACAAGTCCAGCACATCGTAAATTAGCAACCGCAAACTGGCCGTCATTTTTGCATATACTCAATGTGATAGTTAAAGCAACCACAAACTGGCCTCAACTCGAGGCAGAGGAATTTGGAGAGTAGCATCTGCCCTTGCATCGTTGTCTCCCTGTCGTATGCTTGCTCTGCTTGTTAGGCTCATTCTCTCAGGATGAATTTAGACTTCTCGCGAAGGACGAATATAAACTGAACTAGTTTCGAAAAGGAAAAATCAAACGAATTGAACTACTGAGGAGTCATCTCCTCAGTAGCCATGCATGGACCTATGGGAGAGGTGTGGCCATTCGGTTTTAACCAAAAATTCGATTCAGCTATTCGGTTTTTATTATTTCGATTTTCTGGAAACAATAACTGAAATTATTAAGGAAATTTGAGAAACCGGTATTTCAGTTAATAGGAAATTTGGTTTGGTTTTTTGTTAAACCAAAATGACCAAGCTATGTGCTAGCACACAACATCGCTTCACCACAAAGAAAAATCACTTGGATTAATGCGGGCAAGAGAGGAAGGAGAAGGCCAAGATTGGGACTTGGTCGACGGCTGCGAGGAGAGGAGGCCCAAGGGAGTCGGTGGTGACTCCGCCGCGCACGGGAGAAGGACGAAGTGACGGGCTGACCGCGTGCATGGCGTTGACCTTGACGACGAATTAAGTCGCTGCCTCCAAGAACCATGGCACTATGGCCGCGGGTCTAGAGCGTGAAGGGGAAGAAGGAGTGCCACCGGTTCGCCAGATTGAGCGCCGCCGCGAGCTACGGTTGCTGGTTGATGGCGGCTAGGGTTTGACGTGAGGCCTCGCGATCATTTCCATTTTGTTTTATCAAGGCGCCAGGTTCAAGTTGAGTTGGGGCGCTAAAAAACTATCTGCATCTCCATGGCTCTGCATGCGGGCTTGATTTTGTAGGTTGCACAATGGTAGGCCTAGTGGGCTTTGCCAATTGGGATTGCTAAATATTGCTCTGAGATTATTCCAGTTAATACGGTTAGCTCGGTTTTTGGAAGATAGCAACTAAATTGATCAAAATTAATTTGGTTTTATAGAAATGAAAACCGAAATACTATCTAGACACCGAATTAACCGAAAATAAGGTTACTTTCGGTTCGATGTTTGGTCTAGGTCTCTGTTTCAGTTTTTCGGGGTTTTTTCCACCAAGCTTGAGATTCACACACAACAAGAAATAGAACAAAAACTCGTAAGGGCCTATCTAAACGGCCCTATTTCGGTGCATACAGCCCATCACGTAATTGCTCGGATAGGCCCAATAATTCAGCTGAGCCCTAACTCGCGCCACTATAAAGTCGCGACCCCTCGCGCTTTCCATTACGGTTTATCTCTCGCCGCAGCCTTGCACGAACCCAAGCAAGGAGCACGGCCAAAGGCGGCGGTCGGAGATGTCAGAGAAGAAGCGCGCCCCCGGCCTGCACAAGGACGAGGTGGTGACCCGCGAGTACACCATCAATCTCCACAAGCGTCTCCACGGATGGTATCGTCATCCCCCTCTCCTCTCCCATCTCTTCCATTACCGAGCTCTGCAGTTCCAGTAGATCTACGAGTTGGAGACTAGCTTTGCGTTTCACGAGGTGTTGCCGTGATCTGCGAGTTGGAGATTAGCTTTGCGTTTCACGAGGAGTTGTCGTGGTATTAGGGACGCTCGCCTAGTGCAGATTGCTGGCACGGAGGGTTGCTTCCCGCAAGCACTCTGTGGGCTTGTGAATGGCTGTTACACCATTTTGGATCGATATCCTCAATCCAGCCAGATTACAGTAGGGATCATATGACCGAGCGGAATCTGGTTCCTGTGGATCTTGCTCTTGTATCTGATCCGACATTATTTTCCCCTAGATCTTGGTTTAGGACCATATAGCTATTGAGTTTTTGTGATTGCCACTTGGTTAGTTGTTGATCGGGTATAGTCAGGTGTCTGCCTTTTAAATCTTGTGGCTGCGCACAGTTACATGCCCGGGAGATTTTCTCTGCTCATCGTTACACGTATTGCTTCTCTTAATGCTACTATGTGTTCCATTTGAGCTGTACATTTCTCCAAGGGAGAATAAAGATGTATTCCTCTTGTTCATTATTGTTGGATGTTGGATGTTTGGTAAGTCTTCAATTGCCAACAGAGAGATTGTATATTATAATCTGTTGTTTATGCTTGATGTTATCAGAACTTTGGTACATGGTTCTTATTCTTGTATTTGTCTCACCGTTCTGTTCTTTGTGTGATCTAATTATTGATTTGTTATGCGCGGACATAGTCAGGTGTCTGTCTTGAAATGTTGTGGTTGATGCAGTTACATGTCCAGTACATAGATGTTGCTCATCGTTACACTTGTTGCCTTCATATGCAGCCACGTGTACCATTTGGGTGCTACACCGGAACTAAACTTTTTTATATCATCTAATAATTGATCCAGAATGCTCGGACATAGTCAGGTATCTGTCTTGAATGTTTTGGTTGATATAGTTACATGGCCGGTACATAGATGGTTCTCACCATTACATGTGTTGGCTTTGTATGCTATCATGTGTTCCATTTGGGCGCTACACTGAAATGAATACTTCTCAAGCATTGTTTTGTTTTGTTTTTGGCATGTTGTAGCTTCTTTCTGATGCAGTAGTATAGTTGGCTTTGTATGCTATCATGTGTTCCATTTGGGCGCTACACTGAAATGAATACTTCTCAAGCATTGTTTTGTTTTGTTTTTGGCATGTTGTAGCTTCTTTCTGATGCAGTAGTATATTTTGCCTCCTCATATGCTGTCATCTAAGCCGTGCACAATTGCACATCTATCATTTTCATGCCTTGGCTTATTTATGCAATTTACAAATCAGGCTTGCTTTACTATAATGAAATCGTGAATATGGCTTTGATTTGATCCACAAATCATACTGATGCTACCTAATATTATATGTTAAACAGCACCTTCAAGAAGAAGGCACTGAATGCCAGCAAAGAGATCAGGAAGTTTGCACAGAAGGCCATAGGAATAACATATGTTTGCATTGATGTTAAGCTCAACAAGCACATCTAGAGTAGTGGTATCCGTAGTGTTCTAAGGCGAGTCCGTGTCAGAATTGCCCGCAAGAGAAATGATGAGGAGGATGCCAAGGAGGAACTCTACTCTCTGGTCACAGTTGCTGAGATTCCCAGGAAGGCCTTAAAGGTTTGGGAACCAAGGTTGTTGAGGATGAGGACTAAACCATCCATGGTCTCAATCAGTTAGAACTTAATACACACCTCTGCTGAGAGCAAATTTGGAAGTCTTGCTTTAGCTTATTGTTATCTACTATTTATGACTTATGTGATAGAAGATTTGAGATGTTGGTTATTTCCTTGAAGCGCTTGAAATTTTGACTTGGTTGATTCTGTTCTGCAGTATCACAAAATTGCTTCACTTTCTGATCGTTAAGTTGCTTCGTATACTTCGGGGCGTAGTATCATATCAGCGACTTTGCGTTTGTCGGCGTAGAGACGCCTCTAGCGGTGGTCCGGACGGACCCCCTTTGGGATTCGGCCGAGGGCGCAGTAGGAGTTCTTGCGAGCCGGTGATGATTTCTAGAGAGGGGAACCTAACGCAGGAGAGGCAGAGGATTTACCCAGGTTCAGGCCACCCGGAGGTGTAAAACCCTACGTCCTGCTCTTGCGTGTGTGTATTGATCTATCGAAGATTACAAAGGCTTTTTGCTTACAAGAGGAGTTCTTTTCCAAGAGGTCTAAACCTAGAAAAATGACCAACCAAGAGTGTAACCCTTTGCATGGCCTCGGTTCTCCCCTTATATACCCGGGGTTTACCACAGCGGCCAGAGGGTACTGCTGGCGACGTGGGCGCTACAGGGCTGCCCGCGCCTTCATTTAATGCGCGGTGAAGACTTCCGCGCCGGACGTCCCCTCGCCGCGCCTCGGACCAGGGGTTCTGACACCTTTATGCCCGGCGGGTCCCGCGAACGGAGACTTACCGGGCTTCTTCTGACAGGGTTGGTGAGACACCCGCTTCTGGGCCCCGAGCGTCAGCGACCGAACCCGCGCGCCGAAGCGCGCGGTGACGCGACACAAGGGGCGAAAAGGCTGACAGCGACAGGGGCGTGCGGTGCGGCGCGCCCGGTCGGTCAACAGGCCTGTCAGTCGGGCCCATCACTTGGCAGGGGCGATGGCCAACGGGGCTTTCGCCTGAGCGGATGGGGCCCGGCCTAACCGTCATCATGCCCTCACAGGGCTTAGGTTTTCTTGTCGAAATGACGGGCATTAAATGCCTCTACCAGGGCTGAGGCTTGCTGGAGAAGCGAACCGCTCGATGACGTGCCCGAAGGAGGGCCCCACAAGACCGACGACCCCTGAGCACTTCGACCCCCGAGCAGTTCCTTTACTGGGAGGGGCGCCAGCTGTCCCAGGCTGCCCCCGGGCGGCCTCGAGCGCTCGTTGGAGGGCCGCTCGGGGTCCCTTACGGGGGGTGCTCCAGGAGGAGTGCTCAGGGAGCGTCCCGAGCACTTCCCTGGGGCCCACACCCCTCGGGACGCCGAGCGCTCGGGAGAGGGGTCCCGAGCGCTCCCTTGATTCCTGAGCCTTGGACTCTCGGGAGCCCAAGGCCTTTTCTGGTTACTCGCGCGGATGCGACGCCCGAGGAAGGCCCCCGAGCGCTTGGGCTTAACTGTCGGATCCACTTGACGGTCGGGGCGGGGCCTACATCGACCCGGCCGCCACGTGTCTCGCTCCGCGGCATCTGATTGGCCTCCGCCGGTGGTTCGGGGGACCCTGGGCCCCATTCCGCCGACAGCGTTGTACTTTTGGGACAGTGCTATATTATCTTTCAAGGAGAGCCCTATGTAACGTGATCTATTTGATTAGTATGTTAACATTTACTGAGCGCTGACATTGACGAGGTATTAGCATCGTCGGTGTATGTTCATATCCATTTTTGGTCGAAGAACTGGCTGTGCAGGTTCCGGCTTCCGAGGTCTCAATGTTCGAATTACTCGTCTGTTGCTGGAGGTCTTCTGCTTAGTGACTGCAATGTTGGTCATGCTATTTCCTTACCGTAGGCTGGTTAGCTTATCAGGTGTAAACTAAATTTTGGTGAATAATTACAGAAGAATTTGGTTAAAGATCCAATTCAACATGAACAAAAAAATGATTTTATATAATTTGTCAAAGGCAAAATTGACAGCTGGATACTGTTATTTTGTGTAAATTGCTCAGCCACATTACAAAACTATCAATTTACCACAAACATCAATTTGTCCAGTACAATTACAAAACTAGGTAATTTAGTAGAACACATCATCATCACTAAAATAATATTTCTTCAGTTATAAAGAACATATGTGAAATGTCTATTCTACGGTTCGGTTCGGAACATGCTCCAACCTATTTTAGTTGTATTTGAAGAAAAAATTACAATGCATGTTTTTTTTCAAACAAATTGTGGGAATTTCGGGTTGAATTAGCTCCCTTTTTTCCCGAACCAAGAGGCAAAATAGACATTTTACGTGTATTTTCTCTCCTTCCTACTCAAATATTACTTTATTGATGGCAACAGGATACAGCTTCTTCTGATGTTCAATTGTTCATTTCATTTGCTGGACTTCAGGGATACTTGAAATGATTTAACTCAACATCTTGCGAAGCAGAAATCTCTGGTAGGGACAATGTGGTGTGGGCAACCATTATAGCTCAGAAAACCTAAAAACATGAATGCTGGGGAGATGCAATTTTTTGGAATGGAATTGTGCGTTGAAACAAATCTAGTTAGTTTTTAATTGTTTGTGTTCTGCCTGTGAATTTGTTGCTTATTTGAAATACATGCCCGTCTCGCATTTATCTTTCTTGCTTGTTCATTATTGTGTGCAGATTGACTTTAATATTTCTATGTGTAGAGACTAAATTTGTAACTGAAAGGGCACGATCTGAATTCTAAACTGTTTCTTCGTCTTTCCAGATACTTGCCAACTTTTTATGGGCGAGTCGAATTTGACAAGCAGCACCTGCAACCTTTGCATCGTTGTTATCCTGTTGTAATGGTTTCGGTTGTGCCCGGTCGTATGATTGCTATGCTTGTTAACACTCTCAGAACGATGAATGCAAACCGAACTAGTTTCCAAAATGAAAAAAAAACAGATTTAACTACTCGCATCTCCACAGTTTCCGTGCAATAACGCTACCCCACAAGAACTTCTCTCTCTTGTTTTCTGAACCCAAAATTTCTCTCCAAAAAAGTTTATCGAAGCGTCAAAAACGGGAGAAAACTCAAACACAAAAAGATGAAACAGAACAAAAATACGAAGGGCCTACCAATACGGGCCTATTTCGGTATATGCGGCCCGCCACGTAATTGCTGGGAGAGGCCCAATAAGCTAGCGAGCCGTAACTCTCGCCCCTATAAAGTCGCGGCCCCTCGCGCTTTCCTCTAGGGTTTATCTCTTCTCGCCGCAGCCGCCACCTCCTCCCACGAACCTCCAAGCAAGTAGAAGTGCGAAAGGCGGCGGTGGTCGGAGATGTCGGAGAAGAAGCGTGCCCCCGGCCCGCGCAAGGACGAGGTGGTGACCCGCGAGTACACCATCAACCTCCACAAGCGCCTCCACGGATGGTATCGTCATCCTGCTCTTCCCCATCTCTTCCATTCCCGAGCTGTTCACTTCCAGTAGATCCGCGAGTTGGAGACCAAGCGAGGTGTTTCCATGGCGTTAGATAGGCTAGCCTACTGTAGATTGCTGGTGCGGAGGGTAGCTGCCCATGAGCACTTTGTGGGCTCGTGAATGGCTGTTGCACCTGTTTTGGATCGATATCCTTAGTCCAGCTAGATTACAGTAGGGATCATATGACCGAGCGGGATTTGGTTCTTGTGGATCCTACTCTTGTATCTGATCCCACATTTTTCACGTAAATCTTGGGCTAGTGCCATATAGCTATCGAGTTTTTCTGTGTGCCATTTGATTAGGTCTTGTTCGGGTATAGTCAGGTGTCTGCCTTTTACTCGTGGTTGCGCACAGTTACATGCCCGGGAGATTATCCTTGCTCATCATTACATGTATTGCTTCTCTTAATGCTACCATATGTTCCATTTGGGCTGTACATTTATCCCAGCGGACATCTTCTGCTTTATTATTATATGATATCTGGTCGGCCCATTTATTGCCATCAGAGAGATTGTATGTCACAGTATGTTGTCTCTGCTTGATGTTGTCTGAACTTCGGAAGATGGTTCTTGTTCTTGTATCTGTATCGCCGATCTGTTTGTGTGTGATCTAATATTGATCTGTTCTGCCCGGACATAGTCAGGTATCTGTCTTGAAATGCTGTGGTTGATACAGTGACATGTCCGATACATAGATGTCGCTCATCGTTACACGTGTTGCCTTCATATGTATTCATGTGTTCCATTTGTGCGCTACACTGAAGCTAGATTTTGTTATCTGATCTAATAATTGATACAATATCTCCGGACATAGTCAGGTATCTGTCTTGAAATTTGTGGTTGATATAGTTACATGGCCGGTACATAGATGTTGCTCATCGTTACATGTGTTGCCTTCATATGCAGTCATGTGTTCCATTTGGGCGCTACATTGAAACTATATTTTGTTATCTGATCTAATAATTGATCCAGTACGTCCAGACATAGTCAGGTACCTGTCTTGAAATTTGTGGTTGATACAGTTACATGGCTGGGACATAGATGTTGCTCATCGTTACATGTGTTGCCTTCATATGCTATCACATGTTCCATTTGAGCGCTACATTCTGAAGCATTGTTTTGTCTTGTCCTTGGCATGTTGTAGTATATTGTATAATACACGTCATGGATATTTTGCCTCGTATGCTGTGATTTGAACTGTGTGTGTCAATAGCGTTGTATCCATTAACATCTATCCTTTTCATGCCTGCTTATTTATGAATTTTACAAGTCAGGCTTGCTTTAGTATAATTGAGTGGAGAATATGGCTTTGGCTTGATCCACTAATCAATCACTGATGATAACTAACATTTTCTCTTGAACAGCACCTTCAAGAAGAAGGCACCAAATGTCATCAAGGAGATCAGGAAGTTTGCACAGAAGGCCATGGGAACAACGGATGTCCGCATCGATGTGAAGCTCAACAAGCACATCTAGAGCAGTGGTATCCGCAGTGTGCCAAGGCGAGTCCGTGTCAGAATTGCCCGCAAGAGAAACGATGAGGAGGATGCGAAGGAAGAACTCTACTCTCTGGTCACAGTTGCTAAGATCCCCCAGGAAGGTCTTACAGGTTTGGGAACCAAGGTTGTTGAGGATGAGGACTAAACCTTCCATGGTTTCTGTCAGTTAGAACTTAATACATATCTCTGCCGAGAGCAAATTTGGAAGTCTTGCTTTAGCTTATTGTTATCAACTATTGTGACTTCTGTGTTAGAAGATTTGAGATGTTAGTTATTTCCTTGAAGCGCTTGAAATTTTGACTTGGTTGTTGACTTCTTTCGGATCGGCGGGTGATCATCATGCCTTGTGATGGTTCTGTTTTGCAGTACCACATTTGTGCGTAAAAATTATACCGCTTCTTATGATACTTCTGGGTGCAGTATCCCATAGGTGACTTAGGGTGTGTTTGGTAGCCTGCCTCCCCTCAAATATTCCCTCTTCAACCCACTTTTCAGCCTTAGCCATGCCCAGATGGGAACTGGTGGGAGGAGGTTCGCACCTCAGCATGGCTGGCTCCCAACCCTGAAATTCTCCTCCTTCCTCCCGCAACAACGCGTCTCACCCCCCGCATGCGCACAGCACCCGCGCCGCCTCCCCTCCTCCACACGGCCCTCTCCCCGAGCCCCGCTGGAGCCCCTTCCCGCTCCCTCGCCGGCCCGCGCCGCCTTGTCCGCCGTGCTGCCTCGCAAAGAGAGGGCGGCGGAGGACGTGGAGCTCCGGTCCGACGGCCTTGGGACCCGGCCGCCCCCGCCTACCCCTTTTTTCCCCGCTCGCGCCACCGTCTGCCCCTGCTGCCGCGCTCGCTGCTCCGGGCCGCCACCGCCGCGCCGGACTTGCCTCGGGAAGTCGTCGCCGCGCCGCTCTTCTGCGCTGCTCCACCAGCTCCGTTGGGTCGGGGAGCCACCGCCGCGCCGGACTCGCCTCGGGAAGCCGCCGCTGCGCCGCTCCTCCATGCGACGGCGGTGCCCCGCTCCAGGGTGCGCCGCCGCGCGCTGCCGGCTCGGGCCGCACCGCCGTTACCTCCGCTCGGCAGAGGAGCCACCGCCGCACCGATGCTCTAGGTCGCGTCGCCGCGCATCGCCGGCTCGGGCCTCCACCGTCACCCGGCCTCCGGAGCAGCTGCCTAGCTCGCCGCCGCCTCCTAGGGCCACCGTAGCCTTCGAGGGACGCGGAGAGCTCCTGAGGGTGGAGCGACACAAGGCGGGTAGCAGAGGAAGGCCGGTCGCCGATTTTGGGAGACTTTGGGGAAATCGGAAGAAGCAAGGAGAAGGGGGAAGAATGAGGTGGCTCGCTGCGGTGCTGGGGGAGAAAAAAGAGACTGCACGTGGATACAGGCTACCAAACAAAGTCTCATCTCAGCATGTCTCAATATATACAGGCTATCAAACACACTATAGTTGTATGCACTCAACATGTCTAAACTCAGCATGTCTCAAGGGAGAATAGCCATGCTAGGGTAAGATAGCTACCAAACACACTCTTAGCCGTTCATGCTGCCACTATTATCTTTAGTGGAGGGCCATGCATAATAATATCTACTAGGTTAGGTATGTTAACGAGTTATTCGCATCACGAGGTGCGTTGTAAATTGGGCAACCGGTATTGTGTATTTTGACCATCCTTCTGGTCGACGAGAGCTTGAATCGCTCCTATTAGGTTCTGGGTAATTTTAACGCCACTTGTTGCTGGAGCTACAGGCTACGCGTGCCTGTTCACGTCCTCACCGGTCTGTTCTGCTTGGTCATGATATTTCTTCGCGCGCGGAGAGATTAATTACTTGTCACCCAACTGTGTGCTCATTAGCTGAAGATTCAATTGTGGTCAATATGGGAGTACCTCCTCAAACGTTAGCCTCCATAAAATGGCACCCATTCACTGCCACCATTCCCTGGCCCTCTTTGGATTCCCTACTGTACGGCCCTCTTCAGATTGTAGGGATGGAAAAACATAAGACACAGGAAGAATGTAGAAAAAAATGTTGCAAATGAGGTTTCAATGGATGTTAAATCCCCATGACATTAGAGACAAAGGAAAGCAATCTATAGAAATTTGGTAGCATTGTGCATGTTAAACAGTTTCTAATTCTTCTTAATAAGCTCTTTCCCAGTTTCTCAATAAAAATTGTCCGTGTGATTCAAATGCCCGTGTAGGGGGGAAAAATCACCAACAACTAACCGAATATAGGCTTCACAACATGCGAGGAGACCCCGGCACAGCATCGGCCTTGGGGAGGACGGGTAGGAAGCCAAATGGGCATTTCACATGTAACGTTTGGCAAACAAAATGATAGAAAGAAAAAAACTGCAATACACAGATTGGCCACTGTCTGGAATGGCATTTCATAAAAACCCAACAGTTGGGGTGGCAAATAATTGAATTTTTCCTTCTTAGGATCACGACAGACCCGTTCTCATGTTGTCCATAGGTGTGTCGTATTGACGTCTGATTTAAATGGAGGAAAAAGGAAGCTTCTTAAGGAACAAGAGCAGTAGCAACACGGCATGATAAAGGTTTCTTTTCTTAAGAAACTATAGCTCCAAGGAAGCTTCTCAGTGGTCCAATCTAGTGTGTAAAAAATAATAGTGCCTGGTTAAGAGAGCATTCCATCGACAATAAGAACTTTTTGGATGGATCTCAAAAACATATTATCAGCTCTTGATATATCCTCGACCATCAGCAATGAATTACCTGTGACAAGGTGATATATAAGATCTTGGAATTATTTGAGAAAGTGTAGCCAGACATCAAATAAACTAATATAAACAAAATTAATACTCCCTCTGTTCATCTTCAGATGATATTTTAGATTTAGGCATAAGAAATAATGAGTGAGCCATGTGTTCAATGCAATTCCTAGGGTAGCAGCACATGCATGCGTGCATGCACAACAAAAGAGATGTCGGTTTGCTTAGGGATTTAATTACTTGAGTAAATACTTGTGCAATGGTATTTAGTATGAGTTGGGAAGCCGTGAGACATTTACAAAAGGAAAGGGTATAATAGATATTACAAAACATTCTCCTTGAAATTGTAGAACGTCATAGAAAAGAAAAGCCTAAAACAACTTAAATTTATGAAGGGAGAGAGTATTAGTTTTGGTACACAATGGAGCGGAACTTCCAAATTTCGAAGTCTGAATGATAATATGGAAGCAAATGTTAATCAATTTTGATTGGGAAAAATGGGACGCTACAACAATTGTATATGACCTTTACTGTTACGCTGATAAGCCAAATTAAAATGACTCGCAACATCAAATGAAAATTAGAACACTATAATTATTTATAATAGCACCGAAGAACTTGGTGTAATACAGTAGTAGAAGGTTATGTTTATATTTCCACACAACTTAAGAGATTGGGAAGACAGCTTAGCAAATCCCATGTCACAGATATTTCAAGGATGATAAATATTCATGTAACACATTTGTTTCTACTATCCTTTCATGTATATAGCAAGAAATTTAGTCTTATATAATATGATGTGTGCTGAATGCTAAAGGAGTTAGAATGACTTGTTAAATTTGGTACCAAGTTCAAACTATGGTTGGGTCCAGAATAGATGATAGCATCCACTCAGTCACCTCCCTACGGTAGATAATGGAAGTGAAAAAGACCTGAGTAGGCCTTCCTGAAACCATACCCAGCAGTTGCTAGTAGTCAGGCTATCTTGAAAAAACATTGTCACACCAACAGTTGCTATTTATCCAGTTCCTGCAAGTGGACAAGCTATCTCGCAAGTATCTCCTGTATCCTAGCAATATCACACAGCTGCATAGAATCTACAAAGGCAAGCAATTCACCAAATGTCCCAAATCTTAGGGTACTGCATGTTGGATATTAACATGGCGCGTCGACTGATCAATTGTTACTGTACACTGTTGAGATGGTGTTATGTATAGCATATCCAAAATGGCTGTCTGTGTTAGATCATTTGGTAAATGCATAGAACGACTCGGTTCACCATAGCAGGTCCTACCAATTACAACAATGTCACTATATACAGTGCATTTCAGCACTAACAGAGACTGAGAATATCTGCATCCACCTACCCTGGTTGAGAGTGCTTAGTCAGACAGCCTATTGACTGCAAGAGTTAGTAGAAATTATCCAGATCTATACTACTAACCAGAAAATTATCCCAGTTAATCATTCAATACAGCACCAAAGCTTTCTTTGGTTGAGAATAGCGGATTGCCTACTAAATTTCACTGGTTTAAAAACAGGCCGAAGCCATATAGCACCGAAGTTTGGATTCCACGAATAACACTCTCAATCACGAACACAAAAGTTCAGTATAGTGATACCAAATAACCGCAGAGAAAATTACTAGAGCCAAAGTTTCAAGGCGATGAGAAATAGAAATGCATTACTACGCATACCTATGGTTATGGATCAGAAGTACACGGCCATCTGAATCCCCTTCTCCACGAAGCCGCACTTCGCGTAGTACGCGCGCAGCTCGGGGGTGCAGTCCAGGATGACCTTGTAGCAGCCGGCCTCCTTGGCGATCTCCACGAGGCGGCGAACGATGCGGATCCCGAGGCCCCGGCCGGGCGCGGCGGCGTCGACCACGACGTCCTCCACATGCCCCACCTTGCCGCCGCCGCGGAGGAACTTGCGCTCCACGAAGAGGCACCCCGTGGAGAGTATACTCCGTTCCGGAGCAGCGGCGGCGAGGTCCTCGGCGACGAGAATGACGTGGTCGTCGCCGAGCGCCGTGAGATCGGCGAAGCACGCGGCGAACTCGGACGTGGTGAGGTCCGGGCAGGCGGAGAGCTGCGAGAGGAGGGACAGGAAGCCCCTCTCGCGGTCGGCGACCTCCAGGCGACGGATTCGGACGGAGCCGTCGGTTTCGGCGGCGGCGGGTTCCGGCGAGGTGGATGCCATCGATCTGGGTTCGAGAGCTCCGGACTGAAGCGTCTGGCTTTGGTTAGTGACACCTTTTTTCCTTGTTCTCCACGGTACACCAGCCGTTGGATGGCGCATCAACGCTCTCGATCGACCATGATCATTTGCTTTCTATTAAGTCGAAACAAAGCATGCTTAGGCTTAGAAGTTTAAACTGAGTCCAAGCTTAGTTGAAATAATCCCTAAAAAAGCGTAGTTACAAGAAATCTCAAAACCACCACTATTTTGTTAATCGAGATCAATTCAGAGAGTTTGAATATGATTGAGATCGGCTCGGGAATATTCTAGATTGACAAAGTCAACACTATTGGCAGTTGGCGAACGAACGTGAAACTCGATCGGCAAATTTCGCGTGAGCTGCCTTTCACTATTTCTTGGCCGTTACTCACTTACTTGTCTGAAATGGTCAACAAAGAAATAGCTAACTGTATGTTTCTTTTTCATGATATCATCACGGTTTCTATTGAATTAGTGTTAGTACTGTACACTGTAAATCGTAATTGGTGAATCTATCTGTTGCTGAAGTACGTGCAACAGCGACACCACGCGATAGATTAATTCATCGAGAAATTTCTATGGAGTACGGGCAAGGAATTAACGAAGAATAAGCTCTAATGGAAATTTTGTTCGGCGGTGATGTCACAGATCCATGTCAACTGTACAACATTCAATTCTCATAGGGGAGACTTAGTTCGGTGCCATCTCGATCAAAATGGACTTCAATACTATTGTACTCCAATGAGAACGCCATCCGCGATAGAGGAAACTTAATTGACGAATGGGAATCCTTGAATCAAGGGCACCACGATTCTTCTTCAGATCTACGGAGTATGGGAATATACAAACCAGGAGAAGGTTTCGATTGGCGAAGGAAACTTCAGCTTCCTCTTTAGAACTATTCGAATACGCGCATCAGAAGGAAAATGCATGATCCGCAAATTATCTCGTGTCCATAGTTCAAGTTGCTTTTTTAAAGCAAAAGTTCAAGATGTCATGTATGATTATTTTTTAACATGAGACTACTATTTTTTAAAAATATTTTTAGAATGGTTAAATGGTTATAGTATTGATTTAATAAAGATTTATATGGTAATTTTGTATCAATTTTTTTAAAAAAGTAATACTATATTAGTCTATATATATGGTAGACGAAAGACAGATACAATACAAATAGAGTAAAAAGACTGTTCAGGATGCTGTGAATGGCTTCAGAAGCAATTCGAGACGATGAGATGTGAAGCGGCGGAATCCAGAGACCAGAACCCCTTTCCAGGACAGCGCAGACTCCACGTCACGACACTGATATCGGACGGCCGCGATCTCCCGATCAGAGATACCGCGCGCTAGCTGCCTCGCTCGGCGAATTCCAAGTCCACGCACGCCACGCCTAACCTTGCACGCTATCTGCTCCGCGTGATAACGTAAAAAAATCTCGTCTAACAAACGGACGGCGCCGATGCACCTACCCGACGGTTGTCCAGTCCGATGTGTAAGTGTCACCACCACTGCAGCTTTTTTATCCAAGCATCCAACTCTTATCCATCGCCTCCATCTGCTCTCCTGAAAAGCGTTCGCGTTTCTACCCTCTATCGTGTGGTCTCGCTCCTGTGAAGTCGCAAGAATCTGCGTGGGCTGCTGCGAGTTGCCATCGTGACAGGGCAGGGGAAGTAGCATCCGCGCAGTCAACAGAGCTAGATCTCTCCGTATATAGAGTAGTAGATTGCACGGGTGATTTGGCTGCTCTTGTTAGAAGGAATAGAGGGAGAGGGAGAGGGAGAGGTATGCCCATGGAGTACGGGAGGAGGCAGGGTGCTGGGGTAGTGGTGGCGATAGAGTGCGTGGCGGGCGGGTCGAGGGCGGAGGAGTGGGGCCCGGGGAGCAGCGAGACGGTGCAGACCGGCGACGTCGTGGAGGAGCTCTGCATCGGGGTCGGCGGCCGCGGGGGCACCACCGCGCACGCCGCGCCGTTCAAGGGCGGCCGCGCGGCGCTGCAGAAGCTCCTGCACGCGGCGTACAAGCGCGGGGACACGTCCGTGGAGGTGCGTGTGCGGCGCCCCGCGCAGGCGCAGCAGCTGGTGGTGGGCAGCGGGGAGCTGCTGGGCCCCGCAGAGGCGGAGGCGGCGGCGACCACGACAAGGATGCAGGCCTGCATCGTGCCGCAGGAGGCCGCCGTCGGAGGAGGCGGCGGCGGGATGGGGATGGTCGGGCGCAGCCGGCAGTACGTGCTCCGGTCGATCCGGGACCCCAACTACACCGTCGGGCTCGTCGACCGCATGGAGAGCGAGTGCGTCGCCTTCCGAGGTAACCAACCAACCATCGTCACACGGCACGGCATCTGATGCGGGCCAATCCTTAGATTTTTCGCAGATTTTTTTTTCGATGCTCCTTTGCTTCGTACGTGCAGCAACTTGGTTTAGTTTGTGCTAGGGAAGAAAAGTAAAAGTCCGCCACTGAGTTTTCGTTACATGCCGGGTTGGACTTTAGAAAAAGTATAAGACGCCCTCTGCCCTCTGCATGCGACTTTTGTGCGCAAGTAGGTGGACTGACAGATGACACCATCTTTATCGTTCTCTCTCGATCACGAGAGGAAATTTTGGCGTGCTCGATCACGAGAGATCGGTTTTGGTTACACGCTAGTGTGCCGAGGCATATGCTTGGATCAGTTCTATTCTAGCCTTCCAGATACCTATTCAGAAGCGGTTAGTTCTGCGCGTAGTATAATACAGGGTCTGATCACCGTGTCTAAGGATATGATCAGAATATCCTAGTTACGACGGGATAAAGCCATAGAGGATTGCAAGGGCTGCAGATAACATTGTTGTTCTTGTTGTGTTTAGGCTGATTTTGTTGGAATTTTTTTTGTATTAACTTGGCCTGCACAACTTATTATACAGACGACCATCGGTCTGCAGATGATGCATATATACCTGCCATGCTTTATAGTTCAGCATACTCTGTGTAACATTTTCTACGAGATAGCGAAGAGCTAGTTCTTACCCTAATTACTTTCTCCTGTAGTATTATATTGAGAGGAGAGATGAATATTGGATCTGGGATGGAGCAACATATATTTCTTCTGTCAATAAAATAGAGTAAAGAACATCAATTTATTAGTCTAGCTCAAGTTGCATACTCCTACTTCCAGGCAACAGACACGGCGGTGCGCGTTGATTGTCGTTGAATGGAATCTGCATTTAGATTCGTTCATACATGGCAACCACTTGATGATCACCAGTTGACTTACCTCCTATGTCATTCTGCATCCTGTTAGCTTGTTCGCACTAGGAGTAAAACTCGCACGGTTTGCAGATTGTGCAGAACATTTGATCCGAGCTTGCGAATTCCTGTGCAAATTTAATGCCATCTCCTAAAAAACAACTGAAACAGGCGGGAGATACGAAATATCGCTTGTTCGGAAAAACGGGTCCTTATTTCATGACCGTTGATCACTCGTCATGGTGCAGGGTCCAGGAGCTCGAGGGTGGTGTGCGCGCTGAGCAAGGCGCAGCTGCAAGACGGCTACGTCTCTTACCCGTGGGAGAAGAAGATGAGGGAGGTGCTCCCGGTCCCCAACTCGAGCAGCTTTCTCTCCATGCTCGTCCTCCCTACGGCGCTCGACCGTGCAAACTCCCGCTACAACTCCGTCGACGACACCTTGGCCCGTGCCAACGCCTGGTTCCTCTCCTCGCAAGCCTCCGGGGTGCCCATTGCCTTCCTCAACGTCCAGACCGAGGCCCTCCTCACCAAGGTTTTTAATTTGACGATCGAACTTGTGTGGATGCTTTGATGTGGTGCGCGCCTTTTTCTAACGATGTGTCGTTCTTGGTGCAGATCTCTGGTGACATGGCCTCCGCGACGGTCAACTCGGGGTCACTGGCCGACCTCCCGAACCTCGCCAACGCCAGTCTGTACGGGTTTGAGGACTATCATGGCGTGGACATCGGTGTGGTGAAGGCAGTGCGCCTCTGGTACACCGCGGCCGCCGGAGAAATGCCCGTGGAGATCACCCTCGAGGAGGGCGACACCAAGCTCGGCTTCGCCATTAGCCGCACCGAAGAGGTACGGGTGGCGTCAACACGCCTCACTTGCTACGTGCTTCTCTCGTTCTAGCGCATGCACGTGTTTAATCATGCGTGCGTCTGGATCACTCTTGGGATGCAGGGTTTCCTCTACATCTCGTCCATCATGGAAGACGACGGCGATTGCCCAGCGCCCTCGACACGGTCGGGGCTCCGCGACCTCTACCGGGAAGCGAAGAGCGCGTCCAAGCTTCTGGTCATCTCCAGGGTGTCATGCCACAAGGTCCTGCCGTGGATGGTGTCCACGTCCGGCGCCATCCGGTGCTTCGACACCGTCTCGCTCAGCCAGAAGCTGTCTCTGCACCGGCACGCCCTGCGCCCGATCCTGCTCCACGTGCTGATGTGGAGTGGCAATTCTGACGTGCCGGCCCGCCCAAACGGGCCGTGCCCCACGCCGCAGCCGTCCCCAGCATTCGCCGCGCTGCTGCGACAGAACTCGTTCGCGTGGGTCGACCAGCAGGTGCCGGCAGAAGGTGAGCCGGGGATCATTCAGGAGAGGGACACTGCAGGGGACGCATCCTTCAGGTTCCACAATTTCTCGCTGCCCAACAACTGGGTATGACGAACGCTGGAAAAAGCCTTGACGTCTTTACTGTCTTACTGGGCCCTTGTACATATGTACATCTCGATAAGTCGGTTTGTGATGAGAAAGTACACGTTGTAGTGTAACAGCTTATTGCGCAGAGTGGAGTATAATTTTTGTTAAGAACCCACGTCTGTTGAAGAGACATCAATTAATCAACCGTTATTAGCAGTTGCTAATGACGTCTCTAGTAAAACAACTGTCGTCTCATCTCTTTTATATATATGTAATTGCATCAAAGATCAAGACAAGAGAATCATTCACTGTGTCTAAACTCTGTTCAATCGTTGTCTCCATTCCATACTGCAACACGTTATCAGCCACGTTGTTCTACCGAGAGTACTGCATCTTTAAACAAGAACTCCGGCCATAAACTTCAGCAAGAAGCAAGATCATAAGAAGCAAGGGTAAGCCATGGCTGACACCGATATTCAGCACATACTTACCATCTTGGCGACGATCGACATCGCTGAAGCAATCCTCCGTCAGCTTCTTGCCATCTTGGAGACGATCTCCTCAACGGAGCCCTCACCCGCGGCCGGCGGCGGCCCCCTCCACGGCCGGCGCACCCTAACCAGAGGCGGCGGCGACCACCCGAGCGGGCCTCAGCCCTCCCCGGCATCGGCAGCCGGCCCTGGGCGCACGGCACCGGCGGCCTCCCCTCACCAGCCAAGCGGCGGCGGAGGTGGCTGGACTTTCTCGACCGGCGGGGCCCTCCGGCTCACCCGCAGGCGACCCCGGCGGCGGGACACACCGGCGGCCAAGCCAACGGCACCGCGACGCCCTTCGGCGCACACACCCCGGCGGCGGCGGCTTCTTCAGCTGGGCTCATCCGACGGCGCGGCTTCCCTTCGGCGCCCCCTCCCCGCTGGCCGGCGCGTCGCCGGCGACCACCCAGAGGCGGCGGAACCCGTCGCATCACCCACACCCGGCCACAACACCGCGGCGGCAGCGGTTAGGGATTAGCCCTAACCGCCCGCGCCTTATAAGGGGCGGCTCTGCATGGGCCCAACAGGCCGGTCCAACAAGCCGGCCCATCAGGCCGGCGGGCTTCACTGGCCAGCCATTTCAGCCCATTCGGGCAATTCAAAAAAAATTCCTGGGGGCTGTATATTTGCTATTTAGCCCCCGGGTTTTTGTATAATTATGTAATTTTCAGCATCGGCTGAAATAACTATTGTAATTATGCAGTAAAACCCTCAGATTTACTGTTAATTACAATTTAGTCTAAAATATTTACTGTATATTGCATATTAGCCCTCAGGCTTTATGTAATTTACATTTGAGACCCTCAGGTCTTAGTATTTGCATATATCAATATGTAATCATGCATTAAGTGTGTATTACCTCCGTAATACTATAGTTTATAATATGCATTTTTTCTTTGCAATTTCTTTCTTTTAATTATTGCAAATATTACATTTTTCGCTTATAATTCTTGTTTAAAGCCTCATTTTGCTTTAAAATTTGTGGAAAATTATGCAAATTTGCGCATTCTTAAGTGATTATCTTCTAAAAATTTTGGCAAATGCATAAGGTAATAGAGTCTATATCAATGGCTGCGATTGTAGTATCGCCCGTTCTTTAGAACGGAGTTCACGATAATAGCGGCAATTTATTTCTCCCATTACTGCGAGGTCTACACCGATATACGGTGATTACCTTCAAAGTGCTTAAACCAAAATTCAACAAGTATAGAGTCTATATTTTTGGCGGTGATTGTAGTATCACCCATTTCCTCAGAAGTGATGTCCAAAATATTAGCGATGATTTTATCGCTTATACTATACTGAAGATCTACACATGGGTCGTTAAAGAATCATCTTGACCAAAATTTTTGCACAGCCTTTTGTGTCATTAAAATTCCTTTAATTTACTCTCAAGTAAATTAATACAAGCATGATCATTTCATGCAGGACAATGGCAGACATATCCAAGAAGGATTTTGCCAAACTTGCCCTAGATGAGAACAACTATTTGACTTGGGCCATGGACCTTAAAATTAAGTTATTAGGTCGTGGTCTTGGTGCTACCATAAGTCATCCTCAAGAAGGAGAGGAGGCTCTACCGGAAAGAACAAAATATGCAGCTTTACATTTCATACGCCATCACCTCCATCCCGATCTCAAAATTGAGTATCTCATGGAGAAAGATCCACTAGCCTTATGGACCTCCCTTAAGAAGCGTTATGACCAACAAAGAGTGGTCATGCTGCCCGAAGCACAACGCGAATGGTCCAACATTCGTTTTCAAGTTTTTAAATCTGTGGCGGCTTACAACTTCGCTATTCATAAGATCAACGCTAAGTTGAAATTCTGCAACAAGGTTGTTTCAGACGCCGATCTGATTGAGAAGATCTTGTGTACTTTCCACCCCTCTATGCGTATACCAACAAAACTAGACCAAACATTCTGAGTTAATTTACATGCTTCTTCAAGCTGAGAAGCACGATGAGCTTCTTATGAAGAATCATCAAAGTCGTCCAACGGGCGCTATGGCAATACCAGAAGTTTATGCCAATGCGTAGAACAAATTCAATGGTCACAAGAGGAACCGCAAAGAGTTCAAAAGAAAGTGAAAACAAAGCAACAAGCAGAAATACAACAAGTTTGATCAGGGTAAAGGTCATTTTAAGAAAAATGATTTCAAAGACAACTCTCAAGTTTATCAAAGTTGTGGATATATGAATCATCATACAAAGAAATGCCGAACTTCAAAGCACCTGGTTGAGTTGTATCTCCAATCCAAAGACAAAGGCAAACAAGTCCAAGGGGCGGAATTTGAAGCTCACTTCAATGAACAACCAGATATCAATCTGGAGGCAGGATGTTCTCAAACCCTTCCTCAGAAGGAGAATCAAAAATAAGCCAAGAAAAATGGTGACCCCATGGACATTGACGACATGCTTGTGGAATTCAATTCTCAAGACATGTATGGAGATCTCAATTAATCTCCAATTTATCCATAAATTATGTCATCAGCCTATATTGTACGTAGTAAGTACCAAAAGACGTACTATATTGTCCATTATTGTATTCGTATTATTATGTACCTCAGACATAATAATTCAATATATAATGTATGTGTTTTACATAAATGAAGTTCGTAATGAATTTTCTTTACTTTATATAGAATTTTCAAGACAATCCAATGGAGGAGGAAATATATTTAGTGGATAATTACACCACTAACACAATTTTAAGGGAATATTATGACTATCGCTGGACACGATGCCATAATCATATGCTTTGGTCAAGCCACAATCATTCTCCCTATGAGTACAAAAATAACAATAGAGGATGCACTCTTGTATCCCGATTCAACTCGTACCCTATTAAGTTTTTAAAATATCCGTAAGAATGGTTTCCACATTGAAACTTGTGTTGAGTGCAATGACGAAAGTCTCCTCATCACTAAAATAACGGATATGAAAAACAAATACTTGAGAAAATTCCCTCTTTAAAAATTGGATTATACTACACATACATTAGACCAATTCAACATGTTGCGTATAAAGTAATTTTTCAAAATTTTGACAAATTCAAGGTTTGGCATGATCGCCTTGGTCATCCCGACATAGGGATGATGAGAAAAATTATTGACAATTTTGTTGGTCACAATTTCTCATTTCTAAAATTTCAAAAATCATCAGATTTTGTGTGCACCGCATGTGTATTAATTTTTGTGGCCTTCTCATCCTCAAATTAAAATTGAGCCTCTCAAATTCTCTTGAACATATTCAAGGGAATATTTGTGGTTTGATCAACCACCATCTAGGCCATTTAGGTACTTTAAAGTGCTCATCGATGCATATATATGATCTTATGTGTTTCTCTCATCCACAAAGATCCATTTTTCTTTACCCAACTTATTGCTCAAAATTATCAAACTAAGAGAAAATTATCCTAGACACAGGATAAAATTCCATTGCAATGGTTAATGCCACTGAATACACTTCATGAGCATTGAATCACTATTGCTTGGTTTTAGGCATCAATCTGGAGCATTTTAATACCTAATATAAATACTCAGCATGGTTTAGATGTATCTCTTATCAAGAGAGCCAAACCAATATATGACCAATTCTACATAATTATAATTTGCCAACATCTTTTTGGAGACATGCGGCCTTACAAACCGCAATAGTAATCTAAATTCGTTCAAACTGCATATCAAAATACTTCCCCGTTGCAGTTAGTACGTGAAAATCAGGCATCAGTCAAAGTATTTCCCATCTGTGAAATTTCCGTTACACTACAAACGTACTGATATCACCACCCCAACATACATCAACGGGCACTCGCCAATAATTGGGGATCTATATAAGGTATAAATCACCGTCAATCATAAAATACCTCAAGCCCAGTATGTTGATTATATTCTCAATAAGGACAATTTTCCAGACATTAGGGGGAGATTCGTACCACATAAAATGCCAGGAAATAAATTAGAATATGACATGCATTCAGTCCTTAATCCACATACTAAAGAGTCTGAATCAATAATTCAGAGAATCATAAATTTGCAACACATTGCAAATAATCTGCCATATACATTTACTGGTCACAGAGGTGTCATTACATATATTTGCAGTAAATATACCAGAAAGAGTGGAGGTACCTAATAAAACCACTCATCTCCCTAATGAGAACAATAGGGGGAGAAATCTGGTTGCAATAGATATTGTTTCTCAAAGTGTCCACGGAAACAGAGGAACTCAATTCCTCAATCAGTAAATGCAATTCAACTTCAAGTTGAAAGACGCCTAATGGATGCTCAACATCCAGAACCCAGCATAAATGTGCGCACAAATTAAGGTGCTGGGACATCGGAACACCTTAGCTCCATTGTTGTGGGAAATCACAAGGAGTTAAAAGGTATAAATCAATTTTCTACAAATTATATTGATTTAGGAGAATCTTATAAAATATAAAGGCTACAATTATTGTCGACATATATTTCTCTCCTTAAAATTGCCAAACAAATCTTCAAATAGATTTTAAACTGAAATCCTAGGTAGAGTGCCTCTTGCACTCAGATCGATTCAAATCAGAAGATGGCAATTAAGGTAGAATTGCGCTCACTCATCAAAAGAGAGGTATCTACTACAGTAATATCTATCCTCATAATGTCTTCCCTACGGAAGCAAAATTAGTGTTTCGTTCAAAAGAAACGAAAACAATGTGATGGTGAGATATAAAGCGAGGCTTGTAGCACAAGGGTTCATGCAGAGACCCAACATCAATTACAATGAAACATACTCTCCTGAGTGGAATGAAAGTTCAGATATTCAATATTATTGGTAGAACAAATGAATTTGATGTAGTGACTACATACTCATATGAGTCACTAGATTCGGATACCTATACAAAAGTCCTGAAGAACTTGAAATTCCAAACCCAAAAGCAAAATCGCAACATATATTATGTAGACATTTAAAAGTCACTCTATGGCTTAAAGCAATCGGGAAAAATATGGTATAACCAATTAAGTGGGTTCCTTCTTCAGAAGAGTTACTCAAACAATGATGATTGCCCATGTGTATTCATAAAGAAATCCTCAAAAGGATTTTGGATCATCTCAATGTATGTCAATAATCTCAATATCATTGGAACTACACAACACATACAAGTGGCAAGTAATCATCTAAAAAACGGAATTTGAGATGAAAAATTTGGGTAAAACCAAATTCTGCTTAGGTTTACAACTTGAGCATTTTCCCTTAGGAATCCTTGTACATCAGTCTGCTTATATCCAGAAAATCTTGAAGAAATTCAATATAGATAAATCATATCCTTCTAAGACTCTTATGGTCGTTCGATCTCTTGATAGAGACAAAAATCCATTTAGACCTAGAGCCGATAACGAAGAGATACTAGGACCTGAAGTTCCTTATCTTAGTGTCATCGGAGCACTAATGTATCTAGCAAACTGCACCAGGCCTGATATTTCATTTGCAGTTAATCTATTGGCTAGACATAGTGCATCCCCTACTAAAAATCATATGGTAGGTGTCAGGAATATCCTCAGATATCTCCAAGGCACAAAAGATCTTGGTTTATTCTATCAGAAAAATCAAGATATGACTATAGTAGGATATACTGATACTGGCTATCTATCTGATCCCCATAATGCCAGATCACAAACTGGATTTGTATTTTTATATAGTGAAACAACCATCTCTTGGAAGTCCTCAAAACAGACTTTAGTGGCTACTTCCACTAATCATTCTGAAATAATTGCATTATATGAAGCATCACGTGAAAGCGTTTGATTTCACAGAATGATTAACCACATACAACAGTCTTGTGGAATTGGTTCCTTAGAATCACCAATAATTATCTACGAAGATAATTCTGCTTGTATTACACAAATGGAATCATGTTATATAAAGAGCAATATTACAAAGCACATTGCTCCTAAATTATTTTATCCCCATGAATTACAGAAAAGCGGAGAAATAAAAATCTTGCAAACTAAGTCTTGTAAAAATCCAGCAGATTTATTCACAAACTCCATACCAACATTTACATTCCAGAAATATGTTCACGGAATTGGTATGAGACGAATTCGAGATTTGCAAGGTTCAGGGGGAGTAAACTCCTAAAATATAACCTGATAATGATCATCAGATCATATATATTATACTCTTTTCCTTTATGAGTTTTTCATAAAATGGTTTCTCATAAAAGGTTTTTAATAAGACAATATTAATACAAGCACTATATGTCATATTGTTTTCTCCTTATTTTTCCCATTGGGTTTTAAAGGAGTTTTCCATGACATATTATCCAACAATAAGAATTCATATATGCCATACCATTTTCTTCTTATTTTCCCATTAGGTTTTAAAAGAGTTTTTCATGGCATATATACAATCATTATATTTCTCCTCATATTTTTTCCTACAGGGTTTTAGAGGAGTTCCCATATGATCTCTATATACAATGATGTAATTGATCAAGGGGGAGTGTTAAGAACCGATGTCCCTTGTTGAAGAGACGCGACTGTTGATCAATTAATCAACCGTCATTAGTAGTTGCTAATGACGCCTCTAGCAAAACAACTGCCGTCTCATCTCTTCTATATATATGTAATTACATCAAAGATCAAGACAAGAGAATCATTCACTGTGTCTATACTCTGTCCAATCATTGTCTCCATTCCATACTGCAACAATTTTGGCGGTAAAATAGTGTGATGTTTCAGCTCTACTTTAAACACAGCCTATTACCAGTTTCAGGATGGATTGCAAGGATTGTGCTCGTAGATGGCAAGGCCGATATCATTCTCACACTTCGTTTCGAAGTTAACAGTGTTATTTGATTTTTCACAAGTGATATCAGTTTAGTACACCAGAGCATCCACTATATCTTAACAAGAGGATTAAATGAACATACTTAGCATGGACATAGAAGGGTTGCCTAGGGAATAACCGAGACAACCTCAGTATGTGAGCAAACGGGAATGAAGATACAAGTATCAGCTTGGACTATCGCATTTCGCGTTCTGACCATATACGAGTCATTGGATTACGGCAGTCTGCATATGCCTAGAATCCATTCTTCCCTTTCAGATTAATGGCGGAGAGCTCCTGTTCGACATAATCCCCAGCACATATTGGCGGGTAACTATGAGCGTTGGGTGCTTCAGCAAAGTGGCCCAATGGCTTAAGCGTCGCATCAGAAGCAATGTGGGAGAATAACTGTTTAGACAGGCATACAAATCGATTAGTCAATAGCTCGCCAGAGCAAGCAGGATTCTGAAAATTATCATGACGTTAGCAAACAAAGTATGGGAACTAAGAGTACTTACTGTTGACGAGATCCTCCACAAGCTTCGATTTTGCTCTTTAGCTAATGCTATAGCCTCTAATGTTCTCTTGGTCACCACTACCTCATGCATTCCAGCTAAACACTCACCACCAGTAAGCCATTCCAACTGTACGGAAAGAAACATATCTAATTAGTGAGAGATGTATCTTCATTGTGTGTGCGCGTACTTCACTGCCACACGCAACATCCCAGAAATAAGGTCCAGCTTTCGTTTGCTTACCACTTCCATCTAAGTTTTTTTCAGATCCTTACACGCAAGGGTGTGATATTTCAGAAAAGACTCAGATATGAAACAAGAGCTCGAATTCTATGATGACAACAGCATCTATTTCATGAAAACCAGTACTCATAAGTCGGAACAAAATGTTAAGGACAACATCATCAAACTGACATAGTTGATCCCTACCAATATGCATTAGTACCCTTCGACGAACTGTGAGTGTAGATCGATTATGTATCCAGTGAAAGTGGCAAAGCTAACCTGTTTTCCTGACTGAATGAGAAGACAGCCAACAGGGACCTTCACCTCCATCTTTTTACCATTCCTTAACCAAATGTTCAGGCCTGGAAATCTACTTCGACCATGTATGGTTAAGAAATTAAGATCATAATGGAACCCAGCAAAAACAGTGCCCTCGGAACCATGACGCAGCAGGTCACTTCCAGTTGGTGCTAGGAGGTGCGGTCCCTGTCGAAACACGAGAATAATTGAGCAATGTCAATGGTATGATTAAAGAACTTCAACCTGAATAATACTTGTACTCAAGATGTTAAATCGCGCGCCTGAGAAATCAGCATATAGCATCCACATCTTTGAACCCACCAAGGCATTTTCAGTTTACTAAGAGCTGGGACTTCGCATTATTTTTAAGAACTTGCATTTCAATTTACAAATTATAAGAGAACGAGTGATCACAGAGAATTACAACATTACCTCCTTCATCAAAGAGGTAAATGCATCTTTTGACAAGCCAAATCCAATCGCAGCCATCTCAGCAACAACCTACATGAAAGTATGATACGACCAACTTGTATATAATACACCAATCGCCATACATAGACTGCAGAAAACATCAATTCCGAAAGTGTGGATTGGATATGTACCTCAATTGCAGAAATCATTTTAGAACCCCAGGAATCCATTATCTCTTTCCACTCTGGTAATCCATCAGGGATAACAGGTTCTGAGTTCAGCTCCTGCACAAGGTATAACTCACGGTTCAGTAATCAGTAATCACACGGAAAAATGGCCAGACATGATACGTGGGATTCTTTCAGACTAACATGCCACGCCGAAAGGATCATGTAAAAATCACAACCTTAAAGCGGGTATTCGACGGTCGAGGACCCACTCTCCACATGTACCGCCATTTTGGATCTGGTCCCTTAGGGATGGCTGGCTGAAACTCGTCCGGCATACTCTTGATCTTGTCTTGCATATCATTGTCGACAAGGCTGCGAGGTACTTCCACGCCTTCAGGTGTCACACCAACCTATCGTTTAAAACAGAATCAACATCCATCATCGCATTCCCTTAAAAAAAATTCTATCATCGCAAATGGGGACAAATTAAGACACCACACACGCAGCACAATTGTTGGATGTAACTCTTTAGTGTCTGAATTCCCGAGACGATTTTACGATGCAACGGATCATATGAGAGAACTTGATCCAACAAACTAAGTAGTACTGATCCTAGCAGGTCGGGCCTAAATTCCCCAACACTCGCCACCGATGCCACCCAGCCGCACACCAAAATGCGCCTCGGAAACAGAAAAGTGAGGAGGGTATACCACAGCCTCTAGCCCATTCGTTACCTGGTAGTGGAGGTGGGGACGCTCCTGGAGGCGCTTGGAGTCATTGGATCGGGCAAAGTAGCGGTCGACGACGTCGAGGAAGCGGTCGTTGTCGGCGGCGGAGCAGCGGGGGTCCTTCACCAGCAGCGCCCCCGTTTCCCGCAGGCTGGCGCTCACCGTGGCGCACAGCGCGCGCACGACCTCCTCCTCCGCCACCGGTGCCGTGTCCCCAGCGATCTGCACGTACGGCGCGAGATCCACCACGGGAAGGTCCATCGGCTGCGGAGCGGCGGGAGAGTCTCGAATTAAAACAGCTGTCGCGTCGAAATGCGGGGGGACGGGATCGAATCGGGGAACCCGCGCTACTTGTGTTTAGGACTGTGCTACTGGCGTGGGACGTTCAACAGCGCGAGAGAGAAATGATGCGTGAAGGAACCGGGAGGGAGAGTCGGGGCCGGAACCGCAAACCGGGTGCGCACGGAACCGGTCTGGATAAAGATTCTCCCAGCATGGCTGGCTGCAGTCGCGCACGCAATGGAGGGGTTAGCTCGAGAACACGGAGGCGAAGCGGCACCAATTTTTTGTGTCCACTTGTGGTGGCTTTCCAGCCCTGCACTTGCTCAGAAGATTGCGAGATGAACAGCTGAAAATCAAGGCCTCTTTAAATTGAAAGATTTTTAAATAAATTTTGTGAGATTTAAATCTATATAAATTTTTCCTACGGAAACCCTTTAGAGCGCACGAACGAGATCAAAGAAATCCTACAATATTCCTATAGAATAGCTCAATCCATAGAAATTTTAGAGGAATTATAGCATGAACTTAGCCCTCTGAAAAATTTTCTTTATGTCTTGCATGAACCTTTTCTCTTCAAATTCCTGCAAAATTCCTATGAAGCATCTAAAGAGCTGGTTTTGCATATTCCTGTGTTTTTGTTTCCTACATAATTTCATAAGCCATGACATTTCATTCCTGCGTTTTTCCTATTCCTACATTTTGAGAATCCTGCGTTCCAAAGAAGTCCCAAGTATTCTTTCTTCATCGAAAAGTGTATGCCCGCCACTCAACAATGGACCCAGGAAATTAGAATGTCAGTACCGAATATGTTATGCATCCGCTAACATGGGCATGATAGCACCAATAAAAGAGTTAATTTCGCAACGCTTCGCATTAGTTGCACAAACTATCACATAACTCTACGTTTAAAAAATAGTTTCATAAAACTCCACAGTTAAGGTCATCATGTATCGTAAAACTCAAAATTTAAAATTTTGTTATTAGTTGGACTAGCAGGGCCCACCCATCGATGTCTCATTACTCTTATCTAAGTGTAACAATGTGTCACGGCTACTGCCACCTCAGCATATAACGTTGCTAGGGTTCTTCACGTGGACATACAGCACATGAGATAGTAAAAAAGAGGTGGCAGCAGCTATTGTACTCCGTAAACCTTATATAAGAGCAATGAGATGCTGACAGGTGGGCCATGCTAGTCAGATTGACGGCAAAATATTTAATGTGGAGTTTTGCGATACAATATGACCTTAAATATGGAGTTTTACGATAGTTTGTGTAACATATGTAAATTTTTGCGAAATTAACTTATAATACAAATGAAAAGTATAAACGATGTATCAGATAGTTGTAGTCAATCGTCCACATATGATGGTAGGCCGGTAGCTATATGTGATAATAACTAGTAGGGCAATAGTTGAGTATAATTTGAATTAAACTCTGCAGGAAGACGAAAAAGTTGAAAAGAAAATCTATTCGCTTATGGGACAAATGTCTTCCTTTATCTCCATTAGAGAAAGCTACAGGAAGAAAAGAAAAGGATAACATTGACTTGTAGACAATATAAATATAGTTGTACCCCAAAAGTTTAAATAGCATGGCGTTTAACCATATGGGTTAATCCGGAAATAACATCAAGTTGGCTGGCATGTCAATTGAACACATATTTCTTCTCCCTCCATGATTCACACTCTTTGCAAACTTTTCATTTCCTCTATCTCCACTACATGCCTTGTTAGCAGTGACGTCTGAGCTACGTTTTCGTTCTACATGCACAGAGTAGTCGGACCTCATTACTATCCTCCTTCACTTCATCAAACCGGGTATGCTTCCACATCAACCACTCGATGTGGTGATAGATCAACTTTTGTTGTCATGACATCGCCTTTGATAGGACCAAAAACGATTGAAAGCTCATGCAAAGCAAGTAGCCCTTAAGCCTCGTCTATTTGGCCAGCCTTGCCCTAAGAGCCCAGTGTGTGTAGTGGTTCTCCATATGCCCACCACTCTTACCTTCCATCTCTGAAGAACTTATAATAAGAAACAGATTTCCAGTAATCAAATTAAACTTCTCTCAGCGGATATTGTACCTATCTCAACAACATGCTTCTTTAAACAAATTACTTCGGGTGGCTTGCGATTGCCCTCCTCATCGTTTTGATAGTTCCCCAATTGGCGACTGTAATAGATCACTCACCGAGTCACTCTCTTTATTGTTTATCGAGTGAGGCCACTTCTTGCAGTCCTAGCAAGGCCCAATTTTGATTGTTGGTGGCACGTGAGAAGGATAATTATTAGGGAGTCACACGTGTGGAGCATGTGTCAGAAAATGCGTCATGTGCAAGGATGAAACTCCGCTAATAATGTGGCTGGCTCTAAGATGTGGTACAAATCGAATTCAACAAGTCTTGACTCGTTAGGTAACATGATACTATCATCCGTTAGTGTGCATGTACATTAAACTAGTTTATCTCCACTACTATTAAAAGGACGAGTTTTTCTTCTCTAGAGTCACCCTATTTACTGTACACAGAGACTTCCTATACCGTCGGATCTAACCCATCGAACGGATCTGGTTACTCCGGTGTTTCGCCCCGACTTTTTGGGTGTTTCGCCTCCGTCCTTTCCGCAACAGCCTCTACCTCGCCGCTGCCCCTTCCCCCGCTCGGCCCGCCCCCGTTCTCCTCCTCCGCGCGCTCGCCCGCATCTCCTGTTCCACGCTCAGCTCGCCCCCGTGCTCCGCCTCCCCACGACTGCCCGCAACTCCGCCGCGCGCTCCTGTTCCACGCTCGGCCCGTCCTCGTGAAGAAAAGGCGCCGGAGCTACTATCCCATCGCCCATCGACATCGCCCACGACAGCCTGCTCCTCCTCCATTAGCCACCCCCTCCTCCATCTAACCCCGCGTCGCCCTACTCCGCGACCGCTGCCGCGAGCTACGGTTGCCGCCACCATCAATCCCCCACCCCCAGTCCCTCACCATCATGCCCTCGCTGCGCGCCGCCCCTCCACAACTCCGCGTCCGCCCCTCCGCCACCCTCCGCCGCCGCGTGCGCACCCGCCGCGTCCGCCCCTCCCTTCCCGCCGCCGCCAGCCCGGGACCACCTCCTCCTCCCTCCACCTCCGTCGGCGGCCAGCCGGCCACTGGAGCGGCAAGCTCGGCCTGAGGGCCGAGGCGGCGTGGGGAGCTCCGCCCGAGGCGGCACGGCGCAACGCGAGCGCGGGGAGCCGCCCCTCCGCTCGGCGGCCGGCGCCCGCTGGCCCTTCCAGGCCCCCTAGGCTGCCGGAGCTCCGGAGCTCCTCCGGTTTGGTCGCCGAGACGCCGACTCGCCGCCGTCCTCCAGGCTCCACCGCTCCAGTGCTCCACCGCTCCATCCCCAGAGGCCCAGATCGGCAGATCCCCTTTTTTCAATTTGTGGAGGGTGAGTCTGGAACTGATCCACTGGAGTATCTTTATTTGCAAACACCCACTGGAGTATCCGATAATAGATCCACTGGAGTATCCGATAATACATGTATTTTCATTTTTCAAAACCCCTGATGCAGATTATGAAGTCAAGTTTGTCAATCTATATAACAAAGGTGCACGTGAATCATCAAGGTATGTACATCATCCTCTTTAAATTTTTTTAAACTACAATATGTTTTATATTTATTTTATATTAAAAAAATATATAGACGTATCCCCGTATGTGTTGACGGGATGACTCTCGGTCAGCAGGTGTAGGCACCCCGGGTCGGAGACCGAGGTGCTGGAGGAGACTCGGGGAACGAAGCCAAGCGTCCGCGGGACTTTATCCAACTACCGCAAAAGTATCGAAGAATGTGTGGTAGAAGCTTGTATTGATCTCCGTTCATACGGGGTGCCAACTTGCCCTTATATAGGCAAAACCGGCTTACAAGTGTAAATACATCGCTACCCCTCTAAAGGTTACAATCTCTCCCTGGCTCGTGTCACCGTACATTTGGCCGAACTCGTACTCTCCACCTCGCCGTTACCTACTACATGCGCCGGTATATCCGTAGATTCCCTTCACCGGTACGGCTCGCCTCCGCCCTTGTCGTCCTTTACCCCCGGCGGCGTCGTCCGTATCCGGTGGTCTCGCCTCGCCTTTCCTCCTCGCTCCGGCCGAGTCGCCCTCTTACCTCGTCCACGGGGGCCGACTTGCTTCCCGCCTCGGCGGTTAAGTCGTCCGACCGAGATGGCTCCCCGTTGGCTCGAACTCACCTAAAGGCCTCTGCATAACACCTTACGTTAATCGTGACACGAATAGAGAATAGGGGGTACCTCGTCCTGGTGCCTCGTCCGGACTTCCCCAACAGTATCGGTGTTTTTAGAAATTGACGAATCCCCGTATCCGTATCGGACCGGTCCGATACGTATCCACGTATCCGTATCCGTGCGGCTTAGCGCGTGTGCTTGGTCCCCTCCCTCCTTGTTGCTGTCCTCCACATCGGGTTCCGCGAGTTGGGGTTGCGGCGGCCAAGGAAGGTGACGCCACCTGGAGTTGGGTGCACGCAGGGGCGGCCCTTAGTGCAGTTGGCGGGCGACGGGCTGGGAGCAGGCAGGCAGGCGCACGCTTCCGTGCCATCGTCACTTCCGATCCCAGGAGGAGGCGGCGAAAGGGGCAGGTGGCAGGCTCACATTCCTTAGCCGTGAGTAATCAATTTCTGCAATTCCATATTCTAATTAATTTCCTGTTTTACAAACTGGCGACCCAAATGTCCAGCTGACCAAAAAAAAGAACAAGGAATGAATGAAATTTGGGTGATTTGAAGTTTATTTCATAGTTTGAAATGCCAAATTGGCAATGTAATGTACGAGGCTAGGAGCCTAGGAGCCTAGGAGGAGATTCATGACTTTTCCCTCTCTCATTAGTTTTGCCAAATGACATCCGATCTGTAGTTTATCATCACCCCTCGCCTTAGCAAGTATATATGCGCTGACATCTCCTCTTCGCCTCGGAATTCTCTCTTTCTAGCCTTACTGTACTCTGTATAAGTTGTCATATTGACTATTGGAGAAGTATCAGGAATATTTCATTTGGCTTGTCGTGTGGCTGGACTGGTAAACTTGCCATTCTTGTATACTCAAGTATTTCAATCAGCTTGTTGTTTTTGTTGAAATAAATAGGGTTGCCCATTCCAACACTAATAAAGTCTGCATCATGATATGGACACCTATGAAAGTAGTCTATGTGGCAAGACTAGGAAGAAAATTGACTACACATGCAGCTTCCTTGCTCGTGTTCTTTGTATGCTTTTCCAATCCAATGTTTCTACTGTACGTCTGTACCATGTTTTCCTACAGGTTTACTTGCGCATCACTATTCACTTACTACCATCTCCTTTCCATGTAGATTAGTCTCGCTAGCCTTGCAATGAACCGGCTCAGTATGGCGCACCAGAAGATCTCCTCTCTTTGCTGGTATATTTTGAAGATGACTTGATTAACGGATTACTGCAAAGGCCGTTCCATCTGTTACTTATCTATCTATCTTTGGCATATTTATGTATTGTACCATACTTCCTGTGATACTGCTTTTGAATTATCTAACCGCGGTGTGTACAAGTGTATCTGTTGCTTGTTTGCACTATTTTTGGGTTATCTTTCTTTGGATGTCGCTTTCTACCCACCTCTGTATGGAAAATACCTGTTATCACATTCTTTTCAAAATCCTATCCTATATGCCAACAGATATACAACAAAATTGATTTCAGAATCCAATGGGCTAATACTTGAGAACACACTAACCAAATGGGCTAATCCAACGGGATCATTTCTTTTAATGATGGGTCACTGTCGACGAGTAAACGTCTCTAGCGGTGGTCCGGATGGACCCCCTTGTTGGTTCGGCCGGGGGCGATATAGAGTTTTTCTTATGAGCCGGTGATGGCGTTTCAAGGATGAGGGTGGTTATGATGCTTGATGCCGGAGACACAGGGATTTTTCCAGGTTCAGGCCACCCGGAGGTGTAATACCCTACGTCCTGCTTGTTTTTGTATATACGTGTGTATATGTCAAGTATGACGAGTTACAGAGGTACGCACTGTTCTTCTTCTAGCTCTAGCCCGGAGGAAGAACGGTGCTTCTTTGATAAGGAATAAACTTAGAGAGATCTAACCTAAGAAAATCAGCCAACCCTTTGCATGGACCAGGCTCTCCCCTTATATACTCGGGGGAATACCACATAGGCCGGCAAAGGAGAACATGAGCTATACTTGTGCTGTAGACGACGTGGGCGCTACTGGAAGCGCCCATACCTTCATTTAATGCCCACTTGAGACTTTCGGCCGGGCCGTCGCCTCGCGGTGTGTCGGAGCAGGGGCTCTGACACCCTTGCCTTCGGCGGGCCCCGCGGACGGAGACTTACGGGGTTTCTTCTGACTGGGTTGGTAAGACGTCCTCTCGCGGGCCCCATAGGTCAGCCTCTCATGCCGCGCAATTGATCGCGCGGCGGCGTCCCCCATGGGGTAAAAAGGGTTGACAGCGACAGGGCGTGCGGGGCGGCGCGCTTGGTCGGTCAAAGAATCTGTCAGCCCGGGCCCACCCCTCAGAGAGAGAGAGAGATAGCTCACAGAGCTTATCGCCAGCACCGGTGGGACCCGGCCTGATCGTCATCATGCCCTCACAGGGCTTTGGGTTCCCCGTCGGAATGACAGGCATTAAATGCCTCCGCCAAGGCGGAGGCTTGCTGGAGAAGCTTGGCGCCGGACGACGTGCATGGACGAGGGCCCCACCAGAGGACACGTCATCCCCCGGGCACTCGGTCCCGAGTGACCTCCTTCGCTAGGAGGGGCGCCAGTTGTCTTCCACGCGCCCCTGAGCAACCCCGGGCGCTTGCGGAGCACCCGCTGGGGGGCCGCTCGGGGCGCCTTGAAGGGGGAGCCCGAGGGAGAGCGCTCGGGGGGCGGACCCCGAGCGCTCCTCTGGCCCCCACATCTGCCAAGATGCCGAGCGCTCGGGAGGGGACCCCGAGCGCGCCTTTCGCTTTCTGGGACGCCGAGCGCTCGGGGACGGACCCCGAGTGCTCGCTCAGCGCATGGGCCGTGGATTCCCGAAGGCCCACGATCCCTTCTGGTTTGCGGATGCAGCCTTTGGAGGAGAACCCTGGTTCCTTGGGATTGGCCGCGGGCTTCGTACGACGACCCGGGTGGGGCCCAAGGCCCCAGCGACCGGGGCGCCACGCGTCACCCTCTGCGGTATCTGGTTGGCCTCCGCCGGCGGTTAGGGGTACCCTGGGCCCCATTCCGCCGACAGTCACCTAATTGGTCCACCGAAGCAACCTACCTTTCTCTGTCGCTTTAAGTTTTCAGCCCTGCACACTTCAGCTGATTATTCAGTGATCTATACATCTGTTCTCGTGTTAGCCATGACTATATGAAGATAAAATTTGATGCCCAAGATATATTTGCAGCATGCTATGTTCTATGGAGCGTGCCCATATCCAAGTTAGAGAACTCCATATTGTTTTGAAACTTCTACCTAATTACCTAGAGATTTATTTCCTTTGTTCCAACTGGTTTTGTTCATAGCAAACCAATAGACTACAGAAGGTACTGCAGAATTTTGTCAACAGCTCACTAAAAATATTACTTCTTACGTAACAGCGGCACCTTTCAGTTAAACTACGATTTCTTTTATTATTGAAGCCTTTGATCTGCATATATCAACGTAAGGACTTTTATTGTGTTTCTGTATGACTTTTTTCTTTGACTATTTAATGGTAGCTACACTGTAAGGGCTGAAGTGTGTAATGTTTCTTTAGATGTATGAATTTGTTATCGAAAAATCTTGCGAAGGAAAGAGTCGTGATAAGGCATAGGCTCAATTGCTTGAACTTTAGAGTGTTCACCTAGCATATTACATATATAAATACATCATTAAGAACTATGGCAGCAAACTGACTGATTTTGATGATGTTTTTATTAGGAATTACTGATTGATAAAGACTAGCTTACCTGCATTGCTACGCGCTATTGTTTTATTTACTTGCAATTATAGGTATAATGATGCTGTTGGCTGTGATTTTTTTTAGAGCTCATACTTACTTGCTGATGCTTCTGATCCTGTTCATAATGCTCTACTAAAAAAAGAACTGGTTCTTTGGATGCACACTTGCTCTCTCGCTGTTTATGGCTGGTTGTCAAATTATTGAAAAGAGATACTCAAGGTCTGCTATAGCAACTTATTGGGTAAACTTTGATGATTGATAGTTGAGAGATACTCAGGCCTGTTATAGCCATTTATATCCTAAATGTTGAGTTACTGAAGTGTTAAGTATGTTGTACCATTACATGGAACAATTGGAAATTATTACCTGGGAAGTAGGCATATTTCTGGGACTGTCGGATTACGATCCTCTTCTGTTTTGAATTTAACTGATTGCAGCCATGGAGAGAATAAATGGTGTGTGGTATTTTTCTCTCTTGCTTATATACTGTGTTCAGATTTAATTTTTTTAGTATATACCTAGAAATTATGTTTTGTACATTTTGACAATTGACAATTGAGAGATTCTCAAGGTTTGTTATAGCAATTTATTGGATAAATTGAGAGATACTCAAGGTCTGCTATGGCAACTTATTGGGTAAACTTTGATGATTGAGGGCAAGAAGGGGTCAAGCAATTAACAGCCATAGCCTTGCAGAAAGGGGGTAACTTTTTTGTCCTCTGTTAGCCTTCTTGACGTTATCATTTGAAATGACATTTTGTTTCTGTCTTAGATGCGCAGCATTTATTAGGAGGTCTAATGGTGTTGATGGTGGGCCTGAGGATATGAAAGGCATCTTGGTTGGTCTAGCTGCGATGGTTGGCTCTAGGTAAATTTAGAAATAAATTTTCATTAGGCCTTTCATTATGCATGCACATTGAGACAGATAGATAGGCTATTCGCTATTATTTGGGATTACAGATCTAAGAATCATCTCTTTGAAATACATTTGATAGGCTCTTCTTTCCAAGTTAACTAGATTCTTCGGCACCTAATAGAAAAGGAAATTTATTTTTTACACTTTTGCTTTTCCTTTTGGCAGCAATATAAAATCCGTTTGATACCCTTGCCTCATCGGTCTTACTTGGCGAACTGCTCAGAATGTAATCAAAATGAGGAGTGTTACTGAACCTGTCATCTCATTTTTCATTCTTGCTGTAGTTTACAGTCATAGCCGTATCCTCTCAATCTTTCTATATAATGTATGCGATACTCCAGTTTTGCTATGACCATGTCTCCTCCATATTACTAACGTAAATAATATAAGTTTAGTCAAGGTAGGTAATAAAGCAGCTTTGTCTACACAAATATTTGTTCACTAAATATATGTTGGTTCATTCAATTCTGACCTTGAATTCTTTCTTCATCAGATTGTTGTCAAGAAGGGTTCATTAAAAACATAGGTGTTGGAGTATTAGTAACTTCCATGCTACACTTCAAGATAGCAGGTTTGATTGCTCTAATTTTTTTTTCCATTCAAGTTATTTTTCATGGTGATTTTTTCATATCATAGTTGTAGATCTGTACTGAAATATGAACAGTTTTCGAAATATGTATTTTTACATCAAATTGCTTCGAACAATTTGAATTGTTCATCAAATACTAACAGGGTAAAAGGGACTGAAGTATGAATATTTCAAACATCCAACTAAAAAGGAATGAAGCGTGGCTTCAACTATAGTAGATCCTTTTGGGATGATAATATAAGAAGTGAAGTTGATCACCATGTTTCCTGTTGCTTCTCACCTTGCTTGAGCACCAGACCGATATGTGCACATAGTGCAGAAAGATATACCTGACCACTTGACAATGCTCAACAGGAGCACTGGAGACATTGCTCAAAGCCTGGTATAGGAACCTTAAGAGATGAGGAAATTCTTTAGTATGTTGCTTCTGTATTCAGACTTCAGAGTAAGGTGTCGATCCATTTGTTTGTCCTTGCGCGCGCGCACACACACACACACTCACACATATATTTGCTGAAATTTTCCTAGGGTCAGTTGAATTTATTGTTTTCAGTGTTGACTATTCTGAATGTATTTGTTCAGTTTAAACTATTCTCATACAGCTCTATGTGTTCACACTTTCAGTTTCATGTGAACTGTGATGTTCACCTCGCTACTATGGCTTTAGGTGGCCTGTGCACTACTCTTGTCTGGTGCAAAGTAGGAGAACTTCAGTGAGCTAAAGGATATTCTTACAGAAATGGGCATATATTTTTAGATACAGGTATGCTTTTCTTTGATGAAACCTTATGTTGATGTTACTTTACTTTTGGTTAGATGGTTATGATACCTTTTGAGGATGACTACCTGTACTGTTTTGCTGACCCCAATGCCATAGGCAAGGTAACAATTTGGATCAAAATAATTTTCAGAAACTGGTGCACCAACTGACATCTGATTCTGCATTGCATTGTAGATGGGAACTGACATTGAAGATCACAAATGCTCCTGGTTAATCGTACAAGCTCTTGGCCATGCTGACAGTAATCAGATAGAATTACTGCATGTAAGTCACTATTTCCTTCATGAACTACAGTGCCACAATGGTAGCTTACATGCCTGTTTTCAGAAAAACTACAGGAAGAAGGATTTGACTTCTGTTTCCAAAGTGAAGAGGACTTACATGGCGCTTGAATTGAAAGTATGACCGCTTGTGTTTCCATCTTTTCTTCATCCCATGTGGCCTGCTCTATTATCTCAATGCAAGTGTCAAATACTCAAACATGTTACTGATTTCGCTCACACTAACTTCTCTCTTTCCCAAGGATATGTTCTCTGAGTTTGAACGTCGATGTTACAATCACCTGGTCTTGTCCATTGAAGCTCAGCAGGACCGTGCAGCGCAGGGTGTCCTGAAATCATTTCTGAAGAAAATTCACCAAATGAAAAAGTGGCTGATGTACAATGCAGATTTGGGAGGCAAATCCCTTGGAGTATTCATAATATCCACATGTATCCTTAAGTTACAATATTCATAGCCATATCCCTTGGAGCATTCAGAATAAGGTATCCAGATGCCTGTATTCCCAGTTACTTGTTTCCTAAGATACATTTCTCTTGTACCATTGGTTGGTTCCATTTATCTATCTTAAAATTTTGTAGGATTTTGGCGACAGCATACCTGGGCATGGTGGAATTACAGACCGAATGGGTTGTCAAGTAAGTCATCTCAAAGAACATTTATAGTGATATGTTGCTGGCTATGAATCATATCTATGCCTATACCTTAAATAATTTGGTCGTACCAAAATTCATATGAGTAGGCCTGTGGTTGGTAATTCACCTATGAACCAATTGGTTGACGTAAATGTTTAAGCTAATGGTTGCAGGAGCAGTAGCTTTATTTTATGGTCTACCTTTCTTCTTTTTTCTGAGATGTTAGACAACGTGACTGATCACATGGCTGATGCTGCTGTTTTTTCATTTTGCAGCCATAAAGGAGCTCTTGATGCCACACACCCTGATGATTTTCAATTTATTTTGCATTTTGCTTGCAGAATACTCTATGATTTCCTTACTGAAATCGGGGAATCATCCCTTTTATCAAAAAAAATATACATCCAAATTCTTGTACGTACAAGTCAATTGATAACATTGTTATTCTATTCCTTGTGAATGGTGAAATTATACTTTTTCTATTTGTCAATTGTCACTGGTCATTAAGCTTAACCTGATGATGAAAATTTGTACTTGAACAATTTATACTTCAAATTACAGTCATCCTTTTCCGGATAAGTACGTTTGAGTCATCATGGATTGTTCTTGACGCTGTTGCTGTCAGTTCTTTCATGATTCAGTTGATGAAGAAGCTGTGAAGGCGTGCACTTGTCTAATGCTAATGATTCTTTTCAGTCCCAAGAAGGGAATTTTGAGGCTTGATTCTGTCTCTAAATGAAACGCTGACATGAAGACCAAAATAAATGTCTTATAATTTTTTATAAAAGTGTTTGATATTGGTGTAATTGAACCATAGTTAAAATTCTAATGAAATTATACTATGATTAATATAATTTACAATTTTTTTAGTTATAGTTAGTTGAGACGTGCGTTTAACTAAGGAGCACTATAGATTTTTCGGACGTTACGTGGAAAAGACTCAAACAAGTTTGGAAAATGCTATTACTCTAGCTGGACTCAGAATTATTGGGGACGATTAAAAAAATGTGGCATTATGTAAGCTTTATCTCAACGGTGGCTGAAAATATTTATCCGCATACTATTTTCAAACAAATATGTTCATCCGAAGATAATTCCAAAAGTTTTTAGGATTATATCAGAGTAGATACAACTTTATAATTTAGAAATGAGTTCATATTTAGCGTGGTAAACATTGAGCAATACGATTGCATTGTGTGTACTTGATTACTATTATCTTTTATAAAAATTGGTGAAATTGTACTATGAACATCTTGATTTAAATATTTTATAATCGTAATTTTTACTAATGAAGACGTGCGTTGCACGTGCACGCTTACTAGTTCCAGAAGTAGGCGGGTTAACGGCGACGGATTTATGAAAGAAAGGGAGATTTACACATTTGTCATTAGTTCATATGTTCATTACATATTTTCTATGTGTCAACGACATATGAATATTACACCTTAGTGCAAATGTGTAGGAAAACCTATATGACATGGGAACTAATGGCTCTGTAAAGTTTCCTAAAAACAATGCAAACTAAAAGATATGCCAAATATTTAATCGGTAGTCATATGGAGAAATTGAGCACGACATGCATGAATATGGGCGAGTTTTTTTAGGGGGGCGTGACATGATCTTAGATAGTCCATCTAATTTCCTAAAAGCCATCATTTTGAACATAGGTATTCAGGTTTGCCAAACTTTGACTATGGATGTATTTATGGATTTTTAGATTAGATATCTATAAATCTAGGTGTAAATTTGAAAAGTACTCTTACAATATATAATTTTGATGTGTCTTGTAACTATACTACAATAGAAATTGACAGTCAAAGTTGTATTTTGGATCATGCTTTATGTCAAAAATAACAATTTTTATAGAACTATAGCTATAGCTTCATGTTAATTCATTTCCATAACAAGAAAAACCAGAAAATAGAATCCAGTTCTCATGGCCTTCAGAGCTCGAGGTGGAGCTGATGCCAACGTGGAGGCTGCGGTGCCGCCGGAGGCGTGGTGGAGACGGCGGCGACGCGGATGAAAACTCACCAAAGTTAGGGGTTAGAGTGAGGAGGAGGTTCACCTAAGTGAGGGTTTAGAAGTGACACCTGATCTAGTGGAGGCGACTGCTGTCAGAACCTAGGAAGTAAGGAGGATGGAGGCGGGAGATGAAAGACGATCCCATCGAGTGATGGTATCCCACCGAATAGCACCCCTCTTTCATAATTGATTGATAATTTAAGTTATCAAATCTATACCAAATGACGTGAACAAAGTATAGCGTTAGTAAAACACTTACGGGATCACAAAACTAGCACAAAAGGAGTCATACGGAGGTGACATGTGTCAACAGTGTTACACAAGATCAAGATGTTGAAATGGATCATTAGTCTTTTTCTCAAAACTGAAATGGATCATCAGTCAGAGGCTTGGGGCCGCTAAAACCCTCGCAAAACCCTAACCACCCCCTAAATCCCGCATCCGAGGTGGCTTCCGGAGGAGGCTACCCAAATTACCCCTAAGCAGCACACAAATCGCAGAAATATCACCGCCGCCGTGCCCGTGCGTGCACGACGAGTTAAAATAAAAATTAAAGAAGCGCCTTACCCAGAGCCCCAGAGGCCAGCGGCAGAGTGCAGCGACTGCGGGGGATTAGGGAGGGCCGCTCGCCCATATAAAAGGAGCGGCCGGCGAGGGCAGCGGCCTCCTCCATTTTACCCAAACAGCCCCTCGCCTCCAAAGCCAATCCCGTCTCGTCTCCGCCTCGCGCCGCCTCTCCTCTCCCGGGAGCCGAAGCTTCCGCGCCGCAGGCGGCAGGTCCCTCTCGCCTCCTCTCCCCAATCCTATCCCTTGTTCTCTCCCCAATCCGCATCTAGTCCATCTCATTCGCGCGCTCTGCTGAGCTCGGGGTCGATTGGGCGAGGGTTTAGGCTTTTGATTCCGCTTCAGATCGTGCGCTCGGGTGGTGCTTGGTCTGGGTGGGCTTTAGTGGGGGGAGAATCGTCGTGTTCCGTTGTGTTGTGGGCTGCCGCGGGGTTTTGACTGGTTAGATTCGGTGGTGTTGCTTTTGGCTTGGGCAGGAATATGGCGGGGAAGTCGAAGGGTGCGAGGAACAAGGGGAAGGCGCAGGCCGCGAGCCATGTCATGCCGGCGGAGCCGGAGGTGCCGGTGACTGATGGAGTTGAGGAGGCCAAGCCCGAGAACGGGGATGTGAGTGAAACCCCTGCCGCGGAGGGCAGTGCGGAGGATATTGAGAAGGAGGAGGTGGATGGAGCTGTGGTCGCACAAGCTGCAGAGAAGCCAGCTGAAGGTGAGGACAACTGCTTGTTTATGTTTATAGCGATATGATAGTTTATTTTGTTTCAAAACTAGAAAAGGCGCCCTGTAGTCCATAAGTTCAATAAGGCACAGCCCTTTTGGGAAATTACTGGTTGCATATAGGAATATTGGGTTTTACAAGTATGCAACCGGCACAAATCCTTTTAGTGAAGAAGTAAATTAGAGGGAGGCTAGATTAGATGGGTGTAATTGTCTACACTGAATGAGTAACATACTGTATTTAACTCTGTGCTTACATTAAATATGCTGGATGAATGTAAACGATATGTGATACTGGATATGCATAAAAAATTAGCAGAAACCTGTCGCTGGTATTTGTGTAATGTGTTCAGAATTACCTGGTCGAGCTCTTTTAGAACCATCATGAACTGATACATGAGAAGAATTATGTAGCTGAATAGCAACAATTTCCTGGAACTTAAATTGCCTATGCCTATATATATCTTCAGTTACAGTTGGATGTTATCGTCTTATGCATAACTCTGTGGTTACATTAGTAATGCTGGATGGATGTAAGCAATATTAGTGATACTGGATATGCATGAAAAATTAGCAGAAAAACATGTCTCTGGTATTTGTGTAATACATTCAGAATTATCTGGTCGAGCTCTTTTAGAACCATCATGACACTGACACATGAGAAGAATTATGTAGCTGAATAGCAACAACTTCCTGGAACTTAAATTGCCTATGCTTATATATATCTTCATTACAGTTGAATGCTATCATCGTATGCATGTATCTTTTAGTTAGCATGTGATTAGCATGTGATTTTTATTTGTGGGTAACTTCTGCATTGGGTTGCACATTCATTTGGTGGACTGCTAGGACTATTTATGCGCTTGTATGCTCTCTTATAGCATTCTTTCTTCTGGAGATACAACTTTTATAACAAGGAAAGCTTCTTATCTCAAGCAGGAGAGCTTCACCTCTACCCTGTTTCTGTTAAGACGCAATCAGGTGAAAAGCTAGAGCTACAGGTAAGTGTAAAAATTCGTGTTGTCCTCAACATTCGTTTTTCATTAATCTGATCAGAAATATATGACACTTATATTTTTATAATTTGAGTGGTCAAAATTCCTTAACTTTGACTGCTTATATGTACAAAACTATTTAGATTAGCTGTATGAAAGTAGTACTGTTAAATTTTTTATGAGATGTACTTTCAAAATGTAATGATATTATTTTATACTTGTAGTTAATATATGAATTGTCGAAGTTGCTTTTGGAGTCTTGGAGACCATATCTTGTCCAAAGTTTCATATATATTCTTGAAAAGAGGGATTAGTATTTTGTAATTCACATTGTGCTATTACATACACAGCTGAGTCCTGGAGATTCTGTCATTGATGTCAAACAATTCCTCTTGGATGCTCCTGAAACTTGCTTCTACACATGCTATGATTTGATATTACATAGGAAAGATGGTTCAACTCACCAATTAGAGGACTACAATGAAATTTCTGAGATTGCTGATATAACTGCTGGTGGCTGTTCGTTGGAGATGATTGCTGGTATGTAATACATGCATTTTACAGTTTTTTTTGAAAGATAAGTTTCTTATTATTTTTGTTCTTTTGAGAACTTGATATGATGGAGCTGAAAAAATGTTTTTTCAGCAACTTATGATGAGAGGTCCATTAGGTCGCATCTCCGCCGTGTCAGGGAATTACTCTCTCTTTCTAGTCTTCACGTCTCACTATCCACATCCCTAGCTTTGCAGCAGGAGTCTGCACAAGGAAAAAATGCAGGTACTTCCAATATTGTGTGGATTTTCTCCCTTTGATGTGTAAGTTTGTTGATAACGTTCTATATTAGTTGGAATACCGCCTGCAATTTTACTCAGTAGTACTATCATTTGCACACAAGTCTTAATTCAACCTGATGTTCACGTAGATCTTATTTGCTTCCCCCCTTGCTGAGCAGATGCAGGAAAAACTGCTAATCAGGAGCTTGATGGTTTAAATTTCATGGCGGACACTACTGTAGCTCTCACTAATTTGTTGGCATCTGCACCAGCAGAAATCAAATGCGTGGACAGCATAGTTTTTTCTTCATTCAATCCTCCGCCGAGTTATAGGAGGTAACTCTTCTGATGGCAACCATTGTCGTCTCATTATTTCTTTACTCCTATAAAGATGTCGATCGGTGGTGGTGGTCTGTTCCGCTTTGGGCCACACTACCTGTTGGATCTGGCACAGACGGTTAGGATGAGATCGTGTATGGAGGGTTTGATCTAGCATAAACAGTAGTACAATCTCTTAAACATGTAGTATATATATTTTTAATCCGTAGCAACGCACGGTCATTGTGCTAGTTTTGGATAGCGTTGGAAGAATCATAATTCCAAAACTCAGCCTTCTTTATTCCATATGATTGGCTTGTTACACTGTATAGCTGCTAAAGTTGGGGTGACTGATCAAGTAGGTTAGCTTTTTTAAAACAGTAGGAATAGTACACTTTGATTTTATCTTTAAGTTTAGCGTGACTATGGTGCATGCATATGTAATTATGCACTTTGCACACTTCTCTAACCATCCATCAATCATCCTGTAAGTGGTAGTGGTGTTGAAGGGGGAGAATGGGGAAAATGTGAAAATGATGGAAGAGTTTACAATCTTCCTGTAACTAAAAGTTGTATCATATGTACCATGTCCACCTCCTTAAAGTTCCCTTGATTCAACGTAAGGATTTTTTGTTCCTACTGTCTGTTCTCAATTTTTTTCTTAGCCTTGCCTAACTCTCCTGGCTGACTGGCTCTTGGGCTAACTGTTCCCTCTCTTGGATTATATTGCTTTGCATGTACTTATGGGGCTACACTATGAATGCTCCAATTTGCTATTATTCATCAATATTTGATTTTGCAATTCTGGTTACTTTGAATTTTTATTTTTCTGTGTATTCTGCCCTCGGCGAGGACCTGTCTGTTAATGTATATAAATGCCTTATCTATAAGGTTAACACCTGCTATTTTAATTTTGTCGGAATTAACAATTGTTAATGATTTCCTCAGGTTACATGGAGATCTCATTTATATTGATGTTGTGACATTAGAAGGAAACAAGTACTGCATCACAGGGAGTTCCAAATCTTTTTATGTGAATGCTAGCAATGGAAGTATCTTGGATTCAAGACCTTCAAAACAAGCTCACGAGGCCAGCACTTTAGTTGGTCTGCTACAAAAAATTAGCGCCAAGTTTAAGAAAGGTTTTGTCATTACTCTGGACTGTATCTGACTAGCTGTAATGCGTCTTAATAGTAGTCTGTTTCTATAGTGACAGTTGGACAAATATTTTGAAGGTTTTTCCGAAATATTGGACCGTAAAGCATCAGCCCATCCTTTTGAGAATGTCCAGGCCTTGCTTCCAGTGACTTCTTGGTTGGGAGCTTATCCCGTGCCAGGTAACTTAATCAGTACATTCCCATGCTCACCATGTTATCTAATATACCTCCAAAAAGTGATCAGCTGACCTTGGCCTGGAAACTTCTCACCCTTACATTTTTCTGTCTTAATAGTTCTCGATATTGATCTGGTTTATTAATGATTCTGGATGACTCCATGTTAATTAATTGGTCTTTTAGTATGACATGTTATATTGAACTTCAATGCACTCCACATTTTTATGTACAACAGAACATAAAAGGGACGCAGCCAGGGCTGAGGATTCTGTTGTGTTGTCATATGGTACTGAATTGATTGGCATGCAGAGAGACTGGAATGAGGAATTGCAGTCCTGCCGAGAGTTTCCTCAGAGCAATCCTCAAGAAAGGTTCTTATTTACCATTGTTCTTTCTGGATTACCTACTTCATAACTACACTAACATATTATTTCTGGTTATTGTAGGATATTGCGTGGCAGAGCACTCTATAAAGTGACATGTGATTTTGTTGATGCCGCGGTAAAAGGGGCAGTTGGTGTCATTAATAGATGTATACCTCCAATCAATCCAACTGATCCAGAATGTTTTCATATGTGAGTAAGGCTTAAATCTCATACTGTTAGCCAAATAGCCCCCATGACATTTCTGTTCCCGTTTTCTCCTCTGAAGTCAGACCGCTTGATATCATGGCATAATGTGGTATTAAAGCAATAAGGTTATATGGCTATCATACTTAAAATTTTGATTTTAAATCTGAAGCTCTTGGTAGTTTGTTCAAACATCAAACTTAAAAGTTTATGATTGTGAAAACCTTGCTGAATCAAGGGTTTCTATCTCCTGAACTACCTCATGTTCCAATAGTTCTCTCCAACATAGACAAGAAAAAAAGTGTTTCAAGGAGATCGATGACTCCAAATTAGACAAGAATCAAGTTTGACAAGCGTGACATCTATTCTAGTTTGTTATTATTCAACTTGTGAACAATGTTTTTATGTAACTGGGGCAGGGAGTATCTTGTGCAAACCCATAGCCAGGTTCTGTCATGTGAGTTCACGTCACATGTGAACCATTGGATGAATTTGGTTGCATTTGATTCCAAAAGACCTGAGATTGTGAGACCTCTGTATGTGATCTGAGGGATTATTTGCAAAATGATTACCCGTGCAGTTCTCAAACCCACTGAAATCTAGCTCATCATTTCACTGAATGGACTATGTTGGGGGCTTGCATGATAGCATCTAGTTAAGGGTTATCAAGTCACATGTTCATAAAAATATCATTAAATTAATATGGCGGCCTGTTTGATATATCATGTAGGGAGACTTCCAAGTGGATGTAAGTGCAAGTGGTTGTAACTTATCTTTCATTCCACATATTTTTTAGTAAAATAACTATCAGTGTTTACAATACGTAACCTGGAGTTGGCTGTGCCAACAACCATTTCTTAGTTTGTGGATACCATGGTGTCTGGTTTGAATGAATTGACTGATAGTGTGCAACGTTGTTGAGTTTCATTTCCATTTATAGATGCTTACATTTGTTCTTATACATTTCAGGTATGTCCACAACAATATTTTCTTTAGTTTTGCTGTTGACTCTGACTATGAACACATTTCAAAGGACCAGAAGCCGGACTGCCAAAATGGTTCCGGCAGAAGTGCGCAAGTCTCCTCCCCAGATTTGGGGGCCAAGGCAGATAGGAACCATGCAGCTTCCAGTGGAGCAGCGAATTCAAAAACTGAAGAGCCTGATGGTGTTATTGATAATAATTCTGATGCATCTGCAGAGGCCCAAATAGCAGACAGTGAGCAGGCGACCTATGCTTCTGCTAATAATGACTTGAAAGGAACGAAGTCTTACCAAGAAGCTGATGTTCCTGGGCTTTACAATCTTGCCATGGCAATAATTGATTACAGAGGTCACAGGGTTGTAGCTCAGGTATGTCTAGAAAACAGTTACTGATTTATGGCATTTGTAGATACTTTTCCTGCTTATGTCATGCTTTTCTGCTACTCCACTGCATCCTATTTTTTCTTGCACACCTTCGGTGCTATAATCTCTCTGTGCCTGTTCTTCTTCTGTTAAGTTCACTGCTTGAATTATATTTGTTGATTTCACTATGTGATTTATTATAGACTCCCTAAAAAAGTGATTTAGTATAGACTGATGCTGATTATATGAAGAGTTTGATAATTGCATTTTGTTGTTTCGCATATACCCATATTTGAGCCACTTTTTTTTTGTTCCACATTTGTCTTAGTGATGCAAATGTTTGCTTTGTCCTTATTAATGTGCCTTATGCAATTGTACTCACTGGATTTATAGAGTATCATACCTGGTATTCTTCAAGGAGACAAGTCCGATTCCCTTCTGTATGGTTCTGTCGATAATGGCAAGAAGATATCTTGGAACGAATCATTCCATGCAAAGGTCAGTTAACATTCTTCTTCTGAGTGTTCCACATGATTGGACGATTTTATCTGTTGTATGATTGGCCGAACTTCTTATGTTAGTAGCATTGACCTCTGTATATCTTTTCCAATTCAATCAAGATACTAGTGCTGTCGGTTGTTCAAGTATACTGTCTGTTATGTCAGTTAAGGTTTAGTTGCTTAATATAATGATTAATGATAGGATTGCCAACACTATTTCCACTGATCTATGTTCTTGGTATCTACTTTCTGTTGATTCACCTGTCACGCTGATTCACAATGATGCATGGCTTGCCTGACTGGTGCACATGTGATCTTCTGTGGAAGGTCATTATGAAAATTACATAAGCAAGTATATTAGAAAGGTTCAGCAATCATACTTGATTCTTAAAGCGTTTGTGGAAGCGATCAATCTTTTGCTTTGTTTTTAAGAGATTCTTATTTCTTGGCGATATCTTTATTTAAACTCTGAAGTAATATTTGTTCTATTAGGTAGTCGAGGCTGCAAAGCGGCTCCATGTGAAGGAGCATGTGGTGTTGGATGGTTCTGGCAATCCTGTAAAATTAGCTGCTACTGTTGAATGCAAGGGAATTGTTGGAAGTGATGACAGGTAGTACTTACTTTGAGGTTAACACAGATTTATTTACCTTTTCGGTGATTCATGAAATGCTGTGCAACTCTTTCCTTTTTAATTGTTTCTTAAAGGCGTTGTTTTTTGCCAACATTGGGTAAGTCATTACGTTTTGTTGGGCTTTTATGGCCACTTTTTAGAAACATTGAACATGTAAAGAACTTAATAAGGAGTGCATTCTGGTCTCACCTGAATTTCATTTTTTCACATGCCTGGACTGTCAAAAATCTCCATTTCTGTTTTCCTTATCTTGTGGCCTTCTTTAGAAACATTGACCATGTAAAGGGAATGCATTTTGATCCGACCCAAATGGCATTATCACATGCCTGAACTGTCAAAAATCTCCAATGGTGTTTGCCTTATTTTTGTTGTGGTTCGTCACTTTCTAGCTATCCTTGCTCCCTTTACAGCCCTTTACAGTAAGATGTTAGCTATCTTTGCTCCCTTTACAGTAAGGTGTGTTCATGTGGTCCTACCAGTTTCTTTGATGCTTTTGTTTGACTTCTTTTCCACTCTATAGGCATTATATTTTGGATCTGATGAGAGTGACTCCACGAGATTCGAACTACATTGGACTACAGCACCGCTTCTGTGTGCTGAGGCCCGAACTTGTAGCCTCATTTGTTGAGGTCAGCTGTCTACTTAGTTTTTTATATAAGACAGACCTTATTTATTTCATGGGTAATCCTAATTATCTAATATCGTTGAGTTGGGCAGGCTGAATCTATAAAGCAATCCCCTATGCAAAAAATTCCAGATGCCCCGACAGAATCTAATGGGCAAGAATCTAATGACCAACATGCCAGTGCTTCTGATGCTACGGTTTGTGCCGAAAGTGTTCTCACTGTTGTTCTACTTTTGTGTAGGGAAGACTAGCATGCATTTTAAATAAGCAACTGGAAATTAGTTTTTGATTATGTCACTCCGAAACAGGAAAAATTATTGAATATGCCACGGTCCTAAAAAAATTTACATTTCTTTTTATGACATTCATAGTTTCGCAGTTGTATACTTGCATGATCAAAAGTTACTATCAAGAGCTTTACCTTCTCCAGTGGCATAAAGCAAATTGCTTTTGCCATTCCATTTTTTATCCAACAGTTAAGCAAGTTGATGAGGTTGTACACTCATTCATATAAGGGGCTAAATTCTAATAGAAGAAATGTAATTATGTAAATATCCTGTTTCATGTATGTAAGCTGGAAACATATTCCCGTTATTTCAGGCTACTTCTGTGGAGGGACATGACAAGTCCGTCGAAAGCACTGCTCCTAGATCTGCTGAAAACAAAGACTCAACTGCTGAAATTCTTTTCAATCCAAATGTGTTTACAGAGTATAAGCTTGCTGGCAGTCCAGAGGTTAGTTTTATAACTACTCTTTGTCTAATATCCTTATTGTTATTTAATAACATTGTACTCTTCAATATTCTTAGGAGATTGCAGCAGACGAAGCCTTGGTTAAGAAGGTTGGTTCATATCTTCTAGATACAGTGATCCCAAAGTTTGTTCAGGATCTTTGCTCCCTTGATGTCTCCCCTATGGATGGTCAAACTTTAACTGATGTGCTGCATAGCAATGGAATAAATGTTAGGTATCTAGGCAAAGTGAGTCTCTGAACTGATACAGCTGAAAGTGAAAACATTGCATTGCATTTGTATTTTCTTAAAATAATATCTTTGTCAGGTTGCAGGCATGATCAAACATTTGCCACATTTATGGGACTTGTTTTCTGCTGAGATAATTGTTAGGTCTGCGAAGCATGTTGTCAAGGTGATGTATCTATCCTGTTTATGCTAACTGTAGCTGTTTATTTTTGTGACATCAAACAATTCACCATATTTACGGGACTTGTTTCTGCTGAGACAATTGTTAACTCTGCAAAGCATGTTAACTCTTATGCTGTCCGCAGCTGATTATTTCTGTGACATTGAAATAATCTTGTCTAAATCAAGAAAATCAACTCAAGAGCATCTGTTAGCTCATGATCTATGTACTCACAATAGGATCATATTCCTCAATACCGATAAAGTACCTCAATTCACCAATATCTTTCATTCTGAACTGTTTCTGAAGGTGTGAAAAAAGAGAGAAAAGTGCCATTTAACAATGCTTGCTTTTTTAATGTTATAAACATTGACGAAAAAACATACCATAAGCGAACAAACAAAAAATGGTCACATGAGCTCTGTCTGTACCAATGGCATTTGCCATAGCCACCTTGAATTTAGAGAACTGACACTTTAGGTGCTTGTTTGGGACCATATAAAGCTTTCTTCAAACGCAGTCAAGGGATGGATAGGAAGCCTGGGTGGGCTTTAAGAGATAGGGAGAACTGTGGTAAGAAAGAGTAACACAGTGAGTGGTGGGTCAAACACTTGAGACAGGGACAGGGACTGCTTGACTATTTCGAAAGTAGTTGACAGATTAAGTGTGGGGACAATGGTCCATGGAGTTTTTGAGCAAGAGAAATTCCTCACACCTGCCTTTCCAATGAAGCCCCACGTAAGGACCCTTTCGTTGGCGACGCCTTCCATCATTAGCAAGCGGTGGCTGACTAGGCCTTTCCCCAAATATTTTAGGAGCGAAGTGGACAGAAAAAATAAGCTTGGTAGTCTTTTACCTTTGGTAGACATTTACCCAAGGCACCGATATATATGAGCCCATTGGAAAGTGAGTACTTCACTATTGAAATTGCAAGTTGATTTCCTTCTATGAAAGTGCATATGGTGTTGTTAGTAGCACTAGGGGGGGGGGTGGGGGTGTTCTCACAGCTAATATATGAATGCATGCGCTGCCAATTGGGTCAATGTTGAAATATGTAAACTTCGCATTTAGCGTGGCATTTTGTCTACCTTGCTATGAATGGACATATCCTCACTCCTGGAGCATCAGTCAATATTATTTTTATGCTACGTTGATGCAAGACGCATGTTATGTTATACACATTGTGGTTAGGCTTACATCTCATCATTATATTATAAGATTATTATGCACATTAAACTCCTCCTATCATATAAATCACTCATAATGCCGAGCTTTATGTTGTTGGTATGTTTAACCCAGTTATACTGTTAGTATACTTCTTTGTTAACCGTTGTTTGTTTTTTCCATTCCAGGAAATACTGAGGCAAAGCCCAGATCATAATGTTGGACCTGCTATTGCTCATTTCTTAAATTGTTTTTTTGGCAAAGTTTTGGCTGCTTCCACAAAAGGTAGTGTTGGCACAACGCAGTCGAAAACTCAGAAGGTATGCTTCCATTGTATGCAATCTCGTCATATTCCTATGCACTTCAAATTCCACTTTTAATAAAAAGATCCACTGTTGAGTTTGAGCTATCATCTGCAGCTTATCTATGTGGTTCCTATAATTACTGTTTGGTCTTATAACTGGTATTACAACTGTATTATGTTTGTTAGGGTCATGAAAATACTCAAAATCATAAATCTACTAAGGGCCAGAAATTGAGCCATTCAGCTTCTTCAAGAAAAGGTCTATCAGCATATTCCCATCTAACATCTGATGGAATTTGGTCCGACATTAAGGAGTTTGCAAAACATAAATATCAGGTACTGACGGTTGCTTTTTCTATCTGTTCTTCAGCTTTCTATCTGAACAACATCATTAATGGACTTCATTTATTTAGTTTGAAGTGCCAGATGATGCGAGGGTTGGGGCTAAAAGAGTTGCTGTCCTCCGCAATCTTTGCCAAAAGGTAGCTACGTTCAGCCCTACATGATAATTATATTTTATCATATGATGATTGGTTTGGTATTTACTAGAGAAATTTTGTCAGTAGTTTGGGTTGTGAGGGCTCTTTTGTGTTTTTTTTTGGCAAAATCTTGACCTTCGTGTAGAATCATATTCTCCATAGTACAGAATGAATGTCACAATTATCATTGTCATGTGATCTAATTTTTTTTGCATACCGCATATTCTGCATGTAACAGGTGGGAATAACAATTGCTGCTCGCAAATATGATCTGGATGTTACAGCTCCATTCCAACCTTCAGATATCTTGAATCTCCAACCAGTTGTCAAGCACTCGGTTCCTACCTGTACAGATGCAAGGAAGCTTATGGAAGCGGGGAAAATCCGGATGGCAGAGGTATATATTTCCAATACGATCATGCTATCATCAAATCTTCAACTTATTTGTTCTTAACAGATCTGTATGGATTTTACAATAATTTTCATTCATGCACTTCAGGGAACACTGAATGAGGCGTACGCACTATTTTCTGAAGCTTTTTCGCTACTTCAACAGGTATGCAATACAGCTATCTTAGCACGAAAATCCGTACAATTTCTGACATTTACCCTCGACTCATTGCTATTGTAGATCAATGGTCCCATGCACAAGGATGCTGCAAACTGTTGCCGGTAACACATTAACTTATTGATAGATGATTATTTTACTAGTATTTGCTTGATTAAGAAGATGCATATGATGGGATCCTGAACCTCCTAGATTGATATATTCCACAGCATTTCCATAATTGTGTAGATCATGCTATATGCCCACTATAATTTTACTGTTACAAATATTTCTTACATTAATTGATACAAGAAACAATATCAGGAACATATTATTCCGTCACATTTTTGATTCAAAATATGCAAGTCGCGTTGAAGGTTGACACAGAAGAGTTTATATGTTGGGCATTTTTCACAATTTATTTTTGTTATTATGAACAAACTTTATTCATATTGAAACCCTTGTCTTCTTTATTTGTTTTATTTTTGCGGAAGGTACCTTGCTATGGTTTTGTACCATGCCGGTGATACAGCAGGAGCAATTGTGCAGCAACATAGAGAGCTTATCATAAACGAGCGATGCCTTGGTCTAGATCATCCTGATACAGCCCACAGGCATGTAGTTCGTTTAATTTTATTTGTGCTATAAATTTTTTTTGCTGTCAATTCAAGTAATCATAAAATCAACTTATTTTGGCCATGCTAAACTGAGTTCCCTGTTATCGTTGCAAAAACTTACAGCTAGTTCTAAAGTCTCATCAGTCGTCCAAAATGTGTAAAGCAAGAACTGAGGCCTCACATTCTCAATTGAAAAGCCATAAGCTTGTAGGAAATGTAACTATGGAGATTCTGGTGCCTCTAGAAGCGCAATATATTATTATTAACCTGTATGAATGGTCTGCTTTTTGCTGCTGTGTTTGTGCCATTTCCTTCATCAAAATAATAGAAATTGTTGAACAATGTTCAGCTTTGTAACATTAATTGTTCAACACATAATGTTTGTCTTTGATATTGGTGGATGGCAATCATACGAGGTGCAATCTTTTTTAATCTTTATGTTCTTTTTTGCAGCTACGGTAACATGGCTTTGTTCTATCATGGGCTCAATCAAACTGAACTTGCGCTGCGGCACATGTCCCGCACACTGCTTTTGCTAAGTTTAGCATCAGGTCCTGATCATCCGGATGTTGCAGCAACTCTTATAAATGTGGCAATGATGTATCAGGATGCAAGCAATATGAATACTACTCTTAGGTATCTTCAAGAAGCACTTAAGAAGAATGAGCGCCTTCTAGGCCCAGATCATATTCAAACAGCAGTATGCTATCATGCTCTTGCCATTGCATTCAGTTGTATGGGTGCATACAAGCTTTCAGTTCAGGTTAGTTCTGACGAAAATGGTTGGGAAAATACCATTTTGAGATATTTTACTGATGTGTTTTTTTATGGCAGCATGAAAAGAAGACTCATGATATACTGGAGAAACAACTAGGGAGTGATGATTCACGGACGAAAGATTCAGAAAATTGGTTAGATACATTTAAAGGGCGAGAACAGCAGGTATATACTCAAAAAATAATAATTTCCTAGGGTTGCTTCACCTTCGGTCCAAGGATTCTTATACATTCCCTAAAGAAGCAGTAAATGCGAAGCAAAGTATTTCCATAGGAAATGTAGAAAACTGTGGCTTCCTTTCTGCTTTCCATATCTTCTTCCCTTTGCATGCTGAATCTTCCTGTATTGTCCATTGAAGATAAAGTTTCTTTCTCTGTACAGGTTAATGCCCAGAAGCAAAAAGGCCGGGGAACTAACCCATCTGCCAATGCTATTGATTTCTTGAAGGTAAGCTTATTAGTTGCAACTTGAGGTCTTGCTATTAGCCCTTGGAATTTCGTCTCTCTTGAATGCCAGAATAGCCATATGCTAGATTCAACAGGGTAGATAGTTTTAGTTAGCTTATACTTCCCAACGGGATGATTTGAAATTGCCCAATCCTGTGTGGGATTTTCTTTGTCTATTTGATATCAGGATGCTAGTGCCAGTATGGAAGCTGACAACAATAGTCTAGCACTCCTACCTGTAAGGGCCTCTTTGATTTGCAGGATTCTAGAAATGTGGGAATAGGAAAAACACATGATTGCAATGTCATGTCCATTTGAATCCTACATGATTGAATTTGCACCATAGATTGTTTGATTACACCGTATAAAAAACAAATAATTCTTTCCAAGAGGTTTGAGTCAATGGAAAATTTTCTATGAAATGTAGTTTAATGGATCCTTAGAAAAAAAATTCCTATGAGATACAAACGTGCAAATCAAGCAACCCACGTTGGAAAAATTACTAAAGATTCCAATCCTCCATTCATATGAAAGTTCTTTGAATCAAAGAGGCCCTAAACTCTGTGTGCGGTCCCTACCCCCTCAAAATGCATCAGATTCTTCCCGTAGCTGTATATAATCTTGTGCATTGTTGGACACTGTACTGTTCGATCCAATTTGTGTTCCTAATTTTATTTTTATATTTTTGTGCACTAGATTGCCATTGTTTTTCCTAGTTACAAGCTATGAAGTTTGTCCCTGTGTAGTCTGTTCCTCTTTCTTGGTAGCACCAAATTCTTACCTTTTGATTTGGCAGGCGAATCCTGGATTGTTACAAGCAATGAAGGCAGCTGCTATACAATCCGGTGATGGATCAGCAAATGTCAACAGATCACTAAATGCTGCAGTAGTTGGGGAAGGTGTTCCTCGAGGAAGAGGAGTCGACGAGCGAGCTGCTCGAGCAACTGCGGAAGCCCGGAAAAAGGCTGCTGCCAGAGGCGTCAATTTGCGTAATGGACCTGTTGTGAACAGTGTTTCTGAATTGAATCAAATCCTCAACCTTATCAACTCGGCGTCTTCTACTACTTCTGCCACTGCAAGCACGCAAACAATTGAATCTGAAGGGCAGCACTCGAATGGTCCTTCCCAGAACGGCACAACAGAAGCCAAGGACACAAATGGGCCATCCGCTAAAGCTGATGGTCACACTCCAGTAGGTTTAGGTGCGTCATTGGAGTTGAAGAAGCAGAAATCAAAGCAGAAAGCATAGAAAAACATCTAGAATGGTTGTTTTTTTGCCAACAATTTTGGACCTCTAGGGTGATTTTTTACCCGTAGGGATTGTCACGTCCACATGGTGGCAAGAGTAATTTTTATTTATTTTGGGTGGGGTTCTTAGGATGAGTAAAATAATAATAACGAGAATGAAGGCAAGACAATTCTTGTGACAGTTATAGACTGCTGATGAGATCAAAGATTACGCCTTCAACTATAATGTTCAGTCAATATCCCGTTTATCCTTGAGGCCTTAATTTCTGTAAACTAGCTGTACCGATTTGTTTGGCAGAGAGGGATTTACACGTTAAAGGTTTCGTCGAGCCATAGCGCGATAAAGATCTGCTATTAGGTAGAATTCTGTAACGTACATTACACGCAACTGGCTTGTTTGACGATGTCACTATCCGAAAACGATTGGTTGACCGTATCGAGGATTGCTCCACATTTAGTTTGACTATCGCTTTGATCCATGCTAGTGACAATGTCCTCCTGTCGTCCGGCATCGAAGGACGTACAAGTTTGAGGCTGCAGGGTATAGCCTATACAACTCAACTAATATCATACGAACACAGAATCCCGATATAAGAACTTCAAGCAATTCATATATTTCAGCATTTGACATTGTAACCAATGATCAAGCAAAAGTAAATCGAAGATTTATTCCAAGTCAGTTCTGTTGGTCCCTCGAGCAAAACAAGTTATCATGGATTTGCAAAGGAACTAGGTGCGTCAGCAAAACAGAAGTAACAACACGCATCAGCTTAAAAATTCACCGAGCTGATGGTCTACAAGTACACAAACCCGGTCAATGAGCAGGCTTCTTCTCGGTTGTGTACGCGTGGTACGCTTTGCCATTGTCCACTCTGGTAGTATTACCGCCAACGTCCAGCAAAGCAGATGTGACTGCCAGGCTAGAACCACCAATGAGGGCAGACTTAATGTTCTTTCCTGGCAATTGGTTGTTTCCAGATTAACACAGACATAAATCTTCGTAGCAAATATACTGGTTCACATGAACATGAATATAACAAGTAACGAAAAGAGCGTGTAAACTAATAGAGTAGCCTATTACAAAGATGATCAAGAAACTAACATTATCTAGCACATACCATGTCTTATACTATTGGATTTGCATGCAGTGACAGACTGATGAAAATGATGCTAGACACTTTGTGGGATATCATCTATCAGACCGAAGAGCATACCAAGGGTATTACAGGGATATCCTATCTGACTACTTGTCACTGGATCAAATATCAAACTTCTGTTAAGGATCTCTTAACAAGAACTATGCTCACTGGGGATTCGTATTTCTGATGCTCAAGGGACAAAGGTTTGATCTGGACTAATTCCACTTACGTTCTGCAAGTTGCATAAATAGACGATAAAAAGAGCCAAACAGGAAGCTATCCAGCAAGCATAACGAAAATATCATTATGAAATAGTCGCAGCCACTCTTGACTACAACTAAAATGCTCTGAGAAGAAACATCCTGGAGGCTGGAGCCAATGTTAAGACCATACCAGTCACTGCATAGCTCGTACAGTCTAGTCAAGCAAAACTAACGTTAGGAGCAAAAACTATGGTATTATGCAGATTTATCAGGAACCATGCATCATCCTCCATACGCCCAAATTGTACATACTCATGCTCCATACACAGAAATTGGACATACTATTATTTCATTGCACAACAAGCAGGCATAAATAGTAATGATCTCATGATGCAAACCAGTCCATGAGTCTAATGGGCTGTCAGGCGATTAGATGTAGTTTAGGCTTATCTGATTTAGTTTCTATCATAGATGACTAAATGGCTTATTGACATCATAGCAACCTCAAAGCTTGATTGTTAGGTAAAAAGTATAAGGGCCTCTCTGAATGATAGTGTTTAAAACCTCAATATTTGCAAACCACAGTTTTTGAAGCACCTCTCACGAAATACAATAGTTTATGAGAACCACAGTTTTTCACAGTATTGCGAAAAGTCTAATGTGTTTGATAGTCACAGTATTCATAAATTAGTATAGTATCATGTCTAAAAAAGGACCTAGGTTATCTATCTGTTATTACTCTTATTAGAAAGCCATGTTCAACGACCGTATCTGCATTCAAGTTTGAACAATACCTTAAGATCAATAAACGTTTGTCAACAAAAGCTGTAATTTCACAAGGTATAGCATGTACATCTAAGTCATTATATAATTAGCTGTACGCACATATGTTTTTGAGTTTAATATTACAACTATATCTAACACAGGAAGTAGGCTCTGCATACTTTCCCTGATCTTTAGCTTTATATGTGGAAGAACAGGAGATAAAACAGAAGTAGATGCGAACATGACCAGCCGGAGACGTACATGATTTTGGAGGCTTGACTTCAGTTCTGAAACAAAGAGGTATTTAATGGACTTGAAAAATCCTAAGTACATTATAGTATTTGCGATACTACGGTTTTATAAAGTCCTGGAGTTTGTCGTGCCTAAACACCTCAAATCTTTTGATAACATACTATCTTTGGAAGCCATGGTGTTATCCAAAACTCCAAAAATACAACATACCCAAACAGGCCCTAAATACTATTGTTGGTGAATCTTAGGTTATACTCCCCTGCTAGAATAAACCTGTTTAGCCATGAAGCTTAATAAGATCATAGCTACGAACTCATTTTGCACAAACATAGCAAGTCTAATGTGAACTGTGAAATACATTATATGTCTGACCCGTATCTGTCCACACAATAACTCTTACTGTGTAGTCACCAGAAGCCAACCAATATAGGAGCATAAACTATGCTGTCATCCAATATTAGGATGAACCAATCCAAAATGCTCCAGATATACAATTACGGTTCCTCAAACAAGAGAAGCATGCTTTCAGTGATGTGCTTCTCCAAATATCATTAAAATTGGGGAAACACTTTCAAGGTGCTTAAGATTGTAGGTACATCCTATAGACATAACACAGCCACCAGTTTATTCAGGTTAATCTACCAACTTCAATTATTATGCAGGGAAATAGTTCTCACAGAACTATATCCGAAAGAAGCTGTGTCTACTCATACAAGAGATACACTCATTCATTGACATGAATAAAACTTTCTTTGATACGAGAGCCTAGCAAATATCATTTCAACAAGCCACCAAAAGAACATATTCTTACAGTTGAACTGCACTTCAAAGCAGCCAAAGTTTGGATGATATTGATCTATAACTTAATGGCGGTGATCGTCAGAGAGCAAGCAATGCTACTGAATCATTCAATCCCCAGTTTCAGTCTAACACGATGCGAATTGACACCCACATGACTATCGAATATCAACCAAAAACACAGAGAAGTAACGAAACCCCCAGTTTATCACTATCCATGACCATGAGCAAATGCAAATCTCAATTTGTAATCAGTGCACAGAATCAGCAAACCAAGTCAGGTGCGCATATGTTGGATACCGCAAGAGCATCTATCTAACCTCTGTAGCCGTAGACGGTGGCGCCGGCGACGAAGGCGCCGATGGCCCCGTTGACGAAGTCACGCTTCTTGCGCTGGCTCTGCACGAGCTGCTCCACACCGATGTAGAGCCCTCCGACGGCGGCGAAGGTGACCCCGTAGCTGCCGCACATCTTGAGCGTCCGGATGAGGCCCGGGAGCGCGACGTGGCGCTCCACCCGGGGCACGTCGTACCAGGTCGCGACGATGGTGCCCCAGATGGTGCCCGCGGCCAGCCCCGTCACCGCACCCTTGGCCGTCTTCACCACCGGCGAGTCCTCCTCCATCGCTCCCTTCACCCGCTTCCTGCACGAGCACCGAAAACCGCGGGCGCCAGAGCCCGTGAGCCGAGGAAACCTAGCATGAGATCGAGATTTGGCAGGAGAGGAGAGCGCGCTCGATTTGGGTGTGCAGGCGGAGCGACGCGAGCTGCGAGAGTCGGGTCTGGGAGGCGGGACGAGTGGAGGGGAGAGGCTGCGATATACCTGGGGAAACCTGCGCGCAGAGTGTGCCGGCGGCCGCGTGCCGAGGCGGAGGCGGAGAAATGTCGGGATTTTCGGGGCGGACGGCAGGAGGTTTGGGGGTGGAAACAGGGGATCGCGTCGGTGGGAGTGCGACTGTGCGGGTGGGAGTGAGACGGGCGGAATGGCCTCGGCTGTGGCCGGTGATCGGGCGTTGGTGACGCTTTGGGCCTGGTCGCTACTCGGGCTGCTTCAGCATGTGGAACATTTTATGGGCTTTCAAGCGTGCCTTCGACCACTCATCAGCCCATATTCGGTTACCATCCTTGTTGCTATTGGCGTTGGTGTCTCGCTCCCCGCGTTTGTTCTGCACCGCACGCGATATGTACCATCGTATTGCCTCCGTGGATCCGGCCCAGGCCAAACACGAGAGACGGAGGTTCTCGTCCTCTTCCTTGCGCTCCTCCACCCGCTTGCGCTCTTCTGCAGATGTCGCCCACATCACACGGACCTGGGGCTAGCGTTATGGCTGGGCTCCTCGTCGGAGTTTGGGTTATGGTTTTAAGTTGTGCCGGGGTATTCTATGTGCTGGCCAAACTTAGATGGAGGTCCGAGGACCGGCGGCAAAACGATGGTGGCGTCGATTGGCACAGGGCGGCATTGTGCTGCCGTCCACGGGTTGGGAGGACAACCGATGGGTAGAGTTGGATAGTGGGACATCGTTGGAGTAGGATAGAGTGTGTTAGGAGGCAGGGTTAGCGGGAGAGGAGGCGACGACGTAGGGCGAGGGAGAGAAGACAGCAAGATGGAGAACGACGAGAACTGAAGCAGAAGGGGATTTAGTCTCACCTAACCAAGGTAACACACTTCAGCACATATATAAAGTGGGCTGGGCTGTGAAGGTCTGAGGTCGTAGGATGAAGCAGAGGAGGAAGAGGCCAGGGAGCATGCCAGCATGGCATGGCGGCGGTGAAGGAGGATGAAGGAGAGGGAGAGGATTCCCATGCTGGGACGTACCAAAACGGTAACCGCGTGTGCGACCTGCTCCACTGGTTCAATACCATTCCTTAAACAACAACAAAAAGAAAAAGTGCTGAACACCATGCGTACATACATCCGAAGTGTTGCTCAGGCTTAAATACTGATTGAACATTGCATGTATTCGTCACAGCCAGACGAGAAGCCCAATTCTTTAACAAAAGTGTTCAACACCATGTGTACACACATCCGAAGCTTGCTCGGGCTTAAAAACTGGTTTAACACTGCATATGCAGGCATTCTGGTCACGGCCAAGCCGTCCCAAACGAGAGTGATGACACTCAAAGGACAAAACTGTAACCGTGCGTTCCACTCAAAAAGAAGAACTGTAACCGTTCGATTACAGAAGTACACCATATATACTCCGGCGGAGTTCCTGAAGATGCTCCGACTTACCATCTAGAAGGTAAGAGTTAAAAATAACTCTAAGCCGTTCATTATTTGAATAGGTGGGTCGAGTAATTGTCAGAATCATTTTAACCTGCTAGAAGGTTACCCTCCATGCTGCACACAAGGAAAGTGATTTCCTCTAATCAATCACAGTAAAGTCTCCATGCTAGGAAAGGAATGTCAAATTAAAATTCCTCAGTGTCCAGTCTTTCTATATTACGTGAGGACATATAGACAATACTAATTCTGTTTGACGAAATTGCGAATTGGTATTCCATGAAATCAAAATTAAACATTTTAAAAATATAAAACATTATTGGATAGGGAATTTATTTTCTATATATATATAATATTCTCAAGATCAAACTGAATCACATTTATGACACAATATAAGTACTTGTTGGAAAAGTTTCAAGTCGACACGTTCACGCGCATTTCGATGAAATTTCACATAATAAATGTTATTTTTCAAGATTTTCCGAGCTGTGGCAGGTGTAGGTGGCATAAAACCGTCATTCAAGCTTAGAACCCACACATGCTCACGTGTTTCAGTCGATATGAATTTTGTTAATGTACGCGTGTTATCATGTCTAATGTTATAAAATATTTTTTAGTTGATAACCATGTTAGCAACCATACAAGTAAATAAGTAATGTTGTCACGTGTATGGTGTCACGTGTTATAAGATTAATTTCTCATCTCATCTTGACGTAATACTATACAATATGGTTTGGGTATAAAGCAATACCCTTCCTAATGTATTGTTTCCTTTTATGCTAGATTTCTGAATACAAAAAGGACTATTTAATAGTCGTAGTGACCTATTACCTCGCCATGTCCAATTTAAATCCTTGGATCAAAAAAGAATGGATGATTCAAATAGTTTGGGTGCGTCTTAAAAAACTCCATTCCGGTGAGGACATAAATGTCAAATAGAAAAAAATGTACTACATCATAAATACTTAATACTGCTGACCACTTTATTTGTTTATAAATACTCACACTTCGCTGCTCCTAGCGCATATTTTCTATTTTGGCTATATTATTTCTCCTATCTTCTTTCTCCACCATAATTTTTTTTGAGTGGGGCGGGGGAGGGCGTAATACGGTAGTTTAGTTTTCAAGAGAATCCTGGTCAATTCATATCGGAGCAAATGATTGTTTTAGTAAGTGTGACCTGGTCAAAAGTAACAAGCAATTACACTGCCAGACACTCCGCCAGAACACTGTCAAACAGCAGTTAGTCTGTCATGCTAGCTTTGCATCACATGGAGCCCATATCCCAATATCATCAGTTGATCGTCCGTTTGTGGGATCCAGGAGAGACAGACTGATGACTTCATCGCCTGCTCCGAAACTTCAAGTACGAGAGATACCCAAGTCGTGCCGTAATGGCGCGGCTTCATGCATGTCTGCTGGTGCAGGCGGTCAAGCTTGACCAAATGTCCTCAGAGTGCCATTACTACGTAGCGGTGGCATATGCGCGCAAACGCAACGGCGTCGCGCATCCTGAGGTCGGGCGACGGGCTAGCTAGCCTACCCATTACCAAAGCGTCGCTCCGCTCGCGTCGCGCACGTTTCCAGCCCCGGCACGGTGACGTCGCGGCCAGGCCAGCCGTCACCCTCGCGCCCCCCTGAGTCGAGTTGCCAGGCGCAGCGCCTCATGATGGCGCGGCGGAACCGAAGAACGGACGGGGCCGGCCACGGCAGGCAGGGCAAGGCAAGCAGCGCGCGATGATGATGTCGCCCGACACCATCACTGCCACCCGCCGAACAAGCCGAGCTCGATCGCTTCACTTGGCTTCTGCCGCTTTGCGATCCTCCTGGCCGTTCCCGACCCCATGCTCTCGCGGGGGGCAGCGGCAGCAGCGCGTAGGCCACCCATGACCCCGAGTGGCCGAGTCGCAAAGTAGCGCAGCTTTGCCAAAAGCCGCTCCCGGCCCTGCCCCGCGTGTCCGAAACCGCGGTCACGGCCTTGGTTTCAGCTGCTACCTACAATAACGCCACCATGGATGGAGAATTTCCATTCCTCTTTGCCAAGCTCATGTCATGTGCTCGGAATTGAATTGTGTCGAGAGCTGGTTACTAGTGTGCGAAATGATAAAATGCGTCCATGATACATGCATATCCAGCATCAGCATGTGACTGGTATGTTTAGCTGGTGGCCTGGTGCCTTGCTGGTCCGTCGCCATGTCCCCAGAAATCCAGAACCACGTAAACCGGGACTTGACTTTTGAATGCAAATTGGATTTCCCTCGATTTGGACGATTCTGCCTAAATGTTACTAGCATGTATTAGCTCGCTGTTGAAAAATGTTTTTGGAAAGAAAAGAAGTTCATCTTGAACTCTTAAATACGATGCTTGGTCCGAATAAAACCCTAAATTATAAAACCATCTTTATTAAATCCTAAACTTTCTAAAACAGTTTAATCTAAACCCTACTAGGGTCTTGGATAGTAGTTTTACATTTAGGGGATTTCAAAAAATATGAAAAAAAATCATGGACCTAGAGAATGCTATGAATTGGTAACCTGCTAAAATTAATAAAAAAATATGACTATTTATGCCTTGTGTAAAAATGACAAGAGATAATATGACTAGGGTTCTTGTCTTTATTATTTATAAATAACACAAATTGTCATATTTTTGGACAAGTCTTTACAAGTTCTCATTCTTTAGCATTCCCTATGTTCATGAATTATTTCAAGAAAATTCTAAAACTTTGGTGGTGGAAAAACGCCCTAAAAAATCGGGCTAAGGTTTGGAGGGCGGTTTTGTCTCCTAGGTTTCAAAAAAATTGAAAGAATTTTTGACCGTGCGCAATGCTATAAAATGAGAACCGACAAAAATTCATAAAATAATATGATCATTTTGTGTCCCATACAAAAGACAAGAAGTAAATAAATTTCTCTTGTTATTACATATGACATAAATAGTCATATTTTTATGTCATCTTTTATAGGTCGTTTCATAACATTCCCTACACCCATAAGAAAATTTCACATTTTTTGAGAAATCTAAAGTGTAGAACCATCATCCGAAATCGGGCTAGACTAGAGTTTAGATTGAATGATTTTAAAAAGTTCATGGTTCAATATTGACGGTTTCATAGTGTAGGGTTCAAGTCAAACAAAATACTACAGTTTAGGGATCAAAATAGACTTTTTTTTTCTTTTGCAAACTACTGTAGCACAAACAGCATGTGACACGATTCAAATGAGCTTCTGCAGGACCTATTCTTGATGCAAACTACTGATAATAAAGTTCGACATAACATAATCCTACGTAGACAATTAGTAAGTCAAATTGAATTGTTTTGTTTATCTTAGGTGTGGATATGATTGTCAAATCAGAAAAAGAGGATAAATTGCTTGGGTATATAATTCTTATCCGTTTGGTTTTGCTAGCAAGCAGATCAAAATAGTATTCAGCCTAGGACAGCTGAACAGTACTATTAGTTCATACATTTTGCATCAACATAAACACAAATTTGAGCAGTCAGTACATGCATGTTTACATTTTGCATCATTGAGAAACTACTGAAGGCCACTATGGCAAAATTTGAAAACTACGTGGTAATTTTTTTTGTATGGATGGCTCACTTGCATTCTAGGCCTGCTTCCGCTGCTCGCCGGGGCTTGCTCTTGCGCCGGTTTCCAATCTGCCTGAATCCATTAGTCCTAGTTGATTCATCACTGCTTGATCGAGTACCAGAATTATTTTCTTCTAGGACAAGATTGGGGCCCTCTTTCAGTGGCCTTCCTCTCTTTTTACCAGCAGCTGCAGTGTTGTTATTCTTCTCCAGCCTTGATGCTTTCAGTTTCGCATCGTTGCCATCTTCGTCGCCACCATCACCATCTTCTACAAAATTTTCAACATCAACTTGTTCGATCTTATCGGCGAAGTGCTTCTGTGGCCTTCCCCTCCTCTTTCTTGCAGGCACAACTTCTTCACCACTGCTTCCTTTGTCTTCATGGCTCCTGACAATGGTTGGCTTCCTTCCTCTGCCTCTTCCTCTACCCATTGATTCAACACAGCAGTAGCAAGATTGGTTTGGACAATCACTGAAGCTGCTGCTTATGTTTATCTGATTGCTTGCTGAAAGTAAGGTATTTCACAGAGATGCCTTGTGCTCCGATAACCCAGCCAAATATATGCTAGAAATCTGCAGTATTAGTATCAAGAACATGCTGTGTTACATCTAACTAGTTCAGAATTAAATTAAATGTCTTAATTTTTATTGAGTTGATGGAGCCTGGAGGTAAGAATGAACTGTGGTTTTTATTGAGATCCATGGCAATCAAGAAGTTACGAATTCAGATCAAACAGCATAAATATTCAGATGGAAGCTATATAATATCAAGCGATACGCATCTAACCAAGACAATTCTTTTTGCGAAATAATTTCCGATAGAAAATAAAAACAGACAAGGACTGATTCAACAGCTGAGCCGTTTCTTAGATTAGTGGATGGATGAAAACTAGAAGCTGACCTGCCATAAAGCTGGCGTCTACTCCAGGCAGCATCATGCACCCCATGTCTCCAAGTCTAGTGGCTAAAAGATAGATTTTTGCTGGTGCTAGAGGAAAAGGAAAATTTGGTATCAAATGGATCGGTGGTAATCTTTGGTTTGCGATGCCAGAAGTACCGCAGATCGGGAGGTTACAGCAAAGATCGATATTTGGTGTGTGGGAGGCAGGGGGACTCTACCAATGAACAGCTACTGCTCTTGAGTTCTGGATGGCTAAGCTCCAATAGCTGCTGGAGCAGCAGCAGCTGAGGTTAGAGAGAGAGGGGGGGGGGAGAGAGAGAGAGAGAGAGAGAGATTTGGTTCCTTTCTTGAGGCTTTCTAAATATATTGTTGAGGGGTCATTTGCTCTTTGTTTATGCTTTTCATTTACAGTCTATACAGTCTACCAACCGTTGAAAAGTGTGTGTGAGAGAGTTATTGGCCTCTTGCCAATTTCTAGATAAAATAGTGAAGCAAGATGGATCCCTAGGAACGTGGTTTACTTTTACCATGACGGGATTTTTGTTCAATGTTGATGGATGTTTAACATCAATAGCAGTATTTACCCAACACCTGAAAATGAGACACTCGTTTCAACTGTACTAGACTTACTAGTCCTGTTCCATTTACCACCCAGTAGTAGTCCTGTTCTGTATGTCTACTCACGATGCTACCAGTGTAAGCAACATCTGAGGAGTCAACGTTGTTAATTCTAACAGTAGAAGGGCATTTATACTTACCATACAGTAATTAGACAAAGCCAAGCCAACTCCAACTACTGTGGCAAGTGGCCATATTAAATTATTCTGAATCCTGACACAGGCTACACTATGATTGTTTCTTTACTTTGAATTTGAATTCACCTTCTTTTACAATTTCTTACTTTGGCTTGGATTTAGATCAAGGTGACTTTATCTAGATCAAGTAGTAATGGCTGTTACAATAGCATCATCCGTATCTCTGCACTGTATATCCTGAGTTATGTTTTGAAGCATCAAAGAGGATGTACTTGTTGCTCTTGATGTCAGGTCCTTGCTGAGTTACAGTCCTTCAATTCTCACCACTAACTTGTGAACTGAGCATGCTTGATTTGAGAATTGTTAATTCAAAGAACAACCATATTTATGAACGTTTGTACATTCTACACAAATTTAGTAAAAATAGAATATGTGATTGTTACGAAATTTACCAAGATATATCCTGCTACTATCTGCCAGAGCCTAATTTCCATACATACTTTGGAGAAAAATAGTATTTGGCCTGTGCAGTTGGACATATTTTGTCATCGAATAAGCATATTATCCTGCAACACGGTCCATGAGGCATGAGATTAACAAGGAAAGCCTGTGTTTCTTCACCGTCTCTAGATCTGCATGTGCTTTGCCTCAGTATCGCATCAGATGTGCACAGTTTACACTCAGGCTGAGATGCGGATTTTGCAAATAAAGCGACGCAAATTAGGACCACAACCTTGATGGCCCTGCAGATTCACACCAATTGCAGACACAAAAAGCTGGAAAATGGTCTAGGTACAGACCAAATTACAGGCGGATCAGGCATTATGCATGCCGAGCTTGGCCACTCGTAATTCAACTCAAATCCAACGCGTTTCCTTTAAGAATACAGTCCATGCTGAGCTAATCCCCAAGTGGAGCTTGAAAAGTTGCAAGCCGCCAGCCTTTTCTCCACCCACAATTGCTTAACAGTTAGCTGTTACTTTGGCTCAAGAACAGCAAGAAGGGTAGTAACATTGCATGCTTCCCCATCTCCAGTGTGTTCATTGTACAGTTTTCATAGCTGATGAAATCCCTCAAAACCAAATCTGTTGGGCATTATCTATCGCTGTCCTGCCGAGATGGTTCTGAAGGATATGCTTTGAATCAACAGAGGTATGTTCATCTCAAGTTTCTACTCCATTCATCATCATGAAAGCCACTTGTCACCAGCCTGACAACAAAGAACAAAACATGAGATCAACATCATTTGTATAGCCTATGATAAAGTTATCATTTAACAAACAATTTCAGACAGAGAGAGACAGAAACTATACCTGAAACACATAACATGCGGGGTTTCATTATGATTGATGACAGTACAAAACTCGGAGTGCTAAGGATAGCGACCACTCACAAGTAGAAGCATAAGTGTACAAGCATCTTAAGTAGATGAAATTATAGGAGTGCAAATAGCAACTTGATGACTGTGTCATGATGGAAATAAGATTTTCTGTACAGCCAGCATCGCTGCATCTAGAACTCAGATTACACTAGGCTTCAAGAAGGAACTAAGATTGGATTACAATTTAGAACACGGCATCCAGTGTACACATACAACATGAGAAAATACACACCATGAAGGCGCTATTCAAATAGCATGCTTAGTTCATCACTACATTCTTTGCACACTTCCACACAATTACAGTATGCTATTTGGGCAAAGATTTGATAAAATTGACAATAAGATCTACCATCTGGGCATCAAAAGCAGGACCTTCCATTTGGAAGTGGCCGGCTCCTTCAATCAGATGTGTATCAACCCGTCCAGCTGCAGACTTGAGCTTGTTTTGCAGCTGTTTGACACTTGTGAAGCCGTCTTTAGTTCCCATGACGAACAATTTTGGTTTCTCAGACTTGAGGATAGCGTCATGATGCCTGCCAAATAGCACCGAGGCCATCAGACCAAATGGGTACCCGATGCTAACATAGCCAACCACCTGGTCAACCTTATCAACTGCAGATCCCGCAATTGGTGCCCCTGTATCAGGAAATTTGAGTGGGATACATGAACAAACATGATACAATAGCTGCACGAATGCCTGAAGAAAACTTCTGCGCAAAATGATTTCATTGTCATCTGGATCCAAGATTTTGTTTTTGCAACAACACTAGTTCTTTTACCTGTATTCAGCTGTAAATACTATGCACAGTGCTGAGTGCAGACATAAGTAAATCTTAAAGACCCTTAGATGTCAATCATGTTAGGAGTTCAAGGTAGAGAGGTAAGTAGAGTAGGTTTGAATAGCAAGATGTAAAGTACACCTCACCATCTGGAGGCAACTAGTGTACTGTGTACATGGGTTGACAAAATGTCCAGATTACCTTACATCGCCTACAGCAAGGATTTGCTGGAAAATGGTGATATTAGCCTAACAAGAAAGATCAATTCTAAGAAGGCTGAGATTACGCTAACAGAAGGGGAAAATCACCATTGGAACCTCTTTTCGGGTTCCTTTAGCACCAATATGAAAGCCCCAAGAACAGATGAACGAGTGATTCCAGCCGCTAGTTCAATCTTTGGGCTTCGGAGACGCCAAAATGATAAGAAAATGCTATATTTGAAGGCGAATTAGATGAGGCCATAAAGTTTGAGCTTTCAGTTCTGACGCAACAGTGCAACACACCACCTATTCCCATTTGCTTGCAGGTCAAGGTGAGTGCTTAATTGTCAATTGAGTATCCTATTTGATCATATGCAGTTTCAGAAGAGTTAACTATTTGATCGATTTGATTACCACAGACCTCTAAGCGTGCGGCTTCACTGAATCTAGCGTCGAGGCAAACTAAACATGTACGGAGAGCAAGGGAGAAAGTAAGATATCCGCGGAGTTAACCTACCTGCCGAGGAGCCGACGAGGAGGACGGCCCGCGGCTTGAGGTTGTCGGCGACCCAGCGGCAGACGGCGACGACGTCCCCGACCTCCGCGGAGCCCGTGAGCGAGGCGCGTCCGGTGGACCGCCCGGCGCCGCGCATGTCGAAGGTGACGGCGCGGTGGCTCCGCCGCGCGAGGCCCTCGGCGATGCCGCGTAACAGGCCCTGCACGCCGCCGAGGATCGTGTAGGGGTGCACCAGCACCACCGCCACGTCCTCCGCCTCCTCCGCCGGCGCCGCCGGCTTGAACAGCCGCACGCTCAGCTTGGCCCCGTCCCCCGCCTCCACCGTCGTCCACTCCATCCCGGCCGGCCAGTCCACCGTGGGGACTTCGAGCAGCTTCGTGTCTCGATTTGATCTGCCTGGTCGGGTATCGGGGGCTTTTCTTCCTTAACTCCGGTTGGTATCGGGTGGGTTTGGGTTGTTGCCATAGTAATCGCTACATGGGCCGTAAGCCCGTGACATGGGAGCTTTCACCAATTCCAACAGTCCAATCAACTCAGTTGAGTCTCTCTCATGAGCCATTCTAAAGGATGGTTATGTTTGGCGCTTGTCGGCTCTGCTCAAAATCCGCAATGCTGGAATGGATCAAGCCGGTTCAACGGAAGTGAGAAGCCCAAAGAAAGGGGTTCACATATCGGACCAAATTCCGCGCAAAAACCTGTAGGAAACAAAAACATAAGAGCCTACGAAAATTGTAAATTGTCGTTCGGATGTTTCACGAAAATTTCATATGGATTTTAACAGAGAAAAATTTCATACAAAACATAAAAGTTCATTTTCACAAAGTCTAACCACGTGCTAGGATTCATCCAAAGTTCTTAGACATCTCATAGGAAATTCATAGGATTCCTACGTATTCATTCCATCGTTCCAAAAGGCCACATTGGAAATTTCCTTATATAATTCCAATCATTCGAAACTCCTACATCCAAAGGCATGACTTTTTACTGCGACGGAGTGCCCGATCTTTCGATAAGAGGAGGAAATAGTTATCGATTGGTGGAATCAATATTAACAATTTGCCTACACCGTACGTGACGGTACACCTTAGCAATCGCTAGAACCAACATTAGGAGGTCATTGATCATGTCGTGGCACGAACAACCTGAACACAATCGAAGAACATGCAAGAACTCAAGTAATCGCAATCTAAATTGCTAGTACGAAAATTGGCACAGAGTAGAGTAGAAGAAAGATTTGGGATTCTACTGGAGCTCTAACGAGGTGGTAATCCTGCACAACTTGTAGATGCAATCTTGTAGCATATGCTTACAACTCAATTAATGAACACAAGTCTGATCTAGAGGGTACAACTACTATATATATAGGTGCTTGGGCGCCCCACCTAAACCCTAGTCCGAATCAGACTTAGACATGAGTGTCCCATGAACACCATCTTCCATCATCTCTTGCATTCCTCTCCGTTCCTTGCTGCCACGAAGTATTCTTGGAGCTCCCCGTGTCCAATCTCCAAACCATCATTCCCGAGCACAAGTAAATCAACACATGAGGACGGTATCAAGTTCTTATCAGCTATAACATTAGTGCTTAGGAACGATAGTACCTGACAATGAAGTTGACGTGACCGAGCTCTGGTCAGTGGACCCCAAATAACTGGTGAAGTGGCAGCTTGTGGCGTACCCGGTTTTAAGGCCAGATACTCCCTTGTGATAACTGCACCAGTCCCTGGATCAGTAGCCGGTACACACAAGTTAACCTGTATATCATTGTCATACATGCGTAAATTAGTACACTCTATGTAAATAGACCGTCAATGTCGTTTGTCTGATACCTGTAGCCCAACGGCTATAAACTTGCAGCGGAAAAATAAGCGGAGATGTGTCCCATCAATATGCCAAACCCAACAGGCAACTGACTGGGGTTACGCCCTAGCTTTCGCGGACTCAATCGTATCCTTGAGATTGGCGTCTCTTTCGTCTGGCCAAATCAACAAGCCAGGTGAGAACTTTGAATGTACTCGCTTGCTATTCCCACAGGGGAATTATACGACATTATAGCATACAGGGTGTGAGTCAAGGGAACCGCTCTATCCTAAGTTGCCAGTTGTGCGGAAATGTAAGTTTTCAATTTAAATACGAGAATAGTAGATTCCAAAGCAGTTTTGAAAACTAGAACAATTAAAAGCAACAAAACTTCGCTTGAGGTAGTCCCAGCTACCTCATTTCCTCATCTCAAGTGATAGCTCCGTCTATCACTGCTTAACTCGATGCTCAACCCGTACTACCTCGGGTAGTATGGCTAGCCTCCGCTTAACTCAATGCTGAGCCCGTACTACCTCGGGTAGTACGGCTAGCCTCCTTCTCCTGCAATTCCTTGCTACCAGCCGTGTAGCGTAAATTACACCCTGTGGACACATCATGCACACGTCCTTAGTCCCTTTTCCCTAGGTTTTCGCAAACGAAACTCAGTGTAACCAATGTGTGGCCTTGCCAGTTCGTGTCCATAACCGAGGACGCGGCTATTCGAATAGTTTTTAACACTCTACAGAGGTTGTACGGCTTTACCCACAAGATGTAAGTTCCCCTTATTGCCATGGCCAAATGAGCACTCTTCACGAGGAGTGCCGACAGGGTTATTACAATGAGACCCTCGCCCGCTTCCATACTGGAGCTGGACCCGCTAGGCGGGTAACCCAACTTTTACGTCCCGGATAAAGGTGGGCACCGGGCCGTGCCGTGTTGGCCCGGCACGAGCCCGGCGTGCTTCGTGCCCGAGGTCGGCCGTGCAGGCACGGCCCGCCGGACCCGCCGTGCCGTGCCGTGCTGGCCCGGGGAGCCGCGGCCGAGGCCCAAGCACGGCACGGTAGCCCGGCGTGCCGCCGCCGTGCCGGGCCGGCACGAGCCCGCCATGGAGGGAGGAGGGAGGAGGCGCGCGCGGTGGGGAAGGCGGTGGGCCGGTGGCGTGCACGGCGGGCGAGAGTGACGGCGGGGAGCGGCGGTCGGGCGGGGGGGGGAGGCGGGCGAGGGTGCCGGCGGGGAGTAGCGGCCGGGCTGCGGGCCTACGGCGCGGCGTACGCCCACGGGCCACGGCCCACCTCCCGCGGGAAGAAGCCGACGAGGGGGCTGGAGGGGCGGCGGGCTGCTGCTGCTGCCAGGCGGCGAACGGCGGCGGTGCGTGCGACGACGCGAGCAGGAGGGAGGTGGCCGGGCGGGAGCGAGGAGTGAGGAGGGAAGGGGCCGGGCGGGAGGGAGGAGTGAATTTGGGGGCGACCGGGCACTGGCAGGAGGCAGTAAAGGGGGGTGGCCGGGCGCCCGGGCGGGAGTAAAGGCGGGAGGGAGGAGGATTGGAGGAAGAGTGGGGGGCTGGGGGAATTTAGGGGAATAGGGGGCAGGCGGCACGCGACAGGGGGCGTGGGCGCATGGGCGCATGGCGGCGTGGGGCAGGAGGGGGGTGGCCGGGTGGGGGGTCGAGGTGGAGGCCACGTGGCCATGTGGGGGCGGGCCGGTGGGGTGGGGTTGACCGAGATGGGGCTTTAGGAATTAGGGTTTGAGAAAAAAAGATAGAAGGAAAAAAAATAAAGAGGATAGATCAGAAAATAAAAAAAAGGGTAAAGAAAATAAAAAGAAGAGAAGTAACAGATAAATAATTAAAAATAATATATAAATAATAATAAATATAAAAATAATTGGAGGAATAACGAAATTTTATTGATATGCAATTATTGCCTCATTAAAAACCTTACACTCCAGTGTGGAGTACCTCCTATAAGGAAAAGAGTACAATAATTTTATACGCATACATGGATACTACTCAATGTCGAGATTCTCAAGGTCGGCCATAGCCTTCGTGATCTCCGGATCCTCGAGCTGATGTTGTTGCCGGGTTTCTGCCTTGTCCCAGTCGTTGAGACATATAAGTGCCTCAACCATAGCAGGTGCGAGAGATGACCTTCTTGGCTCGATTATCCTTCCTACCGTACTGAAAGTGGCTTCCGATGAGACAGACGACACCGGAACCATGAGTATATCTCGTGCAAAATGTGATAGCACGGGATATATCTTATTATGGTTCTTCCACCACATGAGTAGGTTGACATCTTGGCCATCTGCGAGGTCAAACTCAGTTTCCGCATAAGGTGTGTCGAGGTAGTGGTTGATCTCTACTCTTGGATTCCATTGCGTTCTGCCAGATGATCCACTGGAATTGTTGCCTTTTAGTTTCTTTCACATATTAACAGCGCTCGAAGTGATTGTTCCTTGTAGAGTTACTGATGCACTTGTTCTTGGTTGCCCTGTACTGCCAAATTTCGTATGATACAAATCGAAAACATCAAAAAGCTCATCATGAACATGAGTGTAAGCATCAGAGTAATCTAAACCCAATGCTTCACCAATTGCCTCAAAGGCCCCCTTCAGCCCTTCTAACTTTCTACGAGGATCAAAAATAATACCATAACAATAAAGATGTGGAATAGCTCCAAAATATTTTAAGAACTTAGCCTCCATTGGTTCAATAATTGGTTTAGGAGCCTATCATCCCTGTTTTCTTTCATAGCTTCAGCCATTGTCCAAAGCCACTCAATGACTAAGCAAGAAGTAGGATAATAAATACCAGATAGAACTGTGGTTGCATTGTAAAATATTTTTAAAAAATCATGAAAACGACTAGCAACTTCTCAATCCCCATCAGTAATTACCTGCATACCTGCATTACAGTTCACATAGAGAGATATAATATGCTCGTACCCTCACACCGCTCTAGCATGGTGTATGTGGAGTTCCACCTTACCTTCATGTCCACATTGAATTTTCTTGCAACCTTATTATTGGCCTTACAATAATCGCGGTACGCTTTGTACCTTGTCGGTGAAGATGTAATGAACATAATAGCAGTACGTATATTATCTAAATGAGGCTTCATTACCTTCAAACCTGCTTGCACGATGAGATTAATGATGTGGCATATGCACCTCTGGTGGATGATGTAACCTCCAGTGTAGGCTTGCAAACAAGGTGAGATAATCTCCATAGCGGATGTATTAGCCGAGGCATTGTCAAGAGTGATAGCGAAAACTCTATTTTCTATTTTAAAATATCTAACAACCTGAAGAATACGTTCCGCAATGGCCTCTCCGGTGTGTGCCTCATCTATTAACTTAAAGCCTATGACTCATTTGTTCAAATTAAATTCTTCATCCAAATAATGTGCAACAACACTAAGATAGGCAGACCTTTGATGGGAGGAAGTCCAAATTTCCGATGTTAAAGCGAAAGAAAAACTCACTTTCGTGTACTGCTCTTTCAGTTCATCCAATTTGCGATTGTAAAGTGCTACTATGTCTCTACTAGTGGTTTTTCTAGTGACGTGAGTGTACTGTGGGCAAAAAGCATGTTGGATCAATCTCTCAAACCTAGCACTTTCCCCCGTACAAATCGGAAGATTCTCGCTAACTATGTATTTAGTTATCTCCTCTCTTGCTACCTGAGGGTTGTACATCCATGTACTTACCGAACCGTCGGGGCCAAAATTAAGCTGGGTCTGGACAGCTTCCCCTTCTCTCCGTCCCGCGGCTATCTTTTGCAAGCACGCTTGAGCATGCCGCTTCAAACTACCTGTTCCATTTTTTGAAGATGCCTTTAATCTAGCTTTGCAATATTTACAGGTTGCATATGATACCTGACGGCCATTTTCCATTTCTATGCTGCGCTCCATATGTTGCCAGCACCATGCTCGTTGCATAGTTCCACCCCTCGTTGCTTGCGTCGATGACTCAACGTCGGTCTCCGTTGAACCTAATTCCCCTGAAAAATTACCAGCATCCTCAAAGCCACTAGTACCGTCCATATGACCGTCTTCCATATCGTAGTCTTCCATGTCGGGGGAGAGTAGACGAGGATCGATCTCGTTGTCTTCCATGTTGTGGGAGACTACACAATGATCAATCTCGTTGTCTCCCGTAGGATGCGGCAATGTCAACCCGCCATGCGAGGATCGGCCTCGTCGTGACGCCGTAGGATGAATGGGGGGACGGCGTTGATGCGCCGCCTCGGCGGCCTTCTCCTTGCCACGACTACGAGAGAACATGTGTGAGACTTGAGACTTAAAATGTTTTTATGATTTTGGTGTTGAGAATTGAGAAGGAAAACATGACATATATATAGACTTTCAGACCCCTGCAGTCCTGCTCAAAATTTTAAAATTTCAAAACCGGCCCCCCCGGCCACCTTTTCTTTCTCTCCCCCTGCCACACGGGCACACGGCCCACACACCCCGGGCCCCCCTTTTCTTGCCCCCTGCGGCCTACCACACCCCCCCGGCCCCCCCTTTTCTCTCCCCCTGCCGCTGCCGCATCTTCCTCCCCCGGACCCCCGTCACCCCCGTCGCCAGCTCCCTGCGGCCTGCCTCCGCGGCTCCCCTTCCTCCCCGGCTACCCCGCCGCCAGGCCCCCCTTCCTCCCTGGCTACCCCCTGCCTCCCCCGCCGCTAGCCCCCCCCGGCCTGCCTCCCCCGCCGCCAGGCCCCCCTGGCCCCCTTCCTCCGCGGCACCCCTTCTTCCCCGGCTACCCCACCGCCAGGCCCCCCCTTCCTCCCCGGCTACCCCCTGCCTCCCCCGCCGCCAGGCCCCCCGCCCCCTGCCTCCCCTGCCGCTAGCTCGCCGCCTACCTCCGCCGCCGCCAGGGCCCCCCGGCCCCCTTCCTCCGCGGCTCCCCTTCTTCCCCGGCTACCCCGCCGCCAGGCCCCCTTCCTCCCCGGCTACCCCCTGCCTCCCCCGCCGCCAGGCGCGGCCCCGTCCCCCTGCCTCCCCGCCGCCAGCCCCCGCTCCCCCACCGCCTACCTCCCCCACCGCCAGGCCCCTCCAGCCCCCTTCCTCCCCCTCCGACAGCCCCCCCCGGGCTGCCTTCCTCTCTCGCCGGTCGCGTGCCGGGCCGTGCTGCCCACCATGCCCCAATCACCGGCAAGGCCCGGCCCGGGCCACCGTGTCGTGCCAGCCCGGCCCGCCGACGTGTCGTGCCGTGCCGGCCGGGCTTAGTGCTAGCCCGAGAATGCCCGGCCCGATGCCCACCTTTAGTCCCGGACCAAAAATGGGACTCCCCATCTTTGTGTCGCATCAACACCCAACCGCCCAGCGGTGGTGGATCTCTAGAACTTTAATCACCTAGTCACATACTTCCTACTTCCCACGGGTCCATACTCCTAGTACTTGCTAGTGTACCAAGCCAAGTCCTTCCTATAAAGGACATGTGGACGTACGGTGAGGAACTGGTTTAGCGGCACTTCGGCTCGATCCTTGATTGATTCGAGCAAGACTCCATTTTTGTCCTCGACGACTGTGACAGAGTGGTGCAACAGGAGCATTGCAGTGGTCCAGATGATACAAACATAATTTACAAACTCAACATACAACATAAGTCTTACAACACATTCCCAAAAGTACGGAGAATTTAAAACCGTTATTGTTTGGTTACAACAAAAGTCTTAACCACACCTAACCACTCTTACGACCTACTACTCTACTCGGCGTTGTCTTCGTCGTGGAAATCGACGTAGTAGTTGACACCTTTGTCTTCCTTCGTCGACGCCTGCTCTTCGAAAACTTCTTCGTCGACCTCGACGTAGACCACCTCCTCCTCCGTCATCGGCTCACAGTCTACTCAAAGAAATTAGATAGAGGGATGAGTACGAAAGGTACTCAACAAGTCCATGAATAGCAAAGAGGTGTTTGATGCACTAACTACTGAGAACGACAACGTTCTCCAAAAGCAATACAGTTTTGTAAGGTAAGGGAGTCAAGTTTTAGTTAAAGAGACTAATACTCCTGTCTCACAAGCTGCTAGGATTCCCGATGAATCCCTTTCTTACCAGGTTCGCAGTTCCAACCGGGAACACGGAGTAACAATGCCACACTTCTATACACTCTGCAGAGGTGCACAACTGTACCTACAAACGATCAATAGTCATGGAGTTCATGTCGTCACATGCACTACCAGACCGGCAAATCACAGAGCCGTTTCGCCGCCCACATCGGTTATACCCCACGTCGCAGTCCTGCACAATCAGGCCAAGGGCTACCAGTCTCGCGTTGATACTCCGGATACAACGCTTGTGGATAGCCAACGGCTAGCGCCACCTTCCCAATAGCTGATACTCCAGATACAACTATTGAGGTCTTCCTTTCCCGGGGGAGTATAGACCTAGGGTAAAGGGTACTTTAGCTCAGCCCCGCCCATATAGGGTATGTGGTATGCGCGATCACTACGACCCTTAAGCACAATCGATCATTGGTTGCATTAACCTTATATGAGACTTTTCCATGTGATGAAATCCACCTTCACAAATGTGCCAACCGGCATCCATACCAGGATTTCACCACCCACCATGCTATCGCCCAAGAACCGGCGATCCAAAACAAAACAACAGTTGATTGGTCTTTAGAAAATAGATTTTATGCATGTTATAGACAAGAGGGAAGTTTTGGAAAACGTTTCAACGGACATGAACAAGAAACTGGACTTGCCTAGTAACGGATAGGTAGTGGAGTTCGACTGGTCTGCTTGCGGAACTCCGGCTTCTGAAGAAAGAAAACCGATAAAGTCCGATAAGGACTTATTCCAAAAGAATTCCAATATGAATGCAACTACTATGGCATGCATGAGATGATGTGCTTATCTACATATTTTAATACAATTTTAGGTATAATTTACTGAAACATTCTATAGAAGATTTAAAGTCAATTAGAGAAGTAATCAAGCTCTAATCATCGTTATCATTTTTGTCCGACATCAACCTCTCATAATATTAACCCTAATCAACTTAACCTTTGATTTAGATTCACTTAAAGCTCAATAATTTCCTCTCAACCCTTTTAGTTAGTTTAGGTACTAGACTACAAATGTCAAGAACTAATTCAAAATTTACTTTTCTTAGGAAGAGCAGTGCATCATATACAAAATAAAGAATCCAAAATTTTGATTAGGTTTTAGATCCCATTTTACTGTAGAACTTATATATATATGTGCATATATATATTTAATTTCTAATTTGAATTTACTTAGAATTCAATATGTTCTCTTAATCTTATTTAGCTAGCTTAGGTATTAGATCAAGGTTTTCAGGACTAATTTAGCGATTAATCTCCTCTCTTAAAAAAAAGAGTATATCAAATTCAATTGGAAGGGCTTATCCTTTTAGTTAATGTTTAATTTTATGTTCATAAAAGGGAAAATTCATTATTTATAACTTAAATACTCTAAGGTTCCAATTTTGCTCCTTAATCTACATACATATGTACATATTTTAATATGATCTTTTTCTCCTTTTTAATCCCTATGTCAATTTTATTTCCTATCTCAACTCTTTTTTTTCATTTTCATCACACCTCTCCTTTCCTTTTTCTCTTAACTCCCCTTCTTTTTTTCTTAACCTCTCTTTGCCATTTTACCTCACCCGCACCTGGTTCCTCACCTTTCTTCTTCCCCCAAATCCTAATTCCTCCCTATGCCCTCTCTCTCTCTCTCTCTCACCCATGTGCCGCCGCCTTGGGTTTGTGGTCTCCTCCGTCGGGCGTCCTCCGCCGCCGGCGGTCCTCCCCCTTCTCCTCTCGATGCCGCCCGCGCCTTCTCTTTCCCCCAAACGCCCCAAGCGTCGCCCTCGGTTACCCGTGCCGCCGCTAGGAGCCTAGGGCTCGGCTTGGTCGTCGGCCCATGCGCCGCCCCGGCACTCCTCCTCGGCGCCCGTCGTCTCGGTGCTCTGCCCCGAGCTCAGCCCGGTACCGCCGCTGCCCGCCTTGGTCGCCTCGCCGCGCGCCTCGGCCGCCGCCGGGGTTGGCCGTGGCCGGCGTCGTAGCTCCGCCCCGGAGCTCCGTCGGCCCACCTCCCGCTAGTGGTGCGCCGCAGTGCTCGGCCGTCAACCTCCACTAACTGGTAAGTTTCCTCAGGCTTTACTCCTCTAACTTCCCAATTCCCCAATCCTAGGGTTTTTGCCTCTGTTGATTTTTGATTTCTTCCTTTCTATTTATGATCTGTAATATTGGGTTTGATTCAAGTGCAATTGGTTATTAGATGATTCAACTATTAGGTTTGTGCGGTGATTGACTAATTTCTGCCTAAGATCATGAGTATGCCCGTGGTCATCCTTGCTGTGATTTATTTAATTTGAATCACATGCTATTGCTCATCCTGATGGTTTTTATACATGAGTGTGTGCGTGCTTGATAGCATACTGATAAGAACATATATGCTATGCCTGATACGGTTGTTCTTTGATTCCTACATGTATGCATTCATTAACTATTAAACTGAAGAAACAGATGCTAAGCTTGGTTTTTAACTTGTTAGTGATGGTGCTCATGTTATCTAGCCATTTAAGCTTGATAGGAACATACTGCTATACTTGATTTTTGGCTCACTTTCATAAGAACAGATTACTATACATGGTTTTTAAATGGTTAAAGCCAACACCTTGTATCTGTACCATTTTTTATTTATTATAACTGATAAGAACAGAGCACTACTATGTTGCCTATGTGTTGCCTTAATCCCTGATGATGTTTCTCCGAGTAGAACTTTGAGAAAGGTATTGGGGTAAGCTGATAAGAACAGATTTCTACCAAATGTTGCCTAATGAAACCCAATGATGAACTTATTCTGAGATTTCTTGTTTGAGAGTCCTATAGCCAACAATGATAAGAACAGATGCTATTTAACTCCCCTACAAGATTTCTATGATGATACTTGGGTTCTGAGGTCCTTATTAAAAAGCTAACCCATTAGATATGCATGTGTGAGGTTTTGTATGCTTCAAAGGTTTCCTACCTTGTTGCGGTATGAAATGGTGGTAAAGGTGAGCTGCTAGCCTCCTTCTTCTCTTCTTAGCTAATCCTCCTCTTCAGGTCTTGATGGCTTCTCCTCCTCCTGGTCGTGGGGACCTTCTCACCTTGATGCACCTAATGTTTCCTTGTTCTTGAGGTCCCTAATCTCCTGGGGCTTGCTCCTCAATGGCTCCTGCTTTTTGCTCTATCTCTCTTTGCTCTCACTGGTGGTCTGTGCAGCGATTGCTACTGTTTTGCTAGACTATACTCGGCTGCCTTGGGCTGCTATTTGAACCAGTTCCTGCTGCCTAGGTCGGTTGAGCAATCCCCTAGACAAGGTTGGCCACCTCCTGCTTTGTTCAGTTGCCTTGTTCGGTAAGGAAATTGACCTTAGTCAATTCCTGAGGCTATTAGAATATTTCTACGGTGGATACTTGTTGCCTTGATCCATTTTATATTGAATGGCTGCTGGATAACTATTTCAAGTGATGCCTTATCCAATGTTTGCTTTATCTCAGATTTTTGTTTAATAAAACATTTTTCCTTTTCAAATAAAAACTTATGGAGGCAATTTAGCATAGGATAAACAAAATTATTTTTAAATATTCTTCTCACCTCTTTTATCCCTAATATAAAATATTAGGTTTGTCCGATGAGGGTCTTAGCCACATGACCCTCGGACATTTTCGAACCCAAATGTTTTACAAAACTATTTTTGAAAACTAAAAGTTATTTAGGTCATCGGCACTATTTTGCCCCCGCAGCTACTCCTGCGGACGTAGGCGGAACTGTGCCGATAAGACCACAAGTATTTAAAAATATCATTTTTGGAATTCTTTTACCTCCTACAGCAACGGCACGATTCCCAACGGTCTCGAGTGCCCATACTCGACGACCTCGGATGACCGCCTACATTCCCAAAGGGCTTCCCCCTTCGGCTCTTGGTGCTTCGCGACAGCTCAGGACTCGAAGACCCGAAGATCCAAGTCTTAGGGTTTAGATATTTGTATAGGTAGAATATCATGATGTAATTTTTATTCTTTTTCTTTTTCTTCATTCATTTGTAATAATGTTGGATCAAAATATTTGTACTATTTCTTTAATCAATAAAGCTTCAATTTCAATTATATTTATTTCCAATGCATATGAGTACGGAATGCCATGAGTAATGCAAATGACATACGAATGCACAAAAGATTTCCTCCCCCTCTCGACCTAACTCTCGACGTAGCTCGATAGGTTCGGATCAACTCAGCAGCGCGAGTTGCTCCACGACTTCCTCCTCACGCCTCTCTCGACTACGCTAGAATTAGGGTTCTCACAATGACCATGCCAACATCAGGTACTCTACAGCCCCGGGCTGCTCTTACCATTCTCACCCGAATCAAAATCCTCCTTCATTTTATTTGGGGTTTTGGTAAACATTTCTTTCGAAACAGTCACCTCGGAAAGCACATGCTATCCGAGGGTTTTATTTCCCATGTCCCAAGGGGGTTCGTATAAACCGAACAAAAATTTAGTTTTTAACTTTAACAGGTCTAAGCTAGGCTAATGCCTATAGCCTTATTACCCTTGTTGGTCGTAGGACAACCGACTAATATATCTAGGGTTACAAGGATCGGATATTCAGGCCTAAGTCATATGCAGCTAAAGGGTATAACTAGGTCTACATAAAATACTGTTGATATCCACATAGCATGCAAGTTTCGCAAAGAAAATACTTAATTTTCACACATATGGGATTCAACATGATCAAAGTGGGAATGCTTGCCTGGCCAAATTGGCTGGATCTCGGTTCTGAACTTGATACGATAATGGTCCGGGGTCCTTCGCGCGATATCTCGTAACGTCGTATCTACATGTCGGAAAGACAACGAATCAACGAGGCGGAGAAGAGCCAAACACACATTCTTAAGTTCTTGGAATATGTGTGTTGGACTTAAATTTTTATTAGAATCTTTAAAGAGATGGGATGGAACTGGGATGTTGAGAAGTTGGAGGGAAGTATGGAGCGCGAGAGGGGGTTTCGGAGGGAAGTCAGTATATATGGACTGTGTGGAGTTTTGTGGTTGTCAGGTGTTAAAAAGTGGGAATTTGAAGTAACGGAGTGGAAAAATGGAACCGTGTCATCGAGACGATCGAAACGGTATATAATAGTGTTCTTAGGGTTTCAGACCCGACGGGTCAGGCCCAGCCCACAAAATATTATTGGGCCCATCAGGGCCCTCAGATTGGGCTGGGTTAGATATGGGCTGTGACTGAATATGGGTCGGCTAGGGCTTGGACTTGGGCGTTGGGCATTAGGGTTAACAGGAAAATAAATTAAAAGAAAAGAATTCTATATCTAATGGGTTTGGCCCAATAGTGCCTAGAGCCGGCCCAAGGAGTGGCCGAGCCGGCCTGTGAGAGGGGGAAAACGAGTGGCTTGGCTCAGAACCGAGCCGTTTGAGGAAGGGCAGCTTGGAGCATCGGCTCGGCTCAATTCCAAATTGAGCCGGTGCAGATTTGGGGAAAAAGGGGAAAAACGGGGGCTGGTCTGCGGCATCAGGGAGGATGAATTCGACGCCTACGATGTTCGTCGAAGCTGGTGAAAGGCAGCTAAAGGATCCACAGGGAGCTAGGGTTCCACTTTCGGAAGAAAAGAGGGGCAGCTATAGGGGGATTTTGCTCGGCACCGATGAGGGGAGTCCGGATTCACCTCGCCGGAGATGATGAGGATGATGGCGGCGCGGTGGATCTCCGGTGATTTGGTGAGGCTCACCAGCGGCGGCGCTCGGGCTCAAGGTACAACTTACCAATGGCAGTGGCGGTTCTTTAAACGCATCACCGGTGCGGCTCCGTAGTGGCGGCGATGATGGCGTGCCCGGCGGCGGCGCTCGGGGCTAGGGGCGTGTTGGCGGTTGGGATAGCAGCTCCGGTGCTCGAGAATGGTTTGGAGGCAGTGGTGGGTCCCGCCGGCTGCAGCAACGGTCCTAGAGCTCCACGGCGGTGGCGACACACGCCTTCTCGGTTGTGGCGCTCGGCAGCTCGGTATTGGGAAGGCAGCTAGGTGCTCGGCATGATGGAAATGGAGGCGAGCTCCAGGAAGAAAGAAGTGCTGGTGGGGAAATAGCAGGGAGTGATGGGGAGCTCGGCTGTTCTCTTAACCCGATGTGAGGAAGAATTAAGGCTAGGAGCAAGCAAAGAGGAGGGAAGGAGGTAAGTGGCTTGTTCGGTAGAGCAATGGAAAGAGCAGATTGAGCTCGGCCTCAGGAGGAATGAGAGGAAGGGAGAGACGTGAGCTTGAGGGAAAGAGAATGGATGTTCGGGTATCTCGATTTTAGGAGGAGTGAAGGGTGTACTGGAGCTCAAGTATGAAGGTTGGGAAGAAGAGAATGGCAGCACGGGGGTGTATAGAGGAAAAAGGAGCTCAAACAGCTCAGGCTTGAGTTTGGAAAGATGGGAAGCTCGTGGGAAGAAGGAATAGGGAATGTGGGGAGGAGCTGCTCGACATTGGGGAAGGGAGTTAGGGAATGGGGATGAACAACTGAGGAATGGAGTTCGTGCTGATTTTTAAAGCAAGGAGAAGGAGTAGCAGGATAATAGACATGGGGGGGAGTTAAGGAGAGTAGATAGGTGGATAGCTGATGCTGCAGGGTGCAGTAAAAGTTGGGCACCGAATGCATACGTGGAAAGAATGGCCTAGTGCTGATCTTTAATGAGAGCAAATGAGAGACAAGCAGGGGAATAAGAATTGGGAAAAGAGAGGTGAGGTGGAGCAGTTCAGCTGGGTTTGGAAGGAAATAGGAGCAGCTCGAGGGTTACAGCAGGGAGCAGCTCAACACGCATTGGAGAAAGATAGAGTTATTACAAACTGCTGGTTGATGCTGTAGAACTACATGAGGAGGTGCTGAAAGATTAGGCACCGATTTCTGCTGGTTGTGCTGCTGTGTCCAGGAGGGAATAGTGTTAACTATTGCGCTCAGGTAGAAGAGAGAAAAGAGAGGGCAGGTGGCATGAGCAGCAGGAATAGAGGAAAAAGAGAAGGGGGGCCTGGCTGCTACGCTTGGCTGCTAGAACCAAGGAAAGAATCTACCAAGGGGTAAGGAACATGGCTGATATGGTTGCTGTGGCTGCGTAGGGTAATAAAGAGAGAAGGGAGTAAAGAGCAAGCGCTGGTTATTGTTGTTAACGTATAGCACAAATTTGGCACCGTTCGATGTGTTGGCAGGAAGCAGTGTAGCTATTTGGTCAGCATAGAGAGAATATTAATGAGCAGGCCATGCTAGAATTTATGGCACTTGTTTTGATCACCTAAACGTGATGAGTGCTTATGTGCAAGCTGGTGCATTCCTTAGCACGTTTGACAGATGTTCACGCGAAAGAATAGATTCTGGCTGGAGCAAGGGATTAGTGCCTCGTATATACTTTTATGCCTATGTGTCTTAGCAAAATTTTATTACACGAGACGGCTTGATCTAATTACATGCTGTAAAGTTAGCGAAGAAGGAGCTAAATCCCAAGTATTGACTTATTATGCCGCAAGTTTCTCGCATTTGAAAATAGTAGGTGACGATGAATTTCGTTGATTAGCCTTGTCTGCCTTAATATTAGAAGAATGTTTTTTCCCCTCGGACATCTTGATTGGAATAACGTCACCAGGGTCAGGTAGATCAGACAAGGGTAGAGGTGTCGAGCATTCAAGATTCTCGGAAAACAAGGACAAAGGAACTAGGGCTTTGGAATGGATTAGGGTTTGCGTATATGCGTATGTATAAAAGTAGTATATATGTGCACACCCGCAACATTCCGAAAAGGTTTGTGCCATATATATGCTCAATCTTGCAATGGTACCGCATGGTAGACGAACATACCCACATACACATGTGGGTACATGCATGTGGGAAATTGCAGGTGTGTATATGCGAATACGCAAGGGGCGAAGGTCGCCTTGCGTCGAGAGATACTAGGCGGAATTGGTGAAAAGATAAACACGATGGAAGTTTGAGCACATGTGTCAAGAAGGGGAGGAGATCACCCGGGGGGTTATATTAGACGATGTTAGTGTTGCAAAGTGACGACAAGGTTTTTAATTAGGTTTATTTAAGAGAGTGTTATTATTAGCGCAAAAAGTTTTTGTTGTCCCTAATTTTTGGGTTTTAGAAAATCGGGGTGTGACACAGCTGTAGGTGTATTAGCGGGTGTAACAATGGTGGACTTGTCCTCATCATCCCCCTTCTTGAATTGAAGTCGTCCTTGATGGTAGCTCATTGTTCTCACCCGAACATGGCTTTAAATCTGCAATGTTAAATGTGGGATTAACCCCGAATTCAACAGGTAGATCAACCTTGTATGCATTATCATCAATCTTTTCAAGCACTTTAAAAAGTCAATCAACACGAGACATTAATTTAGAATTGCGTAAATCAGGGAAGCGATATTTTGTCAAGTGTAACCAAACCAAATCACCTAGTTTAAAAGTAATATGCTTCCTATCCTGACTACCAACAAGTTTATATTTAGCATTCATGCGAGTTTAGTCCCCAATTTTGTCCATAACACTCTCTAAAAGTGGCTAAGAAATTTAGTGTCACGATCTAAAACAATTATATTTAGCATACCATGTAAAAGAACTACTTCACAAAAGAATAAATCAGCAATATGAGTAGCATCATCACTCTATGACAAGGTATTTGAGAATCTAACAACAATAAGTATGTCATCCCTCCCCCGTCATGTCTTAGGCAATCCTAAAAAAATCCATAGAAATATCATTCAAAGGAGTGTTAGGAACAGAAAGAGACATATACAAACCGTGCAAACTTAAGCGTGACTTAACTTTGTGGCATGTCGTGCAGCGAGCGACGTAACACTCCACATCCTGTCACAATTTCACCCAGAAGAAGTGAGTAGCTAGAGTGTCTTGCATCTTCTTAATGTCGAAATTTTCCATGAGTCCTCCTCTATGCGCCTCCTGTAACAACAAAAGACGAACGAAACTATTTGGGATGCATAGCTTGTTAGCGCAAAAACTAATATGTCATTAATGATGAACTTGTTCTAAGTCCTGCCTTCTCTGCGATTGAGCAATATATCTTTAAATCAGCATCATTAGCATATTTCTCTTTAATTGTTTTAAGTCCAAATATTTTGAAGTCAAGTTGAGATAACATAGTATAGCGTCTAGACAATGCATCGGCAATCACATTTTCTTTCCCTTTCTTGTGCTTAATGACATATGGAAAAGGTTCAACAAATTTTACCCATTTTACGTGTCTACGGTTCAACTTGCCTTTCTTCTAATGAGCTTTAGTGATTCATGATCAAAATGTATTACAAACTCTTTGGGCCATAAAAAATGTTGCCATGTTTCTAAAGTTTGAACTAGTGCATTTAGTTCTTTATCATAAGTTGAATAATTCAGACTAGGCTTATTGAGTTTTTCACTAAAGTAAGCTACGTGTTTGCCTTCTTGTAATAAAACACATCCAAGCCCTATGCCACTAGCATCATATTCGAACTCAAACATCTTATTAAAATGAGGAAGTTGCAGCAAGTGGGCATGTGTTAACTTATCTTTTAGCATCATGAAGGCTTCTTCTTGAGTCTCACTCCAAACAAAAGGTATATCGTTCTTTGTGAGCTCATTGAGCGGCGGAACGATGGTACTGAAATCTTTCATGAATTGCCGCTAAAACCCAGCGAGTCCAAAAAAAAACTCCGCATTTGTGTGACCGTTTTAGGACTCGACCAATTTTGTACTACCTCCACCTTGGCTTTATCTACTTCAATTCCCTGCGTCACAACATAGCCAAGAAAAGAGACTCGATCCATGAAAAAGGTATACTTTTCAATGTTACCAAATAAACGTGCATCACATAGAGCATTAAAAACAACATGTGAATGGTCTAGATGGTCCTTTAATGACTTGCTGTAAATTAAAATATCATCAAAATATACTATCACAAATCATCATATGAAAGCTCGCAAAACTTCGTTCATAGAGGGGGTAGACGTGCATCACATAGAGCATTAAAAACAACATGTGAATAGTCTAGATGCTCCTTTAATGACCTGATGTAAATTAAAATATCATCAAAGTATACTATCATAAATCATCTTATGAAAGCTCACAAAACTTCATTCATATAGGGGGTACGAGGGTTGTGGATAGTGATGCAGGTGGGGGCTGGACCACGGTACTCTTAAAAAGGCTATGGAGTCTTCTATCACTCCCTTGAGCCGCGATTCCCCCGGTCAGCGGCAGTAGCAACAGACACAAGCGTTGTCGGGTCCTGTCACGGGCCCCACGCTATCACGTGCCCACGCGCGACAGGTGGCCCGGCAGGCCTGCCACGTGCAACGTGTGCGTCATGGCACGACACAACCTTGTTGCTTAGTCCAGGCGCGATGGGCTACTATCGTGACCTGACTACACGGTAGCAAGTCTGTGCTGCCGAGTGTGTGGGGATGCATCCCCGTTGTGGGTCTGAGACGTGATTGGACCGGCGTTGCAAGTCAGATGTGTGATTGTGTCACGTGACGTCTGTCTATTTTTATTAAAGTAAGCCATGAAAAGCTAAAACCCCCAAAAATTCCATGTCGTACCAAGGCTACCTGGTTGCCTACCAAGCTGAAACACGAGATACCATGGCAACATTCAAGTGCAGTCGACATGGCCAACAGTCCATGGTACAGAGCTTTACCGTTGTTGCTCACAGCTGTGATATTCTGTGCTTTTCAAAAGCACGTCAGATGACATGGTGTTGCCGATTGTCTATCTTTTCCTTTGGCACTAATCATATCTATTCCAGAGCAACTTTTTGTCTAATTTCATATCAAATCTACTTTCAAGTCCTTTCGTCGACGCAACCTTCACTACAGTGCAATTTTTATTTGTCTCTTTCACTAATGCTCTCGTGTATCTCTTGCACAAGAGATGGCTAATTTGACAACTGGCATCAAATTGTTACATGCTGCTAGTTTTGTGAAACGGAGTCTATAGATGTTCTGAAATGACGTACACCTACAGCGTCAAACCCGGCGTGCTCCCCTAGGGTTTCTCTAGGGTTTATTTTCCTCTCGTGGCGGCGCACGGGAGTTCTTTGCGTTCTCAGAGTTCGCCTCGGATTCCAATCCTCGGTGCCTCTATATCTTTCTCCTGGTCGTGCATCCCTAGCGTACACCCAATCCCCTGCCGTGTGGTTCCCTCATGGCGTGTTCTTCGGGTGAGTCTACTATCGACGGCGGGACTAGCAGGCAAACGCTAGATGAGATGCTTCAACACCTGGATTTGCAAGGAGAAGAAGATGAAGCTTTTGAACTTGAAGAAGATTTGGAGGATCTGCATGCTGGAGCAAGATGGATGGAGGTTGCTAGGGTCTTTTTGCCAAAGACTTTTAGCCACACAACGTTCTTCAACAACATGAGATCGGCATGGCGCCTGGCAAAGGATGTAAAATTTCGTGCGATCAATCAGAACCTGTTTGTTACACAATTTCAATGTCTGGGAGATTGGGAGCATGTGATGGATGATGGCCCATGGCTATTTCAGGGAAGTGCAGTACTCCTGGAGGCGTATGATGGCTTCTCGTGGCTGTTTCAGGGAAGTGCAGTACTCCTGGAGGCGTATGATGGCTTCTCGGATTTGTCCGAGATCGTGTTAGATCGCATTGTGGTCTGGGCACGAATTTGTGCTGTTCCTGAGGGTATGCGCACTAAGAACATTGCGAAGCAATTTGGTCGAAGGCTGGGGGAGGTGGTACGTGTGGAGGATATGGGACGCATGCAAGGGAGCTATCTTCGCGTGCATGTGAAGTTAGATATCCATAAACCTCTGATCAGGGTGCTCAATGTCGTGCTTCAGAGAGGGGAGCCTCGAAAATCTTTTCCGATTCAATATGAGAAACTCCTGCACTTTTGCGGAGTATGTGGCATGATGGACCATGTTGTCAAGGAGTGTGGAGATGGGATTCATGAAGACGCTAAGTTGCAGTACGGGGACTAGCTTCTTGCTACGCCGGAGGGGCGCTTTGGGAGGGGACTTGGCAGAGGAGGAGGTATGTCAGGTCGGCCTGATGTCCGTGGGGCGGAGGGGATGGATACGTCTAATCGGGAGAAGGGCGTGCGGGGAGTGACTGATGATGAATTGAAAGATTCGGCTTCTAGTCCGATGAAGAACAAAGGCGTGGCAAAAGATTCGGCTTCTAGTCCGATGAAGAACACAGGTGTGGCAAAGCACCAACGGGTCACTGCGGTGAAAAAGAGATTGGCTATTGAGGGGGTTTCTGATTCACTCACAGTGTGGGCACCTACGTCTAGTAGGCAACCAAATCAAGTTAGCACGCTGGCTGCTCAATATGAACAAGCTCCGGGGGCCCAGAAGGATCCAGCGGATGATCTGCCTGAGTGTGGAAATCAGGAGATGAAGCAGCAAAAGAAGAGCAGTGATACCTTGTTAGCATCATCAATCAATGCACTATCGGCGGCCTCTCTCGAAGAGGACCGTCGGGCACAATGAGTATCCTATATTGGAACTGCCGAGGGGTGGGGCACCCCCGGATAGTTCGCGAACTCGTCTGTTTTGTGCAGACGTACAGGCCTAAGGTGGTGTTCATATCTGAAACCCGAAAGGATGGGGTGTTTGTTCGTAATCTGCGGTATAGACTGGGAAAGCGGAATTGCTTTACGGTGGACGGTGTTGGGAAAGGAGGGGGCGTGGCTCTCTTTTGGGAGGAGAGTGTATCGACCCGACTGTTATCTTATAACAACCGCCATATTGATGTGGTGTTTGCAGAAGGGCTGGGACCAAAGTGGCGGGGAACCTTTGTGTATGGGGAGCCAGTGTGCCGAGATAGACATTTTATGTGGTGGTTAATGAGACAAATAAGGGATAATAATGGTGCGCCTTGGTTGATGATTGGGGATTTCAATGAGGCTATGTGGCAGAGTGAACACTTTTCTCATTCACGGCGATCGGAACGCCAAATGTTGGTGTTCTAGGAGGCTCTCTCGTACTGCAACCTGTTTGATATTGGGTTTCTGGGAGAAGCATGGACGTACAATAATAAGCAAGCGGGAGATAGAAATGTTCGAGTTCGTCTGGACAGAGCAACGGCAACACGGGTGTGGTTTGCTATTTTTCCAGCGGCTACCCTTCGCCATCTGGTATCGTCAAGATCGGACCACTGTCCGCTGCTGCTGGAGTTAATCAAGGCGCCTGGGGGTCGGAAGAAAACCAGCTTTGCACGGTATGAAATATTCTGGGAAAGAGAGGAGTCGCTTCCGGGAGAAATTCAGTCAGCTTGGGAGAAACGTGGGCCCATTTGTAATCTGGGTGATGTAGGCTCTGGGCTGAGAGGTGTTATGAGTTCCCTGCAGGCATGGAGTGGGGATTGTATTGGGTCCATATCTAAAAAGCTCTCCTCGCTGCGAAGAACACTTGCTGAACAAAGAATGCTCCTGGATTTTGCCGAATGCCAGCGGCTAGAACGGGAGATGGTGTACAAGGAGGAACTTATGTGGATGCAGAGGTCCCGTATAAGTTGGTTAAAAGAAGGGGACAGGAATACGAGCTTCTTTCACCGTAAAGCTTCCTGGCGGTCAAAGAAGAATAACATAGTCAAGCTTCTTGCTTGTGATGGACGGATTGTTGATGATGCCAATGAGATGGAGGCACTGGCCTCGGACTTCATCCAAGTACTCTATTCAAGGGACAATGACGTAAATGCTGAGGATGTGATCAGCCTTATAACTCCGAAGGTCACCAGTGTCATGAACTCGGACTTGTGCAAGGACTTCTCTGATGATGAAATCTTTGATGCTTTGTTCCAAATTGGCCCATCCAAGGCGCCGGGACCGGATGGATTCCCGGCACGCTTCTTTCAACGGAATTGGGATATTCTCAAACCAGATATCATCAAAGCTGTGAAGTCTTTCTTCCGCGATAGGGTGATGCCGCATGGTGTAAATGATACAGTAATTGTTCTGATTCCGAAGAAGAAAAACCCGGAAAGCTTGAAGGATTTCTGGCCCATTAGCCTTTGTAATGTTATTTACAAGGTGGTGGCCAAATGTTTGGTTAACTGGCTTCACCCTATACTCTAGGATGTTATTTCCCCTACTCAAAGTGCTTTTATTCCGGGTAGGCTGATTTCTGACAATGCCTTGATTGCCTACGAATGTATCAACACGATCCAGAAGAGTGAAGGGGACAGGGGCTTGTTTTGTGCTTACAAGCTCGATTTGGCGAAGGCGTATGACCAAGTTGACTGGAGGGCTTTGGAGGGAATCATGTTGAAACTGGGTTTCCACTCTACTTGGGTACAGTGGATTATGGCCTCTGTGACTTATGTCCGCTACTCGGTGTGTTTTAACGAAAACTTAACAGAGGCCTTCTCGCCTTCGCGCGGTCTGCGGCAAGGAGACCCCCTGTCTCCGTACCTTTTTCTCTTTATTGTTGATGGGCTTTCCTGCTTACTGAACAAGGCAATTATGGAAGGAAGAATTCAGGAGCTAAAGATTACTCGCCGTGCTCTAGGTATTTCCCATCTATTGTTTGCCAATGACAGTTTACTGTTTTTCAAAGGCAATAAGGATCAAGCGCGAGAGGTCAAGCTGATTTTGAACAGCTATGAAAAAGCAACGGGGCAGCTGATTAGTGCTAGTAAGTGCTCTCTTTTATTCGGTGTGGGCTGCTCAGCTGTGGAACAGATTGAAGTCCGGTAGGAGCTTGGAGTTGACAGTTTGGATTTTGATGACAAGTATCTAGGGCTTCCTACTCCAGAGGGTGGCATGCAGGCAGGGAAGTTCAAGCCTTTAAAGGAAAGATTTGCTAAGCGATTCTTAGATTGGGCCGAGAAATATCTATCCAGTGGCGGCAAAGAAGTTCTTGTCAAGTCAGTGCTGCAGGCCTTGCCAACGTATGCAATGGGAGTTTTTAAACTCTCATATGGTTTATGTGAGGAGCTAGAACGCTTAATCCGGAATTTCTGATGGGGCGATGAGTACAACCGTAGGAAAGTGCACTGGATGGCTTGGGACAAACTCAAATTATCTAAATCTTACGGCAGCATGGGATTTCATGATCTGGCTTTGTTCAATCAAGCTCTGTTAGCTCGACAAGCTTGGCGATTAGTGCAATGTCCTGATAGCTTGTGCTCGAGATTGTCGAAAGCAAGATACTTCCCTAATGGTGATGTTCTGGACACGGTTTTCCCATCGAACTGTTCCCCGTCCTGGCAAGGGATCATGCATGGTCTTGACCTGTTAAAGAGAGGGATTATTTGGCGCGTGTGCTCCGGAACCAAGATTCGCATCTGGCGAGATAACTGGCTTCCCCGGCCGACCAACATGAAGGTAACTCAGTCTCGCACATGATCTAGGCTGAAGTGGGTCAGTCAGTTGATAAAACATGATGGCTCTTGGGATGAATCTTTGATCCGCCAATCGTTCCTAGCACACGACTGTGAGGTCAATCTGAGCATCCGATTACCATCTCGGCAGGACGAGGATTTTGTGGCTTGGCAAGGTGAGAAGAATGGGATGTTTACTGTCCGTAGTGCATATAGATTGGCCTTGACGCCTCAGATACAGGCTCTGTGCCCAAGTGAAGGGAGTTCGGCTTGGGACAGGTGGAGCATTTGGAATTTGATCTGGAAGGCGCTGGTTCCGCAAAAAATGAGGGTTTTTTTTCACACCCTGTTTTCAAGTACCCCCGATTTCCGAAAACCTAAACCCTAAGACGCGTATATGCGTATATGTTTCTTGACCAGGCTGTCATGCACATTTGGGATTTCAGTTTTTCTCGAAGCATATCATGTCATGGAAACACTCAAGATAGGTTGCACCGTCGTGCAACGAACCCAAGTCGCAATCTCATTATCGCATGTGCATAAAACCCTAAACCGGACACACGCACAATATACATATGCACATAACAAACGAAAACCCTAACGGCAATCCACCCATCTTTGTTCCCAACTCTCAAAGTATGGACCCTATTCTCCCCCATACCTCTTATCTACCGTGCCATCACTCGAAACCCTAAAACCTAATCTGCCACCCTATTCTTAATAAAAATTTTCCATCGGGCAGAAACCCTAAAATCCATATCACATGTGTTTTCTTCTATCCAAAAATTCTGAAAAAATTCCAGAGACCTCCTGGAATTATTCCTCGCTCATTTGTAAGAAAACCTTTGAGGGTCCAGCTCAAAATTTTTGATTACATTCAAATTTGAATTCTGGTCAGATTTCCATTTTGAACTGTAGCCCATATAAACCTAGCTCAAAAAAATTCCATAAAATTCCACAATACCTATCTCCATACTAGTAACTCAAATATGTAAAAACATGTACATGTCCAGTTCAAGTTTTTGCCAGGAACTCTGTCGAACACATTGCTCTATCCTTCTCTTCTCCATGAAATCAAAGTCCAACTCTCCTCCCTTTACCCCAAACTTTTACCAGAGTCTCTACTTCAGCCAAGAACCCTCCCCCACCCCTTTTCCTCCAGTGTAGGCCCCTAATCCACAGGGTTCAACCCTAGTGTCAGCTCATGCCGACATTGGCAAGCTCTTGGGCAACATTGCTCCACATGATTCCCATGTCAACTCTCTACTGAGTTTTCCTCTCTGGTCATCTCGGCACTGCGGACCTGCCCATCCACTTCCTCAACACGCCAGAGCATGCCTGTGCGCACGCGTGCCGGTCTGGACGCGCCCTAGCATTGTTCTGGACGCGCACCAGTGCACTGCGGTGCCGACCGCCGTTGACAACCACACGCCACTCGCAGTCCCATCGCTGGCCAGCCAATCCCGCACGCCTCAATGCTACTCTGGCCACCAGCAAGCTATGCGCGCTAAGGTATTGTCCTCGCACCCCCTCGACGTCGTGCACGGCAGTGTCCAGTGGCTATCGTCCAGCTGCCCCCATCGACCACCTATAAAGGGACACCGCGAGCACCTCAATCTTCGCACCTAGCTCCTTTCCACTCCTCTGGAGCTCCTGGACCAGCCAATTTCACCTAAGCCTTGCTCCTCCTTCGCTCCGGCCAAAACCCTCGCCGCCAATCACCGTAGCCACTCGGTCTGCAACGCCCACCTCAAACCAATTCACCCCCGCCACTGAATTCCCCTTCTCTTGCCGAGCTAAACCCGAGCCTCAATTCCTCTGATTATTAGCCACCGCCGTTTTCCCCAAAACCTCGCCAGACTCGCCACCGCAGCCCACCGGAGTTCACCCCGACCGGTGGCGCGCCCCATCCAACAGACAAGCAGGACCCACCAGGAAATACCCCCTCTCCCGAAACGGTAAGAGGGTGGTGTCGCTGCTAGGTGGGCCTGTCCTCCCGCCAGGCCCACCACAGAGTAAGTGGCGACGCCCTCGGTTCTTCCCCGTCTTCGTAGCTCGGAAAGTGTAAAGTCCCAGTGAAGAAGGCGTAAACCCAGAAAAAACCACTGGTTCTTTAATTCCAGAACTGGTTCTGATCTTGGTTCGGCCGATTCAGCACCAAATCGGCCGGTTTTTGAAAAACTTCCCAAATAGCTTAGGCTCCTAAAAATATTCTTCATTTTTTGGTTCAAACAAAATTTTAAAATTCAAATGTTTTATACAGGAACAGAGGATATATCATAGTCTCTTATTTCAAAATCCTTTTCAAAAATCTTTTGAACTTATAAACTTGATTCAAACCTTTTCAAAAATGTTTCCTAACTCTCTATTAAAATACCAAACCTCTGAACTCTTCCCCTAGGGTATAAAGCAAGTGTGTCGCAAGGAAAGATTTTATAAGGATCAAAAACCCTAATGCCATTAATCGCATGCAATAACGACAACAACTTTCCCTTTCCTCGGCATAATCCTGCAAGCATGGCATATGTTCCATATTGATTTTCCCTTCTGATACTTCCGTTTGTTTGGCTCTTATTGGCATTCTTTAAAACGTGTAGTTGACGGTGCGAGGTACGTTCATCAGGAAGAGCCAGAATCATCCCCGCGTCCGAAACAAGACTAGGAACTACCAGGCAAGCTCTCCACCCTTGATCATGTTGAATCCCAAGTTTACGAAATGATATTTCGTTTACGAAACATGCATGCTATGTTCTACGACTTGTTATTTTATGTAGTGAAGTTATGACCGATGCTTAGCAAACCCTAGTTCGACACTGAACTCCTTGTAGTCCTAAGGACTACGTATTTCGGAAATATTATCGGAAACCCAGGATAGTGTATGTATGTATCCAGCTTAGCCCTGCAGTAGTAAAATGTAGGTTTTCGAAAAAGAAGGAATACTCACATATTTCATGTGGTGAATATTTGAAAAGGGACCGTCGTGTCCGATGGCATATGAAGGTAGTATATCCATGGGTGGGATATTTGCCGAAAAAGGTTTTATGAAAACCAAAACAAAATGAAGAAGATTTTAATCCGGGTCGGAAATGAAGGGGGAAGCAGGAAGAATGTTATACGCGAGGTAATGCCCGGTGTGGTTCTCGTTGTCCGTTTACGGACATAGTGTGGAGTCCCTCTCGGATCACATAAGGACCGAATTTAAGTGCCGTTTGGCCAAATCTTACCATACGTCCACATGTCCTTTATGGGAAGGACTTGACCTACTACCCGGTCTGAGACTAGCATGAACCCGTAGGCAGTGTGAGGTGTGCCGATGAGGTTGTAGCCTCTGTAGAGAAAGCTCCCGTTGAAGCGGAGTCATGTTCGCCACAAAGTTGGAACACCAACCTCCTTGTAGCGATGTTACTGACTCAAGCTAGGTTTTGGATATGTCCTTCTGGCGGGTTTGTTGCTAGGTTTACTCCGGTGAAGAGTCTCGTTGTACTATCTCTGGTAGTATGCGGTGCACAGTATACCCAGAGTGACCTACATCTTGTGGGTAAAACCATACCACCTCTGCAGAGGATTAAAACTATTCGAATAGCCATGTCCACGGTCATGGATGAACTTGGTTGGGCCACACTATAGTAGATTGGATTTCAAAACCAAAAATAGGATACAGGCTTAAGGACGCGATCCACCGTGTTGGCAGAGTGGCATGGAAATTCCCCGTCGTAGTGGGAGGAGTGAAGAAGGGACTTCCCCGTTGAAGCGGGCAAACCCTATTATCCCCGTCGTAGCGGGTGAGCTTAAGACTCCCCGTTGAAGCGGGTGAATACCGGACTTTCCGTTGTAGCGGAAAGCACAGATATGAATCCCGTTGTAGCGGGAAGAATGATATAAACAGATGCTCGTCTCGCAATACTGTGACAATTTACGAAATTACTTTTAATATCTATTTACGTATTTCACATGCAAACTTACCTTCTCGCACAACATGAAATATAGGTTAGAGCCATTTCTTGAAATACCCCAGCATGCATTTATTTCTGAGTCAAACTCCCCGGTGGAAAGTTTGCGAGTACATTCAATGTACTCACCTGGCTTGTTGATGTGGCCAGACGAGGAGGAGTACCAGTCTGGAGATAGCGACAGTGACTTCGAGGCGTAGGGTTTCAACCCCCAGTCAGTTGCCTGTGGCTCGGCATACCGATATGTCATCTTCCACGTGTTTATTCTGCTGCAGTGTAAATTCGGCCGATAGGCCTGGTTTGTACCAATAAAGACCAAATATGGCTATTTGTGTAATGAACAATGTATCGCGTGACTTTGCTATCAAGTGCTTGTGTGTACTAGCCACTGATCATGGGACTAGTACGGTAAACACAGGGGTTTATCCGGCCTCAAAACCGGGTACGCCACAGTTTTCGGATGGCGCCTAGCTTCTGAGGGGCTTGCTACTCAGAGTAATCGGTGGCGGCGAAAGCTTTTTGCTGACCCTATGTGCCAGGTATGCGATCGAGCAGTGGAAGATGGTCATCATGCGGTGGCTTGGTGCACTAAGGCGAAGGCTTTGCGAGCTGAAATACGTAGACATTGGTGTCTGCCGGCGGAGGATCGATGGAAGTACATGGGACCGGAATGGCTGCTTTCTCTCCTTTGTAATGTCAGCGGCGATGAGGGAGGCAGAATCCTTATGCTCTTGTGGCGCGCTTGGCATATCAGGAATGATGTTGTGCATGGTGAAGGAAAGACTTTGGTCTCTGTATCGGTGAGCTTTCTGATAAACTATTGGTCGATGCTCTCTAGCGAGGTGCCTGCTACGGATGCAAAGGGGAAACAGGTGATTTTAGCTGGAGCTTTGCCGGCCTCTGCTACACAGCAGACGCCAGTTCCTTGGACGGCCCCTCCAGAGAGCTGGGCAAAATTGAATGTTGATGCTAGCTTTGTTGACGCTACGCGGCAAGCTAGCGCTGGAGTGATTATTTGGGACTGCAGGGGAGGGGTATTACTCTCGGCTTGGCGCTACTTTCGTTGTTGTTCCAGTGCCGGAGAAGCTGAAATGTTAGCTGGTCTTGAAGGTCTGCGTCTGGCCGTTGAATAGATTAATATGCCGCTAATCGTAGAGTCTGATTGTATGGAGGTGGTCGTCGCTCTTCTGTCCTCGGTGGAGGATCGTTCTGGTCTTCGTGATCTGCACCTGGAAACTAGAGGCTTGTTATCTTTGCTTCCTGAGGTTAATGTTCGGAAGGTGAAGAGGGAGAGCAACAGAGTAGCGCATGAATTAGCTCAGTTCGCGAGAAGGAATATGCATTCTACGGTGTGGCGGCTCTCAGCCCCTTTATGTATTCAGGAGCTGCTCTTATCGGATTGTAATGCTATGTCAACTCGTTAATAAAGCTCTCCCTTTATACGCAAAAAAAAATGACGTACACCTAGCTAATCGAAGTCCCCTGTGACTGCATGACTAGTAGATATTATGATGCACGGTGTTTGTAATATATTTTTTATCACTCCAGAAATATAGCTGTATCTCAATTGTAAGAGTTTTTGTATATGTTTAGTAATCACTGAGCCACTAAAATAAGCGTTGTAGATTGTTTTCTTTTCTAGCATGTAAGACTGAACGTAGAAACTCTTCTTAAGCTTTTTTTGATTATGCAAAAGATTCTGTTTCCATCAACTTACGAGTTGCAGCCAACCTCAAGAAGAAGAAGAAAGAACTCGCAACTTCCACAGCTTGGTGCCAAAGATTGACGCATGCGTAAATCCATAGATAATCCAATGATAGTAATACGCTCCAAATAACATGTCCATTCATCCCCTCTGGTCTCTCCTCTTTTCCCGCTATTGGACCGTTCTTAGCCCATGATGCTCACTAACCATGCATGCACGATGCTAACGTCGACATCAGATGGACTTTCACCCGCAATCTTTCCCTCTACCCATCTGTTGCTACCTGAGCTGACCAGTTGTATCCTATCCAACAAGGAGGGGGCAACAAAAGTTGGGCATGAGCAGAAGACACCACGACCAGTCCGCATCCACCGCAATTTCTAGCTCCTACAAAAGCGTGGACTAGAAGAACACCAGAGCACCAAGCCAGCAAGCCCAGAATGCAGCAGCTCTGAAAACAACAGATGCAGGAGGCGCACGATCGACCTGGATCCAGTGATAGCTTATCACTTTTGGCCCTATTCACGTGTTCTCTTGTCCGTGGTAGGCGCGAGGAACGGATACCTTTCGGTAGAAAAGCAGGCGACGACAAGAAACGAAAGCTGTCGCTTGACTGCAAACTGCAAAGACCTGTCCATACTGGTAGCATACGTCACACGGCTCGTCTCACGCTTCTCGCCTTGGTGCTGTCTCTGTGAACCAATGTCCCATGTTTGGATTTTGTGTGAGATTCATTGTACGGTGATGTTTACACGACCGATCGAGCTGACTATTTTTATACGAAGTTGGCAATAGTATGTGTGTTCGATTTGACTTTGGACTTCACAGTGCAGACTTCTACACCCTACAGGCCTACATATACACCGCCCTGTGGCGTGAGCTGTGGCGCAAATAGGCAAGAATCTTAGCTAACCTTTGGACGTAAGTGCATATACTTAGCTAACCTTTGTACGTACGTGCATATACTATTTGCTAAGATAACCTAACGGATAGATACGTGTGCAGTGACTCGGCAAGGGTAGTATTTTCTCAAGGGTGAGTGCATGGCATGTGTGCGCATCTTCTTAAACCGGTAGATTTTGTTAATGATATGCAGCTGTACCGTGTAGTAGTATGCATGTGAGTTTCAACAGAAAGGTTTGGATACGCACACTTTGATTGAGATGCATGCAACTTACTTTTCGTTAACTGCTATATATAGTAGTACTGAAACGGAGGGATTGCTCTGCGATCAGCAGTGCTGGCGTTGAAGACCATGCATATTTTACATGCATTGGCCCTAGGAAAAACGAACAGCAAGGTGAAAACTCTAGAAAATGCAAGTCATAACGAGCGTGCTTGCGTACTTATCATGTTGATGTGGGGTTTGATTTCTGATCGACGACAAATCCCGTAATTTTGACAAGGACGTGCCAACCTTAATTAGACGGCACGAGGAGCACACCATGGAAAACCAAGGAAAGCATAAGATCTTGTGCATCCGTACTGGTTAGGTCGCAGTGCCACTCAGTCACAGATCGCACCAGCATCCACAGTGACGCGCTTTAATTCCGTGTCGTCGGATCCCATGTTTAGGTACGACTACGACATTGCGTCCAGATCGGCCTGTCGAAAAGATAAAACGAACACCTAAATTTCACGGGCTCACCGTAAACTTAGGCTTTATGAGATCTTCCCATGGCCTAAGGTAAGCAAGTTCAGCAAGCAATTGATAAGCAAATGACAAGACCTCAACTTGCGAGTAGAAAAATCTATCGCCTGTGCAAACATGGGAGGGTAGCTACTGGCCGGGGATCACCAGGCCAAGGCTGCCAAGGAAATTCAAATCAAATTGAAGTTGATTTCTTGTTTTCTTTACATTAGCATCGAGGGATACTCTAATTTTATACGTCCGTCAATCAAGAAAAACTATAGTTACGTGCTGGCGTGAAATAAGTAATGAGAGAAAAGAAACAACTAACTTTCCTTCTATGCCAGGGCCAGCTACAACCCGTGGCTCGTGGGGAGTATAAATTTTACATTGGTTTCTAAGTTTTTCCATAGATTTTAAACTACATGAGAGGGTTTTGCAAAGAAGCTCTCGGACATCTCAGCCGACCCCACAGCCCACAACTTCAATGTGGCACTGCCACTCTTCAACACGTAAGCAAATTTATAAAACTTTTAAGTAACTGTGGCAGTGTCAAAGACATTTCTCTGCAGATCTTGATCGAACGGCCGAGAAAGAAATCCCCGTGCTCATGCATGAACAAGCGTGCGCTGCACCGTTACTTTTGTGTGGCTAGGCCGGCCCGAGCCGTACCCGGCTCACAGGATCTAAGCTTTGTCCGTGAAAGGGGTCCAGAAAACAGCTGGCGCGGCCCCATGCACGCTGCCACATGTGTCGGCCGGCTCCCCTTTCCCCGCAGGAGAAAACCAAGAGAGTCACCAGCACCCCGACTCCCTCCCTCACTGCTGCCACTGCGCCCCCTCCTCCCGACGTCCATATATACACGGCCGCGCGTCCCCGCACACCGAAAACACACATCCGTTCCTTTTCCTTCCCATCTCCGTCCCCGGCGATCGCCAACCTGCTCGCGTGCTCTGTTCTGTTAAATGTCTGGAGGCCTGGCCGGCGTCGTCGAGGTGTCGTTCGGGCTAGAGGTGGCAGTGGCTCCCGTCGTCGTCGTCATCGCCTCCGCGGTGGTTTGCTTCCTGAAGCAGTTGTCGTCCCCGTCGCCGGAGAAGGAGCTGCGCTCTTGCACCGGAGGGTTCATTAACGAAGGTATATATGGTACTTGTGTGCATGCATGATCGATGTTGTCCGTGTTACGGTGCGTTGCGTGTATCAGCTCTTGTATCGTCGTTTCGATCGGGTCGTTTCACACATTTTTGTAATGGGCGGACTAGAGATTCGGACGGTGGTATGCGTTAGAAGTTAAGAACAGAACTCTGTTCACAACTCTAGAGGACTCGCGTCCCATGCATGTACCACCCTCGGGGTCTTATATCTATCCGCGATAAGTAGTCTTACGATAAGATAGCATACTAGTATGGTTCTATGCAGAGATCAGACTTACGATAAGCGCGCCACCATCTCTATTTGGTCGACATATTTTTCTAGTTCCAAATAAAGGGCGATATGTTTTTGCTTATTTGGCAATGGTTGGTTCATTCAATGATTCATCCCTGACATGAAGTATACTCGCAGGTTAAATATTGCTGCCTTTCAAGGCTCCCACAAAGAAAAACAGAAGAACTTCAAGTTCAAGAACCAGCAGGATTGAATAAAGCAAACAAGGTATCATGTGGGACACGTCTCCGCCAACACACAGGCGCTACTAATATAATATACGCTAATAGAGTATATACTCAACGAAAATGAGAAACATTTCAGATCAAAACAAGTACTGATAAGCAGTACTGCATCTACGCTGCAAACGACAGGGCGCAACATGCAGTAGACGTATGTAGGGAATTAGAACAAAATATGTTATAATACAGTTCTTCTTGAACAGCCCAGTCCGTATGACCATGTGAATAAACATGAACACAATTCCGGCTATTTTTGCATCGAGTATAGGAACAGCTAAAAAAATGAGAGTACAACTCCTTATTCTTTAGTTTTCTAAATTACTTTCTGAACTGTTGATGTAACAGAGGAAAAGGCGAAGGTCGAAAAATTCACTGAACAAGGTGATGGCTCCAAGCACTGTCGACTCGAAGTGCATATCTCCCACCACTGAAGATGGGTCAATGGACAGACGAGGAAACCCAGCAGTTAAAGCACGATCTGGGAAATGGAAATCTTCCATCCTGCTGCTAGGTAAAGCCATGTCTTTTTTTCTTTTTTTGCGACGCATGCTTTATTTGATTTTGCTCTTCGTATGCCACAAATCAACTATTGGTGAAGTGCTTTTCTTGGAACAAACAATATGAAATTATCTTGTAACTGCCTGCATTAAATACTTTGTGGTTCAGTTTATTAAAAAAACTGTAACAAAACAATGAATTCAATAGTGCAATTCATTTCCGCATGGCTTGTCATTTGCAAGCATATCCCAACGTACTGTTTGAGTTGAGTGCAGTTCAGAGTTCAGACTCCCAGTAACCCTCCAACAAGCATCCTTGGAGAGCTCGTAGTTGCATGGCAGCCAACTCTGATCCACTATTGGAAAAGCAATACTGTACTCTCTTCAGGTTTTCCACTATGTTTTTTGCCCTCTCATTCTGATTTACTCGATCTGCATGGGCAATAACACGCTAACACTTTGCTTATTCTAAACCTGACTAAACCCAAACTTCACAAGGCTGGTTGCTGTGGTGTTATCTTGATTCTGTTTTCCTCAAACTGCTATGAATTGGATCGATAATTTCTGTTCGCCGGTGCAGTCAACTATGGACTCGTAACCTGCGCCTTCTTCGGCGTCGGGGTGAACCTCGTGGTGTTCCTCCGTAGGGTGCTCCACCAGGACAACGCGGAGGCAGCCAACAACATCAGCAAGTGGACCGGAACCGTCTACATCTTCTCGCTCATCGGCGCGTTCATGAGCGACTCCTACTGGGGCCGCTACATCACATGCGCGATCTTCCAGATGATATATGTAACGGTACGCTCAATTGGAGAGATGTTAACCGATCATACGAGCTTATTTGTTTCTGGATCGATTTCTCACTAAAATATGTGTGTGTGTTGTTCTGATTCTAACAGGGTCTCGTCATACTGTCACTCGCGTCGTGGTTCCTGCTGGTGAAACCCACCGGCTGCGGCGACGTCGAGACGCAATGCGACCCGCCGTCGACGGCCGGCGTCGCGCTATTCTACCTGTCGACCTACATGATCGCGTTCGGCAATGGAGGCTACCAGCCTTCCATCGCGACGTTCGGGTCGGACCAGTTCGACGAGACGGACCCGAGCGAGGCGCGCTCCAAGGTCGCCTTCTTCAGCTATTTCTACCTGGCGCTCAACGTCGGGTCCCTCTTCTCCAACACGGTGCTGGTGTACTACGAGGACTCGGGGCAGTGGGTCATGGGGTTTTGGGTCTCGGCGGCCGCCGCGGCGCTGGCCCTCGTGCTCTTCTTGCTCGGCACGCCTAACTACCGCTACTTCAAGCCGAGCGGCAACCCGCTGACCCGCATTGCGCAGGTGTTCGTCGCCGCACTCCGCAAGTGGCAAGCTGAGGTGCCCCGCGGCGAGTTACTCCACGAGGTGGACGGCGACGAGTCTAAGACTTCTGGCATTCGAAAGATCCTGCACAGCGACCAACTCAGGTCAAGATCTCTCTCGAACAATTAGTGATATTTTGTCTTAATTTAGTCAAGCGTCAGATTGTTAAGAGCGTTGAGTTGGGATGTCTAATTAATCTGCATTCGTGGCGTGTGTTGGTGTGCAGGTATCTTGACAAGGCTGCAACGATCACCGAAGAGGACTACTGCGAGCCGGAGAACATGAAGAACCCGTGGAGGCTCTGCACGGTGACGCAGGTGGAGGAAGTGAAGTGCATCCTCAAGATGCTGCCCATCTGGCTGTGCACCATCGTCTACTCGGTGGTGTTCACCCAGATGGCGTCGCTGTTCGTGGAGCAGGGCACCACCATGAACACCAACATCGGGTCGTTCCACGTGCCAGCCGCCAGCATGTCGGTGTTCGACATCCTCAGCGTGCTGGCGTTCATCGCCATCTACCGGCGCGTGCTGGTGCCCGTCATGGGGAGGCTGTCCGGAAACCCCCAGGGGCTGACCGAGCTGCAGCGCATGGGGGTCGGGCTCGTCGTCGGCATGGCGGCGATGGTGGTGGCGGGCGTCGTCGAGGTCGAGCGGCTGAAGCGGGTGGCCGAGCCGGACCAGCCGAGCTCCCTGAGCGTGCTGTGGCAGGTGCCGCAGTACGCGCTGATCGGCGCATCGGAGGTGTTCATGTACGTGGGACAGCTGGAGTTCTTCAACGGGCAGGCGCCAGACGGCGTCAAGAGCTTCGGCAGCTCCCTGTGCATGGCGTCCATCTCGCTCGGGAACTACGTGAGCATCATGCTGGTGAGCGTGGTCACCAGCCTCACCGCCGGGGAGAGGCGTCCCGGATGGATCCCCGGAAACCTCAACTCCGGCCACCTCGACAGGTTCTACTTCCTCCTCGCCGCGCTCTCGCTCGTCGACCTCGCCGTGTACGTGGGCTGCGCGATGTGGTACAAGGGCATCGAGATCGACAACAGCGAGAAGAAGGGCAAGGTGCCTGCGCATGTCTAGGGCTTTCAGGCCTTCATGTGTTCGATCCTGTTTATATCCTTAGTGGGCTTGCGATTGCCTCAGCATACGCACTGGGCTGGCAATTGACTTTCCCGCAGTAGTAATAATGAGAACTTGCATGTTCCATGTAACCATCTCCTGGTTGTTGGATAGGGCCGATGTTGTTTCTCTGTACCCGGTTCAACTCTAAGAGTCTTTAGCCCATGCCATGTAATTTCTTGTAGAATGCTTTCGCATGTATGGATGTGGCATGAACAATCAACTTCTGAATTTCGGTATCAAATGGAAGCAAGTTACTGAATCCATGCTGGAGTTAACAGCTATTGACTTGAGCCCAGAAAAGTTCAATTTACCGCAGCTCGTTGTCGTTACATGTAGACTGCAGCTGCGTCGTTGAGGTTGCCAAGCGCGAGTGGAGTCCAGCCATCACCGCGGTTCTCTGCCCGTACGCGCGCAGCCGTGCGGCAAGCCAACACGGCTGGTGCGCACGTGGCCGCCGCGCGCGGCGCCGACTGCGTGAACGCACGCAGCGCCGTTCGTTGCCGTGCACTTGTCACACCACTCCCCCCCACGCGTCGTGGCCATTGATGACACGTACAGAGCATCTTGCCATCCGTCAGTCCGGTAGTTTCAATACGCGCGGCGCCAAGGCTGGTTCGCTTCGGGTGTTTGGCGCCATTGCCTAGTTCCCTGGTACTTGTAGTGTTGCAGAAGTGTGTGTCTGCTACTCAGTCCGATGTTCTTGTCGCACTCATGTGACGCACCGACTGCGCTCGGGGTGTTTCAGTGTTTCACCCCTTTTTTTTTAAAGAAAACACCCAAAGGCATTTTCATATCTATTTCTGAACAGAGTTAAGGAAACAAGCAAAAAGGTCCCTGATCAAACAGAAAATTACATAGAAACCCCTAGGGCCGTCTTCTTCGCTGCTCTGGTGAACGCCGCTGGCGATGGGGCCGAAACGGCGCTGCAGCGCCGCCCGAAGGAAGCAACCCGCTGACCCTCCGGCGTTGGCTTCCCCCACAGGATCTTCGATGGGACACATGGTCCGTTGTAGAGCCGCGATAGCCGTCCGCCCCGGAAGGCGGATCTTGGACGATGAAGGGACGTCGGCCGGGGCATCGCCCCTAGGAAGGCGGGGCAAGAAAGCCGCAACGCCGCGCCGGCCGGCTGGTCGCAACACATCAGGAGAAACGCAGATCAGAACCGAGACCACCCGGGCACCACCTGCAACAAACCAAAAGCAAAGAAGAAGAAGCAAAAGGACCGCCAGCATCTGATGAGAAGCGGCGGAAGGGAAACTCCACAAGCTTCCCGCCGGAGCCGAGAACAGCGCCGCCGGAACGGGGACGAAGCCGGGAGACCAAAAGTCCCGACGAAAACGACGCCACCAGCCTCGCCATTTCCGCCACGGGAACAAAACCTAGAGGACTAGGACCAAATCCCCACCCGCCAGCTAGGAAACGCCGACCGCCGCGCCTCCGAACAGGCCACCAAGGCCATCGGAGCCGGGACGGACCGGCGCACTCGCCAGCGGGAGGGCAAAATAAGGAATCGCCGCCGGGACGCCTCCTTTGCACTGTAGCAGGGGAAAGGGGAAAGTTGGACGTTTGAAGTTCAGCTACGGGTGCAAGGGCTGCATGTTGGATACTTTTGGTTCATTGCCAGCAGCCATGATACTTTTGGTTCATTGCCAGCAGCCATGATCTACGTGCGACACGTCAGACGCCTCTTTTGTTTTATTTTTTCTTGTCTTCTTCCATGGACAAGATAATATGATTAAAATTCAAGGATTTGTTATTTATAAATTATTTGAGAAATTTATTATTTCTCGGTCAACTGAGTTGCATGCATATTATCAAGTTTATAGTTATTTTTTTTATGTAACTCTAGGTCTAGAAATACGTAATTATTCAATTGTACATATGTGAACTTATAGTTACACACAATTTCTAAAATATGCAACTGCTCAATTAACTGTTAGATGAGAAATCAATGTTTAAGACCATCAGCTTAGAAATAATAATCCCTCAATCAATCAAGAAATAGACGCTCTCTAAAATTTACATAGATAAACAAAATGGGAGGAGGTGGGGAGGGGGAGAGAGAACAGAATACAAGGGGCTGCCCAAATTACCTTAGGTGACGTAGCACAGAAAAGCCCGAAGTAACAATGAAAATCTCCAGGCCCGTTAAGGGTTTGTTTGGATACACTCTGATCCGAACCAGTTTCATCGAATTGGAAGGATTTTAATTCATATTCTCTCTATATAAAGGGATTTAATCGGATCAGAGTATATCGAAACAAGCCCTAAGTGATTAGCACCCCAAAACAAAACTTAAAGAGTCCAGGTATCGCAGTGCATAATACTTGTATAAGCGTAGTTTACAAATGACGGATGGCAGTGAATTAACTGTCGCGTACACTTGAAAACATCAAAGTGCTGTACAACCTTGACTGGAAGTAATATCGAATTAAATGTGTGGTCTCCCTTTCCCACAGGAGACTGAACTGTTGCTGAGATGTAATTGCTATCACGTCAATAGTTCCGCTAAAATGAATCCGCACATGTCATTTCTTGCGAACCTGTACATCAGTCGACCCGGACGCAGTTGCCAGCAAGGAGTTTCTTAGCATTGATACACTTTCGTACAAGTAGATACCCCGTCCGTTTTAAAATGGAAGGATTTTCTGATTTTACACAGTTTGTAACATACAACTTTAATTATTATTCTTTGAATAAATATGTAAGTCAAATATTATAAAAATTATATTGTGAAACAATTTTTAATAACAAAACTGATAGTAATATTTACATCTAACCAACCTAATTCGTTTTTAATTAATTAGTGATTAAAAATAAAAAAAATTAATTACATACTTTTGAAAAGGACTTGTACTTTTAAAACGAAGGGAGTGTATAGCAACACGTCCCGCTGCTGCTGTCAGTATCGTTTTGTTTTTCCAAGGAGCCTACGTACTGAATCACTGATGCAGCTACTGAACTTTTTCGTACAAGTAGATACCCCGTCCGTTTTAAAATGGAAGGATTTTCTGATTTTACACAGTTTGCAACATGCAACTTTAATTATTATTATTTGAATAAATATATAAGTGAAATATTATAAAAAAATTATATTGTGAAACAATTTTTAATAACAAAACTGATAGTAATATTTACATCTAACTAACCTAATTCGTTTTTAATTAATTAGTGATTAAAAATAAAAAATTAATTACATACTTTTGAAAAGGACTTGTACTTTTAAAACGAAGGGAGTGAATAGCAACACGTCCCGCTGCTGCTGTCAGTATCAGAGTTCAGAAGAGATGGCAAGAAACTGTAAACATGATTGGAACGGAAACCCGCCATAGAAATTTTGTAAAACATGTTTGGAACAAAAACCAGCAAAAATAATTTGTCGCAATTGTTTTTTTTGCCAAAAATTCTACAATTGATCTATGGACAACATGAGAGCATTTCTTTCAGCACAGACTGGAACACTTTGATCAGCTACATGTCGGCAAAATAAAGGGAAGCAGTTCAGGAAAAAGGAAACAAATGGGACCCGTGTAAAATTTCCCCCGAAAGCTAGGACTAGACACTCAACGTGTCTCGGTCAGTCCTATCATACAGACCTATGCACGGTACGTCGATGCGATAGGATGATCCGTGCATGCGCTCGGTTGAAACAGGCGTACCAAACCCCGTTCCCACCAACCTCCCACCCCCCCCTCCCTCCCCCCTCCCCCCTCCCCCCTCCCCCAAAAAAAGCTAGTTACTTAGGGGGTGTTTGGTTGGGCTTTTCAATAGCTTTTCACTGGAAAAAGCTGCAGCCTAACCAAACGGTCAGCTTTTCAGCAGCTTTTGCCAACGATAGCTGTGGACTTTGCAGTGCAAATTCAGCTGTTTGGAAAAGCTACTTTCTGCCAGCTTTTTACAATATGCTGAACCTTCAGTGCTCATTTTCCAAAATGTTGTAGATTGTTTGGATCAACCAAAAGCTATATGTTCACTTTCCCACAGCCACAACAGTTTTTCCAAACAGCCAGCTAACAGCAGTTTTGTCAACAGCCACAGCTCAACCAAACATGCCCTTATTAGGACTTCTGATCACTCGAAAACACGGTTCGTCTGCGGTCATCTAAAAATAAATCCGTCTCAAACCGTGCTAAATTGAACAAATTTCGTACTGTTGGGGATACCTAGTTAATTAATTAACCTAACATGGGCAGATCGATCAGGATATTTGCATACGATCGATCCCCCTGCCATTAACTGTATAGACGCTCATCTCTCTACCTGTTTTAGCTAGCTGATCAAGATGAATTCTTTTATGTCTTTTTAGCAGGCATCCACGGACAGATCAGAATAAGCCAAAAATTCACGAAAGTTGCATGCAGAGCACAAGAGAATCTCCGCACGTAGCACACTGCACGCCCTGCTACATAATCACTGCATCTTGTAACACGAATTGGCAAATTCATGGATCATGTATTACAAGCTGTATATAGCAACTTAAGGACACGCAAGTTGCTGCGAATATACTATGATGAATAAAATCAGATCGAGAAGCACATTTAATACTCGGCGAGGCGTCCTGCTTTCAAATATAATATCTCCACCATACATGGAGTTTATGTCGAGGAAGTAGCCTGAGTCAAATCACGCATATCCATCATTGGAGGGGGGAAATTGATCAATGTATGAGAATTTTTCGCATCGCCGTATCTTATCGCAGGATATTCTAATTACGTGGCCATGGCCCATGGCGTTCCGACGATCGGATCATGCGCAAGCTGTACGGATTACCCAAAGGGCAAAGAAATCAAGATGAAGTCGCCATTTGATTAATTGATCACACAGAAATTGGACTCGCTGAGAGAGATCTGTGCGATGCATTTCAGGACACGCCATCACGTGCTGGCGGGTTGCCATCACATGAAGGCATGGACTTGGGTCGCGTCCATGGGAACCACAAAGAGTAAACTATCAAGCTCTCAGCGAGTGCACAAGTAAACTTCTCGCACAGATATTTTTAGTTAATTTGATGCAGGACTAGTGCACAAGTAAACCGACCATATCTGCTACGTACGATCAGGCGCATATCATATACTTCAATTAGACGAGTTAGTTGCACAAATCTAATCACACGCACAGGCGCACAGCGATATGTGTCGAGAAGTTTGAGATAGTAGAGAAATCTCACGAAAAGTTCTTTTTAAAAGGAAATCTCACAAAAGAAAAGACCGGCCTGGCCCATTTCCCCCCACTAAACCACGAATAAAAATAGCATGCATTTCACAGAAGGCCTCAGTCGACTGACAAAGACGCTGCTATATATATATCTCCTGTCAATCCCCCCGGTTTTAGTTGACGCGCTCCTCTCTCTCGGATGGAGGCAACGGACGGCTCACGGCCCGCGCTGCGAGATCCGGGTCACAGCCCCTACAGCGCGCGAAACAAAGGGCGACACGTGTACGGGACCGGATTTCCAGCCTCCGACGTGGGTTAGTGCGCCCCATCAGGGCCTCCGGGCCCACGCGCCAGAGGGTGCGCCCCAGGGGACGGGGTGCTTTTAAATAGCGCCCCCCACCGGTGGACTCGGAGGCGGCCTCCCCCCCACCCCCCACCCCCGCATAAACAACTCGTTCCTCAAGAAGAGGAGCAAAAGGGCAGAGGCGAGGGAGCCGAGGGAAGGGTGCGTGTGCGGTGTCCGCTCGATCTGCCCCCCTTCCACCATCCTCATCAGGTACCGGCATTAGCCTCCCGTAATTCCTTCTTGTATAATTGTTTCGTAGATTCATATAGTTCGTTGTGAATTCGTGTCGAATCTGCTTAATCCGGGGGCAAACGGTCTGTGGCCGTCGCCGGGCCCGCCGTCGCTGCATTCGGCCGAGCTCGTTTTCGATCTCACTACCGTGGCGCCGGGTATCTGTGGGGACTTTTTATATGGGTTGTCGCAAAGAGATTTAAACGTGGATTCTGTTGCATTCTTCATCAGATCTATAGGATTTTGTGGCGGGTGATAACCAGATATTTCCGTATGTCTCTGGTCCGTAATCTCTGGTCGTCTGCCGTTGCCACTCATTTTAGGTTCCGTATGCCTCTGGGGACCTTTTGTCACAGCCTTTTCGGCAATTCACATTAATTTCGCTGGGAAAGCTGCTACCTTTACATCATTTTATCCCCCAAGGCTGCCTCTTCCTTACGGCTACGGCTACTTTATGATTTTAGGTCCCTCCATGTATTTTTTTTTCTTGACACAAGATGCAAGCCCCCGATTTTCATTACTAAAACATAATTACAAGGTCCCTCCAGGTTGGGATTCAACTGTAACAATGCTTTTGCTCTTAATTTCCAGTTTTCTTCTTCTTATTACGAGTACCCAGGGGGTGATGATGGCACACACTAATTGACCTTTGAGAACAAAATAATCATTTCAAAGAGGCAAGTTGTCGCCGTGGTCGTTGTTGCTGGCATAAAAAAAAATATCAAGCCGGCGGAGGCATACGCGTCTCGTGCTCCAGTGGATTGGATTACTAACATAAGAAAAAAGAAAAGAAAGTTAGGCCATTCCTTTCACGTCTCACTCGCGCTGCGCTAGTCGGCGGCGGCGGCTGCTGCTCGTGCGGGTGTTGTTGTTCATGCCCTAGAAAAAAGGCATCGTGATTCACGAGGCGCCACCGTCAGATTCCGTTCCCGGCGCTTGGACGGTGGCGATTGTCCCTTCAATTTCATGCCTGGCGTCTGACCACGGGTGTGTCACAGCCTGCAAAGTCGGCAGGGTGGCCCCGAAACCCAGGCCAGACGAAGAATACAAGATGGTCTGTGAACCTGTTTCACCCATTTTTATCTCCCCCGTTTCCAGCCGTAGATAACTTAGCTGGACATGCACAAATGTATAAAGGCGCATGAAGATCAGCAGATCTGGCTCTCGGTGCGGTGAGATTCTCCACTGCAAGTGCAAGGGCTGGCTTGGCTGGTCCTCCATTTCTGCTTGGATCTGTACACTTCCAACTTGGATAGCAACTCTGTGGCCGTACTAACGTCTACGTGTAGGCGACCGTGGTAGCCGCATGTGCTGGCAGTGCCGCTCCCTACTCTCTGGTCCTCCAAGGCTTCAATTACAAAACCAGCAGTCCTAATCAACGTACAGTCGCCTTAATCAGAATTAATGCCCCGAATCAGTACAGCCCAACTTCACAATCCATTATTAATCCACATATCCGTAGGGGCTGTCTCGTGCTTTGGCCGTGGTAGCAAGGCTGCGTTCCTTTTCAAGCGAGAAGGAAGCCCGTGTCGTTTAAGCCAAGGGAAACGGCGTCCGCATCCACCTACTGGCCGGATGAAGATTTCTTGTGTATAACGTGGTAATCACGTGCATCACACCTAGTTTTGCCCCTGTTCCTTGCTCTCAGGCACTGTTCCACTGAAACTTGGGATGTCTTATATTTGACCGTCCAATGTGTGGTAGGATTTGACGGCCTTATCATATCAGAGATATATACTGGCTCGAATTTCCCAAACCTGAGATCAATTTCTTTTTGCGCGCATCGTCTCTGCCGTGTGCTTCTCCCCCTAGTCTTCAGTGTTTCAGACTACATGGACAAAACAACCATTCCAATTATATTACTGCGCGCATTTTTCTCGAGGGAGCTGTGTTAGTTGTCAAATACCAGGCAACATCACAACACCTAGTCTTGTTCGTACATGTGAAGTTGTGATGCACGCACTCAGAAAGGGAATCTGAATGTCGCACATGCTACGATCCCCAACTTGCCGTGTCATCTTGGAATAATTTATCATGTCTAAGCCAAGAAAGAGAAAGTGATACGTTGTATCGTGGCAAGGCAGCGTCACCCGGCACCTTCCCCTCAGTGCCGTGGCCAAAGACTCCCCCAAGTGCCGTGCTTTGTTCTCCTGTCTTGATGCTTTTCTCGTGCACCCGCTGTCGCAGAACATAAGTATACTATAACTAACTGGCTAGATATTTTTGTTCATTTCGGTCGCGGATTATGCCGTTATAATACTGCTCGTGATTTACAGTTTCTTATTCCGTTAGAATACTGTTCCTGATTCTCACCACCGCTCTGTGTTTCTTGTCAGCAGCAACATGGGTGCCGGCGGCAGGATGACGGAGAAGGAGCGGGAGAAGCAGGAGCAGGTCGGCCGCGCCGGCAGCGGTGCGGCCATGCAGCGCTCGCCGACGGACAAGCCCCCGTTCACGCTGGGGCAGATCAAGAAGGCCATCCCACCGCACTGCTTCCAGCGCTCGGTGATCAAGTCATTCTCCTACGTGGTCCATGACCTCGTCATCGTCGCGGCCCTCCTGTACTTCGCGCTGGTCGCGATCCCGGCCATCCCGAGCGCGCTGCAGTTCGCTGCCTGGCCGCTCTACTGGATCGCGCAGGGTTGCGTGATGACCGGCGTCTGGGTCATCGCCCACGAGTGCGGCCACCACGCCTTCTCGGACTACTCGCTGCTTGACGACATCGTTGGCCTGGTGCTGCACTCGTGGCTGCTCGTCCCGTACTTCTCGTGGAAGTACAGCCACCGTCGCCACCACTCAAACACCGGCTCGCTGGAGCGCGACGAGGTGTTCGTCCCGAAGCAGAAGGATGCGCTGGCGTGGTACACCCCCTACATCTACAACAACCCCATTGGCAGGCTGGTGCACATCGTCGTGCAGCTCACGCTCGGGTGGCCGCTGTACCTGGCGTTGAACGCCTCCGGCCGCCCGTACCCGCGCTTCGCCTGCCATTTCGACCCCTACGGGCCGATCTACAACGACCGGGAGCGCGCCCAGATATTCATCTCGGACGTTGGCATCCTCGCCACGTCGTTCGCCCTGTTCAAGCTAGCGTCAGCGTTCGGCTTCTGGTGGGTGGTGCGCGTCTACGGCGTGCCGCTTCTGATCGTGAACGCGTGGCTGGTGCTGATCACGTACCTGCAGCACACCCACCCGGCGCTGCCGCACTACGACTCGACCGAGTGGGACTGGCTGCGCGGGGCGCTGGCCACCATGGACCGCGACTACGGCATCCTCAACCGCGTGTTCCACAACATCACGGACACCCACGTCGCGCACCACCTCTTCTCCACCATGCCGCACTACCACGCCATGGAGGCCACCAAGGCGATCCGGCCCATCCTCGGCGAGTACTACCAGTTCGACCCCACGCCCGTCGCGAAGGCGACCTGGCGCGAGGCCAAGGAGTGCATCTACGTCGAGCCCGCGGACCGCAAGGGCGTCTTCTGGTACAACTACAAGTTCTAGCTGCGAAGATCGATCTCGTTGCCATCCATACTGCAGGAATAGGGGAAGTATTCAGGAAGAGATCCTACCAAGTATCCATCCATCTACCTATCTATGATTAATCTTTAGATAGGAGAGGGCATTTGGGCACAAGAAAGACTATCACAGTGCCACTGCTAGAGTTGCCATCAGGTGCAAGTAGGCGGGCAGGCATGTCACGCCTGTGGATGTAGCGTGTCCGTGGCTTTGGTCAGTTCCGTCCTTTCCCCCTTAATTTCTTCGCTTTTAGTCGCCGGTTTAGTTTGGCCGGCGGTCGTCGTCGTCGTTGTGTCCGTGGCCATGACATGGCCGTGTTGTGTGCGTCTGTCATTGCATTGGCGTCATCTCTCCGTCCGTGTCGTGTTGTTGTAGACCATTTGGTGTTTATGGCGGAATAACTGAACGTCGAACGGCAACTTTTTTGAGTAGTTGGGATGGATGGGTTTTCGGACTTGGCACTCATGATTTTGGTCTTTGCTTTACTCAATTTGTGGGAACACAAGCTTGCTTGCTCTCTCGACCAAGATTGTCCCGTCTGATCCTCTGGAACCTCATCCACACAAAAGACGTGTGGGTAAGCAGCAGCATGCTTGTATTTTGTTCTCTCTGCTGCAGAGAAGATTGTGTCACACCGTATTCATCTTAGCTATATTGTCACGCCGCTGTCCAGTCTTTGTGCGTGGAAGCTGTGGTGAGCGTCGAAATCCAAATCCAACAGTGTCATGCTTGTGCGGTTGGAACGGAACTATACCACGCGCCAATGATCTTGGAAATGGATGCTTGTCAGGACCAGCTCGTGGAGCCTCAACTGTCTTGCAAACGGGAGCTGCTACCACTAAATATCTAGCCCGTGACTGTACTATGCGAGAATTGATGTGTGTAGCTGGGACAATAATATTCTCGGTTTTGGCCATACGGGTGCTCATTCGCATGTGCCATGATTAATATCAGAAACAGGTGCTTTTACTCCACCTAGATGCTAACGAGACGCCTCGAGGCTCTGGCCGTCAGTGACTCCTCGGTGGCTTTCGTGCGCGTTGCAACTTGCGACTCCGAGTCATACACGGGAACTGCTCTGATTCCGGAGTGTCCTGCGCGGGTACACACACAGCGAAATCACATGATCACATTGACAGGCTACCGGGTTTTATAATTGCTAACCACGCGCTCCGCGGTTTTGATACTGACGAGTCCTGCGGTGCTCCAAGTATCGCGAATCCGCACGGGCCCATCGGTAACAGCCGTTTGAGGGCGATGGCAACCAACCTTGTTGAGGCCTTGACTGATACAACGGGCCACGGAGATGGCTGGCTCTGATCGTGATGCGGAACCAAACGATTCAGGCAATTCACCATCTTGAAAGAAGTAGGCTTTGGGTTCTGACCCAACAGAATTGTTCTTGTAGTCTCACTGGCGTATAAACTTTTTAGGCCGGCCGGCCGGCCTACCATCCACGTGCAGGCGAAATGGGTTTACGTGTCGCCCAAGCGACGGGTAGACAGCCCTACGCTTTGTCAGTTTCAGAGTGGAGTTGCGTGGGTCCCCGAAATGAAAAATGGACTGGTGTTGATAGGCCCACTCGCCCACTGGCACGGCCCAAAAGAAGATCTCAAGTAGTTTTCTTTTTTAAAACTCAAGTACTCATTCATAATATAAGTAATTTTAGACTTGGACACAAGAATTAAGGAGGGGTTAGTTAATATACCAAATGTCACTATTATCCTTGTCTCTCATGCAATAAATAATCAGGATATGTAAACATGAGAAAAGAGGTTATTAACCATAACAATTAAAGAGGGGTAGACTAGGAAAAAACTGATATAAATGTGCATTGAAGTCCTAAAACTACTTATATTTTGATAAACCTCTTGAATCCTAAAACTACTTATATTATGAATCAGAGGGAGTAGTAGTATAATTGTGTTGTACTGTTTTTCCTTTGGATTCCTCGCGCTCGTATCAAGAACAAAATATTTAAAACCTAAAATATGTCGATATCAATCATACAACAAAATAGAGATAGCATGAGAGGTCCACAAACTTGGGCAGGTGAGATCATCTAGGTCTATGAACTCTAGAACTTATATCGAGTCTGCAAACATGGTTAAATGTTTCATGTTTGGTCCAATCTGCCAACAAACAAGACATGTAGGATGAAGCACATACGTGGCAACTGAGCTGGCATAATAGGCAATCCATGAGACGTATTTTTTACAAAGTAGTCCTTGCATTGTGCTCTTCTTAGTTTCCAACGTCCTTTAATTTGCCATTGCCACTTCCCTTCATGGCCGCTGCCTCCCTTCCTAGGCCAGGATTGGGAAGGTGAGGTCTCCTAGATCTGGGTGGACCAACACCGCATTTCCTCCTTTCTCTTCCTCCTCTGCATAGGAGCGCGAGATGTGCATGCTAGACAAGCTCATTGACGGGAAGCGTTTGCGGGATGTGGGAGTGGTGGAGCTTGTCGGGTTCTAATGCGAGACGATGCGTCAAATCCACTGGTGCTCTCTACGGCACCCATTTGTTGTAGATATGGACGCCATGACAGTCAGCCCTTTCATTGTGCCGACGTTGGCATCCTCGTGAACCTTACCTCCCTCGCCACCTCAACGGAGCGACCTGGTTGAGGTTGAGGGAGTGGATTGACGTCAACAAGCATGAGAGGGTCATCGTTATCCAGACCGGATCTAATGGCATCCTCGATGAGACCTATCATGGAGGGCCGACATGGTCCATGGCGGCTTCGACGAGCAGCACGAGCACGTAGCACCGGTGAAGTACAATGACGTGCGCTTATTGGTGTCGGTTAGAGTATATCCAGTTGTTACGGACTACATTGGATATGATAGAATTTGTTATAATTCGATCTTATCTCTAGGAGCTTATTGTACTCCAAGTCTTGTATTCTTTATATACTCGCCCTCGAGGCTCAATACAATCGTGTCGGGACCCAAAATCCATAACAGAGAGCTTTAGGTGAAATCACCCGCTAAGTCGAAACGTCAACTCCGACCTCAACCCTTGGGTATCAATTCCAAGAGGAGTGGAGTGATATGACTTCGAATAGCCCGAGACGTCAACCCCGAACTTGCGCTGGCAAATGAATGCACAGGTTAAGTAGGGTGATATGGTCTTCTCACTCTTTTCTTACTGAGCCGGAACATCAATCGCGAACTCGTCCCGGCAAATTAATGCTCGGCTGGAGTAGGATGATATAGCTCCCAAGCTCTCAGTAAAAGAGTCACTTCACAGGGGTGATTAAACCTAACAACTCTATGATACAGACTCTAAAACTCTACCCGCATCATGTGCTTCAATAACATACACGCAGGGCACATGAGGCAGGTGAGAACAAACCAGTATCATAACAGCAACACTACGACTAAAGATGCGATATTATAAGTTCTTGAAACTTAACAACATAATATACACACAAGAGTTGCTTACACAGCGGAAGAGTAAAGATGGCTATGAAGCCAAAAAGGTCAGGCCAAAAGTGGCAGCAGAACAAAACGAACTGCCAAACCCTGAGCAGGATCACTGCCTGAGATTTCCAGTGACTAGTCGTCGTTGGCGTCGATCTCTACGTAGAAACCACCCTCGGAGGGGATAGTTTCCTCTGCAAGAAAATGTCGACGATTGCAGGGTGAGTACAAAAATTGTACTCAGCAAGACTTACAAGGGGAAATTAATAATAGATGCAACATGTATCAATAACAGGGTAATTGTGGACTATTTTACCGAAAGCTGATTTTTTTTTAGCAACATTAGTTAAGTAGATGAAAATCGACTACTGGAATATTTTTAAAGGGGATGAGTCGAACACTTCACGACCATTCCTTACTGCAGATCACCACACCTTAGATACGTTGATTTTTCCTCAACCATCTAGGGAGGAAGCAATCACTAACACATCAGCCTTAGAGTTGGCAAGTTTTAGAGTTTTATTGTAGTTGTCTAATTTGATGCAAAATCTTACCAAACTTTCCATAACCGCGGACATGGCTGTTCAAATAGTTCAAACCCTGCAGGGGTGTACATCTTTACCTACATGTATCGATCGTCTCTTAGTACTAGGCCAATGACACACTTCACGAGGTGTGCTAGCAGAGGGTGATCGAACACGACCGTTACAATGCTTTCGACCTAGGTATGAGCCACCCTTACGGGCCAGTCCATGTACATCAGTCCGGCCGCAATTCTGACACGGTCCCATAAGTTATGAATCGAGGTACATCCCCGGTCTCCCAGACCATGTGTCCACCCCACCCTTATATTGAGATACCACACCACATCCTTTTTCACGCACCCGGCAAATGAAAACCGCGAACTAATGCAGCTCATACACTAAGTCTAGGCAAATTATTTAGTCGTGGGTGGCCCCATAATCCACCCGTGTAGAAGTACGCAAATCTCGGTTCGAAGGGACACCGGTAACCGGTCCTTGTGGGAAGACGAGCCAACCCACCATGCTCCCAGGCATGGCCTCTCGTCTAAGCCCAATTGTTATTAATCAAGTTCATTAGACACGTCCCGGTGAACACCCACCTACCACGTAACCCATCCAATGGTGTTGATTCGTCTACCACCCAAGGAATTACGACTTTTACATGTCTAAGCATGTCTAAGCATCAATAACATAGTAAGCAGCATAAAGGTGCACACTATACTACTCTAGATAGGTTGGGATGGTGGTGGAGTTGATTGAGCGACAAAGTAAGTTTTATGCACAGAAATAGGGTTGATACTTAGCGAAAAGTAGAATTTGAACGCATGCGATAACGAATTTGAAAACAACTAATACTTTGCAAATAGTAGGTGTTGGCAATATGTTCAAAGGGGCTGCTTGCCTTGTTGCTCTGCAACTACACTCTGCTCGTGATCGAGGTTGTCCTCTTCGGGACCTTCCGGTTCTATCAGGGAAGAACGAAAACACCAGAAAAAGGGCATACTCGTAAATATCAAAGTGCTAAACATCGGCATGAGGTGCAATGCATGCCATGGCATAGAGGATTCAAAATGAAGAATAATGCAAGTGAAATCAATTTAATCGGAGTCCGGACGCTCGAGATATCGTGATCCGAAATTCTCCGGCTAATCGGGGAAACCCTAATTTAAGTTTTTAGCCATTTTATATTTTTTCTAGCATTCAGACATGTATGGACATGACATATTTGAATAGCTCTCATTTTTCTGAACATTTTGATATATTATTTGCATTTTTCTGATTAAAAATGAATTTTCTAAGATTTAATCAATTTTTATACCCTTTTTGTATTTTTCTCAGTAAATAAAAATAAATATTAATTATAAATACTTTTATTACTTATTTAATTTTAACCCCAGAGGCTGACAGGTGGGCCCCCATGGTCAACTTTGACCAAGTTTGACTGAGTCAATGATAAATAGGGCACACTTGTCATAATTTTCATTTTTATCAATCTTTTATTTTAAATTCTGTCAGGTGAGTCCCACATGTCATTCGGACATATTTAATAAGCTCATTAATTACACTGTTAATCATTATTAGGGTCATTAAACGGTCGGGTTTGCATTAATTACAATGATTAGCATTTAATGATGTAATTAAATGGTTGGAACAATAATGATTAGCATTAATTGTAGTATTTAAACCCTAATCATTAAGTAGGCCTTTAAATATGCCCTAATAACCGATTTAACTGGGCTTTAATGCCCTAACCGCCTCGGTCGGGAGCTCGGCCAGGCGGCTCAACCGACCGAGGTGAGGCCAGTGCGGCGCCACCGGAGGCGGCAGGGTCCCGAGGGGGGGGGCAGGCGGTGGTGAGGTCTTACCGGCGGTGGCGGGGCGGTGAGGTACCGAGGCGGCGGCGGCGGGCTACCGAGAGAGAGAAGAGAGAAAGCGAGAGGGAAAAAGCGGCGGAGCGACCGGGAAGGGTTTTTTTATAGGGGAGGAGGGCGGCACAAGCCAAGCAGGAGGTGGCCGGGGAGTGGCTCGGGTGGTTGCCACGGTGGCGAGGCGCGCCGGCCCCGAAGCAGCTGCTGGCGGTGGCGTTGCTTAGAGGAGAAGGAAGAGGAGCTGCGGTGAGGAGGCACGGGAAGCGGCGGCGACGAGGGGCAACCAGGGAGCTCGGGCGGGTGGTGAGCAAGAATGAAAGGGAGGCGCGAAGAAAAGGGAGCGTCAGTCAGGGGGAAAAGATAGGGGAGGCGGTGGTGCTCTCCAAGTAGGAGGTGGCCGAGGCGGTTGCGGGAGCTTGCCACGGCCGCTCAGAGGAAGCAGGAGGTGGCGAGGTGCGGGAGTCCCGGGGGCGGGGATGAGGACGAAGGGAGTGGCGGGCCAAGCAGGCCGCACGTGGGGGTGAGTTGGGCCGAGGGGAAAGGAGATGGGCCGGATGAAGGCCCATTCGAAGAAAATAGAATTAGGTTTTTATTTTCTTTTGTTTTCTGTTTTTAGCTTTTTATTCTAAAATTCATTGGAATCCTTTTGAATTAACTCTAGAGTTAACTTTTATCCTCCAAATTTACCCATAACCTTATAAGTAGATAAGGTATCACTTAAAATACTTTCGAAATACTTTTGTTCGAGAGATTCTAAACCAAGGTTTGGATTTCATCTTAAACCTTCATACGAACATTAGGGTTTGTTTTCCTTGGTGACCTGAACAATTCAAATTCCCTCTCATTTTTAAGTTCATGAATGTATGCCATGATGCATATTACAAAGTTAATAAAATAGGGATGCTACAAATCGTCCAACACATTATGCCATATTCATCCTTTTAGATGGTATTAGAGGGTTTCGGTCTACAACCTAGCCTCTAATACGCTTTCGCAATGCGTCGTCCCCAGGGAGATCATCTTCAGGATCTCACCCGAGGGCTGTGCCACTGCGAAAACTACAAAGCCCATTTTGTAAGTATACGAGTTAAGTCAGTGAAAGGATCGTAGGTGCCGACTAGAGAGGGGTGAATAAGAGGCTAATAAATTTTAAATAATTACTTCACTTTATCAAGATTAAGACTTAACAGATTAAAGGGTTTAGCTAGCTGTGTAACAAGTCAATTACTCAGGTAGTATTTGATATGTAAATTAACACACACTGTTACACAGGTGGCTAACACCGGTAGACTGAAAGCCCTAAACAGGTGTATATGACAGATAGCGGTGTAACAGGTAACTGGCACAAATATGAGATAAGCAATAGAGCAACTGTGACACAGCTAGAGTAACACAGACAATGAGAGAGAAGTACAGCTAAGTTATATATGACAATGAATCACACAAGCATGCAAGTCAGATGAGCAAGTAAGTACAGAAAGTAAAGTACTCGGGGACACAAAGGGTATTTTCACCGAAGTTCCCACTCTTTTCAGATATGGTACGTCTCCGTTGGTGAGGCTACTCCAAAGAGATCGCCAGCACTAAATCGTGCTTGTTCTCCGAGTACTTGAGTTCTCAAGTCTCTTTCTCTTGCTTGTGGAAGTCTTTTCGCCTTGCAGCACGTAAACCTCAAATCGCCTTCACAGACTACTGCATCAGCCCACACAAGCTTGGGTGGTCACAGCAACTCCTACGCCTGTCTAGGAGTAGACATTCCAAGAAAAAATCTGCAACAACAACTCTTGGAGGAACCAGTGCTCTCTGCTCAAAGCTCTAACTCTCACTTGAACTAAGACTTAGGAAGATTTGCTTCTGTTCAGGAGAAAAGAGGTTTGCAACGGTCGAAATGGATTGCAGAGCTTTCGCAAAGGTCGATGTCTGAGACCTCCCCTAATCCTCTATATATAGAGTCCACATGCACCTGATCGTTACTCTCATGCCACATAGGATTAAGTGGCTCACCGGTGACACAGTTAATCACAACGCAAAATGGTAACCGGCTCAGGCAGACCGACACCTGTGTCACCGGAGGCTGACACAGGTGAAACCCTAACTGACATAGCCTCACTACTCAGCCCGGTCCTGACACATTACATGCCCTCAACGCACACACTAACTCTGATGCCTACTCAGGAGAGAACCTCCAACGGTCTTCTGACTCGCCAGACAGACTATTACAGTGCAATTTCCTTAGCATTTACAAGCTCTCTCCTGGCATAGAGATGTATCTGAGTCATAGAGCAGTTGTTCACCTGTGAGACAGCTGTGCCACAGGTGACTTTGGCTCTAGAGTTTTAGGAAGCTAGCACAACAGTGTGCTAACGCAAACCAGTTTCACACTTGTGCAAAACTGTTGTTACAAGGCCACTGACTTCAAAGCATCAGTGCCACTGTCCAACACTCTGAGCATTGAGTAAAAGAACCTCCAACAATCATTGCTACTTCATCCCTCTTGATAGTACATGTGTTTCCTAAGGACTCAAGAAAACTAGCAAATCTAGGTTTCAGCTTCCACCAATTGTAGTCACGGCCCTTGACGCATCAAGCCATCATCACCTTGCTTGCAACTCCTTACACAGCACCGGCTTCTTCACAGCTGTGGCATAACTGCCTAGCGCAGCTATCTCCTTGTCCTGGAAACCACCTTTGTACTTTTGGGTGGTCATCCTTTCCTGGATGAATCCTTTTCCTAGAACCTACTTATTCTGCTTACACTTATTGTAAATATTAGATTTCAGTTTAAGTTGCCATTAACCATCAAAATCACTTAGGGGCCTAGATGCTCTTTCAATCGGGATCAAATTTGATTACTTGACCAAAACACTGTTTTCATCTCATGCATACATGTAAGCTTGCATTTCATATCAAAGCCCTAAAACATAGCTACCAGCTAATGTAAGCAAAACTTATGAAACCAAATGACATAGGAACTCAACGAGGTTTAAACACCCTGCAGGACTAGTCTAAAGGACCCTTACATCAAATGGGTTTGCATTGGTACATCTCAATCCCAAAGGATTCCTAAAACCTCTATTTTGAACGAATTCAAACTTTACCCAATTAAGTCAATCTCTGTTCTCCAAACTCTATGAAACTTCACATTCCAGAATATTGATATAGTAGAAAGTCAATTATTAACTTCTGAGAACTGTTTGAAGTCTAATTGAGCTAATTATATTTTGAAACCTATTTTGGTCTACCCTATTCTTCTAATCAGAATCATAGCCCGAGTGAAGTTTATTTCCAACTAACAAAAATTTAGTGGATCAGTCTACACTCTGGAGATTCTCTGCAATTTTTCCTGAACTTCAAAACTTCATTGAATCACTGATCATTCGAAATCTAAATTACAAACCAATTCAACCAGAAAGTTTAAAAAGAAAAAATATCCCCCCCACCCGACTGGGTCAACCGGCCCAGTTCTCCTTCCCTTCCCGAGTGGGCCTCGGCCCATCTCCCCTATTCCCAGCACCCCGCGCCGCGCTCGCCTCCTTTCTTCCCCGAGGCGCGGCCGCGCCATCTCTCTGCCAGGCGGGACCCAGCCGCAGCTCCCCGCCACCGCGTGGCCGGGCACGCGTCCGACGACAACACCCCCGCCAGCATTTCCATCCCTCCCCTTCCCTCTCTCCTCCTGGGAATAAAAAGGGACCTCGGGCGCTCCGATTCTCTCTCTCTCTCTCTCCCTCCTCGTGTGTGTTTCCTTTCTTGTTTTCGCCGCCGAGAGCACCGGGCTCCGCCCCCCCATTTCCGACGAGGAGTCCGACGGTGCTCGCCGAAGACTCCACCGACGTGGCGACTTCTTCTCCAGTGCTCTCCAGGACCGTCTCCGATTAGTAGTTCCCACTGCCTCGCCTCGTCCAAGAGCTTATCGGCGTCCTCGGCAACCACCCCCTTCACAGCCTTCCTTCCTTTCCATCGCTACCAAGCGCAACGCTGGCTCCGCCTCCTTTTCCGACGAACCGTCCGACGTGCCGGCGTCCTCACTTCAAGCCTGAGCACCACTGTGGCCGGTGCTCCATCTCCCCGCGGCTACGCCTTCCCCGAACACCGGAACCAGCACCGCCCGGGTCTTTCCTCGCCATCTTCGCTGCCCCGGAACCTACCTCGCCGCATCGCCTCAACCCGAGCTCGTCCCCAAGCCGGCGCCATCAACTTCGACATGGGGGGGGGGCTTCTCGGCATCTCCGGCATCCGCGCACCTGCGGCCCCCACCACTTCTCTTCGGTCACCGTCGTCGGTATTGGGGTGAGGCCCCAGCATTTGCATGCCTTCTTCCCTTCCTCCTTCCTCTGTTCATCGCATGTCTCCGACGGCCTTTTGCTGGTGCGAGTGAATGCCGTGCGCTCTGCCCGTTGCCCCAAATCAAAACAGTCGGCGGGATGTTTTCCTAATTAAGTCCGAATGATGACTAGGTTGCACATGTGTTAGCTGTCCTAACTATTGGCTAATCACTGATTAGTACGAGTAGTAAAGCAATAAACTAGGTCAGTCAATTAATGGCCAAATAACTTAACTAATGCAATGAAAATGTTCGGTTAAAACATCCTCAACCGATTAGGTGAAGTATTAAATGCGCCGATGACTAGGGTAATAGCTAGGAATTAGTAACTCAGCTAATGCTGTTTTGCACCCTTAAGTCTAGTTAAAGTCCAGTCAAAAAGGGTCTGACCAAGTTAACGCGCAGATGAAGCTAATGGTTGCTTGAGGCAACCTATTTAACGCTTGGCATCACTGGTAGCTACAAGTAGTTAGTATAAACTGATGACCTTCCGACATACTTAAGAAATCAATATAGTACTGCTGTACTCAGCTGGTTAGTTAGGTTGTTCAAGTGTCCACCTCAGCTAGCTACCGATCGATGTTTAATTACTCTAAGGATTGATTAGCAAATAGCTCAACATGATCAGCTGGGCTGTGAGCCGGTGGATTCGATTGAGGCACCTGTAAGACTTCAGTTAATGAACTAACCAATATGCTGCCGATTCTCTGTACTCCCATGTCTTGAACGTTAATATCTGTATACATGACTTCTGCTAAGATACCTTGGAGAGCTGACAAAAATATAATACCCATTGGACCACAATCCATCTTCTTGTATGTCGACTGTAACTAAATGCCCGGTTACAAGCGTTCCCAGTCTATTTTCTACTAATCCCTGAAATCAGTACTGATAATTAAAAACTTGATACTCTAGTAGATCTAATAACTAGCCAGGATTAACCAATCAACCTGGGTCAAAGTGGATCCATTTGTTATCCTCTAAGCTCCACCACCCAGCTAATTACAAGAATATTTAAATTCTTTTCTTTACTTAGAAAAATACAAAAAGAGACCCTAAAAATAAGTTAAACTTCAAACATTCATAAGAAATTCCTCCGAATAATGTAAAACCACTTGTGTTAGTTTCGTGTTTACAATCTCTATCTAATAGAATGCATTTTATGCACATCATCATATCTGAAAATTTTAGCATTTCTTATTTGCTTCTTCTTACTTTTCCGGCATTTCGGTGTTTATTCGCTAGAGTCAAGCAATGAGGGTTTCGTCCAGGGCGATCAATAGCAGGAATATATCCCAGAACAACAAGGCAAGCATGCACGCTTGTTGAATTGATTCCAGTTATCTTATGCTTACTTGCTTGATTAATGTCGTGTAGTTCGAATATTTCGAAATGATATATGTGACATCTTTCTACTAGTATGAGTAGGTTGCTCATGTGAATGTCTAGCATTGGTGTGCTGTTTAAATCACCCTAATGAACACTTGAACCCTGGAAAGTCGTGAGAGACGGGAGTGGACACATTGGCACATGACGGGTTGGAGCCTGCATGATCTTTGACACGTGATCTTGATCTCCTCTAAGCCGACGAGGGTATGATCGACGAGAGTCAGGTAGGGTAATGGTCGGACAACCATCCACCCTCGACCTTACCGGGATACCTTCGTTCGAGGTAAAGGTGGTTGTAGCCACTTCCCTCGACTAAACTTGATTTGGGATTGTAGTCCCGGAATCCCTCTAATGGCTTGTAGGTCTTAGAGGGAATAAAACGAAGTTGGTTGAGATGTTTGGTTGTGATTGTAGTCACAAATTGGTTGTAGCCAATAATATTAACATTTGAATAGAGCATTGAGTTGTAGCTCGTCTCTAACGTTAATATTGATAAATTGCTATTTGTTGGTAGCAATATGATGCCTTGGTATGATGCTATTGGTGTAGTTCAAATCTGGAATTGATGTTTAAATAGATAGGAAATCAAGTTGTAGCTTGATTCCATGGTTTATCACTTTGAAATTCATGAACTAGATGCTAGAGATAGTAGTCTTTAGCTCAAATTGCTGAAATTGGATTGCCTTCCTACTACTACCATTTAATTAACAAGTATGCTTAAGATTAACTTGGGAAAAGCAATTGCATCTTGTGAATACGAAAGTACTCATTCGGGAATTCCATTCCTGCAGGTGATCCTAGCATCGATGACTTTTACAATGCTGAAAATGTTGTTCCCGATGTTTAGTCCTGCAAGTCTGTCCATCTTGGCCTTTTGGTGGGTTGTATAGCTTTTGGGAGATGACTTAGTTAGTCACTCTCCATGTTTAATATCATGTTCTGCTGCTGTTTTTAATTTTGTTGTGTGCTGAAAACGACTTCTAAGTCGTGTATGGTAGTATAACAACTTGTCCTTTGTATGGATGATGTTATTATCTTTGAATCCTACTCTCGTAGAGTTTTGTGATGATATTCAAAGTTGTTTCGGTGGCTGCCCATACACAATGTGTGAATGGAATGAAGTGTATGTGTTTGCCGTGAAGGTTTATTGTGGTTCTAGTCTTCACTCAGTAGGGCAGGAACTCGGTTGAGTGACCCACTAGCTGAGATGCTATGCCAGCTAGGCAGGGTGTGGGTGGATCATACCGGGCCTTCGGGTGACCCACTAGTCTTAAGTGCCAGGTTAGGGTGTGGGTATGATCGCCGGGCTCTTTCGATCTTGTCATACTTGGTGGATTCGAGAACGACCCTAACCTTCACAGGACTTCGTGAATTGTATGTGGCTTTCAGAAGTTTGATCGCTTCTGGCCGGCTTGACCAACGGTGAAGGCATACGGCTCAGGTGATCGTATGATGCGTTGGTTAGGTGTCGGATCATGCCATTTCGATGTGCATGGTGCAGGTACCGTGTTACTGAATGGGTGATTGCTCGGTCTTTGGCGATAATTCATTCCTTAAGTCATATGTAATTCCGGGGCCCTGAAAAAAACGAATGCGCAAACAACCCCAATTGACATGCCGATAGTCGATGACAAAGGACATGCCACAACACAACTCCACTCTATTATTGTTGCCAACAGATCACAACGTCAAATGATCCGGAGTAGCCACACCGGTATCCATGTGTACAAGCTGCCAACCACAGATCGTCACCCTCCTCCTCCCCCGGCTATAGCCAGCTTCGAGAAGATCCCTCTAACGAGGAGAACAGTGTGAAACCATTGGCATCGTCGGAACATCATTTGCTGTAATCTTCTCATCTCCAATGTGCAGGTCCAGATGTTTCAGAGATAAGACCCTGATCTGACAATTAAAATGTCAACAACCCTCTACCGCTGCTCCTATGGCACTTCCTTTCTGACAATTCGCGACATCTCATCAAAGTATTCAAAAAAGAGTATAGGCCAACATGAACCAACGGACCTCTGTAGGGCATAGGCTAGCAGTTCAACCCCGTCATACTGAGACACCACATTTGGCACACATAATATCACTTTTTGGTGTTTATCTGAAAGATAGGAAAAGGGTTAGCTTGAATTCTGGATGCCATAATCTTTTTTTTTGTTAGTAGCTAGCGTTTTGTTACCGTTTGTGCCTTGCATGTCTTTACAAAATTTAGTTAGCACATAGTGTGAGCGAACTGGCGCAGTTACTGAAAATTAAGGACCAATAATAAATATAGTGGTATCTAATTCTGAAGTGCTTGAGTGTTTTGCTTACGAGGGAAGATACCCTTTAAACTAGGGAGGCGATCCCGATGTTTAAGGAAGCTAGAGTCTTACCTAGGTCAAAGTCCATGACCGGTACGACTAGATGAACCCTCTATAAAAGGATCAGCAGTCTCATAGGGGAGAAAAAGGGAAGTTAGATCCAACAAGTTTTTTCAGATCCAGAAGCCCTAGTTATTCCTACGAGAAGCTCCGCCAGCTCGAAGGAGCCGAGCTCAGCGGGATTAGTCGGATTAGTCTACGATTAGGCCTAGGGTAGCCACTAACATACACATCCCTTATAAGATAATTCTCTGATCAATATATACGAACAAGATGTATAGTTGTTATTCTGAGGGAGGCCCGAACCTGTATAAAAAAGACGTTTCCTTACTGTCAGATCTCTTGGCCTTGTGCCCTAGAGGTCCCTACCCCCCCAAGTATCACAGTTCCACGAATACTGTAAGATCGGTGGTTTACCGATCGTCGACACCAATGTTTCCTTTGGATTGCATGCATCTCCATTTTTTCTCCAAAACTCATTTGTTCCAAAGAGGGCCTAAAAAAGAGATTTCATGTTTGCTTTGAGATGCTAGAAATCCAAATATTAAATATTATGATTTTCTGCGCCCAGGTGCATCTGCATCCGTTTGTTTCCATAAATCAAAATTCATGCTTAAAAAGTCCTTTTTGAAAAGTGTGAAACATTCATATATGTACATTGTGGGATGAAGTGTAAACCTATAAATTTTGAGCCAAAAACACAAACCGTTGTGAAAAAAAACAAGAAGGTTTATAGATATAGAGCAACTATAGATATACAAAAAAATTTTTACACAGCTCACAAATGGTTGAATATTTTCCTAGTATTTACATGTTCATGTTCACAGAACATCCCACAATGTACATAATATACATTTTTTAGATTTTATCGAAACTTAGAAGTGTTATCGATCTTTTACCCAGGTTCATATCACCACGGATCATTTGAAGATTTTCCAACATTAAAGGGTTTGTTTGAAACACAAGACTAGGGTAAACACTGGATTGGAACGATCATGATTCGTTGAGTCCAACAATAAACAAAACCACATGAAGGCTTGGACTCATGTTTGATTTCTTTCAAATATGTAAAATAGACTTCTATCCTATGAAGTTCTTTTGGTGTAATACTATGATTGATGAAATATAGTTTTTTTTTCTTTTGGACTGGAATCCTTCATTTTTTTCTCTAACATTCCATTGTTCCAAAGAGGACCTAATCGGAGGATAAAGAGAAAAAACTATGCTTACTTTAATAAATCCAGATTATAACATATAGTTGTACAGAAAATGCAACTCAAACATAAATCATATATTTAAATATCTATTGGCGCAATTGTTCGGGGAATCGGAGTAGTTGCAAACCAATTACTTGCATAATGCATAGCATAGTCTTCCACGCATGCCCAGTTTCCCTTGGCACATATCCTAATCATACAAGCAACATGTTTCTTCATCCTCGACGATCTGATCAACTTCTGAAGCTAGCTAGCAGTAGCACTAGCTGTCTAGTACCCGAAGTGGTCATTGTCCGGCCTGGACCGTTGCGGCCCACAAACCTACACAGCACCTATATAAACCCCTGGCCATCCACAGCCAGGGTTCACTTGGCACTCTCGCGAACGCCTAGCTTTCAAAGAGCTTGATCGCTCGCTAAGAGCTTTCTCGCCAGAAATCCACACCATGGCCTCCAACAGCGGCGCACCAAACCCACGGCCGCCGGCGCCAGCCTGGCACCCGTGCCCATACTGCGGGCAGTTGTGGCGCACGCACCAGGCCCTTGGTGGCCACATGTCGAGGCACAACCGTGTGGTCGGGGGCCGCCAAAACGCGCCGGTGCCACCCCCAGCGGCGCCAGCGCCTGTCGCGGTGCCGGCCGGGGGCGGCGCACGTAACATGACGGCGTGGCTCGCTCCCAACCCTGCCTTTTGGGAGGAGTATCGCAGGGGAGGGCGCCGCCCGGAGGAGATAGATTTTCTGGGGCTGCTGGGGGCGCCAGCGCCGGAGCCTGAGCAGTCGACCGTGGAGAACGCCAACGTGTCCAAGTCGTCGACGTCGTCGGACAACGCCGCGGAGCCGCTGGTGGACGCCGGGGAGGAGGTCCACGGCTCGGAGAGCACCATGGACGTGACCTCGAGCTACTGACCCGTGGAGCGCCCATGCTAATTGGATTAGATCTGAATTGAAAAATACGTGAATCATGTATTCATGTATCGCGTTTAAGTATGTCATGCTTGCGTTTATATTAACCTGTGTTTCTTACTGTGATCTTGTTGGTCTTGGTACAAGGATTAGATCTGAATGGGAAATTTTGTGATGATGTATCCTGCTTAGATTCAAAGCTTGCGTTTGTATTTTGTTTATTTCTTCCTTAATTTCGTCAAAATGGAGCTACCAATAAATTTTGCATGCGAGTTATGTTTACATGTACAAGATGGGATCCATTTGCGGACCTAGATTGTCACTCTCTGGTTTCGTTATCTAATAGAGCCGGGGCGTCGGCCCTTTCCTCGAATTTCTTTACTTCCATGAACACAACACTCAGATGCAGCAGATGCTCCGACTTCGTCATGAGCTTCATTACCCTAAAGTTGGATGCTACTTATACCTGTCTTCTGTGCTTGAACAAAAAAAAAGACGCAGTTTACAGGATGTACAGTTCTCGTGGTGCATGCATACATATCTACTTCATTGATAGGATGGATAAAATTAAAGTTCTACTACATTATGAAGCAAAAAAGGCCCAGGAGCGTTACGTACTGTTCTTGTTAGGATGACGTACCTACCTTCTAAATAATCAATAATATACATCCAAAAGATTACCTCTGAAAGAATATTTCATTTCAGGATTCAATTTTTGTTCATAAATATGTGTCATTCTACGACCTTGATATAACTCTATGCCATTTTTCATAGTATATCCTCCCTTTTGCCTATTTTCATTAATGCCAGAACTAGAATAATACATACCATCGAATGGCAAAAACTAGTCTAATTAATGAGCAGGGGTAATTTGATCTTTTCAACATATGTAAGTGCAAATTTATAAAACTTCATACATTCAGGAATGGAGGGGGTATCTAAATGCAATTCTCTTTTCTTTTCATGTTGATCTAGAACAAATAAAAACTTTACATACCAATTTTTGAATAAAAGATTAACTACGAGTGACCCTACATACATAGTCATAATACTTTTGTGCATGTTCGCGTATTTTCCTCCATTCCTTTGAAGGTAATATTTTCCTGTCCTATATATAGATAAATTAAAGGGTCTGGCAATAGCACACATGTTGCGAACCATCCTCATATATACGCCTCATCCACTCTTCCCTAACCCTAAGCCTCCTCGGGAGCCCTTAGCATCGCCGCTCCTATCCCCAACCCAAGTGCCGCTGCCTTGGCCTCACCAACACCGTTCCTCCCTTCACCTGCTCCTCTTTCGTTATCCTGCCTCCATCTCTCATCGCCGCACTCTCTCCTCATTGCCACCACTCTGGCTCTCGGCCCACCTCCTAACCACAGCATGTCATCGTTGTTTCCTCCCTTGGCGTTTGAACCACCGAACGGCACTATCCATGAACTGTCATCCGCCTCCTGTGGCCAACGGTGCTATCGTGCTTCCTTTTCGCCTCGCCCAGTCCCAGCCGCCTCTGCACCAACCCCCAAGCCCACAACCCCCCTCCCCATCATCCCTCTAAGCTCTGGGAACAACGGCTAACCTCCCTTTAAACTCTTTCCAATATAAAAAAGTAGAACTATAGCCATTCATAGAATCATAGGGTTTTAGCATATCCTATGGAGAACAAATTTCAAATCCTAAGAAAACTTCCTTTCAATTTTTCAGGCAGTCAATTAATGTTGCTTCTTTTTACATGGTGTTAAGAAATTGGAATACTTAAAAAGTCGCTGGTATATGTAGTGCAATTCATCTCCCTCCAACTGGCAATCAATATTTTCTATGTGCACTTAATCCCTCAATGTAGATATTGTAGTCACATGTATCGTATCCCTCTCACTGTGAAGTTGATTTCCAACCCAGTCATTAACTCATAAATGTATAGTAAGATATATAGCAACGGTCATGTTTCTTGCCCCTTCAAGATATCATGTTCCATACAAACAGCAGTGTCATTTTTCTGAGGATTTGATGACTATCTTGGCCAAACAAGAGACAATATGAATCTTCCTGCCTCACTCCGTTATGGATCTAAAAAATAATTTCGAACGCTCGCTATTGTTCAATTTCACACTGAATGTGCCATCATGCACTGCCATATTTGTCCATTTACACCATACACTACTGAACCCCGAGTAACGAGATAATGCATACACCCTGTCATCTGCCTTTTCAAATCAAACCTTATACGTATGCGAGGATATTCTGCATGCAAGTTCGCGTTTTCCTCATTCATTTCGATGTAGTACATATTAATATTATCCCCCCATGCTTTGATCAAGTGTTGTAATCAACTCTTTTGAGTGTAGAATCTAGAAACAAAGATAAAGCTGCAGGGCGCCATGCATAGAATCATAGAATTCAAATCTTCTTTTCTTCCGTGAGGGAAACTCTAGTCTTGTATAGAGAGCCAAATGAAACTCATGACACACAACAGACGAAACTTATTATCATTTTACTGGCTGGTAAAACTGGTAACCGATACTTGGTAGTACATGGATGACAACTAAACGTCACTCCCAATCAGATGCTAAGCAACAAAAGAGAAATAAACTGACAGCTAAAGTTCGGTACTGCAGTGACGCTGGTTACAAGAACACACCACACGAGATGGACGCTATAAGACTAAAAACGAGACCAAACAAGACACACTGGACGCTCTGATAATAAAATGCCCGGCCGCGGGGCTTGCAAGCAAGTCCGGCGAGGCAGCCCAGGCTCCTCCGCCGCGCGCATCATGAGCCTAGAGGCCGAGATCCAGGTCCACGGAAGATGGCGGGCCCAGGGAGATCCGGACCAGGTCCTCGTGCTCGGGCTGGAAGCTCGGCGGACGCCACCATATCAGTTCAGGCGCCGCGTCCATGCGCGCGTGCTGCATGGTGAGCACGAGGTGATTGGGATCCGAGCACACTGGGAAGGGCATGGTGCTTATTGCGGATGCTGGAGGCGGTGACAGTAACATGGGGGCGGTCAGGGGGTTAGGGTAGCGGAACCCGGAAGGAGGAACGAGCCCGGGGATGCGCGGCGGGCTGAACGCGAACGCATGGTAACAACGCAGGCACCTCATGAGGTTTCCAGCATCTACGGAAAGTGTGGCTGGCGGCAGGACGTTGCCCGGGAGCCCCTGGCTGGTCGGGGGTGCCACTGCCACGGTGACGGCCGGCACGGTGTTGAAGGGGATGAGTGCCTGGCTGGGTAGCGGCGCCACCGCGAGGGTCACGGCGTTGGGGTTGGGGAGTCCCTGCTTGCTGGTTGGAGGCTCCACTGTGACGGCCGGCACCGCGTTGAGGTCGGGCACCGGCTGGCCACTGACGAGCTCCCGGCCGCCCGACCGGGGCGCCGGCATGCCGCGGACGCGGCCATGGGTTAACCGCAGGGCTACTGGCACGTTGCCGGCGAGCGGCTGGCTTACGGGCAGAGCTACCATCACGGGCTCCTGGCCGCCCGACCACGCCACATGCGCGCCAACCGGCAGCGCCAGCGGCACTTCGCCGACGAGCGGCTGGCTTACAGGTAGGGCCATCATTACGGGCTCCTGGCCGCTCGGTAGCGAGTACAGGAACGGCGCCCCACCGCTCACAGGTCCTCCCTCGGTATTGAATGCCCTCGGCAGTGGCGCCGGCGAGGGCGAGGGAGCCCTCACAGTAATCATCACAGCGTTGGATACCTGGCTCGTCACCGGCTTCCTCTCCATCCCGCTCACGTAGCTACTGAGATTAGGGCGCTCTCTCGCTCGCAGATGCGCTGCAGGTGGTCAAAAACAAAGACTAGCTCTTTCTTAGCTTTCTTCCCTGTGTGCGACACTCGTCCCCGTGATGGGTATGCTGTATTTATACAGAAATGGAACTAGTCGTAGGTGAGGCCATGCAGACGATCGAGGGCTGACGCTTGCAGAAAGGACAAACCAACATGGCTGGAATACTATCACCGTAATCCGTTTTCACCACCATGTTACTCGTCTCCAGGGGATCGGTAATTAACAATTAGCTAGTGACAGATATGAAACGAATGCACAGCAGTTGACCACGTAAGCAATTACAACGTGTATATATGCAGTGTATAATATTTTCTTCGTATCTGCGTAATTAGTAATTGAAGGCAATGGGTGGACATCCTTCAGCGGTTCATTAATTATATGGTGCATATTAACTCAGCAGAATAAATAGATATTAACTCTGAAGATTTCGCATATTTGGCTTTGGCTTGTTTCCCTCCGATTAAACTCCTTTAAAAATAAAACAAAATTTCGTTTCCCTCCCGAAATCAGTCAGATGTTGACAGAACTAAACCTGAAGGCATGACATATGTAGGCTCCTTCATGGTAATACTAGAATAGGCATGAATGCAATCATCAGGTGCTAAAATAATCAAACAAGTCACTCAAATGATACTTCTCATAGAGTACCAATGATTGGTTTTCATTACAATGCTCAGTTTGTTAATATAACAATTCAACAGTAATTTTGTAATCCCTAAACAAGTAAACAGTAAAGCAATCACGTAGACAATATCCTATATCCTGTAAAGCTCAACTACTAACTAGTATACCGGGTTAATTCTCAGCAACTTGCTATTTTGGCAACAAGCGCGCAAGACATGAATAAATAGGACACTGGACAGTCTGGGTATCCGACTCAAATTCGAGTGTCTGACTCGGTAAAAAAACTATGACACGGCAAAAAAACACTAAGAATCTGACAGGGATTCATAGTGTACGACTCGGCAAAAGAATTCAGGATGCAGGTGTCTGCGTAACTATATGAATAATACATGCATGAAGGGCTCAAGTATATTCAGCAATTTGTCGTATGAGGCAGCATACAGGCTACCAATGATCCATTTTTCACTATCATGATGCTTATAAACCATAAACTTGTTCAGTTCTTACTTGGAAATAAGAAGATATACTCAATCAATAAACTATATTTACATTTGTAACATTCTCTTATTCAAGACAACTAAAATTCAGAACATGACATTATGACTAAGACACAAAGCATCAATTAGTTTTGCCACACAAGCGCTACTATTTAATTTTCACGGAATCATACTACCTTGTCAGGAATGAGACAATTAACATAGGCAAGCACTAATTATTGCCACAAAACAGTTATTCAGCTTTTTGTTAGAACTCTATTCATTTTCTGTGGAAGTGTACTACCTCGCACGAGCACGTGTCATTAGTTGTCATTACAACCCAAAAGAAGTGATCACATTTGTCCCAGAAGACCGTGATTAGGTTTACCACAAAAATGCTACTTGATTAGAAAAATTCAATGCTTAGCACCTAGCACTTTATCGTTACACGTTTAACTGCTGAAATGTGGAAATCACCACCAGTTTGTCAAATCTTAATGTTATAGCTATTTCAATTCTAAACTGGGTACTGCATACAATATGCATCCTGCATGAACCTATGACGCAATCATGCTAGCAACTGAACATAACCAGTGCTCTGATGTCACATGTGTAACATTTTTATGCAGCAACTTATATGAAAATTGACCATTCTATCACATTCTTCTACACCTTATGTTTCAGTCTAAACTGTGAGTAGAATTTTCTTACATCAGATCCTTCAAACATGTAACACATCTTTTATAATCAACAGTAGCTGCGATTTGAACAGATTTATGTTTATTGTCGAGTGAAGAGCAACTGAGACAATAAGGTATATTAGTTAATCAACACTAGAAGGTAGGAATTACCATAAATACTAAAACAACTGCCAACAATACAAATAATAATAACAAATAGATTCAAACCCAAACTGAGGAAGAGGATGTTGTGCAGTACCAAACATCCATACCAACTTGAGTTTCAGTCTTTTTGCTTAATTGACTTAACAAAATTGAGATTTGATGATTAGTTTTATCACAATAACACCGCTTTAGTTTCAAAATTCAATGTTTAGCATCAATTACCATGTCACCACAGGTAGAGTAGAGAATGTCAAAATCATTACTACTTTATCAAAACTGAATAGTATAGTTTGATTTAACTCTAGGTTGGCAGTATCTAATGCATCGTGCATGAAGCTACGAATAATCGTCCTAACGACATAATGTTACCTGTGTTTTTGATGGCACATTGAAACCCTAAAATGAATCACAGGAAGATCTAGAGATCAATTATTAGTTACTACAGTAATGCTATTTCAGTTCCGAACCCCTAACGTCTAGCATCTACAATTGATTACTTTGTCATCACATGTATGGCTGCTGCGTAAATGCAAAAAAAAACATCACTACCTTAGCAAAGCATAATAATATTACAAAATTTTAATTTGCATGTCATCAATAAAATATCATTATGCATGGATCTATGATGTAATCATGCTAGCACGACCAAATGTATCACTGGAAATCTCAGCTACTAATCATAACCTTAGTACAATGATGCCACTTCCATATCAAACTTTATCGCCTAGCATATGCTGCATCATAACGTCTAACATTAACGGCTTTGTCACCGCATCTATAAATGATGGGTAAATACAGAAACTGTCACTAGTTTATCCAAGCATAGTACGTCAGATATTTTCACTCCAGATGCGCTACTAAAGAACTACGCGTTGTGCATGAAACAATAATATAATCGTGCTACAGTTACCTGACAGTCTGGTTTTGATTTCACATGTATATCATTACACTGTAGCAGATAATATGAAGCTTGAACCATCCATGTTCTTCTGCACTTAAATAATGCATCATTTATAACTTCTCGTAGCTGCAACGTAAACAGATGAACATGATAAAAAACAATGTTGCATCTTTTCAAGGCACATAACTGGCAGGACTTACTCTGAATGACTACCGGCTTCCTCAACAAATAGATATAACAGCTCAGGAATCATATATAGGAAGTAATACTGGGAATTGGGCAAACGTTTTATGCTAGCATGTCAGATGATTCAACAACTGATCTAGAAATGGAGAACCATTTGTTGCCACAAGACCTGGAGTACCCTTATGTCAATCTGAACGGTTCGGGCATGAAAGTAATATAAGAAAATGGCTTCTAGGGTAGAGACAAAAACCATTCGCATGCACAAACATATATGAACATCAACAGTAGATAGTAAATACTAATGTAACTAGTAACCACACCGGTAAGCTGAGCTGAGTAGTAAAAGATACAGATTCTAAACTACTGATATTAGAATTCAAACTTTGTAGTATCCATGACACACCCCGAAAGCATGGAAACAGGACTAACAGGCCACACAATACAATTCAGAAGCAAAATCGGATGAGGTATCTTCTTGACTCAGAAAAAGTGTCTATATCAGAGCACGAATGAAAGCACAAAATAATTGAATGGAGCACCATATCATTTCACTAGCAGAACAAATGATTTAAAATGACTGAACCACCTGCAGCTGCAAGAGCTAGAACACCCTATGTCACTATGGTTTTCTTATCAGTAGCCTAAGCAAGAAGTTTCTAGGGGGAATGAAAGCATCCACAGAAATATATAGCATCACATCATGCACTAAATGCAAATGTTAGAAACTAATCCGACCAACATGGGTAAGCCGAGATGAGTACCAAAGATGCAGACACTGATAATAGAATTCAAACATTGCATCACCCATCACAAGCTCCAAATGCACACAACATATTAACAGCATACTATTCAGAAGCGGAACCAGACGGAATGGGCACCGCGCCCTTCACTCGGCCTTGGCGGCCACGGCCCCCTCCCCCTTCTCCTCCAGCTCGACCTCCTTGTCCTCTCCCTTCTTCTCGCTTCCCGCTACCTCCTCGGCTGGGAGCGGCGGCGCGGACGGCTCGGCCGCAGCGAAGGCGGGCTGCTTGTCCCCGTCGACGGCGGAGGCCACGGCGGCGGCGACGGCTCCGGCGACGGGGGTAGGCGCCTTGTCCTCGTCGGCGACGGGGGCGGCGGCGGGTTCCTCGTCGGGGTCGCGGGAGGGGTCGGTGGAGCGGGAGACGGCGGCGCGGAGTCGGTCGAGGAAGGGCTTGAAGGCGGTCTCGACGGTGATCCAGGCGAGGACGAGCCCGCCGGTGACGACCACGGCCGTCTTCAGGCGCTGCCCTCGCGCTGGCCTCCTCCTTTCGCCATGGCTGCTCGGGTTGGGGCGCGTGGATTGCGATGGGGATGGATTGGATGGGTGGATGGTGTGGGAGGCGTGTGCGTTGGGGCGCTTGGGTTTGGGGTTTTTGTGCGTGTGTGGGGAAAGCTTTGTCTTGCTCGGTACTACACGAAAGGGAAAGGCGAGGAAGAAAGCAACGCGAGGAGGCATGGCTTTGCCCGACCTGGTGGTGCCCACCGCAACCGGATTGGCGTTCACCAGGCTTGCGGCTTTGTTTCGTATCACCCGAGCGGGGAATTGCCCGTGCCGTTTCGGCCCAAGCCCAACCGCGGCTGCCTTTTTCAGCCTCACGGTCGTCTTCGACCTTCCAGCCTCACGCACCGTAGCTGCGGCCGCCCGATCTGGTGAGTTAGGGTCCGGGGTCAAGAGTTATAATCACCAGAGAGGAATATCATGCTTCCCGGATCTAGAATGATGGAAACGGCATGTTAGAACAGAGCGGCCGGACGGCACGGCACCACCAACCGTGGTAAAGAAGGTGGACGATATGTTGACGTTAAAAGATGGACTGACACTAGAGATGAAAAAATGTAACGAACCCCTGCAACTAGGAGACTATGACGAATCTGACTGCGTTAGAGATAACAAAGGTGAGGGTAGGGATGAGGATAAATAGCTCCTTTAGGAAGCGAGACGGCGCATTGCGTATCTGGTCGGGACGGGGTAGTTGTGGAGGGGTTTAATCCCGCATCGTCTAGCTACACATAATTGATGTGGATTATAAAATCGAGGGGAGGGAGGGGAAGGGTGACGTGAATGATATATTAAAGAGGATGAGCACAAGAAGATGGGAGGAGGATGAGGATGAGGATGTCTTGAAGAAGAAAACCACTCGTAGTGGGGTTGGACGGGTCCCTTCTTCCATGCCTACAATAATTATGATATATATTATGTATAGTACCTTTGCACATAATTTATAAACAGTCTTATAGATAACACATGTATATATTTATAAAAAACTCTATAGTTTACATATAACGACAGACACATCATTTATAAACCGTTCTTAGAATCTTATAAACTATCCGTAGAATAACATATAGTCTCATTCTCCGTCTTCCTCCCTCTTCGACCATTGGTTCAGCCTTGACGGTTGCGTTCATAAGCTTCCTAAGTTCTTGGCCCAGCATTTTGAGGTCCAATATACTAGAGGAGTTGAGCCTTTTGTTCCACGGGCCTAATGAAGTTCGGAATTTGGAAAAAAAAATGAGAGTTTTGGCTAGGTGTTGCTGTTTTTTCTCAAGTTTGTGTCCAGTACATAGTTCAAAAAAGCACAGGGCTTCCCTGCTCCTCTCGTGTTTCCATGCTTGTTCCTCCCAGGCATCTCTCTTTTATTCGGTTTGGTTTTGCTGCAGGACTTTATACAATGCTCTCATCCCGTAAGAAACGTTGTTCCCGTTTTCTTTCAAGGAGAGACTCTTGGTACCGTTATTTCTTTGTCTCTCTCTCCAAGCATGCATTGTTGACCACTAAAAGCATATTAACAAAGCGAGCTGCCCGAGATGTCAAGAAAAAACAAAGCGAGCTGCCCGCGGTTGCACACGGCGACGAGCGACGACACGCGGCAGGTGCGACCGCGGGTGCGCCGGTGCACGGTGGAGCTGGAGGAGCAGTAGATGGCATAACGCGTAGGAGCGGCAGCGCCTCAAGTGGGAGTGGTTCCGTGCCACGAGATGGAGTGCGCGCAGCTGCTGAATGATCGCCGTCTGCCTTTCTTATGGATCTATAGTTCCATGTTTGAGTATTGTTTATATATTATTTATAAGTACTATAGATATTATTGTTTATGGTACTATTTACTTTATGATCACTGTAGATGGTACTGTAGCGTACTGTAACGTACTACCGTCCGATTGACACTAATCAACGGTCCAAATTGCTTATTGGTCTAGTGATTCAAAAGTTTAAATTTGGTACACTATAGTAGAGATATTCAGAGTGTCTCTACTGATGTTGCTCCATTCAATTTCAACTAGCAAGTTTTCCAAAACAAATTGAAATATGCTGTAAGTCTAAAAGCATACTCACCAATTTGTTTCCGAAGCATTTTGATGTGGATCAAGAAACATTGCACGAGGCAAAAATGCACAAGCACACGGTAAGGAAGAAGAGAAGATAAGCTGCTAGCTGCTTCAAGTATGCTACCGAGGGTGAGGTCGACATATTAGTTTGATGGTCTGTCATCTAATCCGATGGCTATCATTGTTTTGATAGATAATTACCCATCATTGTCATTCACTTAAAATTGATATATAATTATCTATAATTACCATTCACTTAAAGTTAATAGATAATTACTCACCATTACCTCTACTATATCCTCCAGCGCTCTTCTCTCCTGAATCTGCGTCACGCGTAACCGCCGCGCCCACACCGCGCTTCGGCCTTGCCCATGTGCCACTGCCATCACCTCCTTTGACATGGCCACCCCGCTGCATGTGCCCGCCGCACCCCCGCCACTTGTGGCTACTGCACCGACACCGTGCCCACGCCGCGCATTCAAAGCATGTCTATACGTATTGTGGAAACGTGTGTTATATATGTTCAGTTACTAGTATAGAAAGATGCATGAGAACTAAAAAAAATAGTGAAGAAACAGGATAAAAGATGTTCTTTTTGGAAGATTTTTCTAGGGACGAGCCGTGCGTTTAGAATCAACACCAAAATCGAAACCAATAACAAAGACGCGCTTGGTAGGAACAGACATGAGAACATTGAGAGAGGAACATGGAAGCCCGTTCTTAAAAAAAGAGGTGTCTAGTACAAAATTCGGAAGAAAAAATGTTTGTATGTAGTAGAAAATTCAAAATTAGTTTTTGTGTAGGACAAAGCTAAAAAAGAAATGTCTAGTATAAAGTTCAGAAAAGTTTGTGTACAGTGCAAGGTTGGGAAGAAAAGTTCGTGTCTAGTACATTCTTTTCCTGTGTCAAATATGGATAATTTCTTGGATTCAGAACTTGTAGAGGGCTGTTTGATTCAGAAGATTTTAGGAATTATGAAAGATTGTGATTCTTATAAAATTTTCAATACGGATTGTTTGATTTATAGGATCATAATTCTCAAGTCTTTTTTCTAAGGATCATTTACACTCAATTTTATAGGAAATTTTTATTGACTCAAACCTCTTAAAAGGATTTTTATAATTTTTCAAAGATGTCATGAAATATAATCTCAATACTATAAGATTCAAGAGAATAGTGTTAACACTCGTCCCAAGTTTGTCATATTCATGCATTTTTTGATCATGCAAATCGAGGCCATGAACTCGTCTGTCAATACTAAGTTCCCATTTCTTTCTCCATCAAAGCTGGAGGTATGCAACACAAGTACATTGCCAGAATTCATGTGAGCCAGCCACTGCGTCCATAACATATACCTCCCAACTGATTTTGTTATATATAAAAAACTCCTAACCATTCATTTTCTGGTGGTGCACATGTAACACTCATGCGACAGATTCCGACCTTCTACCTGTTTCACGTTGTGACGCTTCACCTATGCTCCAAATTACGCCAACTACTTACTGTCTGTTCTATTGTCTTTCGCCGAATTGACGCGAGCTGTCCTGATACACCGACAGTCTAGCAGAGCATATATCAAATTATTGCTAGCTTCACCAGCTATTTTGAGCTGCATAAACCATTAGCAAATGCGTGTACTCATAGATAGCGGATGTTAGCTGGTGGCAACTGGAAAGATTGTTCAGATCTGAACTGAAATTCTGGAAATCATCTCAAGAACAGATGAGCACGATTGATAGTTCGGATCTCAGGTGAAAGTCTGGATGTCATCTCAAGAACAGACGAGCACGATTTTGCATTAGCTTTTATTTACTGCAGGAGGCAAAAACATAAGGAATCAACCAAACATTTACATTGCCCGACGAACCCAAAAGAATGGAAAGAACGAAAATACACTTGTCGTCTATAGGGACATCAGATCTACAAAAAAAACAGAATGGTAAAAACTACATTTCATAGCTAAATTTCCACATATAATTGTCTCGGGTCTTCACCATCGATCCCACCTCAACTTAACCTGAATCTTCTCCTTGAGTTTCCTCGTCATCTCCATTTGGATCTCACGGAGACCACCAGATCTTAGTATTGGTCCACCAAAGAACAGGTGTGAAGGCTCTTAATGCGCCATTGCTTGCCCATACTGGAAGCTCTGCGTGTAGGCGAACGCCGCCGGCTTGCACTGGACCTTCTGCGCCGACGTCGGCAGCGAGTGCTTCTGCTGCGTCGTCGGCAGCGAGTGCGACGACACGACGAGCCGCCGGACGCCGGAGCGCACCTTGTAGAGGACATGAGCCCAAGTGCCCCTGCTCTGGCGGCCGAGGGCGGCCACTTCCTCCTCGTTCATCTCGAGGTCGCTGGCGAAGCCGAGCTTCTTGGACAGCAGCCAGCCGACGCCCCAGTCCCACCACCGCTTCAGCGGGCCGCCGGTGAACGCGGCGAGCGACGGCGCCGACTTGGACCGCCGGAACGCCCACTCGGCCGACGCGGAGGAGATGGGCTGGATCCTGCCGGAGAAGTTGGACAGCCTCTTCCTCAGGCCCATGAGGTGGCTCTCCTCCTTCCCGCAGCCACCGCCCCGGCCCTGGAAGGTGGGCAGGTCGTCTTTCAGCGGCCTGGTCGGCAAGAACCTCGCCTTCTGGATGTTCTCTAGGATGGTGGCCATGGCGCCCTTGGGACCAACCCAACCAAAGCAAGAAAGAGAGAGGAGACAAGGAGAAGGTCAGGTGCAATGGCCTTCTTCTCTCTTCTCCAGATCTCCCCACCGCTCCTTGCGCTCGGCGAATGCAATGTGTATATGTGGACTTGGCAGCCGTGTCTGTGTGGACAGGCTGGTTTTATTCATGCATAGGGGGCCCACGAAGTGTGTAGTGTGAACTGGAGCAGTGGTGGCAATTACGGGCGTCAGCAGCCGGTGCGGTGTCTATGCTACCTGGCATGGCACCTGCTGTGCTGCTTGCTTTGACGTCCACCACGTGGCCAACTGTTCGCCTGTGTTTGACTCTGTTGTCGCGTTAATTTCTTTATGGAACGCGGGAAATTTCTTATGCATGAATGGATCATGCGAAGTTTCGATGATCTTCCTGTGTTCCGGACATGCCATTAGCGCGGGTGAAAAGACTGGAAATTACCCTTGCTACTGTCCTAGGATTGAACGGATAGGTTCACTCCCACTCTGATTGCACTACCTATATCAGAAGTTCTCCTGGTTTTTGAGTTCATACATGATGTTTCTTCCGGAGGATGCAATACCGCTCGTTTGCACTTGTGAGTTTCACTGGAATCTCTGATGATTAATGGTGGTTCATACAAAGAGCGGATGCTCTCTGTCTTTGTTTGATTAGCACTCAGATAAATAAATGTATAATCATAGGCAACTACAGTCTCGCCAAAAGCAAAAAGAACCAAACGAGAACATGGGGTGAATCATCCTAATGGCAGTCAGGTGGCCCATGAAACAATGTCCCTTCTACCAAAACTGTGTGTCATCTTCCTGGTACTCAAGACTTTAAGGTGGGCCTTTCCAGACTTCATGCTCTTTTTTCTCGTAGCAATGCGTGCATGCCAATGTACGTTCACAAGCATCATCCTCGTGCTGCGCACATGTCGCCAAAACCGGAGGACGCCTAACCTCACACCATGTGTTCCATGCGGTAACCTGCAATTGGACCGGGAGAAAGGTTGGGATTCAAGTAAACCACGAGGAGTTGTTGGTCTAGAGATGTGATTCGGAAGAAGCACACATGCCAGCTCGCCGGTTTGTACGGCTGCTGTACTGAGCTGCGGTTCACAAGTCCAGCTCTGCTATAACACTCGGCCCCCACCTATTCTCTTCTTTTATGGGTTGCTTCCTCTCGCCGACACCAACCTCTGTTAAATGAAAGGGCGAGGTTGGTTGCGAGGTAGGTAGAAGAATCAGCAGCCGAATGGAGGGGCACAACTACAGGACTCGTTTTAACCCCCTCGTTGTAGCAGTTTGACACATCTGTCGTCACTGAACTATCAGGCTGTAACATGCCTCGTTCCAGGATTTCAGTTCGGAGGTTGGTGGTAACGCCGTAGTGATGCAAGCAAAGCAAAGACCCAAACTTATATTCCCGGTCTGTACAAGGAAAAAAAAAGAGAATTTCATATATGTCACTTAAAATTTGACCAGTTCTAAATATACCACTGAAAAAGTCCCTCTTCTAAATATGCCTCTGAAAATTTTTGCACCGGTTCTATATATGCCATTGAGTGAATGGACCGTTAAGTGGCTATTGAAAAGATAGTTTTACCCTTTGTGTTGTCTTTCATATATGCCACTTTATAGTAAATATTAAATGCTATAAACATAAACAGAAAATATTTTCTCTAACATATGTAAAAGCATACCCACAAATACAGCTACTACATGTACTACAAAGTAGCATATATGAAAACAACACAAACGGCAAAACTGTCATTTCAATAGCCACTTAATGGTCGACTAACGGGAATTGACATCAATGGCATATATGGAACTAGTGCAAAATTTTAGTGGTATATTTGAAACAGGGACTTTTTCAGTGGCATATTTGGAACCAGTCAAATTTCGAGTGGCATAAATGGAATTCTCTCAAAAAACAAAGACTTCGTTCACTTCAGATGTACTGGCATGCAAGGAAAACGAGCTGTATTTAGCTCCCAGTTATTATACAGTTCCAACTATGTACTAGCTAGCTCAGTGAAAGCTTTAAAATTGCGCTGGGTGAACGGTCCCCCATTTGGCCTGACAGTGTCTTACAATCTTCTCAGAAAAAATTACATCTCATACTTCCAAGTTACAGGTACAAATTCAACCTTTGGTTTGCTTCCATGCAAAACTCATGTAAAACTTTGCAGAACACCTCTCGGAGAAGAGAAAGCGCTGACCCTGCCCACTACGCATCTCAAATGTTACATAAACCTCAAAGGTAATTTTTATAACAGTAAAGTTACCATCTACTGAGGCATTCTGACTAGAAACCTTTGTTACAGAAGTCCCAACGGGTATGTGAGGTGCAACACAAATTTACACTCTCGCCCTCTTAAGCAGAAACCGGAGGGAAAAGATCCCCAGGGCAAAGGTTTGCCAAAACCACCCCATAGCATTTCTGGGGTCTACCTTTTTTGCCAAGGACCAGGCATACACGGCTTCGCCTGCGTGGAACACAATTGCTGCCCCAAAGACTAGCCGAATCACCAACATTGAGCGGAAAACAAATAAATGGATGTCAAGCACCCATTTTAGTGGGCCAACAGGTGGAAGGCAAGCAGCAGAAAACACAGCCAACATCCCGATTGTTACAGCCAACCAAGTAAATATGGTCGGGCCATCTAATTCTCTCCTCTTCCGTTCCTGCCAATAGGAGATCGTTGCAGCCAGGCCTTGCTGAGGGCTCACCATAGGTACATAGCCAAGTTCCTCTCTAGCTTTCAAAACGAAAAGTAGTGTGTAATGCCCACCTGTCACAACGAACTACCAACATTAGAATATGATCCACATCTCTATGGACTATGGGATTGGCAGCTTATTTGTTCCCACTCATCAGTAATCTATACTAATATAATAGCAAGGCTACTTGCCTAGTCAAGCATAAGTATGTCAGTAGAGATATCCCTTGAAAATGACTGTTTTTCAAAATAATGATGAAAGAGTGTGGATTCGCTACCCCCTGTGTGCATTGAACCCTCCCTCTATCCACCATTAGTTCGTGTTTTCATATTTGCATATTTTATGTCTCTACACTACGCAGCTAAGCATTAAAAATGAATTAACAATTAAATGATAGTCAAATCCAGACTGCATTGACCATGTTCTAGACGCAGAGATGCAGTAAAATAGGATTTATTAAGGTGTGAAGTGAGGGTGTGCTACAGTCAACAGTGGCAAAGCTTGGAGGAAAAATTAGAGGGGACAGATGCATGCATTAGTCAGTTTAGTATAGCTATTTTGAAGCTTAATCACCTAACTCCTAACTATCCTAAGCTACACTACTAATCAATAGAATAGCACAAATGTTTTTTTTTGGAGGCCCACCTTGGCCCCAAAGAAGCTCCGCCCATGACAGTCAAGATGATGAAAATATGTGAATCTCAAAGCACAAACAGACGCTAGATCAAGGGGTGGTATAGCCCACAGGGGGCAAGGGCATATTTCCCAATGATGAAATAGCCATGACCAATATACTGCATATGCATCATCACATCTTAGCATTATATGTGGCCAAAGAGGTTCGAACTCATAGCATATGCCATAACATGAGTATAGTATCAGAAATTCTGAAACAAAGTATATACACCTCACAAGAATATAAAGCCATATAATGTTCCTTAAGGGACTGCACTAGGTAAACTCATTAAAACATAGCAAATAGACTTACCTTGTATACTTCAGCAGGAAGCAAAAGAGGCTGAGGAATCCATTTACTATCTAAGCATGGATAGAATAGTGTGGATATGACCAAAACAATTCTTGAAATGGTAAGGGCAACCGAGGTATCTAGTGTAACTCGAGGAACCGCATACTCCAAACTTCGGAATAAGGGGTTGATGATAAATTCAAAGGTATTAACAGGCGATCCTGAAAAACAAGTATATTTCCTCAATAAGGTAATGCAATATTTATTTTAATGTACAATTAGTTAATCACCGTGCTCAATAAGGGGACACTTCTATTAAGATAGAAAGTGTAAATATTGTACTTGTTAAAGGTTGTGGGTATTTACTGAATGTAAACATAGCTAATAGAACACCAGGTACATGTTAAAAATAAATTTGTAATCATTAAGCTTTGAACTCTTAAGAGTCCAGAACAAGTGAAAGGAAAATTAGCTAAGTGCTTTCAGGGTTATTTAATGTAGTGTGGAACGAGAAGTAGCTAAGTGCTTTCAGGGTTATGTAATGTAGTGTGAAACGAAAAGTAGCTAAGTAATTTCAGGTTATCAGTTATATAGTGTAGCGCAACAGGTAGAATAGATATTTTCAACAATGGCGCTATTGCAAAAATCAAGGGATCAAATCTACGATGTTCTGTCAGTAGTTCAAGATAAAGTAACCAACTAACCATGTTACAAGTATGACTAGATAAAAAACAAAACGGTCACACTGATATGCAGAAGTATGATTAAAATTTAGAACATAGATTATATATAAAGTTAGTAATACCAAGACAGGAAAGACAGGAGCAGAAATAATGCAGGTTAACAATTACCATCGCATATGAAATACGCTTGACCAGCTGCTACAGGAGTTCCCTTCCTGCCAGGAATGTCATCTAAAAGTCCCATGCTTGCCAATATCAATGCAAGAACAAGATTATCCACATAGACCCAATCTGTCTTCACATTTGGACCCCCAATCTTGAAGAATGCTAATCCCAATTTTGCAAGGGACAGGATTCTTGGAAGATGACGCTCTTCACCTGGACCATAGATAGCAGCCGGGCGAATTGCACATGTATAAAGACGAGTACTCTTATTACTCCTGTAGTGCAAAACATCAAATCAGTAAGACGGCCTGCATAGTGCCAAGTATTGCCAAAGCCAATCCGAGTTCCAAACAAAACCAAATATTTTTTGGTGTTTTGGATACAAATATTCAAAATAACAAATATACCCATCGTCACTGACAATGGGTATACCGTTTGTCACTATGATTACCTAGAAGCTAGAAATCTAAGGAAGACAAATATGTATCCTGGCCAAAAAACGGTCAACTTACTTAGCTTGCCGACTATTACTCTTCAGCACCAACTGTTCAGCAATTGATTTGCTACGCCCATAAGCATCAACATGGTTTTCGATGGGAAAATAAGGCAACGCCTCATTGCCATTGACAATTGGCTCTCCCCCAAACACCACATTATATGTGCTTACATACACAAGCCTTCTAACACCATGCTCGTGGCAGGCATCCAGTACATTACAAGTCCCATTTATATTAACCTCATCTGCTCGCCCAGTCTGTACCATTTGTTTCCCCGACATGCCATATGAAGCGAGGTGAAAAACACAGTCCACGCTGCGGAAAGCCCTCCCCACATCCTCCTCCTTTCTAATATCCCCTGTAACACAAAGCCACCCACCAGTTGGATAATTCAGTGCGTGCATCCAGCACGGATAGACAATTCAAGGCATGATGATCTGATGGATACTGTTATCGTTACTGCTACTTTGTTAAAAAAAATCTACTTAGAGGCAAACAAACGCATCGAGAAGTAGTGACGGAATAAACTCCTCCTAGTGGACACTAGTTGCAGCGGTAGAATTATACCCTACCAAGAAAGGATAGCTCCACGATGTGTCATATTTGTAAGAGCAATTATGTGAATGTGTTCAGTCGAGCGAGCAAGTTATCTTCTACATCAATTGCACTACAATCGAGCACGGTTATAATGAAGGAAAAACATGGTTTCCTAATTTGGTGGTACAGCGATCTGCAGAGGACGGTGAGACCTTGGAACAAGCGGACGCCGGCATCGAGGAGCTGCTGGGACCAGGGGGAGGCGGCGCGGGTGTCGAGGGACCGGACCTCCTGGGCGCCGCGGCGGAGCAGCTCCAGGCACAGGGCGGCGCCAACGAAGCCCAGCCCGCCCGTCACCGCGAACCGCATGCCCTCGATCCCCTCGTTCGCGCTCAGATGCATCTCCACGCCTCCCTCTCGCTCTCGCTCTTTGTCGACGGAGGGTGTGGGTTCGCTCGTGGAATTGGGGGCGGAGAAAACGAGGCGGAGTAGGAGTAGCCGACGGCGACGAAATGGGCTTGCTTATCGCTCTAGTAGGGCGGCTCTACTAGCTGTTCCGGTGGCGACCGGCTCGCTGACCGGAGTTTCGCGCAGGACCAAACACGTGTCCACAGTAGACTGACCATTTGCAGATCTCCAAATCAACAGCAGATTACACCCAAATATCCTCGCAAAGGTTGGATTATTTTGTGTAAGCTTCTGCTCCGTTATGTTACAGCGCGAAATGCACTGCAAAAATTGCTTTCGTAGCGAAATGTACACATATGACTATCCCTGGTTGCTGCAAATGGCGCTGGACAATAGCAATGGAGACTCCCATTTTACTGTGGACAAAAAGATTAAGTATATGGATTTCGTCCACGAATTTTGAGCTAGCCTTAACCCACTAGCTCTTCTTTGTCTTCTTCTTTTCTTTTCTTTTTCGAGAATGCTCTTCTAAGAAATCATCACAAAAATGAAAAATGAGGTCCCACCGAGACTTGAACTCGGGTTACTGGATTCAGAGTCCAATGTCCTAACCGCTAGACCATGGGACCTTTATGTGCGCTGAAACAAAACAGAATTATATAAAGTCGCTCTTGCTGTCTCTAGCTATTCACTGTCGTTTCCCATGGCAGGGTCCAGATAGATGACGGGTCCTTTGGCAGCCAGTCTTCCTCCTAGCGCTGGCGACCCGGGCCTTGGGACAAGTTCGACATAGTCACACTGACTCAGATTAGCGGAGAACAGTGGTTCAGGTAACTGAACCTTACCTGAACCACTTCCCTGAACCACTGAAGATTAATTCTCAGGTCAACGGAGCATGACTAAATTTGTCATCTGGGTCAAATATTTTTTGGATAAGTTGGAATGAATTACAAGAAAATATACTGCCTACAAAATCAGGCACCCCAGCCTGTAACGTTCATGGTTGGGTAAGAAGCAATCTTGTAGATGCCACAGACTCCCTCTGGTTTCCCAGTGCCCCTCTTTATCCTGAAATATCCTTCCTCTCCCCAGTTCCTGCCCCATGAGTTCTTCATGATGATGTAGTCCTGGCCATCGGATGAGCCGTATCCGACGGCCGTCAGCGCATGATCCAGTTCAGTGCCACACGACCCTTCGAATACCCCCTGCAATCAGACATACACAGACTCGGTTAATTGTCAGGTTTTTTTTTGTCTGCCATCTGTTTGTGTCATGGTAAAGAACAGTCAATCATTTTTACCCCTTTGTAGAATTGGAAATCTCTGCTCCCTGCAGCTATGCCCATACTAATGGGCTGATGAGCTAATGCTTTCAGTAGGCTTATCTCGCTGTTCTCCGGAACATCCTCGTAGCCACTTATGGTGACCACTTTGGAATGAGGCTAAACACAAGAGCAAAGAGCATCCATATTCCATTGTTAGAATTACGTGCGTTTACAATCAAATTATCTCTGAAGAATTGGTTCCTTGTGCCAACCTGCTTTTCTTTGCAGTATCCCTCTTCCATGAGGTATGGGTAGTCCCCGTCGGTGTGAATTCCCTCATTTCCCATTATGTAGGCGAAGGCGAAGTCCATGAAACCCCCTCCACAGCCATGATCAAAGGTGGTGTCACAGTCCATCAGCTCCTGTTCTGACAGTGATTCCAACTTGCCTGTCGCAATCTGGTTTATCCCTTCAACGGCTGCCACGGTCGAGAAGGCCCAGCAACTTCCTGCAATCAATTTCATTTTCCTTATCAATTTCATTACACAGACTGCATAAACTGAAAGCCGGCGATAGATGGTGTGCAATGTTCAGACATTGGACTTACCGCATTCTCCTTGGTTCTTGACCGGCGCCACTGCTCCCTTCGTTCTCCAATCCACTGCCCAGGGCAAGTTCATGGCGTTCTCATACCTGAATGTCGCCGGAGCACGCGGCTGACCATCCCTTCCTACTAATCCCGTGCTCAATCCTTGATAACTGGCCTTGAATTCTTCATGAGCGATGTCGGCAAACTGATTTAAGCCTAGCCAGTAGCTCCCATTTCTCCTGTTTGTTTCCACAATGTGCCTCAGATTTTTCTTGAATACCTCATACCTCTTCAGCTTCTCCTTCGGGCTTACATAGATCTTGCTATGCTGAACAGACCAGGAAGTAAAGAGATCAACTAGCCTATTTGGCAATGCAAGGTCCTCCTGTGAGTACCCGACAACGGAGGGATCATGGTGGCTAGCAGAACATGCTACAAAACCTAGCAACAAGAAGATCACAGTGAGCTTTGATTCCATCGAAACAGGTTAGTACTATTTCTTGTCATGAAATTGCAAGAAACACATGAACACCTTTATACTGACCAGCTATGTTTCTTGCAAGTAATTCATCTCACCTGATATGGCCCTTCTGGCTGAAGCTTTGAAGGAGTAATACCTTGCTTTATGAGGAAGCTGCAGTTGTAGCCTTGCAGGTATGTTCTTTCTGATGTTTAAATCTTGGTTTAGGTAGCACTATGCATTAGAATAAGAGTGTAGCCTATGCTTGCAGCCTTGCACACCGACTGGAGATAACTTGTTCAGCCATGCGAAGCAGCTGCATAGTGGTTTTTTAGAAGGGTGGCCAAGTATCTTTTGCTTATTTGCCCAAGTCATCACCAAACAGATGTACCTCATGCTACCATTTTATTCTCAGATAACCAACAACTTGTATGTTTTGTGGAAAAATAACTAGTAGTGTTTTTCCGGTTCGCGTTTGGTGCAGGCGGCGATTGGTTTGCAGAATTTGCTGGGAAAGATATATACATGATAACTTCCAAATTCTTTGATGCATGGTATGAGTTACTCTTTATTTGAGGTCACTATATTTTTTACGTGAATTTTATGTGAACACGAGACCTGTAGAAAACTGGAGGTTCACTTCCACATGGCAAGCACATGTTGTTTACCCTGTGCTATCAAGAATAAGATTCCATTGCAAACTGCAAACTAATGCACACTGATTCATTTCTCTGGAAGATGATGTGCTTCATTGGTGCACTCCGGCTAAGTTCAATATAATCATTACGCAAGTACTTGTCTGTGCCAATCCTGAAAACTCTAAAGAACGTCTTGTGTGTTAGTTGGTCAAACGTTCCGTTCTAGGTGCCGAGTAGGCATTCGCTTCACCCTTGCCCCTGCTGCTAGATGGAGCTTCGACCGGACATTGCTTGCACCTTGCATGATTCATCACCTGCAGAGGGCTGTAGGAATAACACATCCGTGGTGTTGCTCCGATTCCTTGGAAACATTGCCGTTGATATATTACTAGACTAAATTAACCATTCCAGTCAAATCAACTCGAAACAACAGTAGATCTTCAATAACGACTTGGGATGGAGGACTCACAGAAACATCTCAATAGTAAAGTGCATCCCAATTACTCATGATCCAGTAAAAACGAGGCGAGCGCAGCGACTCTGATGCATTGCTGCTACATGTTCAACTTTTGATACATCCATCCGACAGCATACAGTGCAACTGACTATAACACGCAAGAAGTAACTTAATCTTCCAAAGCACAGAAGAATGAACCAAATAATCAGACACCAGGTAGGTTTCAATTGCTACAACTCCTACCGTCCAATCTGATGGAAATCCAATAAGCATGTCGAAACTTGACTTCCATTGAACTGGAATTTCAAGATAATTTTAACTAAATCCAAGCACTTAATTTTCAAGGCCTTAGTAGTTTACATGTAAGGGAACTAAAACACTGATCTCGAGAACTTGCTTTGGAAGCGAATACAGAGAACTGCACGGATTAACATCTAATGCCTGGTTTTATTAGCACATCATGGGGCTGTTTATGGAAACTTCAGGTTCTACATAATTAGATAGCTCACTCCACATTATTTGTTTTGCTGGAGCTGAAAATGAACTCTTACATATAGGGAAAACGGGAGCAGCCCATCTCATGGTATAAGTTCATATCTGAAGGGCATCAGCAATCGAGCCAGCAAGGCTCAACACCTCAAATGGAGGTTGTTGGCTGATGGCTTTCACTGTTTGAGGGCACGAGTCCGTGATCCAGAAGTAAGCAAACCGGTCAACTGGCCCAGCTGCGAGGAAAAGAGAACAATAAGCAACTAGAAGTTTGAATAGCTGAAAAATAGGGAACAAGGGGAAACCACCAAGTACTTGAATTAACAGTCATGAAGCGTTCATATGACTGATTGGGGAACACAGCATGAGTCACATAGGCGCTAACTTTTGCAGCACCATGAGCAGCCAGAACTTTCTGCAGAACACAATTAGACAGAATAGAAATATTCATGATAAAAGCAACAAAACAGCATATGCTGCCAAAATGCATCATCATAGACACTTGACATATGCCAATTCTATTATGTGAACAGTTTATGAAGTAAATATGGTACACAAAGCAAGCCAGCAGAGTGAAAACTCATATGCCACTGACTCTTGTTAGGACCAGGTTTGACAAGGGAATGCAACTAATATTTCTTCACTTTACTGGACTTCAGCCTGCTGGCTATGCTGCTAGATATGGGTTCAGATCAAAAGTACACTGTGGAAGCCATTACTTTTTTCTTGTCGGACAACTAGAAAACAAATGATGACACCAAACTGTACAGATCCGGCATCACTACAGAATGCCAGAGGATTCACTTCCCGTTGATGTAAGTAAGAAAATCCAACATATGTAAAGGCTAAGACGCTAAGTCATTAACTTCTAGCATCAAATTGGCAGTAGCGTGATATGTCGATACCTGGCATTCTCTAAGAGTTCCCCCAGATTGCACTAAATCATCAACAATAACGACATGCCGCCCTTCAGGATTCCCTTCCTTAATTCGAACTATCCTCTTGTCGCCTTCACGAACCTTCGCACAGACAACCTACATAGTCAAACAGCTCCACCATCAAAAACTAAGTCTTTCAGCCAGGAAACTTAAACCTGGGCAAACCCCTCTTTGCAACACAAACAAAAAGGAACTTGAAGAAGCAGACGCATCAAGCATTCACACAGAACACGCTGACCATTGGAAAGTGGACTAATAGCTTGTGGAAGCGCTTCCACGCCCCATCATCCGGGAATGCAATGGTGATCTGCGAACACACAAGGAGTCAGAGCAGCAGCATAAGGATTCAGGCATTCAGGACACTATAGAAATTAGGGAAAATTAGGCATAAATCTAATTTTCAACACGACTGCGGTTGCTGCTACGCACATTGTCGGCGTCGGGGAGTTGGCGAAGGCGTTGTAGCAGGAGCGGTATCCCGGTCTCGAAGCAGGGGAGGACGTCGTCGCCGAAGTAGAACCTCTCCTGGAGCGCGTGGATGTCGTAGATGACGACGCTGGTGGGCCCGCCGCGGGACTTGGGGATCATGGAGAGGACCCGCGCGAGCGTGAAAGCGGTGGCGACGTCGCCCTCCTCCTCGACGCGCTCGAAGGATCCCGTGGGGAAGAAGGGCAGCACGAGCGTGAAGGAGGCGATGAAGAGCTTAGGCAGCGCGAAGATGACGGAGATCTGCTCGAAGATGACCGCCGGCGAGCTGAAGGACGCCAGGAACGCCACGTGCTGCCCCCGGATGTCGTGCGCGTTGTTGATGAACAGGTTCGGGAACCCATCGGCGAAGCTCCTGGCGGTGGCCGTACCATGGAGTTGGAGGAATCAAATGGCTTCGCAAAATCGGCGAAGCCAGAGAAGGAGGAGGAGGAAGACGAGGAGGATGTGGTGCCGTACCTCCAGTTGATGGACTGGAGCTGGATGGCTTCGGAGCTGGCGGCGACCTTGAGGGCGAGCTCCTCGCACTCGGCGCAGTAGAAGAGGTTTATCTGCTTCTTCGCCTTGTGCTTCGCGGCAGCAGCAACCTCCATCTTGTCCCGGCGGGCGGCGGCGGGGGCGGGGACAGGGGAGCGGCCGGGTCGGCGCGAGGGGAACCCAGAAAAGAACGGCGTGGGAAGAGGCGAGAGCTGCTCTGACGGGATAGGTAGGTGTCAGCTTTATCGAGCAGCGCGAGTATTGATTCTCCCTTTTTCTTTCTTTCCAAACTACATTGCTCTAAACCCTAGAGCCCTATCCGCGCTACGACGCGGACCGTGGCGTGAATACGTCTGGGTACTTGGTACGGAAATGGGATGGGATAGGTTGGGTTTAAGGCGAGTGAGCGAATTGGGGAAGAAGATAACGGATGCGATTTTGTAGATAACTTGCTTGAGGCAGCATGATTCAGCATGGAGCGCGCCGCCGCCGGCACGGCGACCATCGTGAAGTACGCAGCCGCCTGCGACCCCAGGCCGTCGTCGCATCAGTGAAGATGTATGTGTCTCTTCTCGCTCATAGTTAGCTAATGAGTGTCGAATTTTTTGTAGTGCCTATTTGACATTTTTCTTTTGATCAGCGGTCACATTCTCGATTTTTGTGTGTGTCTATTTTGACATTTTTTTTTGTCAGCCGTCACATTTTCTTAACCGTAAGATCCAGATCCCATGGTCCTGATCGTCACCTCATCTCTTAATAGATCAGCTCTATACTTCTCTGTCTCTTTTCTTGGGTCCCATGCACCGCCGCCACCCTTCGCCTCTCCCTTCCCCGTCGCTGCCACCTCAGCCTCACCGGTGCCAACAAGCCACGTCAGGCTAACCACTCCCTTGCCTACTCCCTCCTCCTCCCCCTCCCTCCCTCCTTCATCGCTATTGATTAACTCCTGCCGCCACCGTCCCCGTCATCTTCCTCGTCTTCGGTAACTCCCCCGTCATCAAATCCGCCTCTACCTCCCTCACCTCCTAATCTCAACCACCGTCATTGTCTCCTCTCCTAACTCATTGAACTGCCCGCCCGCTCCACCCATCGACCGTCCGGCCATGCCTATGTCCAGCAGCGCTACCACGTCGCCTCGTCAGCCTGTCCTAACCAGTCGTAGCCACTGCCACCACTAGTTCGCCGCCCCCCGCCAACCATCCCTCTAAAGCCAGGTGTCACAAAGAAACCTCCGCGCAAACTCTCCACTCTAACCCAAACCCTAACCTCATCAGCGGTAGTGGTGACGGTGGCGGAAATGGCATAGCCGGAGAAGGAGAAAGATGGCTGGAGCATAAGAAGAGCGATAGCAATGAAGCAAAGGAAGAAGAAAGAAAGGGGAGGAAGATGAATTGGTAAACCAAAAATTCGACTATTGGCAGATTGGGAATCAGTCCAACTGTTGATTAGCAAATCCGTTTCTTTTTTCTTTGACGTGTTTGGAGAACCCACAAAATCTTCGCATGAAACCGTTCAATTCTCGGGTCAATTCTCACAGGAATCGAGGGACACTCCGCATTCCAAGCAGGCCAAATAGGTGTAAAAGGTGTTTCAGATGAAAGAAAAGGGCCAACATTGGATAACGGAGTTTGTATCAAAAGATGTGTCAGTCTAGTTAAACACAACGCTTACAGAAACAAAGGAATGATAAAGAACAGAGAACTACTGAGACATGGGGCTCGTTTATTCCCCACTTCCCTGATGGGATGCTAATTTACATACAGTAGCTAGACCGTCCTCCGTGTGTAATTGTCCTTGAGCCAAAATCAATGGAGTATTTTCAAGTTACAGGCGTATGTGATCAATCCAAAAGGTCTACAAAAATCAGCAACTCAAAATAATGCCAAAACTTTTGCATTGTGCCAACTGCTTTTTTTCACCAACAGCAACCTGGGAAGGAAAAACTGAATAGCTTATGGTTTCGTACAGTAGCGTACCTCGCTTGTTTGCCGGAGCCAAACTAAGCGCACCAGAAGACTGGCTAGCTGAGCTTGTACAAATCTAACTCACGCGCTCATCAGGCGTGGAATGGCTCTTTTCTAGGTTAAATTTAGGCTCGCTGGGATATACAAAGACAGTTGAAGCTGCGGTTGGAGGGGTCAATGCGGCAGAATACCTCACTGAAGTTACTGTTATCCTTGGCAACTGCTGAGAGCCGGAACCAAGCGGCACAAGCTTATGACTAACAATATGCTCGGTTTTCGGTAGGATGAATGCAGCATGATTGTGAGCCCCAGAGAAAACGAAGTTCTGCGAATCAACAAGAGAGTACTTGATTTCCTGAAGTAAGGATGTTGAATTATGGATCTTCACGTAGAAAGTGAATGGGATTCCAAGGATAGCGTAGGGAGGGCACTCAATGCTCACAACAAGCGGCGGCTCCTCGATATGAACCTCTGGTAACCTTTGTTTCATTAGAACACGGCTATCTTGATTCTCTCCAAGGCTTGAAGCTCTTGACCAGTTCAGGCAAATTTCACCTAAACAAAAGTTTGGATTGCTAGCTCGTGGATTGACTGAAAATATTCCTTTGTATTCTTCACTAGGAGCAATAACTGTGTATTCATCAGAAATCCTGCTGATCTGTTGCACTGAGCAGAGCTGTTTCTCATCATCATCAGATTCAATGGCCATCGAGTGCAAATGCAAAGGCACCTCACTGCAATTTCTAGCACTCACGACAAGCATATTGGACTCATTCATAGCAAGCGAACCTTTTTGGTCATCACCGCTGGAGGATCTGATCCTAGATAGCAGCAGGGGTTCTCGCCTAAATGGTCTCATAAACTGGTGACCAACTATTATGGGGATCTTCCCTTCAATTTGCAAGCTTCTGTGCACGTTAAGTCTGTGCAGTGTTGCATCTTCAATTGAGTCTAGTGAGTAGCCAAGTGAAACATAGAGCATGACTGACTTTGCTCGATGCCATTTAATTTCCAATTTGCATGACCAGGAGTCACCCGCGCCTAATGTGGGAACTGATACAACCCCAAATGAATACTGAATTTTTCTTATGTTATCAACTTCTTCCTTTGCCACTTCATCCCCAGTTACAGTTGAGACACCAAGAAGTTCAACATCATGACTTTCAGATTCTTCTGCTTCCCTTGGACTCATCAAAAGACCACCACCTTTGGCATCAACAAGGTTAATTTTCAGCTCACCAGAATGAACTGCATGCCCTTTTGACAATATGGTCACTGGGACAACAAATAACTCTCCAACCAGCGCAGGGCCATTAGAATCCAAGACAAGGTCAACTTGAGCGTCTGGTTCTTCAACTTGGATCAGTTTCTGACCAGAAAAGGCGAGTGCAGTGTCCTTTGTAGGCAATGTCTCCACTTGATCCTCAAATTTCCACAATTGAAAGTCTTCCATTGAGGCGGGACTTTCAGCCTGGCAGCAAACCACAAGGCGTTTATTTATTATTGCCTTCACTGACAAACATTCCAGCTTTCCACTCTGTCCTGCAGAAAGTGCTCATAATATTATTTCCATGATAGGACTTGTGGTAGGAAAAAAAGAATATCAGCATCAACAAATGGAGAAGAAAACTCAAATATTCACATGTCCAGAAGCAAATGGCAACCATAAATTACGAAAAGTGAACAGGTCAAAACATAAATGAGCTACAACCATTGTTTCAACTTTCAAGTATAGCAGCAAAAATGGCTCTCCTCTTTATGTCACCTAATCATGAAAAGCCATTCTGCCGCAACTAGCCGACTAGCCCACACAATTGCACGGTTAATTCTTCCCTAATTAACGGTTAGAGTTCGTCCTCCACAACTTTCAATTCCTTTCTGATTAATGTTTAGTGTCTGTTCTTAGTTGATCTCTTTTCCAAGTTAGGTGAATGCATGCATTGCACAGTAAGTATGCATATTAAGAGTCCATGTAGATGATATCCCTTTACCTATATGTTTCCCAATATATGCCATGGAGCATGGACTCTTTTAAAGAATATATCTCAACTGTTATAATTGGACTGTACCATATAAAATGGATTAGATTCTTTTCCTTATCTCCAATCAACATGAGATGTCCCCCCTTTTTTTCATAACTAAAGGAACAATTTCTAGGATGTTTCTTATCCAATTGATATGGTGTGTCAGTACGGCCAATCTCATCAGTTGTTTTTTGTATATTAAGATAGTAATCTGGCAATTGCCATAAATGCTACATAACATGGATGAACATTTAATGAAACAAACGGCATATAGCTGATAGAAGAGTACCTGATTTAACTTCATGTGTCAATCGCATCCATTTATTGGTGAACAGTGTAAGAGAACTAGACTGAACAACTTGGTCATGAACATGTGAATTCAACACAAAAGAATCGTCATGTGCACTAACCATGACAAAGTTACAGTCAGATTGGTTGAATTGAACCTCCAACTGATCAATCGCAACTGGAGAAGGAAGATGGGACAACAATGACACACTGACAAGCATAGGTGAACCAGGTTTTACAGATTGATCATGAAAAGCAACAGATGCAACAAGCACTATTCTTAGAGGACTTATTTGATCAATACCAAGGTGAGTAGATTCTTCTGTCAATTGAAGATTAAATTCATCATCGGTAACTTCTGGTGTATGTTTTCTTTCAAGAGTATTAACAACTTCCCGCTGTATGTCCTCTCTCCTGGAAATGGTAGGAGAACCTGCTGGTCCACTCTTACTTTTATTTTCAGAATAGCCCTGTACACTGCCAGAGAAAAAGGGTAATGCAGCCATCTCTAGTGAATAACTGATAAAATCCTTCAGAGAATTCAGTTTCCTTGAGCATTCTCTCAAGTAACCCAAGTTTTCCCAAAGCAAAGTAGTCCAGCCCTCTTGACGGTATAGACCAGCAACACCATCAAAAAGTTGTTTTGCATTACCATAATCCCCAGCTGCATAATATTCTATAGCCATTCCAGCACTACAGGAAGAAGCCATTCTCGTAGCACCTAGACTCAGAAATGATTCATAAGCTTTTCTGAATAATGCAATTATCTCGTAAGAATCTTGAAACCTTTCAGCTTCTGACAAAGCATAGCTGGTGTATTCGGTATCAGAAAGGCTGCAATCACAGTGTGATGTATAAGTATGCATATTAAAGTTGTGTTATCAATTAAAAATAAGCATCAAGAAAACTTACGAAAGCACAGAAATTGTATCTCCTTGCTCAAACAAACGGACATATTGGCCAACATATACAGAAGGCATTATTGAGTCAGGTATTCCACTATCTCCTGTGGTAAGGTTTATCCTTGACGAAGAGCACTCTAAGGCACACCTCTTCTCTCTCAAGTAACTTGCCGCTAACTGCAGAAGGGACAGTATGATAATTAATTACTAGTGTGATCAAGTAAAAGAAGTGGAGTGGCTCTCTGTTGCAGTGCTGCGTAGAGACTTAGATTGAACCTGGTAGTAGTAAGCTGGATGAAATTCCCACTCGGTCAATGAATTGTCAGCAGTACCAAACCGAGGAGATAGTGTATCTGGAACAGTTGCAGATGTTGTCTCTATTAGCTCACCAAAGACAAGGAACTGCCTGCTAAACCATTCCCAATGAAGAAAAGCAACTTCTGGTGACCCAACGACACGCTCAAAGCTTCTAATATGTTTACGGAACCATGTGATTGCTTCTACAACTTTCCCACCATGAAGTAGCAACGTTGATATCTTAAAGTGAAATTGATCAGCAACTGCTTTTATCTCAACTAGGCGTTGGGCTGGAGGCAACCTTGTTGAAGTTCCAATCATCTAAATATGAGCACATTGTCAATGGATGGTGTTAAAGTCAATAGAAACTGTTTAAGCAAGGGTGACGGATCAATCAACAGTAACATATTTAGAAGGCTTACAACATGTCAACATGTAACTTGTAAACACACAAGGACAGGGCGGGGGAGAGTTGTTGCTTTTAGCCTTATACAACTTTTCGTGAATGCTAAATTAGAGTATGAGATGCTTGCACATCTTTCCTTTTTAATATAAAATGTTTCCAAATAACACTTGCACAACGGTGCTCATCTTCATATGCAGCATTCCAAATACGTATGATGTTCGAATGAACAATAGCCATAAATTCCTTCCTTTGTTTACTTCTAAGATAATTCAGCATGCCAATTGTTGATTTACTTAATTAGGAGAGTTGAGAAGGCTATGGCAGCTAAAGCATAGAGCTGTGATCAACACCTCACGCAAAACACGAATTCCTTCCTCATAGAACTTCAATGCTTCTGGCCAATCCCGTCTAAACTCCGCATAGACAGCAACCTGGTGTAAGAATCAGAAACATCAGAGTTATGCAAATATATTAGGGTGGAAATGTCATTGATATGTTCTTAAATAATAGAGCAAGGGTAAATACTAAATAGAAAAACTACGTTTACAACACTTCTATACTGCCATTGAGAATGATTAACAGCGCTAGAATGGATGAGAGAGAGAGAGAGAGAGAGAGAGAGAGAGAGATTCTTACCTTGAAGCAGTATCGGATGCTCAGCTCGACGGAAGAGAAGCTCCTCTTCTCAATGCGGGCCTTTATCCTTCGCCCTTCTTCCTTGTAGTATGTGGAACATAACTCCGCAAAAACACTCTTCAATCTGACAGTTATGGTAGGAACATAGTGTGAACTATGAGACATGCCTCGAAGGAAATTATCATAAAACAAACAAAAATAAGGTAGAAGCTTTTTTCACAAAAATGGAACAGTGAAATCACAGAAAACGAAAAGTTGCAGAAACTGACTTGTTGAGAGATTTGTTCCATTCTGTTTCATCGTCCTCGACCAACACAATCAGGTGCTTAGAATCAATCTCCACACGTTTTCTCAGGGCAACTGTAACTTCTTCATCCAGCTCATCTGCAAAATATTATTGGGTGTCTGCTTAAAACCATCACCCTCATTGCCATGCCACTGGCTGTCAGGCCAAAGGTTGATAGAAGGTTTGAGCAGGCAAACATCAAGTGAATACAAGGTTCTGTTTGTGAGAAGGTTCATATCCTCAATTACCATGCTATAGGGCATGGGCACTGGCACATATATAAGAAACCTTTTGATGGGGTTGCAGATTGTTTAGCTAAGCTCTGCACACAGTCTTCTGACTATTGGTTGAGAGAAAAGAGATTACTACAGGTGGTTGAGATGATACTTACCACCGGCTTGAGCCTGTACAAGGATCACCACTAATTTAGTGTGTCTTCCCTGAATTATTGACCTGCGCAAATAAAAGAACATCAATTGGCATTTGTAAATTTTACATCAGCTATTACTAGCTACTGTTACAAAGCATGATGCTTCTAATAATTTCTTAATACCCAAGAGATGAAAAGGTTGCCCATTCGCATTATAACACTGATAATTATGACTGTGGTGCTGCACACGCCAATTTGGGATCAACAATGCAAAAGATGAAGGGGAGGTACTTGAGGTTCTCGAGATCGGAGCAGGCCTGGAGCCACTGGGCAGGGTCGCCGGAGACCTGATCTGCCCGAAACATCGCGGCAACGGCGGCGGGCACTCGGGTTCGGTGCTTGAGGAGCCAGTCCTTCTTGAGGATCCCCGCTTGGGGCTGCGGTGGCGCGAGCGGGTCGCGGGCCTTGGCGGTGCGGGCGAGGATGTTGGCCTTGGCGAAGTCCGGGAGGGCAAGCGTATTCATGGGCGGCTGCTGGGAGCTGAGCGCCGCGGAGATCGAGGGGTGCAGCTCCGGGCACCCCACGATGGATACGAGCGACACCGGCGGCGTACGCAGCTCCTCCGGGTAGTCCTCCATGGCCGCCCACCCGCGGCCGCGGCGAGGCTACCGGACAAGAGGCTCGGGTCTCGGCGCCGCGCGCGGTGCTCGTCGTGGTGGTGGCCCGGGCGGATGCGAGCTCGGATCTGCGATGGCTGTTTCGGTGCGTTTGGAGCAAGGGGCGGGGACGAGGAGGACGCGGAAGTAACAGTAAAACAGCAATCGGTCTGGGTGGTGTGATAATGAGCATACGTTGGGTGTTTTCTGTATATTTGGAGGACTTGCGCATAGGTTTCAGGAAAGAACAAGAGGTTCTCAGCTGCTCGCTTAAATTCGACCCGAATTGATCAGACGAGTTCATCACAAAATGAAAAGAGTTTTTCTCTTTGCTATGGTGGCATTTGCTTGTCAAACAACATGATGCAAAAGCCATACAAAATACAGTTGTTTCGTTTCGACAAGCAGTGCAAGCTACGAGGATGAAAAATCAGTCGGAGACAATATAAATTGTCTTAAATCTCTTTCAGACACCAGCTCGTTGTTTGTCTCTGATTATCAATTTTATAGAGCAAAACATGCCAAAATAATAATAATATATGAATAATAGGACATAGTTGCCCGATCCATTAGAATAGAGACCCGTGTGGATCAAGTGTTGTGGTGGGATTAGTCCCATATGAACCTCTCGGTTAACCCTTTTACACAAAATGATCAACGAAAGTATAAAAGGGATGTTATGTATACCTGGGCACGTCCTACAGATGAGCATGGCATTAAACAAAATTGAGTTAGAGTGTTATAGGTGGTATCAAAGCATCAACCCTCGTTGCTGGGCATCTACCATGTATATGGTGTGTTGCTGAGGGCTAGCCATTAAGGCCCTGTTTGGTTGGGTTTTCAGCAGCTTTCTACTGGAAAAAGTTACAGCCAATTAAACATCTAGCTTTTTAGCAGCTTTTCGCCAATAATAGTTATGGGTTTTGCGGTGCAAATTCAGTTGTTTGGAAAAGTTGCCTTCCCCCAGCTTTTTGTAATGTGCTGAAGCTTCGGGGCTCATTTTCTAAAATGTTTTATATAGTTTGGATCAACCCAAAGCCATATATTCACTTTCTCACAGCCACAATAGTTTTTTCAGACAGTTAGCCAACAACAGCTTTGTCAACAACTACACCCCAACCAAACATGCCCTAACGAGGGGTGAATGTAATACCCGACCCATTAGAATAGAGATTCATGTGGCCCAGATGTAGTTGTGTAGTGAGAAGCATACATATCACTGTGTTCTAAATATAGCTCCTTCGGTTAACCATTTTACACGAAACGACGATGACAGTGTAAGAAGGGTGCTATGAATACGTGAACCGCCCCACGGGTGAATAGAATATTAAACAAATTCTCATTGAGTTAGGATAACAAACTAATTTATATGTTTTCTATAATGATTGTGTTACTACGGGACATTAATTACACTGGTTTAATGAATAGGATGTACAAGTATAGCGATATGGTATGGATTGAGATGGGATAAGATGTCTTATGCCGTTCTCAAGTGCAAATTCCTTACGTGAAAAGGCGCCTTTTTGTTTATGGAAGATAGCTGGATCAATGGTCATCGATAGATATTTTAGTCTTGGTTGATCCAAGTGACGGTTATCTATTAGTGATCCATGATTTTCCCACACGAGGTGTGCGCGGTTATGATGCTAGGTCATGTTGTGTGTGGTTATGCGCGTGAAGTGGCCATTGTGAGATGGCGGACTAGGCCTATCCTTCAAATTAGCTAGTCTAAGGATTAAGCATTGTGAGTACCAGGTTAAAAGCCTTGACACATCAATCTTCGTCCACACCTCGAATTGATCACAGAGCCAACCCGAGCTCCATCACTACATATGCCAGTGTCTTCACATCGAGCACAACCCGCCACATGTCCACGACTCAACCTCAACTTGCAACGCGCCTCAACCTACATAAGCTACGATGATGTGGTGGGAGCTAAAAAATGGTAGAGTGAGGAGAGAACGACAACCAACATGGAGCCACAAAAAGAGTACATTTTTAGAGGAATGGGGAGCATGTAGGAGAAATGGTAAAATTGTAGACGTGTTTTACTTGTTGGGAGAGTGTTTTTTTGCTACAGATTACATGTTTTTGATGAGGCAGGGGTGACCGAATGGAAAAACAAAACACTATTTATCAATTGAGTCTTTATAAGGGTATGATTTTAACAACTTGGTAAGATTTGCACTTAAGAGTTGAAAGAAGCTTTCAACTTGTTCTAAGTTAAAAGCTAACATATATGAGCCTAAATTATCTATATCGCATCGTATGTTTGAATCTTTTACGTCTTCTAGCAATAGAACTAGATACAACCACTCCCAACACTTACATAGTTACATAATATTCACATATGGTTTTTGTTCTTCACTGTACCCGGGTTTCACCGTATTTCATCTCCTTCCCTCTACTTCACGTAAACAAAAGGAAGAGCTGATGTGGATGAATTTTAGACACCACTAACATCGATGCAACATTGGAGATGCTCTAGTAAAGAGAAAAACTGTAGTGGCTTAGCCTAGAGAGAAACAAAGCACCGACAGTCAAGTCACAAAACGCGTGAGAAAGGTAGACCCGGAGGCCTCTTACTGGTTGCTTGGGCGATCCGAAGCAACAAGGTCGCTGAAACAGGTCGCGCTACTCTGTGGGTCGGCCCAATTCACATTTTAAGAAATTTTCTATTTGTTGATATATCAACAATAGAAAAATACCTTTTTAGAAAGCAAATTTAGCAAAAATATGTTCCATGAGGAAATTTATTCGAAATAAAGATAGCACTATTTTTTTATAAAAGGCTCATATAGGCCGTGAAAATTGTTCCAATAGTTCAAAAAAAATGTTTCGTTTGAAAATGCGATTCATTTTTGAAATATGTTCCACAATCCATCCGTAATTTTTTCCACATATTTTAGAATGTTCACCTAGATCAAGGAAAATGTTTTGCTTTTCATAGAGAAAATGTTCACTATTTTGAGCAAAAAAGAAAACATTCTATTGTACATGAAAAATGTTTATGTGTTTTTTTTCAAATGTTCACCTAACTCAAGAAAGTTGTTTCGGGTCTAAAATTAAGCATGACTGACTTAATGGTGTTAATCTCATAGCTTCATGCCATAAAAATAAAAGCTTAATGTCAACGAAACATTTCAAAAACTGATATCGAAATTTTTTGGTCGAAATATATCACCGAGTGCATATTTTAAGAGATATTGTAATTCAAAAATTCAAAATGATTTGAAAAGGCAGCGCCAACGTCAAACTCTGTTGCTGACGTCACCGGCTCAGACTTCCTCCACACATGGGCTTCGTGGGCTGCGAAAGGACGCGCACGATCTGGATGCTCCGGGTCGCGCGTCCATGGTTAGGAAAACGGGGCAGACCCGTGGGCTAACCTGCACGGACAGTAGGTTAGGCCCGTGTAGGCTCAGTTGATGCGGCCCACGTGTGCGAGGCCGCGAGACAAGAATTTCTCCCCCTCCCTCCATCGATCGCAAGCCGTGGAGATCCATCCTTCTTTCCTTGCCTTGCCCGTGCCAAGCGCCACCTCTCCGTCGCCCCACGCCCGCACCCCGGCACGCACCTGACTCACCCCTTCCCCCCTCGGTGCAAACCGCGAAAATAGCAGCCGCCCATTCGCTCCTCCCCCCTGCCGCGATGAGCGACGGCGCCGATTCCGACCGCGACCTCCCTGGCGACGCCCAGGAAGCCAACAGCGAGGAGGAGGCGCATCACGCCGAGCCGCAGGCCGAGAAGGAGGCGTTGTCCGTGGCGGACGACGAGAAGGACGAGCCCCCGTCCCCCGAACCGAACAGCGACGGCGAGGGCGCGGGCTCCCCGGATCGTGTGGAGCCCCCCAATGCGGGGGAGGGCGCGCCACCTGACGCCGGGGGCTACGATGGGGAGGAGACCGTGGGTGCGAGGGCGGAGACGAACGGCGAGGACGCTATGAGCCACGACGGCGACAAGGGGGACGGGGAGGACGACGACGACCACGACGAAGAGGAGGAGGAGGAGGGCGACGACGATGACGACTCCACCCCTGATGCGTCGCCGAGGGGGGAGGCGAAGGCGGAGGGCGACAGCTCGACCGGGATGGTGCAGTGCGCCAGCCAGCCGGTGGAGCCGGACCCCTTCCTCGAGGGTCATGACTCCGGGACGGAGGAGGAGCAGGCGGCGTTCATGGCCGAGCTGGAGCGCTTCCACAGGGAGCACAACCTCGAGTTCAAGCCGCCCAAGTTCTACGGCAAGGGCCTTAACTGCCTCAAGTGCGCACCTTTCTGTGCCTCTCGTTTCTCTGAGCGCCTCAAGCCGAATACCATCTCCTCTCAACTAAACGTATTTAAGTAATGATGTGCGTTGCTCTGTCCTAATCCAGGTTGTGGAGGCAGGTCGCCCGCCTCGGAGGCCATGAGCAGGTATGGGTGATTTCCTGTTCAGTGTTTCCGATCCACGTACACTGGCACATGCTCCTGATACTATAGAATGAAATTTTCAGTAGCGTGAACCACCTGTTTCTCCAACGAATGAAATCACTAGCAAGTAGCACACTGATGATAACCAATTAAGGAGACTGGACTTTATGCATGATCCTGTTGCACAATGCACTATTCATCTTCCTATTGGAAAATTTGTATCTTTCCGGTAAACATTCGTAGCTATTCCAGTTGTGTGTTTTGATTATCCAGGTAACGGTTTGTAAACTATGGCGTCAAGTTGGAGAGACTTTCAGGCCACCAAAGTAAGCTTATCTTTTCACAATACATATTAAAAGAGTTGCATAGAAAGATGTAACGTTTCATGTCAACTGGTTGTTGTTGCTATATTATTTTGCAGGACCTGCACTACCGTTTCGTGGTCGTTTCGAATTTTCTACGAGAAGGTGATATATTTCCTGCTGGATTTTATTTGTTTTGGTACTTGTTTTTAGGAAGGCCTCACAAGGCATTACCACTATTGTAGCCGACAAGAAGTTTTTCCATAAGTAGCATCTTAGGAAGGTCTCACAAGTGCATCACAACTATTGTAGCTGATAAGCAGTTTTTCCATAAACAGTATTATAGGCATATTCAACTATACTGTAAATCTACTTGCAGAATGAAAATTTATGCTATTAAAACTTACTAGGATGGTTCTTACAAATATAATATGGAGCTAAAGTGAGGACACTGCAAAAATTAGTTCATAAATTTTAAGTGTTTCAGATCCAAAGAATCTCGCTTCATTTCCTTTTAATTTAATTTCTTACTTGTTTAAGAACCAAACAAGTATAACAACTGTACTTGCTTCTTCTTTATTTGAAAGAAACCGTTGTACTTGCTTTCGATGCTATTCTTTTAAGGCTTTAGATCCTTAATGTCCTTAATGCTTTAGATGCTATCTGATTCTGATCTAAGCTTATGCATTTCCATTTTATATTTATGCATTTGCTTTCTTGGTTGTTAACTGTTGTTTCTTATCAACCTAGGCACTCCTTGAGTATGAAAAACATAAAGTTCGAACTGGCCAGCTTCAAATAGCATTATCTGCTTTACCACAGCCTGGTGGTACTGACCGTGAGGTAATTGTTTTGGTAGTAGAGTTTTGAATACTCTAGTTTTCGTAATTCACATTCTAGTTTGGTACACATATGCACTTTTTAATTGGTTAAGCACAATATGAACAAATGGTACCCTTTCATTCATGGCGAGGTACTCAGTATGCATTTTAGAGTCATGCAGAAAAGAAATATATGAAATTCATACTTGAATGAAACTGAAAATTAAGAACATATTAGGCTTATATTCAGAAAGACCAAGGAAAATTTACTGATTTAGTCACTGAATTCTTTTTTTCTACCTTTTTGTTTTGCTGGAAACTGAGTGTTGGTCATGGATCCAGATTTTGTTGAAATAGATACGATAATATGTTTAAGATGAGAACTATTTGCTAAGGTTGCCATCAAGATATGTGCCATTGCCCAAAGTGTTTTGCTGCATAGCTAGCATGACGCTTTTGTTTATTGTTTTGCAGATAGGTGTGAATCCATCATCTTCTGCGAGAGTTAGAAGGGATGCTGCAGCACGTGCTATGCAGGGTTGGCATGCACACAGTCTCCTTGCCAACGGCATGTATGGAGATCACATTTTAAAGGTAAATAGTCTTGCCCTTTATTTGCATGCACCTTTAATTTCCTACTGTTTTAGTAGTTTCAAGTAAATACATTCATATTTCTACAGGACAAAGATTCAATACCCCTTTCAAGTCGTGATAAGAATCTAAAAGGCTTCGGTATGCTTCAAACGTTTTTCTGCATTAGTGTATGCTGCTTTTTTCTCATGTATTTTCCCTGGCATATTTAGGGGTACTCAAATGGAGGAAAGCATCTAGTCCAGAGCGTGCTTGCAAGGTGCCTCGCACAAAAGTAAACAAGTCACAGTTAAGACCTTTTGTCATCTTAGTTGGCCATCTCTAGTTTAGTGGACAATATGATTAGATGAAGACGACTTGTCCACTGAATCTGCTACTGTGCAATTTAATAGGAAAAATCCTAAAAATTATAGTATCTTATAGTGGAATTGAGCTTTTCTGATGAATCCATATATTTGAATGTTGTGTCTATGGTGCCTGTTCTTGTGTGTGATTGACTCCTCAATTTCAGGGAAGATTCTATGGTTATTGATGTTGGAGAACCTGCCGATTGGGTGAAGATTAATGTTCGGCAGACTGTAAGTTTAACCATGATTATTTTGTTTAATCAAATGGTTCACAAATATTACAGACAATGTTTTCAAGTGTTGAAATCTTAAATAATCGCGTAAGAGGTGGTTTTGCTAGTGAAGTTACATCTGGATTTGAGGTGAAGCTGCTTCATTTGGTTACTGCTTTCTTGCAGAAAGAATGTTTTGAAATCTATGCGCTAGTTCCTGGGCTTCTACGCGAAGAGGTGAGAAAGCATGCTCATTCATTTTATTTATTTTTGGAAGGAGGCTCGTTCATGTTGGAGGCCTCACTCCAACCTTTTCATCGATCCAAAGTAAATGCTTGATTTAACATTGCAAACGCGAGCCGCATAAACAAAGAGTTTGCCACATGAGTTGAGGCTGCTCCGGGATAAAATGTTTATTTTTGTTTAAAATGGTGTAGGTGCATGTTCAGTCAGATCCTGCTGGACGTCTGGTTATAACTGGGGACCCTGACCAGCCTGATAATCCTTGGGGCATCACTCCATTCAAGAAGGTGATTGCTTGAACACTTAATACAGAAACAATTGGATGCTCCCTTAAATTAACAGGAACTGATTGTTCTGTCTCAGGTGATCAACTTGCCATTAAGGATTGATCCGCATCAAACATCCGCAGTTGTCACGCTTCATGGCCAGCTATTTGTGCGTGCACCATTTGGGCATCCGGCCATGTAGATATTGGCTTCTATTCACTTCAGTTTCCTTCGACGGCGGTACCACTGTACCAGTGGTTTTCATGAACATTTCTAGGTTCGTGTTTGGCTATCTTAATCTCAGCTATTCCTTGCTTCACCACTGGAACTCTTTCTGATTTGATGTCAGAGCTTCTGTTTCCTCTGAAGATTTTAGCAGAACTTTGTTGCTACTCATAGCCAGCGTCACCATCTGTTACAGTGTTCTCTTGTTTATAGTAGTACGCGTACACATAAATTAGCTGGTTCATGCTGGGACTTCAATTTTTATGGACAGATATTTCCTTTTCCTTTTTGAGAGAGAGAGAGAGAGAGAGAGAGAGAAGACAAAGCTTGAAGTAGTTTAACTGAAGGATTAGTTTCTTTACTTTATTTATTCCTTTTCTCTGTGTTTATAAACGCCTTTCTGGGCAGTGTAGTCTTGAAGCGTGATTTCTTGCACAGACCGATTCCTCATTTTTAAGTTGTCTATGAGCTAAAAACACTCTTTATTTAGCTGCTTAATTACTTGCTGTCCTCGATCGAGAACTTGGATGTGGCTGCTACACGAGTATCTAACTGAACGTTGACTTGAACGACAAAAATAAACTAGGCCATAACACATGAAAGTCGTCGACCGCGGTCGACTCCCAGGCAAAATAAAACGCACCCTAGTCCCTCGTCTTCCTCCTTCCGCCGCCGCTCCGCTTCTTTTCCATGATCTCTAGCAAGTTGCTTCTTAGTGAGATGCTTTATATCGTCTCCTATTGTTGCAAAACCAGTCCTAATATAGGCTGATCTTAATGATAGACATCGGCCGTTCCGCAACAGTTAGATCTAGATGTAATCAAAAGAGAGAATCGACACCGATATTTATTAATGAGGTTCAGCTGAAGTCTACATTCCTAGAACCGTTGTTGGGCGCACCTCCCGTTTATTTTTGGATTATCCCTGTCGACATGGTCGCACTCCAAGGCCAGCCGGTCAGACCGCCCTCCAAGGCCGGTCGGACCGCCCTCTGTGGGATGACTCCAACAGATCCAAATTTGTCTTGTGGTTACAATCAACGGTACCATCTTTATATAGGAGTCCGGGTTACATATGTCTCCAACTCAAACTCTTCTAACTCTATCTGCTAGTTAGACTCCAATTCCACTATGTAACCTACCCGTATACATATTCGACACTTTTCAACAACTGTCATTGCCTCTTGTTGCATCCTACCCATAGCAAACTCATGGCCGTCTCCTCTTCCAACATTGAACCACTTGCCAACATCGTCTTCCACCACCTTTTGCCCCAAGCGACACCGTGTCACCTCGCCTTCCAACCGTCCCCCACCGTCGAACCGGCACCGTCCCAAGCATCCCACTAAGCATAGGGGAGGGGAGGGGGTGTTGACCACTTGGTGAGACAAAGAACAAAATTTTTTGCTAATAAATATTTGAGAGTTTGTTTTGCACTTCGAGAGCACTCAAAATTCTATCTATATAATTTCTACTATAAAATAAAGAATAATGATATATGATTCATTAGATAAAAATCAAAACGTTTAAAATTTAAATGCTTTGTAACGTGAAAAAAACACTCGAGTGTTTTCTACGCTCTCTCGGGCCCAAAAATCACCAAGCACTCCCGAGGCCCCGATCCAGAGGCCCAGATGCGATATTTGTGAAAATTCGGGGAGGCATTTCGAAAAAGGGACCTGGGGCCGGCGGGCCGCGATGCGAGAGCGCATTGGCGTGCCCGAGGGGTTGCAGGTGCCGGCACCGGTATAAAAATTCCTCCCGGATCCGCATCTCCCCCACCACAGTGAGCCAGCCACCTAGACAAAACGAATCGAGGCAAACACAGATACAGATAGCACCCTCGCCGGCGACGTGAGTGTGCAAAGCGATGGACTCCGACTACGGCGTGCCGCGCGAGCTCTCGGAGGTGCAGAAGAAGCGCGCGCTCTACCAGCCCGAGCTGCCCCCCTGCCTCCAGGTACGCCCTCGGCCTTCCCCCATTACCACCGCTACCTTCCGTGCGCCTGCGCGTGCCATTGCCTTCCCTCCGCGGTTTCCCAGTCCAGATCTGTGGCCTGGCGGGCCGCGCGCCGCCAGATCCCGCACTGTTCTCCTGCCGGATCGGTCCCCTCGGCGCTTGGGTTTTACTGTTCACCTACTTCCGATTTGTTCTTCTGGGGGTTAGGTATAGGTGTATCGGCTGTGACTGGTCGACAGGGCCGTCGCTTTCGGTTGGCGAGACTGGATCTGAGTCGTGGTAGACGTCGCCCCCGAAGTGCTAGTTGTGTCCAATTGTGTAGATCGCTCGGCTTGTCTGACTTGCGGCGGGATTGCAGCCCACGAGGATTTTAGGAAGCTCGATTTCCTGTTCCCATGTTGTCTTGTTGTTTTATCGTGGGTGATAGTGGAAGTTCGCAACCGGGAGTAGAATGATGGATTCCTCTATTGTAATTATGGACTACTTTTTGTTAGTTTTCACGAGTCCAGGAGATTCTTTACGTTCAGGTTGACTCAGGCAATCGCTATCAAATTAGCATCTCTCCTGTTTGGGGATAATGTTTGATTGGTGCATGGACGACGAATTCTCATGGTAGTTTTGTGGGACGATTTTCTTGTGTGCGTGTTATTGGTGGATTAGCTCGACTCACGCTCTGATTTTTTTTTCACTCCACTTAAACCAGGGCACTACTGTGAGGGTGGAGTATGGAGATGTGGCGATTGCTGCTGATCCTGCAGGCGCTCATGTGATCAGCCACACGTTCCCCCACACATACGGGCAGCCATTGGCTCATTTCCTCAGGAAGGCAGCTGATGTCCCTGATGCTAAAGTCATATCAGAGCACCCTGCCGTCAGGTATTACTATATGCGCCAGAGCATCATTTTCCCCATATGTTCTAGTGTTGTTAGGGATTCTTATGAAAGTCATATCAGAGCACCCTGCCGTCAGGTATTATTATATGCGCCAGAGCATCATTTTCCCCATATGATCTAGTGTTGTTAGGTATTCTTATGAGAATCAGGAGATAAGGATAAAATAGAGCAAAAAATTACTTCTAGCTCTCTCTTTCACTGACATGCGCGCACACACACAAAAGCATCTGAATTTTTTTTTGGATGAAGGGTTGGTGTTGTATTCTGTGGAAGGCAGTCCCCAGGAGGCCACAATGTCATATGGGGACTCTATGAGGCTATCAAGGCTCACAACCTGAACAGCAAACTTATTGGTTTCCTCGGTGAGTAAATTTTAATTCAATCTTTTCCAGGTGCCAGCAACATCTAGAATCTGCCTTTTCACTTGTTATTTCCAATTAGGCTGTCTGATGTCCATCATGCGCTTTAACAGTTAACAAGCAACTGAGCACATTAGGTGAAGTTGTGTACCAATGTTTTAGTTCCAATTAATATGTATGTACTTTGGTATGTTTTCTTTGTTTGCACTAACTTTTATCATCAACCTAACATAGCATAAACGCATCATTCTATGCTTTATTCATGAATGCTGTGATATTTGAAAGTCTTTACTGGGTAGCAACATGCAGGTGTTCATAGGATTATTATTTTTAGTAAAACCAGTAGCAGCACGATGTTACAAGATCTCCCTCAGATAACTTGTTTTTCTTATGTCTGTTATCCAAAATATAAGAATACAAATATATAACAGATACAAAACAAAACTTTGGTTGGGGACCTGAATTCTACCTGTCGCCCTGTCCTTGCATGCCTGTTTGCCTACACAGAGTTGATATTTGTACTTGTATTTAATACATTGAAATTATGTATATACCCTTTACATTCTTTTGTTGAAACAGGAGGAACCGATGGTCTCCTTGCACAGAAAACTTTGGAGATCACAGATGAAGTCCTTTCTTCCTACAAGAACCAAGGTGGTTATGATATGCTTGGTCGGACAAAGGATCAAATTAGAACTACAGAGCAGGTCAATGGTGCAATGGCTAGTTGCCAGGCTTTGAAGTTGGATGCTCTAGTAATAATTGGAGGTATGCTATGTGATATTAATCTGCTAAGATTTTAGTACGTTATACATTTGTTTCAATGCTAACTCGATGTTCTATCTTTTGAAGGTGTCACATCGAATACAGATGCTGCTCAACTTGCTGAGACTTTTGCTGAGGCAAAGTGTGCAACAAAGGTATACTGAAGTCCTTTTTTTAACTGCATCTTCACCTTAATTCTGGATCCCTCGTGTCCAGTGCTTGTGTATCTTTCCTTGTAAGTAAATGACCTGACACAATTTATTATTTAACAGGTTGTAGGTGTTCCTGTAACTTTGAATGGGGACCTTAAGAACCAGTTTGTTGAGGCAACTGTTGGTTTTGATACCATATGCAAGGTAGGGGCTGCTGAATTCAATTATTGTGCTGGGACTTCCTTTACCATGAATGTAGTTCATGATGGTTCCGCTATCTCTATATAATGTGTTATTACCCGCTATGAAAAGTTGATTTGGTATCTTGAGGTTGCATCTGTGAATTCACCTTTTGAGCTATAATATTGTTTTTATGACTTGCAAATTTCAATATTATCGTCATGCTATTTTGTAGTATTTATTACTTATCATGTGATCTGTAGTGGTTCCTTGAACTTATATGCTGTTCTAACAGGTGAACTCACAACTTATAAGCAATGTCTGCACCGATGCTCTGTCTGCTGAGAAGGTAATATAACACATAGTACATGGCATCTTAATTATTGTGGTATACTTTCTTGGTCGTGTGGAACTTTGACCTATGACTGCTTCCTTTCTTGGTATTGGTTAACGCCCGGAGACAAGAAATATGTGTGCATGATAGCATTAAATAATTTCTCATGTTAAAATGAAATGGAAAAGGAAGTTCAGAATTGACATCTTGAGTCTCAATATAGAATGAAGTAAACAAAAATATAATAGGATATGCTCTTATTGGCACCTTCTACTTTAGCCTACATGAGATATCCACAGATAGGGTGTACACAAGTTTGGCCTAGGCATTCAAGGGTGCCAATGCTGGTTGAGTGTCCAGCACTGCCAACATATTTCCTCCAGTTAATATGCTATTTTGTGCAAGTCTAAATTAGCATAGCTTAGTACTTGAGGACAACTGAATATCTTGAAGTTCTTTCTATGTTTCATATGTTTCTGGATATACTAGATGAAGCATGTTTAGTATTTCTCTCAGTATCGTTATTAGGTATACCTAGTTTCCAACAAGGCCTTCTGCACGTTCTGTTTACAAATTCGAATTAGAGAATTAAACTTCTTCTGCCTTATGGCTGTATTCTCTCTGGCAGTATTACTATTTTATTCGTATGATGGGACGGAAGGCTTCTCATGTGGCGTTGGAGTGTGCTCTTCAATCGCATCCAAATATGGTTTGGACATTTGCTTTTCACTTGTACCTGCCTGTTAACCTAATTCACAAAAATTGCTTACTTTTTTTTTGAACTGGTATCATATGCTCAGGTTATCCTGGGTGAGGAGGTTGCTGCATCAAAACTCACGATTTTTGATATCACAAAGCAGATATGTGATGCAGTTCAGGCGAGGGCTGAAAAAGGTAGGGGTGCTTTTTTTTTGGGTCTATGAGATGGTGAGATATTCATGTAAGCTTATATTATATCATTGAAATGTTTTAATTTGTGAATGCTTGGATTATAATTTTCAGACAAGTATCACGGGGTTGTACTTATTCCTGAGGGCCTTGTGGAGAGTATTCCTGAACTATATGCTTTGCTTCAGGTAAGTTTGTATATGACTTCTGAGTATTCATTGACACTTTTATATGTCTTCTGAGTTTTCATTTACAACTTTACTGACTGTAGCTATATGATTGTAGGAAATTCATGGCCTCCACGGTAAAGGTGTTTCCATTGAGAATATCTCTTCTCAGCTTTCACCTTGGGCATCTGCGCTGTTCGAATTTTTGCCCCAATTTATTAGGCAGCAGGTATGTACTGTCTCAGTTGTTAATTATCGGAAATCCATAATTCACATCAGGTTTCTGTTGCTTCAATATAGCTGTTTTGTCTGATGCAGTTGCTTCTCCACCCTGAATCTGATGAGTCAGCTCAACTCTCTCAGGTACAGTAGCACATAAAACCTGTTGATCATTGGTGAATAATGCTGATATGTTTTTCTTTTCTTTTTCTGATTTTGACATGTTTATCTGTGCAGATTGAAACCGAAAAGCTTCTAGCCCAATTAGTTGAGACCGAAATGAATAGACGTTTGGTATGGCTTTTGTGGATTTGCTTGTATATAAAGCAGTTTAATCGGAAGACCACAAGCAATAGTTCTATCAGTTCATGATGTTGTTTGCTACTTTTGCAGAAGGAAGGCACGTACAATGGAAAGAAGTTCAATGCAATCTGTCACTTTTTTGGTTACCAAGCTAGGGGTTCACTGCCTTCAAAGTTTGACTGTGATTATGCCTATGCAAGTTCCATCTCACCTTACTATTTTTACATAGCACATTGCTTTGCTGTTGATTTATCGTGTAAGTTGTTTGTTCCAGGTTCTGGGGCATGTCTGTTATCACATCTTAGCTGCTGGTTTGAATGGTTACATGGCTACTGTAACAAATCTTAAGAGTCCACTGAACAAGTGGCGATGTGGAGCCGCTCCTATTTCGGTAAGTTTTTGTCACTGTACCTCTACAGAATTTGTTGGTACATGTGATCTGTCCATTTTTTACAAAGTGTAGTAGGGGTAAGGGGAACACAAAACTCACATCTGCTTTCCTGTGATCAGTCTATGATGACCGTGAAGCGATGGTCACGTGGTCCTGCAACCACACAAATTGGGAAGCCTGCTGTTCATATGGCTAGTGTCGACTTGAAAGGAAAAGCGTTCGAGTAAGTGTCAAATGTATTGATTGTGTTATACTATTTGAAGACAAAAGGCTTTCATATTATTTAATTAGTAACTCAATTAGTTATAAAAAAGAGGCAGCTCTATTCTCCTCTGGGCTTTGGAGCACTTGCCATATTTGTTGTATGCTCGTACTGTATTAAAGAAGACATGTAATCTCATTTGCAAAGCGGACTTGTGTTTTCCAGGCTACTGAGGCAGAATTCATCCAGCTGCTTGTTGGAAGACATCTACAGAAACCCTGGACCACTGCAATTTGAAGGACCAGGTGCTGATTCAAAGCCTATTTCACTGTGCGTTGAGGATCAAGACTACATGGGCAGGATCAAGAAATTGCAGGAATACTTAGAGAAGGTACTTTTCATGATCTAACAAGTCGATAAGATTTTCACTTGAGACCTCATAATACCTCACTGACGACAAGTTTCCGCTTGATGGTGTCTAATTCTCATACGCCATGCAGGTGAAGAGCATTGTGAAGCCTGGGTGCTCGCAGGATGTCCTCAAAGCGGCGCTGTGTGCCATGTCTTCCGTGACGGAGACACTGGCTATCATGACTTCATCTTCCACTGGCCAGACACCTCCAATCTAAGAGTCAAGTGGGTTAAGAAAGTTCCTGATTCTCTTTTGTTCCATCTGACGGTTGGGATCAGAAACAGTGATCTTGCGATCCCACGGTTGTTTATTCTTTTCTTAGGTTTCGGAGAGTTTTATCATTTTTGGCTTTGATAGCTATGTGAGTTTGTTATTGGTGAGGTTGAACTGGAATAATTGATCAAACTGCCGGTTGTGATCTATTAATAAACCAAATTTTGATACGCATGTTTGATTGCACTTTGTCATGTTTGTGCTATGAGTCCTCTTCGATTCATCGGAATTTCATATGAAACAGTTCAATTCCTGCGAATCAAATCGGCCTAATGTCGTCTGATAAAGGATGCCACTGTGATCGTTAACCAGTTTGAGTCGTTGCCATGTTAACACGAAGCAGGTCCATGGTGGGCTATCTATCCTTTAATACTATGACATGCCGGGGGGCGTACGTCCGCACAGGAACGGAAGTCTGAAAGGGTGAGCCGTCGTGGTCCCTGACTTCCCGTCATCCATATCACTTTCTCTCTCATCAGCTTCAATCTATTTTCCTTTAAGGGCAGTCGTAATGCTTCACCATGTACTATATCTAAATCATGTCATCTAAGTAAATATCTGATGTGATATCCTATTTAATAAGGAAAGAGAGAGTAACCATATCTTAATCTAGATATAGATGTTAGCACCAAATTCAAGACATCTCATAATTTTTCTTTCACAAAACATATTAAATAAGAGCTCTTTTAGATACAATACTAAGATACAACTCATTGAGCAGATTGTATCTAATATAATAAAATATAATTTAAGATACAATGCATTAGAAGTGCCATAAGAACGAATATATTTTCCTTAAAGAAGGTATGTGCTCTCGCGACCCCGAGCCCTCCCGCAGGCCAGTTCTGGCGGCGGCCACCCCGGCCCCGCTGGCCACCTCGCCTCCGCCCTCCCTCCTTGTAGGCTTGCTGCCGCCTCCTCCCTCCAAGCTGCCCGCGGGCTTCACGCCACGCTTCATTCCACAGTCGCCGTCTGATCTAGATCTGGAGCTCCTGTCTCCGCCGCCGCCACCGCCGGGACGGCCCGCCCAGGCACGTGACGTGTCGGACGACGTGCCGGAGACGCCCCTCAACCCGCTTGCTGCGTCCGCGTCGGATTGCCCCGCTGGAGGCCACGTCCGCCGCCCCGCTCCCCTGGCCGGCAATAACTCCACCGTCTTCAATGCGGGTGCTTGGGGGGATTGGCGGGGCTGCTTCAACGCGTCTCCGAGTTCCGCCTCCCTGTCCGCCGCTCCCGCCGCGGGGCTCGAGACGGATGGGACGGCGCCATGGGTGACTGTCCAGTCCCGTCACGCGCGCCGGGCGGCTTTGGCGTCAATGGCATTCAAGCCCAGGCTCGGGCCTCGCCCCCCCCCCTCCGGCATGGCTTAAAAACAGGTGCTTTCGCTGCTTTGCTCCAGGCCATCGTGCTTTCCAGTGCAGGGATCCGGTTAGGTGCGGCAGGTGCTTCTGCTCGGGTCACCGCGTAAGAGACTGCCTCAAGGCTCCTCCGCCCCCTGCTATCGCGCCATCCATGCCTCGTCCTGCACCGGCTCGGCGCGCCTCACCACCTCCTGCTCGTCGCGCTCCCTCGCCACCCGCCCGGCGCGCTCCAGCGTCTCCTAGGCCAGGCAACCGCGGCACCGACCCTGCTCGCCGCGCTTCGGCTCCGACGATCGCTGCCATGGCCCCGAGGTCAACCGTGGGGGAGGCAAACCTGCGCCCGGCAGTGGATTCGGTTGTCATTCATGCCACTCCCGAGATGCAGCAGGAGGCGAACCTGCTTGCCTCCAACGCCGCTGTCGCGTGGCTGGACCGCGCCATCGACGGAGTCTCCCTCGACAAGCTGGAGGAGGTGTTCGCCACCACCTTCGGCGCCCGCAAATGCGATGTCTGCGTTGTGCGGCACTTCCCGGAGAGGTACCTGGTGCGGTTCATCCACCCGCACCACTGCGCGGCGGCGGTGGCGAGGCACGACTTCCCCTTCGAGGCCTTCCGTGTTCAAGTGTGTCCATGGCGCCTGGAGAGCCACGCGGAGAATGTGGACTTCAAGTACCACGTGCGTCTCGGTCTGGAGATGCTGCCTCTGCATGGGTGGAACGAGCATGTTGCCGTCGGCACGATTGGCAAGGGTTGCTCGCTCGACTACATCGAGGGCAAATCCAAGCGGAAGGAGGACACGGAGGCTCTCTACCTGTGGGCATGGTCGTCTGATCCGAGCGCCATCCCGCTGGTGAAGAAGGTCACCCTGCCGGCGCGCAGTGGGGGTGAGCCTGAGGTGGGGCGCCGCGGCCTAGAGCACAACGTGCTCATCCACCTCGACCTCCTGGAAGACTACACGGGCCCCGCCGTGCAGGTCAAGGAGTTCTCCTGGCGCTTGGGCGTGGTGGACGGCTCTGCTGTCGCTCGGGACAGGCCAGAGCGCTCCGGCGCGCGGGACGTGCGTCGCGACCGGCGCGACGACGACGACCTCGACCGCACGCACCGCCGGGGACGGGCCGATAAGAGGGACGGGGGTGGCTGGGGCGAGCGTCTTCGTCGTAGTCTGTCCCGCAACCCCCGGGACCGCTCGGGCGACCGTGAGAGAAACGACGACCACGACGACCGCCACGACCGCTACAGGGGCGGGCGCCGTCGCGCTGCTTCTGGAGGCGACGCGCGCGTTGTTGCCCGCCCCCCTGCTGCGCTGGCTTCACCTGGCGACGAAGGGCGGCGTGGCCGGAGCCCGGTCCGTAATGGTGCTCCTGCTGTTGCGCGTCGCCGCTCCTTGGAGGCCCGAACGCCACCTACCTCGCCTACCTCGCCGACCTCGGTCCTCCCCACGCTTCCATCCTCCGACAAGAGCTCTAGTGCGGCCACCACCTTCGCCTACCCGCAGTCTGCTCAGGCCATAGCTGCCTTCAAGTCTATGACGCCGGCGCGTCTCGTCCCCCCCCATCCTGGGCTCGTTCTGCTCTGTCCAAGCCGACGACATCGACTTCCCCCCCGGCTTCGAGGCATCCCACACGCCGGCCTCCTCACCGTTGGCGCACGGCAGCGTTGGGACGCCGGCTTGGCCCACCGTCACGCCGCCTCTGTACGCGTCAGGCTCACCCGCCCGCACGCCTCCACCGCCTCGCCGCCGCGCTGTGGTGACGCCAGCGGCGGCCGACTTTGCACCGTCGGGGACGCTGCTGCCTTCCTCGTCGGGCACTCTGTTGTCTCCTCCGACAACGCTGGCCCCGATGACGCCCTCTGACGAGGCCCTGTTCGTGCCGGTGCAGCCACCGCTCATCCCTTCGGTGCCGGCCTCCTCGCCTCCTCCGCTGCCGCTTGTGAACAGAAGGAAGACGCTGGCGGCAGGCTACACGGTGCGGCGTAGTAGCATCCGGATCAAGAGCATGCATCGGGGCACGCCCATCGCGAAGATGGCGGAGCGTAACCTGTGCCGTCGCTTGGGCATTGTTGATGGCGATGAGCAGGTCACGGAGCGTGCGATCGAGGAGTTTGTCTGCATGTTTCAGCAGAAGCTTCCTTCGGTGGCTGTGGCTGCTCTGCGTGCGCTCTTTCGTCTGGACTGTGAGCATGCTGGGGCAGTTGAAGATGCTCTGATGCGTCGTGGTGGGCAGAACGCACTGGACCTGGAGGTGCATGGAGAGGCACCTGTGAACTAATGTGCGCACGATCTCTGTTGCTTGGAGTTCATCTAGTTCTAATGTTAGTGCAGCCTTATTTGCTTTTGCTACTATTAGTGAGAACAAGTAGTGGTTCTGGGACGCGGGTTATGAGCCCAGAGCAGTGCTGGGTGCTTGTGTTTGTCTTCGTTTTATTCTATTTGAGCCCAACCAAGTTTCCCCGATGAGTGAAAATGGCATTGCAATTGTAAACTGGAACGTACGGGGGCTCAACTGCTCGGATAGAAGAACTACGGTGCATGAGTCCATTATTGCGTCCGCCTGCAACATTGCTTGTCTGCAGGAATCTAAACTCCAGGACATTGATGCGGTAACTGCGGCTTACCTGGGAGGCTTTAGAATGAAAGGATTTGCACAAAGACCGGCCACCGGCACCAGGGGAGGAATTATCATCCTTTGGGATGAGGATTTGTTTCAACCCTCGGACATTAGCGTTGGCACCTACTGCCTTTCGCTTACCATCAACATGACAAGGGATGATTGTTCCTTTCGGCTCACCTCCGTCTATGGCCCAACGGCAAGCAACCAAAAAGAAGAGTTCTTTGCAGAGCTTTTAGCTCACAAGCCGGGGCTTGGGGTCAAGTGGCTAGTCAATGGGGATTTTAACCAAATATACCGAGCTAGAGATAAAAACAAGAGAAATGTCAACCGTAGGCGCATCAACCGTTTCCGTGCTACACTCCACGACTGCGAGCTCCGAGAGGTTCACCTACAAAACCGCCGCTTCACATGGAGTAACGAGAGACAAAACCCCACCATGAGCAAGCTTGATAGCGTATTCTGCAACGCGGATTGGGACGTCCACTTCCAAAATCACATCCTTCATGCCTTGTCTTCCTCGCTCTCGGACCACTGCCCCATGTTGTTGGCCCCTAGATGGGCCCCAAGAAACCGAGAAGCTTCAAATTTGAGAATTTCTGGATTAAGATGCCGGGCTTCCGTGAAACGGTCATGGACGCTTGGGATGTGTAAATCCCCCATTATGAGCCTTGCCAAATCCTTTTCCATAAGCTCCGGACCGTGGCTTTCCGTTTGAGGAAATGGAGTCAATCCTTCTCTTCCAACGCCAGGCTTCATCTTCACATGGCTCTTGAGATTATCTTGAGACTGGATATTGCTCAAGAGTCCCGTTCGTTATCCCCGGAGGAGGGGGATCTTCGTAAGCGGCTTAAAAGACGTGTTGTCAGCTTGGCGGTGCTCGAAAGGGCTAGAAAAAAGCAAAGTGCACATATTAGAAACCTAAAGGAAGGGGATGCCAACACCAAGTTCTTTCACATGAAGATTAATGGGAGGAGGCGAAAAAATTTCATTCACAAGCTGAGCAATGGTGTAGGATGGGTCACAAATCATGACGACAAGGAGCTCATAGTGAACCAACATTTCACCTCCAATATGAGCAAAGGGCCGCGCAGAACCAAAGATTTCAATTGGCAATCTTTCAATTTCAACAACTGTGATCTCTCCAGTCTCGGTGAGGGTATTAGGGAGGAGGAGGTGCATGCCGCCATCAAGGCTATGCCAAGCGACAAGGCCCCGGGGCCGGACGGTTTTACCGGAGCATTCTTTAAGAGTTGCTGGACTATTATCAAAGATGATCTCATCCAGGTCATCTCGCTATTCTCAAATATGCACGCGGGGAATTTTCATTGGCTAAACTCGGCAAATGTGGTCCTTTTACCTAAGAAGGAGGGGGCCGAGGCTATCTCGGATTTTAGGCCCATTAGTCTAATTCATGCTGTGGCAAAGATTGTGGCAAAGGTGATGGCCATGAGACTCGCTCCCTTCATGAACATCCTCATCTCGCGTGCCCAAAGTGCATTCATCAAGTCTAGAAGCATCCATGACAATTTTATGTATGTCCGAAACTATGCTCGGCGGCTGCAAAGAACAAACACTCCATCCCTCCTCCTCAAGTTGGACATCAAGAAAGCCTTTGACTCCGTTAGATGGGAGTACCTGCTCGACCTTATGCAAAAAAGAGGGTTCCCCCCGAGGTTCCGTGAGTGGTTGACGGCTCTTCTGCGTACATCTACTTCCCGGGTTCTCCTCAATGGGGTACCCGGCAATCCTATACAACATGGGAGAGGCCTTCGGCAAGGGGATCCGTTGTCGCCTCTACTGTTCGTCCTTGCTATTGACCCGTTGCAACAAATTTTGGAGATGGCAACGACGAATGGAGATCTGCACAGATTGAGAGGTAGGGGTGCGTGCCTTCGCACCTCACTCTACGCTGATGACGCGGCCATATTTCTGGCACCCATCAAGGAGGATGTCCATATGCTTGCTACCATTCTTCACAACTTTGGGGATGTCACTGGTTTGGTTACAAATATCCATAAGAGCTTAGTAGCCCCCATTCGATGCTCCAACATTGACCTCGACGACATCTTGGGTGCCTTTCCGGCGGTGCGTTCCCAGTTCCCGCTGCGGTACCTCGGCCTCCCCCTATCGGTGCACCGTTTGCGAACTGTGGATTTCCAGCACCTTCTTGACAAGATCGCCGGCAAGATAATGAGCGGCCAGGGAAAGTACATCACGATGGCAGGAAGGACCACTTGGATTAAGTCCGTCGTCACTTCACAAGCCATCTACCACCTCACGTCTCTTATGGTTCCCAAAGGAATGATGACCTCAATATCCAAGCTTATGCGCGCTTTTTGTGGGGCGGTTCGGATAGAATATCGGGAGGAAAGTGTAAAATCAAGTGGGATGTGGTATGTAAACCAAAGGCTATGGGCGGTCTGGGCATCCTGGACATGGACAAGTTTGCAAGAGCATTGCGGTTACGTTGGCCATGGTTAGCTTGGAAGGACCCGGAGCGAGCTTGGGTAGGTTCGGGGCACCCTTGCGATGACAGAGATATGGACCTGTTCTATGATAGCACCGCCATCACTATTGGAAACGGGAAAACGGCGCCCTTCTGGCACTCACCTTGGCTTGGGTGCCGTAAGCCGAAGGATATCGCCCCATCCATCTTCGCAATATCCAAGTCGAAGAACCAAACTGTTCAGAGAGCGTTGGATCAGGACTGTTGGATCGACAGCATTAATTTGAGTTTGGGGCTCTCGGTTCAACACATTCTAGAATTCTTCGAGCTATGGGTCGGATTACAGAATGTTAACCTTAATGAAGCTGTTGAAGATGAAATTCTATGGAAACTCACCTCCTCCCGGGAATACTCAGCATCCTCGGCATACAAAGCTCAACTCGATGAATCAATTGCCTCACAAATGATGCCGGACGTGTGGAACAACTGGGCGCCGCCAAAACATAAATTTTTTGCGTGGCTTATCATTCAAGACCGTGTCTGGACGGCGGACAGGTTGCAAAGGAGAGGATGGCCCAACTTTGGATTATGCCAATTATGCAAAAGAGATCCGGAGACGGCGGCGCACATCCTTTTCCAGTGTAGGTACACGAGGCGCATTTGGGCTGAGATCAAGGCGTGGATGGGTCTGATCCATGTGGACATCAACGAATGGAACAACTACAACTCAGTCAAAGATTGGTGGCACTCCATGGTTAACGCCAACGGCAATGTTAGGAAAGGCATCGCGTCCCTTGTCATGTTGGTGTCGTGGGAAATTTGGAATGAAAGAAATGCGAGAGTTTTTACGAGGGTTTCGTCCATGCCAACTGTAATCGCTAGTACGATAAAGGCGGAAGCCGCGCTATGGGTGTTGGCGGGCGCTAAGCGTTTGAGTTCTTTGATGCCGCGAGAGTAGGCTAGCTGTTCCAGGCCGGGCGGCATGTAACATGTAACTTATTAACTCTTCTTAATTAATGCGATGAGGCAAAGCTTTTGCCTCTGTTTCGAAAAAAAATATATTTTCCTTTAAGAACGAGGCAGCTGCGCCGTTGGGAGTTGCACTCTGATCAAGATGTTTGGCTCGAACGAGGCAAAATGGAATACGTACTAAACTAGGAGCTAGCTGGCGGGCGCACGACGAGGGCGGCCATTGGAAAAGGCCTCAGTGTTGACGCCTTAGCTGGCTCCCATGCTTAATAAACCACAACTCACAAGTTATTGCTATATGTACTTTCTTACATCAGATGCAGATTACCTCAAACACGTTCCAAATAACTCCTTCGAGTTTGTCCAATGGCGTGCTGCATGTCCTCCGGATCTTGTCAGTGAATCTTCAGAAATTTCGCTCTATTGGCTGACCATAGTGTTAGGCCACCTACTTTTAAAAGGGACGTTTATTTCTAAGATAAACCAGGTCAAAGGGTTTTTTGTTGTTGTTCAAAGATCTATTCTTAAATGCGGATGTCGGAGGACTTCTTTTTTATAATAAATTATGCTTTTGGATCAATCTAGAATAAGATACACTCGTATCTCAAAGCTACTCAACACATTTGATAGATAATTCGCAAGAAAATTGACTTAGAGCCAATATAAAATTTGGACAAGTTACATAGCAAATCAATTCTCAACACGAGGCATGCACACTTTCTACTTTTTGGTCATTCTATTAACAGTTTTTTATGTACCACATTGGATATAACTTTTAGTGTTAAAAGATTTTCAACACTAGAAGCTTCATGGGAGGTTGAGGTAACTCTGGGTGAAGACCTTGTTCCGGCCTTGATCCGAACCAGTGAAAGCAACGTCCATAGGCACCATTTACCTCCTCTGATGCTGTGTGGTGTTGCACTTCTGTCCTCATCTCAGGGTCTGAACTCCGGGAGAAAAAACTCTAAATCTGAGTGTTTCTAGATCGGATGATGACAACGCAAAAGCGTAGTTTCTCTTCTTAGAGCTGGCCACTGCTGGGGGACTGAGGTTTGGTGGCTTGTTCGTGTGGATGTCAGGACGGTTATTTGCGATTCACACGGCAACGACGATGAAGATGAGTGAAGTATGGGTCACAACATGGCATTTTGACGTTGACGGTCGCGACGTTGGTGACGGCCTTGACAAATGGCTCTCTCCAGTGGTGTGTGTCGAGCCTATATTGATGGCTATGTTGGTCGGGTGGTATTCTTATTGGGTATGTTATAATTTTGGTTTTCGTCCTTTTTCACTAATTAACTAGATAACTTCCTTCACTTAATTAATAGATTAAGACAAGTTTATTTTTGGTTAGAAAAGTTACAGTTACCACCTTTTTATACCCCTACCGAAAATTTATTGACAAAAAGATTTGGTGAAAGATCATTTTCAGTGGGTCGATTGACCCGAGGTGTTGCAGAAAAGGTTGACAACAGTTTTCAGCAATTTGTGCCTATTCTTTTTCTTCCCTAACCTTTCCACATCATAACCATTCCAAAGTCTTATCTGTAGCAAATAAGACAGCGGTGCGTACTTGCGTGTGCAATTTCTTTACTACAGCGACAAAATCTAATCACTACAAGACTAGTCTACGCTAAGGTCCTGTTTGGGAAAGCTCCAGCTCCCAGCTTCACGTCAGATTTGAAGATTAAAAGTTAAAATAAAATAGTTTATATATCTATTTTTAGTGTACAATGTCAATAAAATATGACTTCTAACCATCTTCGATGTACCTCCAATTTCAGCTCCACGAAAAAGTGAAGCTATGAAAACCCAGCTTCACTTTTTCGTGGAGCTGGAGCTATCCCAAACGGGGCCGCCTTACCTTACACTTCAACCTCTGTATAGGTTAAATGTGTTTTGCTTTTCAAACACTGTGTGTTTTTTTGTGATGCACTGCAGGGACCATGAAATATAAACGGACGAGAAAGATAGCCCCAGCAATACCTGCAAGACAGAAGTGCAGCAATGCTTTGTTACAGTAAATCGCTGCAATGACCAACCGATCCCCATCCGAAGCGTGGCTCCCCGTGGTTTGCAATTGATCCGAGGCCTGCGAAGCTGCGAGGTCATTGCAGTTTCGCAAGGCGTCGTTGCAGTAGTGCCGCGATGTGAATCCCATTGCGCAGCCTAGAAGTTCACCGGCGGTGCCCGAGCCGCGGATGAGAGGGTCCGCGACGCTGCCGCATGTCCTAGCGGTACCCACGTGCTCCCTCCCATTATTCATGGTCTGTCCCAGTCCCCTGGCCCCCGCACTCGTGACATACGCTACACCGCCCTTGTGCAGTTTTAAAAGCCCCAGACGTGTAGACGCCACGTCAATCAAAGTCTGGACTTATAAAGCTTGAAATGTCTTACTTTTAGTAAATATAATATCTGATCCTAGATGGGTATAAAGTACAACCACTTTTACTAACCATCTACATAATTCTTCATCGCTCTCGTGCAGTTTCGCAGCTGAACTAAGTTATCAAGGTATCAATCAATCATGCGATCGCCAGTGACAACATACGAACTTCCCTGGCTACACTCCAGGTTGTCAGTTCTAACCTCTGAAGCTACCTTGGTACCGACTGCGCTGCGCGGTGATCTGCACGAAGGAATCCATCGGGCACGCTGGGGAAACGAACGGCCAAGGGGCACGCGCCATCACGTCTCGGTCGTACCACGAGATCCACGAGCGAGACACCAGCCCAGCGCTCAGCGGCGCACGGCACTGGTTGGAAAAAGTAATAAAAGAAAAAACGCCGCGCCGATCCGCCCCTGGCCGCGTGGCGCGGGCACGCGCGCGCTCGCCACGATCTGACGGCCCTGACTTGGCTGCGAGGGGCAAAAATTACCCGTGGAGAGGAGGGCGCATCGAGAGAGCGCGACGCGAGAGAAGCGGGTCCGCACTAGAAGCCTCCACACCCCACTCCTCCCCTCGAAGCTCCCGCCCGGCGGCGCGGACCGGAGGATGGGCGCCGGGAACGGCCTGAGCAACGGCGCGGCCGAGGCGGCGGCGGCGGCCGATGGGGCCGCGGTGTTCAGGGGGACGGCCTACTCGCCGCTGCGCACGACGGCGGCGCTGGCGCTGTGGCTGGGGACCATCCACTTCAACGTCCTCCTCGTCCTCGCCTCCCTCTTCCTCCTCCCGCGCCGCCTCGCCGCCATGTCCGTCCGCTTCGCCTCCTTCCATCGCTCGGTGCTACTACTGCTCTTGCCCATTAATTGGTCCTGATGTTCATCCTCGTGTTCCTTTGATGATGCAGTGTGCTCGGCACGCAGCTCTTCTTCATGCTCGTGCCTGTCAACGACAAGAGCAGGCTGGGCCGCAAGATAGCCAGGTTCGCCGCCTTCCTCCTCCCCTTTCGTCGTCCCCTGCATTATTGGATCTTACACCTGGAGGACGCCTTCGCAGGTTCATAAGCAAGTACGTAATTGGGTATTTCCCCGTCACTTTACATGTCGAGGACTACAACGCCTTTGATCCCAAAAGAGCATACGGTGAGCTTCTGTATCTGGATGCTTGGATAGTTTTATCTAGCCTTTTCATGCAATTCCTAGAATTAATAATGAGAAGGGAAGCTAGAATTAACAAGAAGAGAAGCCAAGATGGGGGAATAGTTTATACAGGATGGTGACTTCTGAACTTTGAATCATCTTACCTAGCCTTTTCAATCTACTAAGAAAGTGAAGTAAAAGAAGTGCAGAAAAGATAGGAGCTTTTTTGTACAGAGCCACTGGATTTTATGATTTCTGTGTTCCGTGTGCAGTGTTTGGTTATGAGCCGCATTCTGTTTTGCCCATCGGCCTTGGGACCCTTCTGGACCTTGTTGGATTCATGCCACTACCGAAGATCAAGGTTCTTGCAAGCAGTGCGGTGAGGTCCCCTGATTTCCTTCCTAGAAATACACTGTCGATGTCATATTGAATTCAGTCTTTCAGTAAGATGTTAGTAGCTGTGCTCTTAATTTGTCAATATCTGGTTGATTTTAGGTGTTCTACACCCCATTCTTGAGGCAGATATGGACGTGGTTGGGTTTGGTTCCTGCGTCAAGGAAGAGTTTCTACTCCTACCTTGGGGCTGGCTATACTTGTATCATAGTGCCAGGAGGTGTACAGGAGATGCTTCATATGGATCATGACTCAGAGGTCTGCGGTGGTTTTTTCTTGCATAATCAATGAGGACATTGCTTTTTATCTTGTGCCACACCAGTGAAACATATTATTATCTGTGAATGTAGTAATGATGAGCAATTCTTGCAATTGACAGGTTGCTTTCCTTAAATCAAGAAAAGGTTTTGTTAAGATAGCTATGGAGACAGGTTCTCCTCTAGTCCCTGTTTTCTGTTTCGGACAGGTAACACCACCTGTTTTGCCACATGATACTCAAAAGACTACCTAACGTTGATGTAAAGATGCCTTAGATACAGTGAATTGTTTAGCAACTCTTATGCCCTCAAAGTTCATCTGTACTCTTGAGTCTTGATTCCCATTAGTAAATTCATCCATCAAATTCAGTCTGCTTATTCATTGTTCTATTGTTGATTAGAGCTTTGTGTACAAGTGGTGGAGGCCAGGTGGCAAGTTAATTGTCAAGATTGCTAGAGCAATTAAATTTACTCCAATTATCTTCTGGGGGAAATTCGGGTAATGCGCTGCATTTTATATATATGTTACATATTATACATATATATATTATATACGTATATATGTGTGTGTATATATATATCCTTTTCTTTAGTTCTGCCGATTTGATCTGTCTAAACGGCAAATAATTTTGATTCAATATTCTTATTGGCATTCAAGAGTTCACATGGCCTACTTGCACATTGTAACACAGGACACCCATCCCTTTTGCGACACCACTGCATGTGGTTGTTGGAAGACCAATTGAGGTTAAGAAAAACCCTCAGCCTACCTATGATGAGGTGAGAATAGTTCCATGCATTCTATCGAATAAAAAATAACTTTTCAGCATTCTGCCAAAAAATTCTTTTGAGCAAATGTTGGATGTGATTTTGCTATGAAATTTAATTGGAAAATCAAAGGGAATAGGTACCAGTTATAGGCCATGGTATAGGCGCATTCTATAGATTAAGTTCATGTCAATACATAATAGTAATACAGTGAGATGATTGAATTCCCTTGCACTGATGTGCATTTTTGTCACTCATTCTGGACATTTACAATTTGCTAGCTAAACTGAGGTCTTACTTAGTTTCATAGGGGCATCGTTTGCAAGATAATAGATCTGTTGAAAGTAGGATGTTATTATCTTGGTTTGTATTGCTTTGAAACAGTGAAGGCAAGCTTTAAAATTATTTGTGTGTTTAAAGTTGTAAAATGCACTATGCCCTTTTGTTGACAGATAAATGAAGTCCATGGACAATTCGTTGCTGCACTGCAAGAGCTATTTGAAAAGTACAAGACGAAAACAGGATATCCCAATCTCCCTTTAAGAATTCTATGACGGTTCTCACAAGTTGGGTTTGTCGAATAAGATGGCCATTGATTCAATCCAGCGTAGCATTCAGGCTGTAGCGTGCCATCACAAGGATTCAGAAGCTTTGAATATGTACCAAGTCCCAACAGCAGCTCAGTGAAATGACATGTTCCCTGGTGGTCTGGGCATCTTGCAAACACCTAGGATGTATACTTGTAAATTTGTTTACTTATGAAGCACAGTTTATTCACTTGTACTATCCGTTAGTTCCAACGAGGAGCAGAAAGCATCAAACTTGACCAGTGGTACATCATCTTCCTGCCGACAAGCGTTAACAACATATAACGCAACATAACAGAATCTGGAACAATTGTCTAATTCGCAGCAGATGAACATACTTTGTAAGCTACATTGGTAAAAAAGCTGCTGGTCAAGAAAATAAAACATCGACACTGCAGAAAATACCTTTTTTTCTCTTCTGATCCCAGTTCACTGGATACACGTGAGCTCAATTGTACCAACAGTAAACGTTTTAATAACCCCAAGTTTTGAACAATCCTGATGAGACCCCACATCACTGGACTCTCATCCGACGATTTATTTTAGTACAACAAGGCTCAGATCCTGAAACTTTCAGGCACAGAGCACTGCAGAAGTAACCTATAACTTCTGGGACGTACAAAATAACAGTTCTGGTACCGATACCAATCACACCATAGATAAGAAACCCTCTTGATCTGATTACCATAACGCGGAGCAGCTCTGATTACCGGTTGTGATATAGACGCAGGACCATCTCCGACGACCATTTGAGTAAAAATTTCAGCGGAGCAGCATAGTTAGGTTTTCCGGGGGCTGGTGTATAGTACGAACCACACGACGACGGACGGACAGACGGACACGGGACTGACTGGCTACGTATGTTGGGGGACTTGTGCAAGACTCCCAACTTTGGGACAATAAACCACATCGGCTAGATGATTCTTCCGATGGACAATCATCTGAGTGCCATTATAACTAATCCAAGGGGATTAATCAACCTTACAGGATGCTGGACTCCATTCCAGCATCCAATATATCTCCACGAGCTGTGAGATACAGGACCAATAATGCCGTATCTAGTGCTTCACGCTCCACCAGTGATCACAGTCCCATCAGGACAGGATTTAACACAAGGAAAACTGACGAGAGCAAGCGTTGCTCTTGGATCATTGCCCCATCCATCGGGACAACTTCATGATCTCCAGGTACATCTGTTGACCATGATAAGGACAACCTGCAGAGTTTCATCAACAAAGATTATTATCCACGAGTAAAAATCAAATTGCCGGAGCAAAACTGGCATCGAAAGACACCCAGAATGTGTACATGACAATAACAGTCGTATTGATAAACAAACAAACACATGCATGCGTGCTCCAACCGGCCTAGGATCCTCTAGTCAGGAGACCACGGATTTGGGCACCACCAAATGAATGCAAGGATGATTTCTGAATAGGGCAAGAGCCGTACCTTATGAATGCAAGGATAATTGTTTGCCAGGTAAGAACGAGTGCTGCAAATACAGCAGTACTGCTCCTTTAGTCCTGCTGCAATCTAAGGGTACCTGTTAGGAACATAAAAAAAACTCTAATTTCAGTTATAGCCAGACAGTCACAAGCAAAGAAGATAACAATAATCCAGAGAAAGCAAACCTCAAGGTACAAATGTTTGGATCCACAGTTCAGCCTGCTCTTTGGTCTGAACCACTAGCTTGTGTAAACTGAGGTGAGTGGGCTGGAAGGACTAGGTGTGGGTGGGTGTGAACCGGTGCTGCCACAAAAGCCAAGGAATGTCACAATGGAGAAAATAATTAAATGTAACACTAGGAAAGCCAAGGAATGTCACAATGGAGAAAATAATTATGTTAGCATAATAATTTCTGTGTGAAAGAATATGTTGCTTAGTGAATGTAGTTGCAAGCTTGCAGAGTCATGTGAGAACTCCAATTAAACTACCAAGCACCAGCGACAGATGTAAAGATTGTTAAAGGAAGTTTCAAGAAGCTGATGCAATATGTAGAGCCTAGAGAACTCATTTGACAATTGAAATCAATTATAACTGGCAGTGGCATAACTGGAAATTTCAGTGAGAGAAGTATAGAGATGCAAAACCACAAAGACCTTCCTACACTGAGCATTCTTATGTGGGCCTCTTTGATTCAAAGGAATTCTGTAGGATTTCTATCCTTAGGAATTTTTCCTATAGAGATTGTTTGATTTGTAGGATTAGAAACCTTAGGAAATTTTCCTATGGAACACATTGCACTTAATTCCAAAGTAAAATTTCCATTGAGTCTAACCTCATGGAAAATTTTCTTTGAGAGTTCCAATGCATCTTCTCTTTCTCTCTCCCTTCTTCCTCCAATTAAGTTACACCTAATCTCAAAATTCCTGTATTTTTCCTGCGCAACATTCAAACACCTCTTCCGAACAATCCTTGTGGTTTTGATTCCCGTAGTATTCAACATGCCATGACATTCCTATCCTGCGTTTTTCCTATTTATGCATTTTTGGAATCCTGCGAATCAAACGGCCTCTTTGATTCAAAGGAATTCTGGAGCATCTATCCCTTAGGAACTTTCCCTATAGAGCTTGTTTGATTTGAAGGATTGAAAACCATATGAATTTTTCCTATGGACTACTTTGCATGCAATTCCAAAGGAAAATTTCCATTGAGTCCAACCTCTTGGAAATTTTTCTTTGTTTTTATGACAACCATAACATGCACCAAACCCCAACTTACCTAGAGGAATGGATGTAGTTCAGTTACTGCAAAGAACACTACTTCAAAGAACTGGCCGTTACCTCTATAAAATACTTACTGATCTCAATTTTCATGTTAACAGTAGAACTTTAAAAAAAAACAATGAAAGATTTGTAAAACAATTATGGCCATAAAAGATATGCAATAATGCAAGTGCAGCTACTGTGTTGATCTGAACAAAACCACACTCAAGCTAAATGAAACTTGTGATGGTTCATTTTGCTCAACAAAAAAAAATTTGTGATGGTTCATGTCACACTGCATGGAAACTTAGAAACCATCAAGGATGCACACTCACTGAACACAAATAAGTGAAAAACCATTTCAAGCTAACTTGAAAGGTTCCAAGCATATCATATTTTCTTTACAAGAGATAAAAAGCCTACCAAACACTGAAAAGTGTGAGCTGGAGATGACTTACAAACTAAAAAGGGAGCCTGAATGGTGGGCCGAGGTGTCGGAGATGTATCGTTAAAGTTTGACCCAGTGAGCTGCATAAATTGATTTCCTGGCATATTGTAACCATGCACTGCCACATAACCATTGCCCCCACCAGAAATGGATGGGCTAAATTGGCTAAATGGTTGGTTAGCAGTATTTGCTGCAGTTGAGACTCCATAAATTGGAATGTATTGCTGACCAACATATGGGTTTAATGTACCCTGCAAAGAGAGATTTTGTCAAAATATGCTGATGCTTTGTACGACTCTTATGTTGCACCGGAATATTAAAGTTAACATTTTTCACACTTTAACCTGTGGATAGATGTATTCGGTCCCATATGCGGAGTAACTGCAAAAAGGAAGAAAGTGAACTGAGTGCACTTGTTATAAGCTTCCGAACAGTGATATTTTGCTCTATGAACACAGAAGAATTTGATCATTTGATCATTTTAAAAGGAGGAGAGAAAAGAGTGGGATGGGTATGCTAAATGGGGACAGCATATGTACAATCTACACAAAGTGGGCAAATCAAATGCATCCCATCATACTTCCGTGCCCAAGTGATAGTCCGGGAAGAAGGAAATGAAAAAAAAAGTAGAGCAAATATCATGCAAAATGTTGGTGGTATTCTAATTCGACAGTTCACATATGTTTCTCAAATCAAGTACGACAAGGCTCCATAATTTAAAAATATATACTGTAAGAAATTTTTAGGCAGATGCAGACTTGTTTGCAGTCTAGTTAATGTTTGCAAATGCGAGACCAACGAAATATAAAACATGAACAACTTCAATTCGGGAGTTATGAACAAGCTGCCTAAGAACAACTTTAACAAGATGGAAGTTCAAAATATGTTGTATTATGTGCCAGTTTAACATCATCGACCCACTGTGTGTACTTGAAACTTTTCTTATAAAGAGGTTGGAAAAGGCAGCCATATATCACAAATCATCTTACCTGTATTGTGGGACCGGGAATCCTTGGTAGTACCCAAGTGGAAGTGGTCGGTGCTGACCGTAACCCCCTACGTAAATGCCCCTTGGAACTGGAACACCAAAGTAGGACCCAGCTGATCTTGGCCGCCCTATAGAGAATGGGTGCTTTGAGAATGCATGCATATAGAAGGAACGCTATAATCACCACATGAGCAACCTTGGCAAGAAGGCCTTAGCTCTTTTCTTTCCATAGTTGAATTGTTGATTTACTTTGCACAAGATGGGGATTAATTGAACTCCAGAGTAACCATCACGGCAGAAGTGGTTGATTTAGTTTGCACAAGACAACACCGGTATACCACAACCCTGGTATGTTAACTTGCTAGCAAGAAATACTTTCACACGGTGATCTCAAAATGTGCTTACAAGTTAGTCCAAGTGGGGTATTGGAGGAGAAAAATACCCAGGGGCGCAGGAGGCTGGGCGCGGCCTAGCGACGCCAGGTTACAATTGGCCCGCCTGCCGTCGATCACCGGCGCTGGGTCCTCGCAGGCCTTCCTCGCGGACTCAGGGTCTCGGAACGTCACCTGCGGGGAACGAACGAAGCATGTAACTCGTAAACCAGCACTGCTGCAGCGCTCCCACAAAAACCATCAAGCATAAGCAGAATCAACAGCAGCGAACAGAGGAGGAGCGGGCACTGACGAATCCGTAGCCCTTGGAGCGGCCGGAGTGCCGGTCGGTGATGACGACGGCCTCGAGGATGTCCCCGAAGCGCTCGTAGAAGCGGCGAAGCCTCTCGCTGGTGGTCTCCCAGGCGAGGCCCCCCACGAAGACCTTGGTGTGGGTGGTGTCCCCGAAGGGCGAGGCGAGCAGGTGCAGCCCCGAGCTGGAGCTGGACGCCGACGCCGACCCGGACGCCGACCCCGCGTGCCGCTGCTGCTGCAGAGCCATCCGGCGCGGAGCGGAGACTGGAGAGGCGGGCGGATCGGTGGATTCCGAGGCGGCGATCGGAGGGGATCTTCGCTCGCCGCGACCCCGCGCCCTCCCGGTGGCGGCGCGAGGGGATTGGGGAGGCGGAAGTGGAGAGAATCGGCGGCGGAGTGGAAGAAAAAGGTGGGGGAAGCCGCGGGGCGACGAAGGGAAAGGGAGTTGTGATTGGGGCGGGGTTTTGGCGTCCGGTTGGCGCCTCCGGCTACGGGAACCCAACTCATTTGCCAGCAAAAGATCCACCAACGACTCGACTTTTCAAAGGGAAACCGCGGTTGGTTGCTCGTACCGGAGTAGCAGTGGTTTTGAGTACGAGACTTCACATGAAATCACAAACGTCTGGATAAATATCGATGATCAAGAAGTTAAATCTATGTGTGTCTGATCACTACTACTGTATGCTTATGTGAGTACCATCTGTGCATGAATTTATACGTTATTACTTAATTTGATCAGTTGTCTTTGATTAAAATCGTATGTACTCTTTTTATGATTTAATAAAGTTGATTGTACACAAATAAATCAAATGTTGATTTTCGAAAATGATTAACTGAATTTTATTATTCATAGGCTAGTTTAACTTTTATGATGAAATCCGGAGACGAATTTTCCTGAGGAGCCGCTCGAATCAACTACCTACACTAACACTTATTAGTTCTTCAACTACTTTCATTTTAATACAATCAAGTACAAAGTATATTCTTAGTAATGTGATTTGGGGATTGGGGGTGTTGGGCCTAGGAGTTCCTTCTTAGATATGTTGGTTTCCTCGTCCTTGCGGTGATTTGGCGCTCGTCCCTTGCTGTTCCTCTCCCTGTTCCTTTCAGTTTTCTTCCAAATAAGTGTTCCTGCAATTCCCTATTGTGTTGCTCGCCATTGTTGCTTCCATATATATCTATTTAGCCAGCAACATAGAGCTTCTCTCTTGGCTACTTGGTGGTTGGAGCAGATTGTTATGGGTCAGCGCATGCTTTCTGGTGTATTTCTTGGTGTTGGGCCCCTCATTGTGCAGGTGATGAGGCTCTTTTCCATCTTCTGCCCCTATGCAAGGCCAATCTTAGAAGGTATTATTGCCGGAAAGTTGCTATGGTCCCCTTCAACCTCCATTCATGGAGGCCTACGTTGTGGTTTTTTGGGGTCATGGTGGCAATCTGGTGTGGATGCCGACGAAGTTTTGGTCTCCTTTCAGTAGTCACTGCTCATCGTAGGAGTTGTACTTCCTCCTCCAGCGCATATGCAACTCCAGCATCCGCGGCATAGGTAGAGTTTTCTTCCTTTGGTGCCTTTGCGAGCTAAATTGGAGGCAGTTAGTGCCGTTGTTCGTCAGCGGAGACGGATGTGTTGCTCGCCGCATTGCTCGTCCGGCGTCTAGGCTCCTTGGACTGCTTGCTTTGTCTTTGAAGTTTCGACGCATGCTCTTATACGTGCCTTCTTTCTGTGTGGTTATAGGACACGTGGTTCTTTTGGAGTTGTAATTTCCTATCTTTAATATGAAGCAGGGGTTTAAAAAAAGACGAACATCTGTTCTGCGCCGGGGACTAGTCCTAGTTGGTCTCGTCCCGTGGACACGACCAAACCTCCTCGTCCTCTGCTTGCAAGAAAAGAAAGGGAAAACTGCAGCCGGCCGCGCGGGCGCCGTGCCCGGCCCCGTCCGTTTGATCCCTGTCACGCCGAACATCTGAACCCCGCGGTCACCTGCCCACTGCCCCCGCCTGCGCAGCTGCGCTTTCCGTGCACACCAAGAAGCCCCGCCCCCGCTCCACACCGTCTGATCGCTTTCCCCACGCCCCCTCGTCCGTCCATCAAGCAACCGACCGCGAACCCGCGTCTCCCCAGCGCCGGCCCCGCACACGGCACACGCTGCCCCCTGAACCAACAGCAGCACACAACACAGGCGGCTTCGGCTCGCTCGGTCTCCTAACTGCCCGCACCTCCCCCCGACCCCTGCGGCGCCCGGGAACGAATGGACACGCGCCGGGTCGGCGGCCGCATCACGGCGGCTCGGAGGACGGTCCTCACCGCGGCGGGCGCGCTGCCCCTCCCGATGCGGATCACCAACGGCCTGGCGATGATCTCGCTCGTGCTCTCCTCCTGCGACCTGCTCCGCCTCTGCAGCGACTGGGACCGGCCCCTCAGGTTCCCGCTCAGCGGCCGCAAGTTCGCCACCGTCGTGTGCCAGCTTGCCTCCGTCATGTACCTCCTCAGCTTGTTCGGCGTGCCCTGCGCCCAGCCCGAGGCCCCCGCCAGCGGCGACGGCGAGGACGAGGACGACCCCCGCCGCTCGCCGGCGGCGGCTGCGCCCATCGCCGACGCGCCCGCGCTGGCGCCAATGCCTGGCCGGATGGAGGGCGGAGACGAGGAGATCGTCGCCGCAGTGGTGTCAGGGGCGCTGCCGTCGCACCACCTGGAGTCGCGACTTCGAGACTGCCGCCGAGCGGCCAGGCTGAGGCGGGAGGTGCTGCGGTGGATCACGGGGTGGGGCGTGGAGGGGCTCCCCTTCGAGGGGATGGACTACCAGGCCATCCTGGGGCAATGCTGCGAGATGCCCGTCGGGTACGTGCAGCTCCCGGTCGGGGTCGCCGGCCCGCTGCTCCTGGACGGGCGCAAGTACCATGTCCCCATGTAACGAGGAACAATAGAAAATATATATATATATATATACCAGAAGTTAAATCCATTTGACTACTTCTAGATACTTCTACTCCAGTCTAGTATTTGTTTTCTTAACCTTAGCTACTGTTTTCTAGAGTCTACTAGCCATGAATAGAATGTTGAGATGTGAAGACTTCCCAAGCTCTATAAATAGAGGTCCTCACCTCTAATTTGGGATCAACCTAGATACCCACTACTTATAATAGAACTTGGTGTTCTTATCTAAGATCTTGGACTAGATCTTGTGCTCTAGGAGTTTTGAATTAAACTCCTGCTGCCATATCGGCCTATATTCGCCTCTAGAGCGATATCTGCACTGCACGTTGAAGTAGTTCCTTCAACACTAGTGCTATACACTTTGTAGCAGCAAGGTGGAGTTACTCCTCCACAACCTTGTGCTGCTTCAGGTGGTATCAGAGCCCTGTTGATCCATTTCAGTTCTTGGTGTCCTCTCTGAGAGTGAGCTGCAGCAAGCGATGGAGCAATTGGAGAAGAGGATGGATGCTTCAGAACAACAGATCCAAGCGCTGCGTGAGGATCTTAACTGGAGATTCAATCAGCTGGTTGAGATGATAAGAAAGGTTGTTCCCCCTACTGCCAATAAAGAAGATTCATCAAATGGGGAAGGAGATGTTCAATAGCGAAGAAGGGAAGGTAATCTTGGAGCAAGACTACCACCACAACGTTCAATAGCGAAGAAGGGAAGGTAATCTTAGAGCAAGACTACCACCACAACGTACAGGTCAGCGTACTTCAAGAAGACCAACTTATGTTGAAGCTTCTGAAGGTGAAGAATATGACGATGCCTTTGAAGAACCTGATCTCTATGCATATCAGAAAGTACCCAACCATACATATGCTAGAGATACATACAAGGTGAAAGCTGAGATCCCCACTTTTAATGGAAATGTTGATATTGAAGGGTGTCTTGATTGGTTATATGAAGTGGAGACTTTCTTTGAGGTCATGAATATTCCAGAAGATCGTAGAGTTCCTTTGGTCGCGTACAAGCTGAAAGGAGGAGCCGGTGCATGGTGGCATCGCCTTCAAGAAGAACGCAGGCTGAGGGGAGAATCTCGTGTGAGATCTTGGCGGCAAATGAAGAATCTTTTGAAAGGGAGATTTTTGCCAGCTGATTATGAGCAGGTCCTATTTATTCAGTTTCAAAATTGTGCTCAAGAAAATATGACTGTTTCAGATTACACGAAGGAGTTTCTAAGGCTACAAGTAAGGTGCAACCTTGCCGAAATTGAAGAACAACAAGTTGCAAGGTACATCAATGGTCGCAATGATGCTATTCAAGATTGATTGATGATGCAACAAATTTGGTCCATTGATCAAGCACAAGCTCTAGCCTTAAAGGCCGAGAGGTTCGTGAGGACAAGAAAGACAACTAAGACTCCATATCCTCATATAGAAGGCTCCTCTAGGAATCGCCCTAATAGAGTGGAAGAAAAGACCGCTCCGCCAAAGGAAAAACGACCTATCCCGAAGCAAGCTAGAGGCAAGGGTAAGGTAAAGGAAGGCCCCAAGTGCTATAAATGTGGTGAAGAGAGACATGTATCCAGCAATTGCCCATTGAGGAAATTTGTTAATACAGCTATCCATGATGGTGAAGACGATGAGGAAGAATACGAATCTGAGGATGTAGAAGGACAAGATGTTTGTGAAGAAGAGGGTGAGGAGGTGGTATGTGTGATTCAGCGCCTCTTGTGCTCCATGCCACAACCTGACAACACCCAACAAAAGAAAATATTTGAGAGCAAATGCACGGTGAATGGCAAGGTATGCAAATTAGTGATTGATAGTTGCAGTTGCGAGAACCTTATCTCTCAGAATTTGGTGAATCATTTAAAGCTTGAAACTCATGATCATCCAAACCCCTACACTATTGGGTGGATCAAGAAAGGGGTGAATATGAGGATCACCAAACAATGCAACTTGCCACTTTCTTTGGGCAAGTATTATCGCTCAAATGTGTTATGTGATGTGGTTGATATGAATGCCAGCCATGTTCTTCTTGGGAGACCTTGGCAATTTGATGTGGATACTACACACAAAAGCAAGGAAAATTCTTACTCTTTCATTTGGAACAAGAGAGAGATCATTATTCTACCAAACAAAACAGATGGTAATACCTCTAAGGAGGAGGGGAAAAGTATGTTAACTATCTCCCACACCTCTAATGACTTTATGGAAGATTTGAAGGAGGCAGATTTGTGTGCTGCACTTATTGTGAAAGGTGAAGAGCAACCAGCTATTGAAATTCCAGCAAAGGTACATGGCCTATTGGCTGAATTTCAGAATATACTAGGAGAGCCACAAGGCCTACCACCAATGAGAGGAATTCAGCACCGGATTGACTTAATTCCGGGAGCAAGTCTTCCTAATCTTCCACATTACCGAATGAGCCCAAAAGAGCATGCTATATTTGTTGGATCGGTGGCTTCCGACAGAGGGGGGGTGAATGTCGAACTAAAAATTTCTTCTCAAGATTAGAACACAAAACTATTGATTAGCTATTGTGTTAAAATCAAGGAATGCAGCGGAAAAGCAATCGACAAATGGGTTGAGAAAAGTTCAGCAAAACAAAGTCAGATCGGAAGTTCCGGTGTCAATATCGGAAGTTCCGACCTTACCGGATGTTCCGAAGTCACCCCAGTTTTGAACGCTCTGGAAAAATCGGAACTTCCGACTCCTGGATCGGAACTTCCGACCTTACCGGAGGTTCCGAAGTCACCTCAATTTCGAATGCTCTGGAAAAATTGGAACTTCCGACTCCTGGATCGGAACTTTCGATGTGGATCGGAACTTCCAGAGTAAGAAAATCAGAACTTCCGGTTTTGGAAAAACAGCAGATTGTCGCTCGGTAAAACGTTCGCAGATTTTGATCCACCCAATGGAATTGAACGAAATTTTTCACAGAGGTAGACAAAAGACTTACGGAGCTGTTCCAATTGGAATCACCTCAAAAGCTCATCTGTGCTAAGAGAAAACCTCAATTTACTAACAGCTGTTCCAAGGGCAAATGAGAGGAAAAACTTGCACGAGATCAAATCAATTGATTCTTAGGACTTGTGAGGAATTTTGATATGAAATCAATATAGAGACATCTCACACGTCCTAGCAATCTATTCCACCAAACAAACCTCAAGAAACAAACCTCTGATCGTATCACATGCAAAACCCTAATTTCTTTCTTCTCCCTCAAGCAACCTCAAGAACTCAAGAAAAACATGAAGAACAAGATTGATTCTTGGGTAAGCTTAGATAGACTCACTTTGGGAGTAATCTATCCTTCTTTAACTTGACACAACAAGAATCAATTCATGAGGGCAGAAGGAGAACGAAAATCTAAAGAGCAAAAAGAGAAAGAAACACTCACAATCACGAAGGGAGACCCATGACTTTTCTTGGAAATCTTTTTGTATTGATTTTCGTGGATGTTCTAGTTGTTTCAAAGACCTCTCATCATTAGGCCAAAGCTCTCTTGAGCAGCCCCTAACTAGGGTTTTCACAAAGCTTACAAAAGGGTTCCAGGTTAAGCACCTCTTACCCCTCCTTTTATAGTGGTGGAGGCATACCTCCCACCACTTGGGTCTTGAGCCCACTTAGATGGCACGAGCACTTAGCACGCATCACAAAGCGTCTAAGTGACTCATCCACCATCCATCTTTCCTTCTACCCTAAGCAACTAACCCTAAACCGCTTCCCGGCCGCCGCCGCAGTTTCTTGGTTATGCTTCGGTAGACTCCGCGTTTTTACCAAAACGCCCTCGCACTGACTTGATCCTCACGTCTCGTCTCCACCCGCTTTCTTGTCCTCCGCGTACATGCTTTTAAGCCGCACGATGTCGTCGCCACCTCCTTGACCGCATCTCAGCCCTCCAAGCCTCATGCCGGTCCATATGGCCGAACCATCGCCGCACCCAACTCGCACCTGCACACAATAGACCAAGCAAAGCGTTGCGAGCACAAGTTTTCCACTTGACCCAAGTCAGCCGAGAAAAATCCTTTATCCACTCAATTTTTCCTTGAGACAAACTGAGAAACTCAAACTTATCAAACACACAATAAGTAATTCAAACCTCGAATTCATGCAACTAAACGAATCAACTCCACATAAGATGGCAAAATATTCATCACACATATTGTCAAGTCCTCACATGACTCACAATATTAAAGGAGAAAGTGGAAGAATTGCTGCAAAAGGGGCACATTCGAGAAAGTATTAGCCCATGTGCTGTACCAGCCCTGCTCACGCCAAAGAAAGATGGATCTTGGTGCATGTGTGTGGATAGTAGAGCCATCAACAAGATCACTGTAAGGTACAGATTCCCTATTCCCCGTCTTGATGACATGTTGGATCAGCTTAGTGGGGCAAGAGTGTTCACAAAGCTAGATTTAAGAAGTGGATATCATCAAATTTGCATCACACCCGGGGATGAATGGAAAACAGCTTTCAAGACAAAGGAAGGGTTGTTTGAATGGATGGTCATGCCATTCGGACTCTCAAATACACTAAGCACTTTTATGCACTTGATGAACCAGGTTCTTCGACCCTTCTTATCACACTTTTTTGTGGTTTATTTTGACGACATCTTGATCTATAGCAAGGATGAAGATGAACACTTTGACCACATTCGGAAGGTTCTAGGAGTACTAAAGGAAAATGAACTCTATGTCAACTTAAAGAAATGTGTTTTCTTGCAAACACAACTTCTTTTCCTAGGGTTTGTCATAACATGTGACGGCATTCGTGTTGATGATTCTAAAGTTGAAGCAATCCGAGAATGGCCAACTCCGAAGACCATTTCTGAGGTAAGAAGTTTTCATGGCCTTGCAACTTTCTATAGGCGATTTGTGAAGAATTTCAGCACTACCATGGCACCAATTACCGAATGTTTGAAGAAAGGAAAGTTCCAATGGACAGAAGCTGCCGAAGCTAGTTTCAATGAGATTAAGCAAAAACTCTCACAAGCTCCTGTCTTGGTACTACCTGATTTCAACAAGACTTTTGAGCTGGAGTGTGATGCAAGTGGAGTTGGCATTGGGGCTGTTTTATCTCAAGAAAGGAAGCCCATTGCTTTCTTCAGTGAGAAGTTAAGCGAAGCAAGGCACAAATGGAGTACTTACCAACAAGAATTGTATGCTGTTTTCAGAGCTTTAAAGACTTGGGAAGTCTATTTGCTGCCTAAAGAGTTTATCGTTTACACTGACCATCAATCCTTGAAGCATTTTAGAAATCAAAAGCATGTTGATCGCATGTTAGCAAGATGGGCAGCATATCTGGAGAGATTTAACTATCTCATTGTTTATAAATCTGGAGCAACCAACCGAGTAGCTGATGCTTTGAGTCGTCGTGCATGTCTCTTGACTTCTTTTGAGGCTGAACTTCCAGGTATGGATCAAATAAAAGAGTTGTATGAGACTGATGAAGACTTTGGCCATGTTTGGGTAAAACACATCAGGGCCAGCCATTAGGTGAAGACTATTTGGTGCAAGATGGCTATCTCTTCAAGAATGATCGTTTGTGCATCCCAAGAAGTTTTTTACGTGACAAGCTGATTAGAGAGCTCTATTCAAGTGATCTTAGTGGCCATGTTGGACGCGACAAGACTATCGCTAACCTGGAGGCTCGTTACTTTTGGCCACAACTAAAGAGAGATGCTGGAAAGTTTGTTCAGCGGTGCCCCGTATGTCAAACTTGCAAAGGCCAGGTCCAGAACACAGGGTTATACATGCCTTTGCCTGTTCCTGTTGCTCCCTGGGAGGACATCTCTATGGACTTCGTCTTGGGTTTGCCAAGAACAAGACGAGGGAGTGATGCTGTGTTTGTGGTGGTGGACAGGTTCTCTAAAATGACCCATTTCATTCCATGCCGCAAGATGACGGATGCTCATCATGTGGCAAATCTATTCTTTCGAGAAGTGGTCAGACTTCATGGAGTTCCAAGGTCCATCGTCTCAGATCGTGATAGCAAGTTCCTTGCTGCATTTTGGCTCACTTTGTGGAAGCAATTCAACATTGAATTAAAATTTTCTAGCACTGCACATCCACAAACAGACGGTCAGACGGAAGTGGTGAACAAATTTTTGGGTAATCTGATCCGTTGCATTTGTGCAGAAAGAAAGGGACAATGGGATTTGGCTTTATCTCTTGCCGAGTTCTCCTACAACAACTCCAAGCATAGATCCACCGGAAGGAGTCCTTTTTCTATTGTCTACACTAAAGTACCAACACATGTGGTGGACCTGGTAAAACTACCATCAAGGGGAAACTCGAAATCAGCATTGTCCTTTGCTGATAACTATGCTGAGTTATTTGAAGAAATTTACAGTGTTTTGGAAGCACAAAATCAAAAGTACAAACAGTTAGCTGACTGCAAAAGGAGGCCGAAATCATTCCAAGTTGGTGATAAGGTGATGGTATACCTCCGAAAAGAAAGACTGCTTTAGGTGTTAAAGGGAAGCTTAGGCAGCGAAAGTATGGGCCCTTCTCTATTCTGAGGAAGATAAACGATAATGCTTATGTGATAGATCTTCCAAGCGAGATGGGTATATCTAACACATTCAATGTTGCGGACTTGACTCTCTACCATCCAGAACAAGCGCTCTATGAAGATAACTCGAGGTCGAGTTCCAAACAACCAGGGGAGAATGATGATGAACAATAGAAAAAAAAATATATACCAAAAGTCAAATTCATTTGACTACTTCTAGATACTTCTACTCCAGTCTAGTATTTGTTTTCTTAACCTTAACTACTGTTTTCTAGAGTCTACTAGCTATGAATAGAATGTTGAGATGTGAAGCTTCCCAAGCCCTATAAATAAAAGTCATCACCTCTAATTTGGGACCAACCTAGATACCCACTACCTATAATAGAACTTGATGTTCTTATCTAAGATCTTGGACTAGATCTTGTGCTCTAGGAGTTTTGGATTAAATTCCTGCTGCCATATCGGCCTATATTCACCTCTAGAGCGATATCTGCGCTGCACGTTGAAGTAGTTCCTTCAACACTAGTGCTGTACACTTTGTAGCAGCAAGGTGGAGTTGCTCCTCCACAACCTTGTGGTCGCCAGCGTCAACCGCGGGTGCAGGGCCATTGCAGCGTCCGGGGGCGCCGTGAGCGTGCTGCTCCGGGACGCCATGTCCTGCGCAAGCTCAAGGTGTTTGTTGAGGCGCCTGCCAATTTCGAGACGCTGGCTGATGTCTTCAATAAGTAGGTCTCACTCCCTAATTTTCCTGTTGATTTTACTTGACAGTGGACAAGTATAGTGTGGGGATAATTAAAAATGCCTTCTTTGGGTGTATTTTAAGGTTGCCATGTGATGCTTATAGCTAAAACTGCATGTATTTTAAGGTCAGGTGATTGCCCACCAATGCAAGTCCCTTCCTCATTTGGCTGATTTGGGGTGTTCAAATACAGTTTTCCTCAACCCGTCTAAAGCGTCGTATTCAACTTTTTAAACTAGCATGGACACTTGGGTCTGAGGTAGAAAAATAAAGTGAACTAGCTGCTGATTGCCGGTTTTGGCCACGTTGAAAGCAACGCGGGTTTGAACACCCCTATGGTTGGTGATAGGGTAAACCCCACAGCATATAATTGGCTTATTGCATATGCACTGGTTGAGGCAACTATAACGGTTGTAACAGCCTATTTTAGTATCATCAGCATCACGTTACCTGATTCATTCGATTGGTACAAGCTAACTGTGATCAATGCTACACCTTTTCTAAAGTGGTGACGTTGAATTGTCGGTTTGCGTTTCGAACCTCAGGGAATGCCAATAAAGTGTTGTTTTGTGCTGTTCAAACTTCAGAGCACGTGAATTTATTACCATTTTGTGCACTTTCAACCTTTAGCGACTGTGGATGTACCCTCTTTCAGAGGTTTAGGATGCATATGCCATATGTACTGTTGGCTTATGGTGTGTGCAACTTTCAGGTTTGTGTCACTTGCTGTTTGGAAGGTTTTATTGTTAGCCTAGTAACTGTAGCTGTGCTCTTAGAAGATTTAGGTCAGTATCAGTTTGTGTTGTTTGGAAACTTAGAGAATTGTCGTTTTCGTTGTTTGGAATCACTATAAAACTGGCGGTTCATGTGTAGAACCTTTCAATTACTGTCATTTAGTACTCCTTAGATTTATGTTATTTGTTTGTTCACACTGTTCCATAATCTGGGCACTCTTTACGTTGTTGTTTCTCTGTTCGTTGAAAATCTTGAGTAATCGTGGTGATATTAATTAATTCTCTCTTTCAAAGTCATTGCCATGTGGAGATGTTAGCTTAGGCTATTCCCTAGTATTTGAGCATCCATGTGTATTTTAGAGTTGGTAATAAGTTTGGCAGATGGCTTCTTAAAAAGGTTGTGCTATAGTATTTGATTCTTGTATTTTAAAGTAAGGATATATCACATACTTTCCTAATGTTTCTGTTTACTTTGTTTTACCAAATACATCATTTCACTACTATGAACAATAATGACCTGTTCTGAGCTTTCCACCACTTTGCTGTGTGTTATTTCTCTCTCCAGTTATGAGACTTTAGACACATGGGGTAATTGTTCCTCCAGTTCAAGTGTAAAGTTTTAAAATGTTTATACATCCCATCTGATATCTGATCTTTAAATTGCCTTTCTTCTATAAAAAAAATTCTGATCTTTAAATTGTACTCTGTTCAATGATTTTCTTAGACAACAGAAACTATCTGCTCTACACGAATGTGCCAATTCCATGTGAGTTGCACGTTGCAATCTTCCAAAGTTTACATTGCAATGATGCACCTTTCCGGGATTACAATCGGAATTCGTTCTGGCATTTTGGATCCACATTCTACTTTTAGGTGTGGATGTGGTATATGATAAACGTTTTCAGATGGCACTTTGGTTGCTATATGATGTTTGTTGCTTTGGTGCTATGTTTGAACACTGATCGCATTTTATATCAAGTTGCTTTTACTCCCTCTGTGATTTCTTTCATCAGTATTTTAAATTTGTTATCCTCTTACATTCCATATCAGACACTTAGTTCTGCTTGAATTATATGTATACTTTATAAGGACATTCCCCTAGACCTTCTTGCTTGTTTTACAGTATTCTTTACATCCTCCCAATATTCTGTATGTCCCATTGGTTTCTTTCTTAACGAAACTAATGCAGTTCATGTAATGGTAATCTTCTGTAGCAGTTAGAAGTAACAACCAAATTCTTTGAAATGTTTGATATCCACAGATCTAGCAGATTTGGTAGGCTTCAAGGTATTCAGTGTGCACTAGCTGGAAGAAACCTTTACATGAGGTGTACCTGTAGTACTGGAGATGCTATGGGAATGAATATGGTGTCAAAAGGTGTTGACAATGTCTTGGGCTACCTGCAGAATAACTTCTCCGACATGGATGTCATCAGCATATCTGGTTTCAACTCTTCCCTTTGTTATGGAAAATTGCAGCTAATTTTACATTGTTTCTCTAAAAGCTAATGTATCCTCGTGTGGTGCTGCTGTAACCTGAGAAAATTGTGTCGGTAGAGGTTATTAGATGATTTAATTTTTCTACGCACTCATTGCCTGTTAGCTTCTATCAAGCGTAAAATATGATCTTCTCTGATTACAAGAAAACAGTGAATCTGCTAGTTTTCTTCAACTCAGAGCAAACTTATTATAGTTTTATTTAATGAGATTTTTATAGTGAAACCAATGCAGCACCAGCACTGGGAGCATAGTACCTATTATCACCATCTGTGTTTTTGTCCTGCATTTGCATGACGAATTAACTTTGCTTATATCAGGTAACTACTGTTCAGACAAGAAGCCTACTGCTGTGAGGCTACAATTAAAGGAGGAGTTGTGCAGAGTGTTCTTAAGAGCACTGTGGAAAAACTCGTTGAGCTTAACATTATCAAAAATCTTGCTGGATCAGCTGTAGCTGGAGCTCTTGGAGGTTTCAATGCCCATGCAAGCAATATTGTAACTGCCTTATTCATTGCTACAGGCCAGGATCCTGCACAAAATGTTGAGAGCTCACAATGCATCACCATGTTGGAGGCAGTGAATGACGGAAAGGATCTTCACATCTCTGTGACCATGCCGTCCATTGAGGTGATTATTTTTCCTTTAAACTCCAATTGGTACTGAGATCAAGTTCCTGCTCTATGTAGATTATAATGCAGTCTGCTATCTCTAGTCTCCATTTGAATGGTACAAATGTCTAACCTAAATATCTTGTTGAATATTTGACGTTCTGTTGTTCTTTACAATTCTTAATATGATCATGAGGGCAGTACAATCCTTCATTACTAGTTCTTGGGTGGTACTTGTCTTAACTCACAGGCCGCCTGTTTGAACCTGCTTGGTGTCAAGGGTTCAAATCATGGCTCGCCCGGGGCAAATGCTAGGCTTTTGGCTACCATTGTAGCTGGCAGCGTGCTCGCTAGCGAGCTCTCTCTCCTTGCTGCTCTTGCTGCTGGGCAGCTTGTGAAGAGGCACATGAAGTACAATCGATCAAGTAAAGATATTGCCAAGGCTGGTTCCTGAATAGCCCCTTGAATCCATCCATTGCTGACCAATATTTCGACAGGAGAGTTGCCCGACAGTGAGCTTTTCAACAAGCAAATGAGCAGAGTAGAGACTTGCCTGTACATACTGCTGATTAAGCGAGCGAGTCTAGGTTTCCTAGGGGTTGCAGGTATCAAATGCAACCTGTGTTGTTAGCATAACGTGTGAAGAAATCATCTGACGTATCGTGCAACTTCTGACTGTAATTTTTTTGCGTGACCCTGCAGATATTTATGTTTTTTTTTCTTCCATTTTTCAACTGTAACAGTTTAAACATTTTTTTTCTTTCCTTTTAGATAGCAGCAGATCAGACTAACTTGTGATTGATGTTTTTTTTGTTCTTTTATGCAGTATAGTTATTTAACTTTGTCCATAGAATCAAGATTTTAGAGTTGATATTCATTTTTCCGTTCTTCCGGTCCTCTCTATCCATGATTCTGAAGCTTCCAAATGCTAGTTCTCTGGGTGTACATGTTGATGTTTACAAGACTAATAGTTCCCTTAAGTTTCTGTTCTTCTTTATTCTTCTGGTGATGGTGCGCTTTGCTGTACTTGTAATTCAGAATTGAATTGATTCGATCGTTGATGTATTTGCAATTCACTCAGTCGCTTTTCTGCGTTGAAGTTAAAATATGGACCGATTCCTTCGGCAATTGGCACATGGATTTCAAAAGGCTAAATGTGCTCTGGTTCCTTGAAGTCACTGAATTAGGTGAGAAAAATCTTGTTGGGCCCAATTGCTGCCTGCTTTCTGTGGTTGTCAAACAAATATACCGGCGGCCCGCCGGTTTCGAAAAATATACCCGCCGGCCATGCTGGTCGTGACGTGGCACTACGAACAACTCGAGTTATTCTCCTCCCTTTTTAAACCCAAAAAGTCTACCGGGTGCACCTCGCTTTTCTAAAGACACACAAAGCAGAATATATACAACCGAATCATGCTCCATGAAACGTCCGTACGAGCGTTCTTTGTTCGATCTGAATCTGAAGACGTACGGGCCAGGGGATATACACCGGGCTGTGTGATTTGCAAAACCGCTCAGCGCGCTGCTTCCGGAGACAAAATCGCTCAACCCAAAGCCAGCTCGGCGCAAAGCGGAGCCCAAGAATCATTCCCGGGCCAATCAGCTCCCGAAACATGCAGCTCTTAGCCAGTGCGCACCAAGAAAAACCCCGCCTTGGCAGTGGCACACTGTCATGGCAGGCGACCGAGACAAGAAGACGAAAGCGAGATGCCCTGAGCCCGTGCAGTACAAGCACACGCGCGCGTGATGCACTGACGACGACGGCGGCGGCCAACGACACCCGCTTGCCCTGTTTGTCCGCCGCTCTTACGCACCTGCGGGTCCTACGCGACAGCCGCGCGCCGAGACGCGAACGGATCACCGCTGCACGAGAAGTCCAGAACAGAGCCCCGGCGCTCCGTCGCGGAGGCGCAGCCGGCACGAGGCGACCGCGCGGCCGGGACGATCAATCATTCGCCCGGCACACTCACGTGGCCTGGCGGCCCGGCCGCCTCGCGCTAGCTGGCCCGCGAGGCCCATCGCGGCGTCAAAGATTCGACGTGACATCTCCCAGCGTGCACCTGCGCTGCTGTGCTAGTGTTCGGGGCCCGCCTCCCACGTGTGGGCGTGGCCCTGCTTCCACTTCGGCTTCTGTTACCACGTGCCACCGAGCCCGCTTCTAGTGCAACCACTGTCCATCTCTTCCCTACAGGCTACAGCAACAGAGAAATGTAGGGTACTGTTCGTCCTGCTGATCGACAAGTGCCCTCCTCCCCTTTGCCTTAATACCGCATCATTAATTACATGCTTATTACTCTTGTATTATCTCTTTACGATTCGTTAGACTATAAAGCATGGGATCCTAAGTAAAGATACTCCTGAACGACCAATTGTGTACTCCCTCCTATCTGATTTCGATGTCGATCGGTTTAGCTCAATATGTACACACAGAGAAATGGAGCGAATAAACTTCCAAACACGATAACGACATTTGATGGGAACATATATTGTACGAAGAAAAAAATAATTAGCCATCGAGAAAGGAAAAACTAACTTGCTGAAGCGACATCCATTTAATATGGAGATACGTAGTACTAGTTCTAGACCAAGACATCTCGAATGGGGGACATAATAATTCCATGAAATGACAAGGAAAGAAGCAAATGGGAGCTGGCCATTGGTTTTAGGATGCATGTATCTAGCCCGGATTAGGTGATCACAGATTAAGACCGGCAGGTTGGCACTTGGCGCATCATTTCATTTGGAGTCCAATCAAGTAAAGTAATGGGGCACAGGACTGCTTAAGGGAGGGTCATTAACAATCAAGCGCTAAAGTCAGACGCCTTAACAAAAAAAAATAGTATTATCATTAGCTAGCTAGCTACAGCGCCATGGGTGGATCAACGGATCGGACAGGAGGCAAGAGGACGACGCAAACGCGACAAGCACGGGAACTAGCACATGCCCGGCGATGAGACAGCGCGCCGCTCGGATTATCTTAATCCGAACTTCTAACCTCCACCCCACTTGGATGCACACTACTTTAATCAGTCTTTAGCCCGTCATTAATTTTTAATTAGCCGGCCGGCCATCGGATGCTAACTAGCTAGCTTCAAAAGCATGATCGATTCAGGTGTATTTAATTGCATCGTGGCCTGTCCCGTCGATCGAGCTAATCAGCTACTCCTTTGATCCTTTCAGTGCATTTTGGTGCTTGAATTCGGATTAATACTGGTTAAAGCCGGAATTTTTTGCGAGAGTAAAGATATTCTTATACCCTTGTCCTTTTAGAAGATACAGTAGTAATTCCCAGAATAGATGCTGCTCTTTTTCCTGAAATGATCGAGTCCATGATGTCAGTGCATGCGGTACGTATTTGCTGCTAAACCTTTGCGCGCGTCGTTCGATCTGCAGTTCAGTATTAGTTCACATGCAATTCATCAATCATGCATGCACGCACACGTCCGGAAGGAATCGATCGGATGTTGGAGATAAAAGATGAAGGGAAGCTGTGAGTTTCGCCTTTTCAAAGAAGGATTATATATACACTAAGTGCCTTTATCTGGCTAACCAGCATCATGACAGGCTTTCTCGATGTTTTAATCGATTAACTGGTACTGGGCTAGCTACTGGCTAGGCATGCAGCAGTACACTGGTTAATCTGCTTTAAGAACAGTGCGCCAAACAGGCTGTAAAGAATAGTGATCCTCGGTCAGCTGGGATTTTGGTCAGAAAGCAAGACTTGATAATTAAGAGCAATATCCAAGCAGGCCAGGAGAGAAAGTATGCTCAAGTTGGGATTCAGATTTGGACTATTTGGAGTATATTTCGATCTCTGCCTGCAAACTGGAATATTAATTACAGGGTGCCTGAATTAGCTAGTTGCAAGTTTAAAATTTCAGCTGTTCAAGCTTTTATATGTTGAAATTAAATATATATTTGACCTAGTTTGTATATTACCTCACACTATTCTAGTTGTTTATGTCGTGCTTGTATATATGTACCTTGAGAAAGCAATCAGTCAATGAATCATTCGTTCGAAGAAGGATAATTATCAATAATACAATCAAGCGGGTTGGATCGAGGCAAAGGGCATCTCTCTCTGTACTCTGATTAATCAGCTGCATGACTGCATATGTATATCATCATATTGTAGTAAGAAAGGTTCCCCCTTGCCAGATGCATGCATGCCTGAGCTGTTCAGCATGTATGACAATTGACAGCATCTATTTAGGCACCCATGATAGGTGGCTCAGCTCCGATGAGGATTAATTAATTAGTAGCAGCTATTTTCCGTGACTACTATTCTTCGGTACATTAGTCTTTCCGAATTTTAGTGCTGCATCTTACAAATGCACCAGTAGTAGAGACCGACGAACTGGTTTGATGATCCTATATGCATGCGCGGTCTAGCGTTCAATTGAAATACTGACATCCACCTATGTATATTGCTTTCAATCAATCCAACTTTTTTTTCTCCATTATCTGAAAAACGCCGAAGTGGTGTCTGCTCCTTCTTCTGTACTAATTTAGGTTTACAGAAGGCTAATGATCAATGGATTCTGAAGCTGGTACTGAGAGTCTGATGAGGAAGGCTGTCTCCCTGGTACACGGTCCTGGTGCAGGAGCAACTGCTACATCTGATGATCCTATGACTGCTCTGATGATTTCTGAAGTATGAAGCGGCCACCTGCATTCCATGCCGAGTTTATTATGTGATCTCTTCTGTCGGTTGTTCTGTAAGATGTTGATATTTCGGTTTTGGACGTTGTAGTGCTATTAGGTTTTTGCTCCGTGCCTCGTGGTCGAGAACGTCGGGGAGCAGCGGGTTTCAGATAGTGCCTTGAATTACCTTTTCTTTTGTCCCTTCTCCTCTTTTGCTGCAACAGACAGCTGGTTATTTCCGTTTAAGCAATTGAAAAGGGAAAGCTGCCCGAGGCCATGTGTGGCTATGGGCGTGTAATAGCGGTTTTTGCCCGGTTTTCCTAAATTAACTGGGCAACTCTTTTTTTCTTAATTAATAGAGACGTGAATCTCCGAAAAGGGAAAGCTGCCCCGTTAGAAAAAGTCTAAGGAGAAGTACAGACTTTTAGGACCTCCTGCGTAAATGTCACGATTTTATACGTACACGCATGTATCTAGGGGTGGAGCTTCCTTGAGGCCAAAGTGCGTCTTGGGCGCCCCCAATATTTATGCAGTTACGTTGATTAGTAGTGTTGTCTTGGATAATTTAGCGATTAACTTTCAAAATAGCTATATTCACTACTACAGAATTCATTTAACGGGACGCCCCTGTACAGACGGTTTTTTGGAGCCGTCTGTACAAATAGTAGTCCAGACGGTTCCAAACGAAAACCGTCTGTACAAATGATCTCAACAAGCGGGACGCTACAGTACAGACGGGTCCAAACTAGAACCGTCTGTACAAATAGCACAGACGGGTCCAAACTAGAACCGTCTGTACAAATCAAACAGTACAGACGGTTCTAAATTCGGAACCGTCTGTACAAATATGTGAACAGTACAGACGGTTCCAAGTTGGGGACCGTCTGCACAAATCGAACAGTACAGACGGTTCTAAACTTAGAACCGTCTGTAAACAGTACAGACGGTTCTAAACTTGGAACAGTCTGTACAAATTGAACAGTACAGACGGTTCCAAACTGGAACCATCTGTACAAATAGCTGAAGCAAGGCTAGTTGATCTCTGCTGCCGCGGCAGCAAAAACTGCAGATTTCCTTGCCGCGGCAGGAAAGTAGCAGCGTCGGGGAGGGAGTTTGGCAGCTCCGATTGTCGAACGGTTTTCACGGCTGTGAGCGGGAGGCCAAACTCTACATCTCCAGAAATTTTGAGCCAATTCCGAGAAAGTCGATGAAACGACTAGTGGAAATCCCGGCCCGAAATCGAAGATTTTGAAAACGGCACCCAAACGAAATTGCTCGGCAGAAGTTGGGATCAAGGTGGAAAGCAAGTCCTCGACTCAAGCTAACCAGGGAAACAAGAATCACCCAATTCGGAGTCCGGGTGAAGGAGATATGCCCTCCGGAAGATGAGAAAAAGTAACGGAAAAACTTCCGGAGCGAAAAAGTCTCACTTAGAAGCGGAATTTTGAGGGTCAAGATGGGTACAGGTGTAAACACGTGTATTTTTTTCAGATGCGCGTCATCGTTAGCTTCGATTTGAGTGGTCGTGGACGTAAAACGGACTCCGTATCAAAAAATTACGGCCGTTTTACTAAAAGCTCTCAAACTAGGGTTTTTCAGCTACTCCCCTTGCCGCGGCAGCAGATTTTGCTGTTTTTCTTGCCGCGGCAGGACTTTGTGGGCTTCTACACGGAGTTTGGTTGCACGAAAAGGGCTGAAATTTTGGGGGCAAGATCAGCACATATATATCTCCCAAACGGCAGAGTTTGAGCCCAATCTGAGGACTTTGAATTTTTGGAGTCTGAAACACATAGTGTTAATCTAATAGTCCAGACGGTTCTCAGTTTGGAACCGTCTGTGCTATTTGTACAGACGGTTCCAAGCTTAGAACCGTCTGGACTAGGGGCGTCCCGCTTGGTCGTAGGGATAAGTTAAAAATAAAGCCCTCCCATATGTGTCGCGAACTCCGTCTAGGTCAGCTGGCAACGTCACTGCTTGAGCAACGCGAGGTCGCGGGTTCGAATCCCGCTGGAAGCATATTGCGCAATTTATTCCTAGCGGTTGGATGGGACACGCGGACAGCCGGATGAGACGCGGCTGAAGGACGAGGCTCCTGGCGCGAGGTGTTATATTTTTATTTTTGAAACACGACATCACAGAATCGATTAGTACAGACGGTTCCAAACTAGAACCGTCTGTACAAATCGGTTTGGAACCGTCTGTACAAATCGATTTGTGCAGACGGCTCTAGTTTGGAACCGTGTACAAATCGATTTGTGCAGACGGTTCTAGTTTGGAACCGTCTGTACAAATCGATTTGTACAGACGGCTCAAAAACCGTCCCGTTTATCTGATTTGTACAGACTGTTAGGGCCAGACGGTTCGGAAAACCGTCCCACCTGGAAGTTCCGAACCGTCTGGACAAATCATTTCTGCAGTAGTGATTGGAAATGTCGACTTGTTATTTCTAAATTGACAAGCTTAGATGTCGATTTAATATTTAGTGGTTAATTGGATAGTTGCACATTTTAAAAATTATGTATAACTTTAGATTTAAAAATGTATAATTAGACAATTGTATATTTCGAGACCTAAAGTTACATAAGTTTTTTATATAACTGTAGACTTGATAATGTAACTCGATCAACTGAGAAATAAAAATTTCTTACAGTATAAAATAATAAATTTAATATTTAAATGTCTAATTCATATATTGCCCCTCTAGTTTTTCCTCCGACCGCTGCCATTGCATGTATCCATGCCCATCAGACATCTGTGGTATTGTTGTGCGTACCTGACCGAGTAAACGATGGAACCAACTGTAATAATTAATTAAACAAAAGCATGCGTGTATCACAACAGCGAGAAGAATTAGGTCATGGCATGTTAAGGGAGTTTTTGTCGCCATGCACGCAACGCGTCACATCACAGCGCTTACAAATAGTATTAGCCGAGTTGGCCCAGGCATCTAACTCAACCCCCAATTATATACTCCCAAGATAAGTTAATCATAAGCTTGAACACATAAACAATGGGGTTTAGTTGGGGAAACCAACACCGTCAACTAGCCGGTAGCTTTTTAATACTTTTGCACAACTGCTCAGTATTTTAAAGCCCACTCACTGGAGATCGTCCCTAGCTACGCTTTTGTCCACGAAACCCATCTCCAAACCTCTCTAGCCCAATCTCTTGCCCCTCTAGCTATCATTTGTCCTGGTGTCTTGCCTGCATGCTAGTAGTACTCCAGTACTCAAACCATATATTAATTGAATTAGTTGTACGATCTCATATGAATGTAGTTAATTTAATACTAGCAGGTGAAAACAAATACTCCAGTACTCGATCGAAATCAAGAGCATGAGGTCATGCTCATCTCATGCATGCATGTTCTGGAGGTGGCTACACAAATCAACAACCACTGCAAGGAGGCAGCTAGGATAATGTTGTTGATTTAATCGAGCTCACCAACCCAAAAGAATAAACAACCCAAGCAACCCGGAAAAGCAATCGAGACGTCGCTATGCGTATTTTGACTTGCTCGCATTAACTTTGCTTGATTGGCAGACTACGTACGTACCGCGCATCGACACAGGTGAGCGGCGGGACAGGAGGCCCTGGGCACTGGGCCTCGATAGATCGCACTGTTCTCCCTTATCACTGGCTCTCACTGCAGTGCAGCTAGACGCGCGCTGTGCACGTACAGAGCTAGCGCGCGTAAATAGATTTAATTAAAGCGAGACGAAAAGAGAAGATCGCGAGCGCGCGTGCGTGCATAGAGGATAGATTGGTATCGCTGGCGTGGCGCCGGATGATGATATGACGTGCGCGTGTCGTGCATCGATCGCGTTGCAAGTTGCAACAAGTTGGCCATGCATGCAGCGATAGAATGGAACATGGGGGCATGGGACGAAATAGGTCTAGAGTGAGCCGGAAAGAGGACATGCATGCATGCATGCAGTGCAAGCTACGGGTAAGTGGGTAACCGATCGATATGAGAGAGAGAGAGAGAGTGAGTGGTAGCTCTGCTCTAGCTTGATAGAGAACGAGTTACAGCTAGCTTGCATCGATCACAGGAGGAATGGGAGGAGGCAGGTATAGGCTAAGGGAGGCATGCATGCACGCGCAGGCATGCGAGAGCCGGAGATCAGGACGGATCGAGGGGGTTAATTTTGAGCTGACTGACCATGCATGCATGCTCCGCTCCGGGTGCCAGTCGTCGTGATGGATGGACGAACCGAAGCAATGCAGCCGGCGATCCGTGATGGAGGAGACGAGGTGATACATCGAGAATGGGCTTAACTGAGGTGCGTGTGGTTCCTGATGATGCATCGTGATCGAACCGTGCATGCATGCACAGCGCGGCGCCGGGCCGGAGGCATCAGCGCCTTTGTCATCCCACCCACCACCACATGTCTGACAGCTGTACGGCGGGGGTAGCCAGCCCATCTTTGCTATGACCGTCTGGGCCCCTTGACCACACGTGGCGGTGTGGCAGATCGATCCACTCGTACCAACACAGCTCAGAGTACGTACGTGTTCAAAACTAGTGTCGGGGTCTATTAATTCATCAAATGTGCCGTTTGGGTCCGTCACTATGGATCACGGTGTACATCGTGCAATTACTTCCACGCTAGCTGTGGATCTAAGCAATCACAACAGATCTTGCTCCGTATTTCTGGTCAAAACTTACATTACCGCAAAGGTGGTGGGTGTCATAATCATCTTTGCAGAGACAAAGTATCAGCTGCCGTAAGTAAAAGGGGTTAAAAACCCCAGAAAGCCTGACGTCGGATTCAACTTGTTGTGCACTCGAATATTTTCTTAGTGCCTGTTATTGACTGGATCAAAAATTTGGGGAAATTCAGACTAGGGTTAGAGGAGAGGAGGCATGGAGACGTTTGAGAAACTTTTAGGAACTTTTACTTTGCTCCCTTTCACTATTCATTCATATATGCTTTTTGCATTTTACACTCTAGTCCTTATATAGAAACTATAATACACATCAACACTCCTCAAATTGGAGAAAGTATGTCATAGAGATCTATCTTGCTATAAAATATGGAAAATGATTTCTCTGGTAATTCTTTTGTGAGAATATCCGCCATTTGACTAGAGGAGCTCACATATGGCATGCAGATTATGCCTCTCTCCAACTTATCTTTGATGAAGTGACAATCAATCTTCACGTGCTTGGTTCTATCATGTTGCATTAGAATATTTGCAATTATCTATGTCAGCTTTGTTATCACAATAGAGCATCAATGGTGTGGCTTCGAATAACCGTAATTCTTTGAGAAGAATCTGCAGCCATGAACTTCACATACACCATTTGGCATAGATTGAAACTCGGCTTCTGCGGTACATCTAGCCACAATAGTCTGTTTCTTGTTGCGCCATGGGACTAAATTTCCACCAACAAAAGTACTATATCCAGATGTTGATCGCCGATCATCTACTGAGCTAGCCCAATCAGCATCGTCCTGTGGTGATATACAACAAACCTTTCCCGGGACATCCTTTTAAGTAGCGCAAGATCCGAGTCACGGCATCCATATGAGATGATCTTGGATCATGCATGAGTTAACTTACTACACTCATAGCAAATGCATGCAATATCCGGTCTAGTATGAGATAGATAAATAAGCTTACCAACCATCCTCTAGTAGCACTCATTGGTCCACTGGTTTTCCTACGCTGTTGATTAGACTATGGTTTTGCTCAATTAGAGTAGTAGTTGGGCAACATCCAAGCATACCTGCCGCGCGTAGTAATTCTAGGACATGTTTTTGTTGGGAGAGGAAAATAGCTTTGGTCCTCTTGATACCTCTGTTGGAGGAGGGTTCCCGCGCTACCCTGAATCGACGCTGTTCAGAATCACTGCAACACTGTCAAGGTTTTCGTCGACATTCTCTGTCGTCAAGACTGTCTCCGACGAGCCCGCTCTTCGCGTCGGGACTTCGCGTCAAGGCTATCTCCAACAAGCCCGCGCTTCGCGTCAAGGCTGTCTCCGACGAGTCTGCTCTCCGTCGTCAGGACTGTCTCCGACGAGTCTGCTCTTCGTCGTCAGGACTGTTTCCGACGAGTCCGCTCTCTGTCGAGCCCACACACGAGGCCATCACGTTCTCTAAAAAGATTCTCCCGAAGATGCTCGGGAATATTCTCCTAGGATTCCCTAGGGATGGGAAAATGACCATAATGTCCTTATGAGTTCTCTCTCATGTGAGGGCAAAACTGTAATCTTACACTTTTCTCCCTTTCCCCTATAAATAGCCCCCTGGGGGTAGAGGGCAAAGGATCCATTTTTCATTCACTCTCCCCTTTTGTAAGCTGTCAAATTCATGCCCTAATACAAATTCAGCTTTACGTCGTCAACTGTCTCGCGCATCGCTCTCGCTCGTTCTTCCCTAGCATGCCGGAGGTCGCTGTAGCCGACTGGGGGTGCCACAAATCTACTGTCTAGGCTCGTACCTACGACAACCTCTATCCCAAAAAAAATCTCAAATTTTCCTAATCTTTAACTTCGAATTCATGTGTGAGATGGTCTTTTAAGTGAGCAATTTCTCAACATCATCTTCAGTGATCACAATGTTATCCATATACACAATTAGGCTAACTATCTTCCTTATGGAGCGCTTGTAGAATAAAGTATGGTCTGCATTACCTTGACTATATCCCATTTTTAGCAGGGCACACCAAAACCTATCAAATCAGGCCCGAGGTGATTGCTTCAGTCCATATAAGGAGTGATGTAAGCAACACACCTTCCTAATCGTTTGATTTGTCTTAAAGCCTAGTGAGACCTGCACATACACTTCTTCTTGGAGATCACCATGAAGAAATGCATTCTTCTCATCAATTTGATAGATCTCCCAGTCTACGTTTATTGCACATGATATGATTGTTCTTATAGAATTTATCTTCACCACTGGTGCAAACATCTACTCATAGTCAATTCCATACGTTTGAGTATATCCTTTTGCAACAAGGCGAGCTTTATATCTATCAACTTTGCCTTTAGGCGTGTGTTTGATTGTGGAAACCCACTTACAACCTACATGTTGCTTACCTTGTGGTAGATCCACAAGCTCCCAAGTTTTATTCTTTCCCAGGGCTCCCGTCTCTTCAAGCATTGCTGCCCTCCACTTTGGATCCTCCTTAGCTGCTCTCCAATTAGTTGGTATGGATGCGGAATCAAGAGAGACAATAAAGCTTTGGAAGGAAGGGCTACAATGTTTGTAATAAATAAAGTTGGCAATCTCATGTTTATAACCGACATAGTCCTTGGGGCGAGCTGGAATTTTGGAAGGCCTAGTTGGTTTTCTCAAGACAATGGGCAAGTCATTTTTTTTAGGCTCAAAAGTAGGCAATTGATTATCACCTTGGTCTATAGTGCTAGTAGGAGGAAAGGATTAAGAGAGTGTGAGTCAGCACCTAGATCCTCATGCATAGGAGGCTCTACACCTTGTGAAGGCGATGATGAATTTCCAGTTGCATCTTGCGTGTCTCCATGGCAAGGATTACTATCATTACCACCACTATCACTATTTATTTCCTTCCCTTGAATAGGAAAGTGTGATACACCTAAAGTGGGAACAAGAATGGTGCCTACAAGAGTACCTCCATTGTTACTCTCCCCCTCTTGTTGCACTTCAGGTGGGGATAGAATGATCCCAATGTCCGTGGTCGAACCATAATAAGGTTCATGTTCATGAAATGTGACATCCATACTCACAAAGAACTGATGCTCCGAGAGACACCAACACCTATATCCCTTTTGAGAAGGAGAATAGCCCATGAATGACACATTTAACAACACGAGAATCAAGTTTACCAACATAATTTCTACAATCATAAACAAATCACAAGCACCCAAAGACCTTTCGAGAAACAACAAAATCATTTGACTTCAAAAGGTACTCAGCAGGAGTGTTGTGATGAAGAACAGAAAGAGGCATACAATTTAGTTGCAGTTTTTATTACTTCTCAAAGAAACTTTGGAATATTCATTGTGAACATAAGAGAATGAGCAACCTCTAGCAAATGTCTATTTTTGCGTTCCCCATTTTGTTTTGGAGTGTTAATTCAAGTAGTTTGATGCTCAATGCCATTTAATATAAGGAACTGATCAAACTCCTGGTTAGCATACTCCGTACCATTATCATAATGAAAAGTTTTAATAGTTGTTCCGAATTGATTTTGGATAAGAGCAGATAGGTGTTTAAACAAAGAAAACACATCACTCTTATGTTTAAGTAAATAAAACCAAGTATAACGACTAAAGCAGTCAATAAAGGTTACGAACTATCTATGTCTACAAATTGAGTGAACCTCACAGGGCCCCCAAACATCAGAGTGGATTACTTCAAAAGGTTTATTACTTCTAAAACCCCTACTAGAATATGTATCCCTTGTATGCTTAGCGAGCTCACACTCATCGCAGACAAGGGATTCCGTAGGACATGACTTAAATAGAGAAGGATAAATATGAGATAATGGAGCAAAAGAGAGATGCCCAAGCCTGTGGTGGTGTAATGTTAACTCTTAACATGGAGATAGACAAGTTACAAGAACAATTTCATCACTTCCTTCATAAAGGTAGTAGAGTCCATCATGCACGGTCCTAATCCCAAGAAATCTCCCTGTCCCTAGCTCTCGAAAGGCACAATAAGTAGGATCAAACCAATCCCTACAATTGAGAGATTTAGCAATAGAGCTAACAGATAAAAGGTTAAGAGGGAAAGTGGGGACATGTACAAGTAATGATAAGGATAGTGTTTTGGTGCACTGGATGGATCTTCATGCACCCTATCCTTAGCAGAGCATGGTGTATAGGAAGTGAATAGGTTAGATGCTCCTATCATGTGGCTAGTAGCTCCAGTGTCGATAATCCAAGATTTAGATTGTGTTGTAGATATATGGGCTTGACAAGATTTCATAACTTCAGTGGTGACATGAAAACTAGAGTCAGCATTGGAGGAATGTAAGGAGGGAGATGAACTTTTGGAGATTTTCATCTTAGATTTGAACTCAAGAGCTTGCACATCTACCATTGGTGTTTCCCCTGTGGCTGCAATGTGATTAGCTTGATTTAACTTTGAACTTGAACCTCTAACTCCCCCTGACCGAGGCTTCCCCTTTTGCCACTCAGGTGGATAGCCATGCAATTTATAGCACCTCTTCTTAGTGTGGCCGGTGTACTTGCAATTTACATAAAATATTTTTTTTCCTTATATCGCTCTCTTTGGGAGTTGAATGTGTGACAAGTCTGCATAGATAGGGCAGCACAAACATCTGCAATTCTAAGACCATCAACCTTATCTTGAGCTAGTCTTGTCTTCTCCATCATACAGGAAATGGTATCATCGATCAAAACTAGGCCATTGAGGTTTGGAGAATATAGGCTGAGCGATAGAGATTAAGCTCTTGATTTAAGCCATCTAAGAAAATCTTCGCCACAAATGACTCAAACCATGTGTGGTGAATACCATGATCCTTGTGATCAACAGGTTCAAAAGGGTGATAATAATGCAAATCTTTGTACAACTTTTTCATCTCACCAGCATACTCCGTCACAGATCTTGCGCCTTGCTTCAAATGAGTCTACTCAATCATAAACGGGTAGCTTGCATCTTATTTGACTTTCCTGCAAATTGCTTCTCCAAAATTGTCCACACCTAAAAAAACAGTGGTCATAGTTTCAACTTGTTCCCGGATAATTGGTTCCATACTTCCTATCAACCATACAAGTACTCTATCGTTGATTTGTTTATTGCTAGTGGCATTTTCTTTCACCTTTTTCTCATCAGTGGCAAGAAGGCTTTCGTATCCATGAGAACCCAATGTTAATCGACATGACGAGCCCAACTAATATAGTTTCCTGGCCCCGACAACTTTATCTCATTAGGCTCAAGTGTATGTTTGAAGGCTTTGAAGATTGTCTTTAGTTCTTGCTGCTGCTCAAACACCTCGCTAAATATTTCATATAGCTTGTTCACACTAGAATCCTCTTATTTTTCTTTGCTAGGGTCAGCCATAAGTCTTGATGTAAGAATGCACCAGTGAGGCAGCCAATGTACAGCAAAGATATACCACTGAGTGATTTAGGATGACCAATGAAATGTTATCAGAGTGCAACACACAAGCACACGGGCAGTAGCAGCTTAGCAGACCAAGGCAAAAGAAGCTCAAAAAGCACATACACAGATGCGCCCAGGCAGTAATTAAAACTCCCAACTCAAGTCACCTTTCTATGCTTACTGGGGATGCCGGGTTTCTTGCTCTGTAGAGAGTGAGCCTCGAGTAGCCGTCGACCGCACGACGACGGAAACGCCACGGAGGACAACCAACCTCCCATGGTACAACAACTTCCTCCCGCGCTCGACGACGGATCAGACCGCGAGCCGGCCAGAATACCTCGATGCTAGCCTTATGAATTTTAGGGACAGAGCACCAACGTTCTGCACCAAAAGGACGACGACACAGCACCACCAAAAACTTGATTGCGGCACTATCACTCAGGATTTGCCTTCTCTGGTAGACTGGTACCATATTGACTGGATTGATGATTTGGGAAAATTCAGATTAAGGTCGTTGGAGGAGAGGAGGCATGGAGACGTTCGGAGAATTTCTGGGAACTTCTATTCTGCTCCCTTTCTCATTCATATGTATTTTATTACATTTTACACTCTAGTCTTTATGTAGTTGTATAATTATAATACACACGGACACCTGTGAAGTGGGATTGCATTGACGTACGTACGCCATTTTCACGCCTCCGATCGCCCTGATTTGTGGCCATCTCGGTATATTGTACTGCCGCGTCTCGAGATCCAACCAATCAGGGCGTGGTCATTCCAATTTGTTCGCTCTCACATGCGTCACATGATAAGCCCCCATAATCAGAAAATTGTAACACTTGATCAGCAAAGTGGCCAAAGCTATATATCCTTGTCCACAGAGAAAAGCTTGACCACTACGAACTGCAGAACTCTAGTTTCCTCCCTTGTTTATTTTCCCCTTGCCTCCGATCGATGGGACCTCTCACCACATACAGTAGCATTCATCTAGGGCACAGCTAATTAATAATATCATGTTTAGCAGTTAGTGCAAAAACACTTGTATACTCCTACGTGTTGGGCACATAATTTGAAGCCTCATTTGTACACGTGGTATCACACATCATCCAACTGCAGTTCCATTTTTAATGGAGTATAAACTGGACATACTCGTGGGTTAGGTTAATTAACCGGGCCGTGGGAAGCGTACAAAACCGTATTATCTTATGCATCTTTCTTGTACTTGCACAGCCGTACATAGATTCACGAGCACAGTAAAACGCCCTTTATTTAGACATTTTTCCCGCCAAATAGCTTTATTTAGGCCTGTCTCTCTGTCTTTTTTGGGACCTTTAGCCTTGTCTGCCTACTGTCCAGTGAGCTGACCAACCTGTATAGGCTGTACCATGCTGGAGTACGGGCGACGCGACTGCATGCCGCCCCTACGCGACGGGCGCAGCGCGGCACGTACGTAACGTACGTGTCCGCGCGCGCGCGCCCTCGGCGCGGCGCCTGCCTGCCTATGATGGCCCCCCTCGCGGGCGCCCAGCGACCCAGGCCGGCCGGTCTCAGCGTGTTCCGGTTCAACTAACGCGACAAACCAGTCCACGGCTCGCGCGTCTGATTGCTTTGTTGCGATTTGCGCGGGGCCATTGCTTCGCTTTGGCGTTGGCCTACGCTGCCGTTCCGGCCGGCTCCCCGAGTAAAAACGGAGTTGCTCCGAATGCGCGGGGGATTGGAAGCGGAGGCATAGGTAGAGTGAGACTCTGTGTGCGCGGACCTTATCAGCAGCGCCATCCCATCCCTCGCCGTCCCCCTTCTGCTCGCCTCTTCGCCTGCCTTTAATTCGGCGCTCCCCGCCTCGCTCCCTTCCATCCCCTATCTAGCCCCAGCCTCTTCCCCTGCAGCCACCATCCCCCGCCGCCACGTACGTCCACGCTCTTCTGGATCCCACCTCTTGTGCCTGCTCCTGCTCCTGCTCCTGTAAATACAGCCTCTTCTTGCTCGGTGCCTCGCCCTCGCAGTCTGTGAAGAGAGGCTTCTGTCCAGGAGCAGCTTGTGCTGGAGGTAAGGAACAAGGGCTAGCGAGCTTTTACCGTCTAGTGCATCATTGCTAGAGCTAGCGTGCGGTGTACTTGATAGATCGTCGAGTTGACGACCCCGCGAAGGCAGCAAAGCTCGCGGAAAAGATCTGCCGTTTTGTTTTGTTTTGATTTGATTTCGTCTTGCCTTGCGTTGCGTTGCTAGCTGCTCGCTGTTTGGTTTGGCTTCGTGTTTGTGCTGCACTGTACCATGCAAATTAAGGGGCAAAAGCTCGCTGTGTCTAGGCCGCAGGTGTAGTGGTGGCGGAGCGCTGAAGCGGAGTGAGAAGGTGCGGAGGGCGACCGATCGACGGAGAAGCTGGCGGCCGGCAAGTGGTGGGAGCGTCCAGATGACACGGCCATGGCCGGGATGGACACTGGCGGGGGCAGCCCCGGCGCCGGCAGCTCTCGCTACTTCCACCACCTGCTCCGCCCGCAGCAGCCCTCGCCGCTTTCGCCCACCTCCCACGTCAAGATGGAGCACTCCAAGATGTCACCCGACAAGAGCCCGGTGGGAGAGGGAGAGGCAGGCGGAAGTGGAAGCGGCGTCTGCGCTGACCAGCCGTCGTCGTCGGCCATGGTCCCGGCCGACGGTGGAGGCAGCGGAGGAGGCGGCGGCAGCGGCGGCTCTGGCGGGCCCACTCGCCGTCCGCGCGGGCGCCCGGCGGGGTCCAAGAACAAGCCGAAGCCGCCCATCATCGTGACGCGCGACAGTCCGAACGCGCTGCACTCGCACGTCCTCGAGGTCGCCGCGGGAGCGGACATCGTCGACTGCGTATCCGAGTACGCGCGCCGCCGCGGCCGCGGCGTTTGCGTGCTGAGCGGCGGTGGCGCCGTTGTCAACGTGGCGCTCCGGCAGCCGGGCGCGTCGCCGCCTGGCAGCGTGGTGGCCACGCTGCGGGGTCGGTTCGAGATCCTGTCTCTCACCGGCACGGTGCTGCCGCCGCCCGCGCCCCCCGGCGCGAGTGGCCTCACCGTGTTCCTCTCCGGCGGGCAGGGTCAGGTAATCGGCGGGAGCGTGGTGGGATCTCTTGTCGCCGCAGGGCCCGTCGTCCTGATGGCCGCTTCGTTCGCGAACGCCGTGTACGAGCGGCTGCCGCTGGAGGGGGAGGAAGAGGAGGTGGCCGCGGCCGCCGCCGGAGCGGAAGCGCAAGATCAAGTGGCACAGTCCGCAGGGCCACACGGGCAGCAGCCGACAGCATCACAGTCGTCTGGTGTGACCGGAGGCGATGCCGGCGGAGGCGGCATGTCGCTCTACAACCTTGCCGGGAATGTGGGGAGCTACCAGCACCCCGGAGACAACTTCGGAGGCTGGGGTGTTGGCGGCGGTGGCGGCGGAGTCAGGCCACCGTTCTGATCCATGTCTTGCAATCCAATTCACGCTCACATGATGAGGAAACTACAAAAGTTTCAAATGGCGAAGAAGCTCTTGCCATCCAATACCGAGAGCTGCAGTCTCATGGAGTTTAATCACAACATGCATGCTGGATTGTTCATTGGATTGACCTTTGATCTTGGTGCTATATATACGCGTATGCGCCTTGCATGGATGCGTTGCAAAGATTGGGTATACATGACGAAGATTTATTGGAGGTCATGAGATATAATAATATGTTCAGGGAGAGGAAGATGATTATTTAAGGACAGGATGCAGCTGGAGCCTGGAGGAGAATTCATGCAAGATCGAACTCGCAATAAATTAAAGGTCAGTGAGATCCAGTGTTTTGTGTTTCTTGCAACAGCAAGTGTTTTATTTTCCTTTTCCATCATTTGTAATGTGCTATTCTATTCTGGTTGTATCTTGCTGTAGAATGATGTTTCTTGAAACTTTTGCTTCATAGTTTCGGAATCCGCATTCACGATTTCTTGGTATTGGATGTTTACGGTCAATTCTTGAACGGTTCTCGACCTAGTCAAATTTTCAAGCCCTAGCTGAGTCTAAAATGTGTTTGGAACACTGTGTTTTATTAAGAAAGTAGCCTAGCTTGGTCTATGATTCAGCTCTTCCCCCTATGAGGAGCCACATGATAGTGGCTGTGGGATTAGTTTTGGCTGGAGAGGTTCAGGATGGCACCCACCAAAAGCCTTCTGTCCCTCTATTTGTTTCACCTGCAGTCTTTAATGGCTTCTGAGCTCTGCTGACGCTCCAGTGTTCAGTCAATTTGGCCTTTCATTAATTAAATTATTTGTGTGCCATTATATGTAGAGCCTAGAAGGCTACGTGTAGTTGGGATTTAGAGCTAGTATGCAGGGAAAGAAATGGGGAGTGACAGTGAGTCATTGATGCTACTGTATCGATCATTTATTGAATCTGCAGTAGGGGAAAGAGAAACTGACCACAAGATGCCAAGCCGAAAATTGACACTGCAAGATTCTCACCATCTGCTATTGTACTGCATCTTGCATTCTCCCAAGTACAATTCAGGAAAGGGGCTCTGTTTGCTTCGGACCCTTAATGGGAAAAAGAGGAGGAAGCTTTCACTTTTGCATAATTTGTGGGAAGGGAGGCCTTGAGCTTTGGAACTTGCTCAGAGCTTTGCCACTTTTGTCCTCGGAGATGCAAGCCATCACCTATTCACCTTCTTTCCTCTCCACTACCCCCTCAACCCTTCTCTCTCTCTCTCTCTCTCTCTCTCTCCCCCCTCGTGTTTGTGTTCAATTATACTGGGTATAATGTCCACTTGTGCAGTACACTTCAGATGTCGATGTTGTTCAGCCGTTCAATGGCGACTGTATTCAAAACGAGGTGTTGGTGCGATTCGCATTTCTTTATGCTCGGTAAGACTGTTAGAGTAAACCAGAATAAATCTTGAATGCTGTTTGATATGGTCAGATATAGCAACAAATAAAATAATAAGGTGAAATACTTCCTTTAGAGAGGAAGAAGATGACACTTAAGTCGGCTATGGTACTACTGTCATGAAAAACTTGTTATTTTTCACCAATTCACCATGCATCTTCCATGAAACTGTAAATGTCCCTCGCACGAAAAAAGAAAAGAAACTACTCCATACATATTACCTTGGCCATCTTGTAGCACTTCAATGATTTGGTTTTGAAATGGATTAATTTCCTTTTCTCATTTACCGCCACGCCGCAGAATGAAAACTTCGATCGGGGGATAATGGCAAATTAATTAAGTACCTTTTTTTGTGTAATTACGAACTAGCAGGTAGTAGTACATTCTTCTACATTCTCTTGTTTGATCTTCTTGGTTAGCGTGGGGAAGGAAACTATAGGCCCAGAAGAGAAATTAGACATGAAATATCAATGTAATTTCAGAAGTTTTGTGGGTTCAGCTCTGAATCTCCTATGAATGGTAGCTGTACCTTCCAGCTTTGCATGTCAGCAGAAATTATTATGCAAGTGAGCGATGAAAGAGAGCCACAGACTATATGCATGTCAGCATTGTTAGCTGATGCAATTAATTGTTGGATTGAAAATTTCACAATGTAATTTGCCTAAAATAATGTGACTCCTGCATGTATTTCTAGTTTGTGCACTTCGTTCGTTCACCTGTTCCTTCTCGTTGATATATTTAGGGATTCTTGATGGCTTCAAGCCAATATCAATTTTTAGGTTTCAGACACAACACCCAACACCTAGATCAGCGTCATCGATCCCACGATATTGGAAGTGCCACTGTGTTAACCTTTGTCAAGCAATGCGAATCTATTAGCTTGCTTGGTTATCTATCTGATGCCCCAATGAATTACGTCGTCGATACTTATCTAGAAGACCTTAACCATTGGTTTTGTCAAATCACATTCTAATCAAACGTTATATTGCTATGTTTCCTATAGTTTATCTATTTGACTCACAGAACCAATGCGGGCAAAGAAAACCTAGAACTTCGAAAGAATATATTCGTGATGTTTTTCTTTTCTTTTCCATAACATAAAAGAATATGCATATGATATGTGTTGCGAACTCGTGAAGCATATTCACTTGGTGTATCACATTGCAAGGATTTTTGTGGGGTATATATTTGTCGGTGCCAAATCCATTATACGGTATTCTTGACTATTTTCAAGTCCTATATATTGTCCATATGTCATATATGCATGATGAGGCCGGGTCACTAATCCTCTCAAAGTCTCAGTAGAACTAGCAGGGGCCGCGCGGCTACACGCTGCACGCGCTCAGGATGCATGGTACACTACGCTGTCACTGGCAAAGACTCCCTACGCGTAACGTACATGGGCATCTCATGGGCTTAGACTAAGATAGAGAGATAATACCCGAAACTAGAAACGGCGATGGACAAAGCAGGAGACAGGAGAGGCCGGTAAATTGCTTGTTAATCTAGCATTGTTGGCCTTTAATTAACAGAGGGCTTCTCTTGTTTTGGATGTATGGGTCCAGGAAGTATGCTCGTCAAGAAGGAATTGCTACATGTCTATCTCCATTAAGCCGTGCTTTCTAACGTCGACACCCAGACGGTTGCTCTCTAGCAAATCTATCTCTAAACTCAAGCAAGACATGATGAATTTATGGGTCACCGGAGGGTGCCGTCAGAGAGTATACAGCTGCGCATGTATTCGTATCTCACAAGGAGAATACGAGATAGAGATAGAGTCCTATTACTTCAACGGTCACTCTCAATCACAACTTTCCAGGAGTTAAGTTGAGATTAACTAAGTTGAGATTGAACTTCAATTGTGGAAACGCATCTATAGGAAGAGCCTTGGTAAATATGTCAGCGAGCTAATCTTAAGAGTTAATGAACCTGACGTCCAATCCCTTCCTTGCGACTTGCTCTCGGACAAAATGGGAGTCTAGTTCGATATGCTTCGTTCTTGCATGAAAAATAGGGTTAGCTAATAAGTACGTAGCACCTAAATTATCACACCACAAAACTAGAGCCTTAGGTCGCACTACTTAGAGCTCACGAAGAACAGATTTTATCCAGATCGCTCTGCAGTAGCATTTGCCAATGTCTTGTACTCAGATTTTGTACTTGATCACTGTGAAACAGCCGGTTGTTTTCTTGCATTCCATGATACCAAGTTGACTCCCAGGAAGACTGCAAAACCACATGAGGATCTCCTGTCATCAATGCATCCTGCCTAGTCGGCATCTGACAAGGCTCTTAATAGCAAAGAGTTGGAGTGATGAAATCTCAACCAATCCATCTTGCTATGCCGAAGATACCTTAAAATTTTCTTTATTGCTCCTCAATGTATATTGGTAGGGTTTTGAACATATTGACAAACCTTGTTAACTGCAAATGCAACATTGGGTCGAGTTATTGTCAAATATTGCAATGCACCCATAGTGCTTCTATATTTTGTCACTTCATCAGGTGGTAACAGACTCCCCCCTTCTTTGGACAATTTTTCTGAACTCGACATAAGTGTAGCAACAGGCTTGCACTGGAGCATGTTGATTTGCTTCAAGAGATCACTAATATATTTTTGTTCTGATAAAACAAGCCCACCTAAATCTGGATGAACCTCGATACCAAGGAAGCAATGGAGGGTACCTAGATCCTTGATGGCAAACGCTTGCTGAAGCTGAACCAACAAATCATTAACAGCTACTGGAGAAGAGCTAGTCAAGATCAAATCATCAACATAGACAAGTACATAGGTAGTCACTCCTCTAGCTTGACACACAAACAGAGAAGCATCCGCCGTTGAGGGAACAAATCCTAGCTCCTGAATTTTAGAGCTTAACTTGGAGTATCATGCACGGGGTGCCTGTTTTAAGCCGTATATTGCCTTCTCAAGTTTGCACACATATCCTGGCTAAAATGCATCAACAAAGCCTGGAGGTTGACTCATGTACACCGTCTCTTGCAAATCTCCAAGAAAAAACACAGTTTTCACATCGGCTTGTCGCAATGTCCAACCATGAGAGACAGCAATAGCCAAGACAAGACGCATTGTAAAAAGCTTCACAACCGAGAGAATATGTCATCATAATCTACACCATGATGTTGACAAAAATCTTTGGCAACCAATCGTGCTTTGTACCGCTCAATGGAGCCGTCTATATGTTTCTTGATTTTGAATACACAACGGCAATCCACCACATTACTTCCCCGTACAAGGTGCGATGTATTATTGTGGGCTAGTGCATCAAACTCTTCTATCATAACTTTCTTCCATTCAGGATTTGCTAGAGCTTCCTCATATGTCATTGGTTCCTGTGGCCCCACTAACACAGCAGAGAAGCTTCTCTTGTTGGGATTACATGTGATAATAATGAAACTTCCTTGGAATCTGCATCCTTGACATGCAGCGAGGAAGAACGATAGATCATCCGCTGTGAGATCATGTTGACCCTGTACATCCTGCACATTTGGCAACTCAAGAACCACATCAGTAGGCAAAGTGGAATCATTAGTCATATTCTCCATGTGGGAACTCTCAGCTGGAACATAATTAGAAGATTCAGGCAAAATAGACAACTCAGATGTATGTGTATTGGGTTCAGAGATGCTAGGAGCAACGGCTACAAGGGCATGCAAAACAGATACACGCACAGAGGGTGTGTGCTACTATTAGTAGCTATAGGAAGCAATGATGCCTGCGGAGTATAACCAGATAAAAGGTCATCTTTTGCTATGGAAGTAGGGTGAGACAATCCTGTAGAAGCAAACGGAAAGAAGCTTTTGTCGAAGACTACATCCTGGGAAACATAGACTCGCCCAGTTGGAACATGTAAGCATTTATACCCCTTGTGAGGTCTACTATAGCCAATAAAAACGCACTGTTGATATCGAAAAGAAAGTTTGCGTGCATTGTATATGGCCACAAGTTTGGCCAGGAAGCAAGCGCAGCCAAAACCTTTTAGGAAAGGATAATCTAGTTTTGTACCAAATAAACGCTCAAGAGGAGTGGAATTCTAAATGGTTGGTATGGGTAGCTGGTTGATAAGATAGGATGCCAAAACTTAATCTCTTGAGATATTCCTCACTAGAATCAAAGGTTTGAGGATTCAAGAATGTGGAGAAGCTTTCTTGAGAGCAGGAAACGATTTGACAAATATTTAGGAGTGGAAGAGGGAGTTGAGGGTTTGAATAGCCCACTCACAAAAAAACTAGCTGTTGCCTAGAAAAAAAAATGTGACCGGAGTATCCAGACATCCATCCGGAGTATCCGAGATCTACTCCAATGACTCTATATACACGGCCATACAACCAGACCAAAGGCTCTGAATGAATTTCCTGGAGTATCCCGAAAAAATCCGGATACTCCGGGGGGGCAACAAAAACCCCTTAAAAATGGTTCAACACGGCTGGATGAATGGCTAGACACTCAGGACGTCTAGAGTATCCGGGAGGAAATTCGGACACTCTGGGTTATGAGGCAGAAGACTCCTCAAAATGGGTTTCACACCCAGTGATATGCTCAAATAGTTCAGACATCCGGAGTATTCGGGAAACAATCCGAACACTCCGAGTCTGATACAGAAAGATCTTCAAAAATGATTTGTAAGCCTGGAGGCTCACCGAGACAGTCCGGGCCACCTGGAGTATCCAGGAATAAATTCGGACACTCCGGGACCAAGACAGAAAGTCCTCCAAAACAGATAGCACGCCTAGAGACTTACTTAGAGTATTCGGGCCAACACTTAGATGAGATAATGCTTTGCACCAGGAGTATCCGGGCATAAATCCAGACACTCCAAATATCAAACAAAGCAGAGATGGCTTGGAGAACTTGGGAATTTTTTAAGGCTAAAGATTTGGTTGAGCATTTTGAGCTAAGACACTATTCCAACTATTTAAGCACACCCCTCTTTATAATTTGGTTTTTCCTATACTCAATGTGATTAATAAAATCGCTAAAACTAGGAAATGAGGTCTAAAGTACCTTGAGCTCCACGTGTTCATATTTTTCATCTTTTTAGGGGTCACTATTGTTGGTTGGTCTTCATATGTGGGACTAATGTATGCTCACACACTCAAGGTTCGCATTATTCTCCTAATCATTCACCCTTAATCACCAAAAACCACTTAGGGGCCTAGATGCACTTTCAATCCCCCCCCTTTGGTGATTGATGACAACACGATTAAAGATTAGATTTTGGATGGAAATAAAATTTATTTTGTTTTCTTGGATATATGGCGAGGTCCCCTTTTTTTGTGCATAGAAATATTTTGCTTGAATGTAATTGCACACCTTTTAGGAGATAGAAAGAAATGTGAGAGCACCCCCCTATATCCAAGACACCATGGATTTGCAATTTGAACAAAGGCACACATGAATATGAATGACAAATCATGATAAGCAACAACACATAATAGATAATAGATAGGCATGTCTTACATCACCGAAAAGTTCAGGCATAGTCCACACATGGTTCACACATAGCAAATAGAAATAGTGTTTACAAAACTCCCAAACCCTAGGTCTACCCATGACCCAAAAGCAATACCTAGCCCTACTTCTCCCTCTTTGGCATCAAGACACCAAAAAGAGAAAATTAGAGTAGAAACTACTCGTCATCCCCATGTGCCAAAGGTGGTGAAGCAGATGGTGATGACAAAAGCGACGGGGAGTAGAATGGGTCCTCGACAGGTGCATAATCATCGGAGGGTGCATACTCGTATCCTTTTGTAGAGATGTTGTTGGAGTATTATTCCGGCAATAATGAATGCGGGGTAGCGTACGCACAGCAGATCTAGATGGGTGCACACGGGACACGATGTTTAGACAGGTTCAGGCCCTCAAGAAGAGGTAATACCCTACGTCCTGTGTTTGGTGGCTGGTATTGATGTATCCCGTATGAGGGTTTGTGTCTATGCCTATGATTAGATGATCTGAGAGCTCTATTTTTTTGTCGTCTACCTATCCGGGGATCCCTACCAGGCCTTATATAGGCGGCCGGGATGGAGTTACAAGAGTCTGAATCGGCTTACAGATATGTTTCCTAATCGATTACAACTACCACCCGGGATTCCGGGCAGGTACATGTCCATGTCTTGTACTCCAAGTCGATGATGCACCCCCGTGTTGTAGTCGGACTCTGAGTAGTCGGCCTGGCCCACCCTATGCCTGGATGGCCAGTTTTGTCCTCCTTGACGATACCCGGGTGCTATGTCATCGTCAGTAGCCCCCGAGCCTTCGGTCGACTGGATTAGTCGGGCAGAGGCTGCTTCTGTAAACTTCACTCTGGGGGCACGAACAGTGCACCCAGAGGGTGTAGCCCCCGAGCCTCTACTCGGTTCGAAGAACCGAGTGGAGGGTCCTTATGACCTTTCCCGAGTAGCTGATTTTTGTCTTGGTTACGCCGAGTGCTTTTGCTTTCTCCCATAGGCAGGCTTCCCGAGTGGCATCTGCCTGAGCGGGCCTCGTCGTCACTTATAGAGAGAATGTGAGGGACTTTAGAACCTCATGAATCCCGACTGAATTGCCAAATGGTATCTAGTTTCCTGAGCGGCTCAGGTCCAGCTAGTGTCCCTCTGGGGGAATACCCTCGGAATTCATGTCAAAACTAGAATACAGGCCGTAGTGCTTCGGTCCCGAGTTCTTCGGTGTCCGACTAGAGCAGTCGGACGGAGATTCCTTGTTGTCTTGTGGATTTCACACTGGGGGCACGAACAGTGCACCCAATGGGTGTAGCCCCCGAGCCTCCACTCGGTTCGTGGAACCGATCGAGCAGAGGGGCCTAATGATTTTCTCGAGGCTGATGGAGGAGGAGGAGGTCCATGCTGCAACGAAACGCCTTCGCCGACCGCGTTAACCTGTGGAAGTAGGAATAAATATATGAACCGTTCGCAAATGCATGTTAAGTACTCGGGAAGCCCGAGTGTGACTCTGCATGTTTTGGTGAACTTGTGTCTTATTTATTAATCTCTTCTTTCGTAAAGATTCGTTCATGTGTAAGTTAGCCCTTTGTATGTGCTCTTACCGACCCGTCATATCCCCCATTGCGTTGAGATTAGCCGTGGGCTGTTTCCCGTGTAGCGTAGGGTTGTGGCGTAGACCGGCGATCGAAGACGAAGAGTTAACGCCGGGCTGTTTACACAGTACTAAAATAACTGTTGAAAGAGAGGAGCCCGAGTGCGTTTAGGCGCACCCAGTGTGGTGTAGCCCCCGAGTGTCCGCTATGATTAGCCGTGGGCGCGCATAGTAGGCCAGTCGGGAACCCCAAAAGTTACTCGGATGGAGCAAAGAAATATTTATTCACTTATTCATAATTAAAATATGGAAATACAAAACTTAAGCATAGAAACGACTTAGCTGTTCAATGTTCCAAGCGTTGGTGACGAGGTTGCCGTTTTTATCCTTCAGTCGATAAGCATCCGGGCGTAGTCGGGCAGCAACGTATGGCGCATCCGAATCCACCATGAAGTCCTCCCGAGAAGGATTGTGGCTTCCCGAACCCTTGAAGCCGTCCGAGTCGTAGTCGAGGACGGGTAGAAGGGACTCGATCGTACCAACCAGTCGGGATCTCTATTCGACGGGTGAAGACCCGTTCCCGAGTAGTAGATCCGATTCGAGCGCGATCAGGTTGTTGGAGTTGATCGCCGAAGTAGTCAACTCGGATGAGGTTTCGAGCACTAAAGACGATGAAGCCCCCGATAACTGGCTGGAAGCCGAGTCACCGAGGTGGAGCTTGCCGAGCAAGTTGACGATGAAGTCGGCGGCAAAGCCCCCGGGCAACTGGCTAGAAGCCGAGTCGCAGAGGTAGAGCCTGTTGAGCAAGTCGGCGTTGAAGTCGAGCTTTCCGAATCGGAGAGCTTATCCTAGAGCGGCGGTGGAGGTCTAGGGGTCGAAGCTCATGACCTGGCCCGGAACGAAGTCACCGTCGTTGTTGAAGAAACCCATCTGGATCTGTTCAGATGGATCTACGCGCACAGCCCCTACCTGGCGCGCCAACTGTCGGAGTATTATTCCGGCAATAATGAATGCGGGGCAGCGTACGCACAGCAGATCTAGATGGGTGCATACGGGACACGATGTTTAGACAGGTTCAGGCTCTCAAGAAGAGGTAATACTCTACGTCCTGTGTTTGGTGACTGGTATTGATGTATCCCGTATGAGGGTTTGTGTCTATGCCTATGATCAGATGATCTGAGAGCTCTATTTTTTTTATCGTCTACCTATCCGGGGATCCCTACCAGGCCTTATATAGGCGGCCGAGATGGAGTTACAAGAGTCTAAATCGGCTTACAGATATGTTTCCTAATCGGTTACAACTACCACCCGGGATTCCGGGCAGGTACATGTCCATGTCTTGTACTCCAAGTCGATGATGCACCCCCGTGTTGTAGTCGGACTCTGAGTAGTCGGCCTGACCCACCCTATGCCTGGATGGCCAGTTTTGTCCTCCTTGACGATACCCGGGTGCTATGTCATCGTCAGATGTCTAACATGTTGAGGTGACCTTAAATCTTCTTCATCCAAATGGTGTTCTTCTTTTGTGTCCTCTGGATCTTGGAATGCTTACAGGGATACTCCTGCACATGATGAAGATAGATTTGAGAGCATCTGCAGTGGAGCAAAGCACATCACTGGAGGGAGGTTCTAGAGTGGCACGAGAGGAGGAGGCCTTTGACTTGGAGTCTTGGACTTGGGAGCTTCAAGCCTTGGTTGATAGAGACCATACTTCACTTCCTTAAAGAAATTCCTTACCGGAGATGGCATTCACAAGCCTCCGAATATATGGTGCATAAGGTAAGGACCTCTTTTGCTCAATCATAGCAAACTGGATCTCATTGAAGATGAAATCCATCACATGAATCTTCCCCTTATATTGCATCTCTTTGAGGAAATTGATGGCATAGGTGCGAATGTTTGCTGAATCTCCAGCCTTGAGGTGAGGGTATGTCTGAATAGCTTGTTCAAATTGGCATAGATGGGCTTCAACCTAGCAATGTGTCCAATGACCCATTTGGCATCCTGCTCATGGAGGCACACAATCTCATTGACATTGAGGTGTTATCCTCAGATCTTGGAAAACCTAGGACTCTAGCAAATTCATCAAATGTGTTCTGATACTTCTTGTCATTCGCCATCCAATGCATATCCCTACTGCAACCTTGGCAATGAAGAGAGTGACATCGAACTACATCATAATCTCATCGCTCCACTCATACTGAATACCCATCATCTCATTGATCCCCTTTTCCTCATAAGCATCATACACGTCCCAAAAGTATTTAGGATCTGACCTAATGTACCTCCAGTCAATCACTCTCTAATGTATCATAGACTTGTTTAGAGTAAGGAAGATGTACTCGTAGATGTCTTGCTGAACAAAGGTGTGAAATCTAGAGTCAGTGGCACCATATGCTAGATCATAATGATTGACATCCCACCTGAGCTTCTGAAACTTTTTCTTGTTCATGGTCATGTAATTTCAACTTGACAACTACAACGGACACAAGTGGGCCTCTGGATAGTCAGAGTGATGCCTCTGGAGGTGGAGGGGTAGCCTTTCTAGCTAGAGGAGAACTGCTTGCAGGGCCCTTGAGGCACGAGAAGGTCCTGTCCTCCTACTGATCTCACTAACATGTGCCCTCTGAGCTCCACTCATGAGTTTCTCAGCCGGTGCTTGGGGAGATCCTCTCACTTTGCTAGTAGCTTGGGACAGGATATCAGAGTAGGATCTTTATCTTTATTGGTCCTGGTTTAAGGCATCTTCCTTGTGACCTTGTGAAAGGATCGTAGGTGCCGACTAGAGGGGGGGTAAATAGGAGACTAAACAGATTTTAAACAATTTTCTTTTCTTTGTTTAGATTAAGGCTTATCAGATCAATAGGATGAGCTAGCTGTGTGACAGGTCAGCTACACAGGCAGTATGTGATAAATAAATTAACACGCAGCTGTCACACAGGTGACTAACACAGGAAAATAGATAGCCCTGAACAGATGCTAGATAGATGGCTATGTGACAGGTTACTGACACAGATAATGAATAAGTAATACAGCAACTCTGACACAGCTGAACTACTCAGGCAAAGACTAAGGATTGCAGCTAGATAGAGAATAATAGTGAATCACTCTAGCATGCTAATCAAATCAATAAGCAAGTATTGAATGTAAAGTACTCAGGGAGACATGAGGTTTTTTCACCGAGATTCCCACTCTTTTCAGAGATGGTACGTCTCCGTTGGAGAGGCTACTCCGAAGAGATCGCTAGCACTAAATCGTGCTTGTTCTCCGAGTACCTGAGCTTTCAGGTCTCTTTCTCTTGCTTGTGGAAGTCCTTTCGCTTTGTAGCAGGTAGACTTCAAGTCACCCTTACAAACTACCGCACCAGCCCACACAAGCTTGGATGGTCACAGCAACTACTACACCCATCTAGGAGTAGACACTCTAAGAAAGAATCAGCAACAGCAACTCTTGGAGGAACCAGTGCTCTCTGCTCAAAGCTCTAACTCTCTTGAACTAAGACTTAGGAATGTTTGATTTTGTTCTTGAGAAAAGAGGTTTGCAACGGTCAAAAAGGATTGAGGCGGTTTGGCAAAGGTTGAGCAAAATGTTCTGCAAAGGTTGAAGTCTAAGACCTCCCCTGGTCCTCTATATATAGAATCCACAGGCACCTAACCGTTACATTCATGCCACATAGGATTAAGTGGCTCACCGGTGACAGGCACCGGTAACACAGCTAATCACAACGCACAATGGTAACCAGCTCAGGTAGACCGACACCTATGTCACCGACGGCTGACACAGGTGAAACCCTAACTGACGTAGCCTCACTACTCAGCCCGGTCCTGGCACATTATATGCCCTCAGCGCACTAACTCTTAAGCCTAATAAGGAGAGAATCTCCAACAATCTTCTGACTCGGCAGACAGACTATTGCAGTGCAGTTCCCTTAGCATTTACAAGCTCTCCCCTGGCACAGAGATGTCCCTGAGTCATAGAGCGGCTGTACACCTGTGTCACAGCTGTGCCACACAGGTAACTTTGGCTCTAGGGTTTTAGGCCACTAACGCAGCAATGTGCTAGCACAACCCAGTTTCACACTTGTGCAAAAATGTTGTTACAGGGCCACTGACCTCAAGGCATCAGTGCCACTGTCCAACACTCTGAGCATTGAGCAAAAGAGCCTCCAATAATCATTACTACTTCATCTAACTTGATAGTATGGATGTTTCCTAAGGTCTCAAGAAAACTAGCAAACCTAGGCTTCAGTTTCCACCAACTGTAGTCACGGCCCTTGACGCATCAAGCCACCATCACCTTGCTTGCAACTCCTTGCACAGCACCAGATTCCTCACAGCTGTGGCACAGCTGCCTAATGTAACCATCTCCTTGTCCTGGAAACCACCTTTGTACTTTTGGGTGGTCATCCTTTCCTGGATGATTCTTCTTCCTGGAACCTACTTAACCTGCTTACACTCATTGTAAACATTAGATTCCAGTTTAGGTTGCCATTAACCATCAAAATCATCTTAGGGGCCTAGATGCTCTTTCACCTTTCTCTGTCACTGAGCAATGGGGACATTGTCCTCCTCAATCACCCCATTTTTCTTCCTTCTTGCTTCTCTTGTGGCTTGGCGTTCTTCACTCGAGCCAGACTCCTCATGCACTTGAGCACGGGTTGCTTTTGTGCAAAGATAGATAACAGGAAAGATATGTGTACATGAACCGGTGGAAAGATGCTAAAGCTCGTGTGTCCGGAGTACCCGAGTAAAGTCCAGAGTCTCCAGGGATCCGGAGTATCCAGATGAAATCCAGAGTATATGGAGTATCTAGATGAAATCCAGAGTATATGGGCACTCACAGTGAAACCTAACCCTAGAAATATTTGCGGCCAGATCTACTCAAATCAACCCTAGGTATGGATAGGGGATATGCAGTAGAGTGAAGCTAGACACCCATACCCGAAGCATCAGAGGGAGTCGCACCTGAGGGAACTCGGCTTCTGCCCATCTCCTCAACAATGGTAAAAAGGTCTCCACGTGTGAGAGAGGCCAGAGGATGGAGGAGCAGCCAACATGAAGGAGCTGCCAATAGAGAGAGGCTCCAGACGGTGGGTGGACCATGGCTGGAGAGTCTGGCAGTGGCAGCGGCTAGGAGTCATGAGAGGAGGAGGTAAGCGCATGTGTAAAGTAAGATGGAGAGAGAAAAGAGATACCTCGAGCAGCCACTTGACCAAAAAAATTTGAACGTCCGGAGTATCTAGGGATAACTCCATAGTGTCTGGACGTCCAAACAAGATTAAGGCACCCCGAGTATCTAAGGCTTTGCTCCAGGGTGGGCTACGCTTTTGAAAAGACTCCGCAAACTCCAGGGCGAAATCAGAGTGTCTAGCCATAGGGAATTTGCAGAGGGTCCGGAGTATCTGGGGCATACTTCAGCCTTTGAGAGCAAAAAGACCAACCTTCTGTTAGGTGGTACGGAGACTCTGGGGAAAATGTTTGGAGTATCTGGGCATAGATCTTCAAAGAACCATGTGCTAGTATAGAATTGAGAGAGGATGAGGTTTAGGTACATCAAGTCTAAGGTATCCTTAGGTATTTTACTCACATCCTATTTGGGAACAAAAAATTATTCCAAACAACAATTTGGATGTGATTCAGACCATAAAAGAAACTTGGCTATAGACATTTAACCAGGAAAAGTTCATGTGTTCATGCCAAGAGGAACCAATGAACACCTAGAAACCAAAGATGATGATAGGTGTGATTGCCACCATGTATGAGTTCAATTTTGCATTAGAACCACTTATTCATTTAAGAATAGGATTGCAAATGCATTAAGTCAAATTTTGTAAAATTATCACTATAAGAGCAATGCATTTATGAAAACTTCCATTTGTTCACATTTTGAGATGTGTGTGTACATTGAGAATACCACACTCCCCGTTAATGTGTTCATCCATCTTAAACTCTCAAGAACACAAGAAAGTCAAATAAATATGCAAGATGTCAAGCCATATTTCAAGAATTTAAGATATTCAACTCATTTCTTAACTCGCAGAATCTATGCTCATCTAGCGGCTTGGTGAAGATATCGGCTAATTATTTTTCGGTCCTTATATGGCTTATCTCTATATCTCCTTTAGCAACATGATCCCTAAGAAAATGGTATCAGAGTTTATATGTTTGGTTCGAGAGTGTTGGGTGGGATTGCTGGATATTTTGATAGTGCTCCCATTATCGCATAATAGAGGCACATTTTTCATATCAATTCCATAATCTCTCAATGTTGCAGCAAGTTATTTTGCTTTGTTCCAACGGGATTTTTCTGGAATCAGCAGATGTTGCAGCATCTCTGTTTCAATTTTGTTGTGAGTTATTTGGCTTTGTTGCATAAGTACATTTAGATGTCACACTTTGTTATAAATTGATGTCGCACCAATACTTTTGGCATGTTGGATGTTGACAAACCATTTTGGGGTGTTGTAGTTTTGTTGTTTCGTATGCTGCACGAAGTAGTAATTTGTGTTGTAGAGAAGATATCCACCTATTACACTATGTATTTCAACAATGTTGCACCAATCATTTTTTTTGTTGGTATGTTGCAGTTTGATGTTTCTTTATATTTCACTAAGTAATAATCTGTGTTGCAATCAAGAAACCCATTTGTTTTAGTGTGTACTCTATCGGTGTTGCACCAAAAACAATTGAGGTGTTGTAGTTTACAATTTTTGTATGTTGCACTATTATAGAGGTATAATTTTTTGTTGTTGTCTGTTTCTTTCCTCCTTGGGTGCTGATTTGGGGTAGGTGAGGATGATGGAGAGGGAAAGGGGGGGAGGAAGATGTGGCAGGCAGGGAGGAGAGGGGGGATGAAGCCATGCGTGAGAGCGAGCGAGGGGGAGAGGATACTTGAAGGTGCTGACGTGTTAGCCAGAGCGTGCGAGCACAGGCACGCAAAGAGGCTAGGAGAGCGAAGGGTTAGAAGGGGTTGAAGGGCGCTAAATCCGACGATGGGGAAGGTGTCCAATGGGGGCTCCCATCAAGCGTCCGACGTGTAGGAGCCCCCTTATTTTCTTCTTTTTGAGAGAGAACGGATATGGCATTCGGTATTCTAAAGGAATGAACGTATTGCGGGTTCTCAATGATCACTACAAATTCGTCTGTATTGGGTCTGTCGATAGGAAATGAAAAACTATGACCGTGTTATGTGCTCTTTGTGGAAGCCAGGCAACCATTTTTCTCATTGAGAGTGTGCAATTGTTTGGTTTGCAGGTCTTTCGGGGGAAACTCGCCTAACTTCTCAAGAAATGGCAGTCTACTTTCTTTTTAGAGCAACGATCTGGACTTTATTGCTTAAGTAAAAACAGTACAACACATTGAAGAAATTAAAATAAACACGAACAATAAAGAGCTTTGATAAAACCAAAAGTTACATCAAGATCCTCCGAACTTGTTGTCTCCAACTCCTCCCTTCGCAACTCGACGTTCCTTCAAGCCTCCGATGAAGAAAAAAGAGAAGACCAAAGTTGCATAAGCTGGACTAACTTCAAAGGTTTTGAAGAGTCACATGAACTGCCCACCACATTGTGACTAGGGACACACCCTTCACAAGACAGATTGCCGAACCGCTACTTCATCACCGGATCACCGGGGAAGAGGATAAAAAGCACAAAAAGACAAAACGCGAGAATCATAAACCAAAACAATTCAGCACCACCAACTCCGACACTAGCGCCAAGTCAGGCCAAGACGCCGGACGACAATCCGCTGAATTAGGAGCCATCGATCCACAGGACCAAAACACTATTAACTCTCCTATGTCGGTCATGATGGTCACACCAAGACTGGAATGGAGCCGGGGGATCTTTATTTCGTCCGACAATGACTCCACCTTCGAGATGTCGCCGCCAAAGCCACATAAATCTCAAATCAAAAGAAACATATCTAATGCAAAATGTTTGATCCGACGTTCTCCTTGCCTCTCAGCATTAAACTGGCTACCGGACTGCCGAAGGCGAGGGAAACCAATGGGCGCGTAAGGCGATGGCTGCTAGGGTTGTTTCGTGACTTTTTTCTCTCAACACGATCACAGGGGGTGCATCTAAAAATGGCAGCTGCTGTGCCGGGGTTAATTCAGTGTTGTGCTTGAGGGGGCCTATTCTGGCCTGCAGCAGCGTTGGATATGAAAGCTTTGAAAGCCTGAACTGATGGATGTGGTCATGTGGAGGCGCCGACCTTCAGTAGTTGGTCTGTGTTGTGTTAGGAGGCTGTTCTATTTTAGAACGTGTCGTCCACGATTATGAGCTTATGCGATGTCTGTGTTACTCCTGTCGTGTCATGTTTTGGGAGGCATAGCTCGGGTGGTACACGTCAGGTGCGTGTGCAACCGATCCGAGGTTCAATCTTTCACGGTCTCCTACTTTATCAAATATCATGAGGGGCTTCTTCCCCTCAGTCCTTCATTTTCAAAATGTTTTAGGAAGCGCGGTGCTACCGTAATCTCTCCAAATTCTGCAAGGATGTGCCGGTTAATGACAATGTTTTTGGTTTCATCTATACCATTCTATAATATTTGAATTGGTGATGGTGTCACACTTTTGATTACCCCTTTTACCCCTCTAACAAGCCTCTAACAAACATGTAACAAAGTGATAACAAACTAACACCAATCCACGTGTATTTTGAGTTGACGATGGTGTCACACTTTTGATTACCCCTTTTACCCCTCTAACAACCCTCTAACAAACATGTAACAAAGTGATAACAAACTAACACCAATCCACGTGCATTCCGATCGAAGTCCACGTCTATCTCTTTTTTTCTTAGTAGTCTAACAAATCAAATCTTTATCTACAACTAACTATTTTTTCTCAGCAACCAACCCCGTGCACCTCCCCATCCTGATCCTTCTCCTCGCCCCCCATCACGCACGACGCCTTGGCCGGCCCCAACCGGACGCCGCCGTCGCGCCCACGCCCCCGTCGAGCCTCCTCTCCAGTCTGACACCGCCGCCCCCGGCGCTGGCCCCGTCCCGCCACCATGCCCCGCTCGGCCCAACCAGACCTGCGCCCTCTGCTGCCCTCATCACTCCGCCAACTGGCCATCGACTCCCCTCCGTAGCCCCCAACCGGCCGCCGCCTCGCCTCTGTCGCCCACCAACCGGATCCGCCCCCTCCGCTCCCCCGTGGCGCCGCCACCCATTCCCCATCACGCTACCTCGGGTCCAGCCAGATGCCACCCTGCCGCTGGCCGTGCTATCCCTGTCGCGCCGCTCCTCCGCTCCAATAGGATGCCACCCCGCCGCTCGCCCTCTGCTCCAGGTGGACGGTGCTGCCCTCTGCCCCAGTAATACGCCGCTCGCCCTCTCCCGCTGTCGGCCACGCCCGCTTCGGTCGACGCTGGCAGCGAAGATATCGGCAGGGTGTGGCGGTTCTGCTACTCCTACTGGAGCAGTAGCCAGAGCTACATGATGACCAAGGGATGGAGCCGCTTCGTCCGCGACAAGCGCCTCGCCACCGACGACACCATCTCTGTCACCTGCAGGGCTCAACTTGGGAAGGCCTACCAGATGGCCGGAGTCCTCTTCAAGGTGCTCTGCGCCGTCAACAAGAACGAGAAGGTTGAACAAGTTAACCCGGAGGTTCGTGCTCCAGTTTCTATACCCTAATTATCGTCTTCTTTCTCACCTGATATCTAGGTTCCCTCTATTGCAACGAGTTTCTCTGAATTTCTGCTGCGCAGATTATTCGCCTACACAGGGATTTGCAAGAGAAGAAAGGCATCTACGCGCCATTCAATATCCTCCCTCTCGATGCCGCAAGTGCATCCTAGTCCATCATGCAGCTGGAGGAGGTATGTACGATTCAGAGCAATGGAACCTGTTTCCCCAAAAAGAGCAATGGCATCATGTACTGGTTCAATGAAAGAAACTGATGTGGTCATCAAATGCAACCTTAACAACTAAAAGCATCAGTCAAAACACTACGGAACACACGGGGCTTGACCTGGCCTTCTGCATTCGAGCCAGAAAGGCGAAAGGGGGGTGATCTTAATTTGCTGGATTGGTTGAGAGCTATATTTGGCTTTCAGGTTTGCCAGCTAAACCAGACAAATCAATTCAATTTGCCCATTCTATTACTAAACTAACACCAGCTTATCTTCTTGTGAGCAGAGGGACAGTGTTAGGAATCAACGGGAGCATTTGATTCTCCTCCTCGCAAATGTACACATTAGACTTGAGCCAAAGCCCGATCCACTTAGCAAGGCATGCTCCTCTATCGACATTTACTTTGATAGCTTGCTATATGGATATCAATGTGATTATTTAACTCATAGTTGTATTATTTTCAAAAATTGTACTTTGAGCATGCTTGATACGATGAAAGTGATCCGGAGACAGAGACTGAGCTAATGGACTGGCGAAGCCAGTTGAAGGTGGTGGAAAATTTGCAAGCCTACGCAGCTAGAGGCCTTCCATTATCCTTATTAATATTGGTGCACCGAAAGCTTTGGCGCCGCCAGCCGTCACTGAAGCCAACTATCGCCTCCAGCAACGGTGACCATGCCAAAGAGTTGCTGTTGTTATAGAGTTAGAGAAGATGCGGCATGTAGTGTGGTGGTGGAGGAGGAGACCCACGGTGAGAAAGAAGGGAGCCAGAGGAAGTAAATGGTGGTTGTGGTAGAGGGGGAGACCACACCCGCATGGCACTCATGAAAAGCTTTCTTCTGCTAACAACAATCTAGACTTTCTCATGTTTGTTGACTTTATTTTCTCAACATTCCAAACAAGTAGTGCAACTCTCGACAACTTGAACAAACTTGCCCTTATTTTAAGCGCATGTGGATATGATAGTTTTTCTCTTTACAATATTTTATTCCTTATTTTCTCAACAAACTAAACAAACTCGCAATCTCGCAAGGGAAGGTCACCGGAGCTAGAGAAAAAGGCGAAGGAGGGGAGGCAAGAAGTGGATGTGTGAAGGGTCGCGTGGTGACCGAAGCGGAGGGATGGTAGAATGATGGCGATAGGAGCGGGTATTGTTGCCACTTTGTTATCAACTGATTGTGCAAAGTGCGTTGCCCGAGCACGAGATATCATACCCATTTTTTATGGCTTTGTTCTCACAGAGATCTTCCATCTATGCATATTTATTGATTTGCAGCAACACAGGTTACATGTGTCAGAGGAGGTGAAGCGTCACGCTCGAAAGCGGAGGTAGAGCTAACAGGGGCCGCATAGCCTGTCATCATCGTGCGGAATATTTCAATAAAAACCAGATTAAACTCACGATGGCCATAGGAGAGGAGGAGTGGGAGGAGGAAGACAATGGGGATTGGTTTTGTCGCCATGATGTTGTTGTTGTAGGTACTCCCTCAAGTATTGCTATTAATGTTGATGCCTAACTTTGTCGCCAAAGGCAATGGCAAGCATATCAACAAGTTTCTACAATTGAACAAGACGCGGTGTGTGTGTGTGTGAGAGAGAGAGAGAGAGGGGAGAGGGTAAAGTGACATGCGACGATGAGGAAGAAAACAAGAGAGGTGTATGTGTTGGTTGCTAGATAGGCCGACATAAATCGTTATTGTTGAACAAGACGCGGGGTGGAGAAGGGGAGATGAGACGTGCGGCGACGAGGAAGAGAACCAAGAGGTGTATGTATTGGTTGCTGGACAGGGGAATGTATAGGGAAGACATGACATTTTGTTGTGACACGACCGAAAACTACACGCTCATGCGTATCGAAGAAACTGAACAACCTTGAAACAAGATTCAATTCTTACAACAAAATTACTGTTTTACGATCATTCATTGTAACAAAAAGCTCGTCGTGTTGCTATCAGCAGAGACCGAGCAGGTTGGAGCGGAGATCTGGCCAGAAATGGAGCCCGTCATAGAGGTCTTGCCCAATGCGGATCCAAAGGCGAAGCCAGCTATCGCTATTTTCGAATGTTGCACAGGAAAGGGGGGATATTACCGTTACTGCATGTACTCCATTAATTATTCATATTAAGATGGGGCGCTTAATGCACCGCCATCTATCACTGAAGGCGATGGGAACCAAGACGAAGACCCGTCAGATTTGTATAAGATGGCGAAGCGAAAGCAAAGTGGATAGGGAAAGGGAGGAATGACGGACTGGAGCGATAGCACGCGAAGAGGAAGAGCACGAGCTGTGGGGTGAGCGGATAGGGAGCATATTCGCTAAACAGAACACCCTCCTTATTAAGTATCTATATTTTTTTATTGTTCGTAGCAACGCGCGGACACCCTGCTAGTTTTAATAATATAAATCGGACCGATATCGATATGCCCTGTGCTTCTGAATCATAGCAGCATTGCCGGAGATGTTTTCGGGGGATTTGTAATCGGTGCTCGAAATATGCACAATAACATAATCATATCAGACGGACCCATGTAGATATAGATATCTCAAAACAACACGAGTTCATCAACTTAAATATGAATCAATTCCAGCACATCGCTGCAAATTAATTTGGGACCTAATGACGAGGAATAATATGGTGCTGATAAGCAGCATAAACATCCCATAGAAGCAATCAGGGGTCAGGGTAACCCATGGCATCATACTCAGAGCCTCAGAGCGTAGCCTTCAGCGATGACAACGAACTTCTTGATGGGCTGGTGGTGGCTGCTTCATCAGGAAATAGTCAATCGGCCTTGCCCTCTTGTGCACCGACCTCTTGCAGATAGTGTTCCGCGTCCAAAGCAGCCATGCACCCTGTATACTGAGTTAGGTTTGCCACAGAAATAATATGCTCAGCAGGAACCACTAAGGCCAATTCCCAAGAAATGATTTTGTCAACAGGCACCATACATAGACAGAGGATTATATTGCAATGAAGACTTAAGCTCGAATCATTCTGAAACTGCTAACAAGATAAAACAAGTTCAGCTTATACTACCATGTTAAACACGGATCAACCAACATGAGATTTTGGGTGAAACACAAACTCCTGATTAGACAAAGAAAATTTTGTACATAGTAGATGCATTTCATCCGCAGACCCTTTTTTTTACATGACAGGTCGGTAACTAATAGTTCTTTCTATAGTAGGAGTCCATGAGATACTTCTCACATTCTTCACCAAGGAAACTGGCCCTATCTCCTTTCTTTTCACTAACCAATCAAGCATCAAGGAGATACACAATCAGTGATGAGGCTCAGGTACAAAATAAACAGCAGACTTCCCAAGTAGCTTTCATTGTAATGTCGATCCTTTGATTCAGAGATTTTGCTAAAGCTAGTATCTCTTAATTTGAAGAATTTCTTAAATATATAGTTAGATTTAGAGTATTTCACAACCAAGAGTCTAAGACCATATGTTCTATTGTTCAGCGTAAGTCCTAAAATATTATGTTTATGTCACACAAGGAAGTTGAACCTTATCCCCTCTATTCACCTCATTCTTTTATACAACAGAATCACACTCCATTCACTGATAAGATTTACATTACAAGCATAACCTATACCATTGCCAAGTAAGTGGCAAGGCAACACAACTAGACATCCCGGAAAACCTCGGCTGAAAATATATTACCACCAAAGGATGAGTGTGAATGAAATTTCAGCATATAACTGAAGTTTAGAAAATGGAGTACCTTGCATGTTCTTCATAAATCAATACACAAATGAAAATGTAACATGTATTCCAGTAAAAATTACTTTGGGAAAATATCTTACACGCCACTTTGAATTTGTGAACTATTGGATAAACCACCTGAGTTTGCGTGTTATTGTATGTGCCACCAATAACACACACTACCAATGTTATATGACACCTAACGGGAAACAGTGGGAAGAAGACAAAAATACCCTTGTTTGATGGTGTGATGGGGTCTGACGGGGGTGCACAAGCATGGGCAGGTAAAGAGGTAGTTACGTCATGGGTATGGACAGACTCGGCCTTTGGTTGCCGTTGCCACTGTCGGCAAATCAAGTTGAGTTTGCCATTGAGTAACCATCAAATAAGGATATTTTGGTGATTTGCCCACGGTTGACCATTGGAAGTGGCATATAGCAATTAGTAATGTGTTTCCAGTGGCAAATACAATAACATGCAAACAGGTGGCAGATCTGATATTTCACAAACTCAGATCGGCATGGTGGATATTTTTCTGAAAGCTTTCTGCTTATGAATATTATTGAGCATGTACACACCGATAAAGTTTTATAACATCCCACATCTTAGGATATATGTACTTTTATGTCTGGTCAGGATCCTAGGCTGACTAATACTTTTGGAACTGAACTTTACTAAGCATAATAGTGTTAACTTGATTGCTTGAGTGTCACAACCATGAGACCATAGTAACATTCCCCAGTTGCTCTCGGGGATCTTAAAGTGAGCCATAGCACTGAAAAGCAATCTTCTAACCTAAATGGAGGTTGGCCCTTCTATATTCCCACCGAGTAAGTTTGAAGCATCTGAAGTTCCACCCAGTTCAACAATTCCTCGATCAGCTATTGTTTAACACCAATCCTATCAGTCATATTAAAGACAATCTTAAACACACAGTACTTTAGAATCGTTAACTTCCAATGCCCTTGCTTGAAAACAGTAAGGTGTTTAACATACTCAGCAGGTTTTGGTAGCAACATCCAAGACTGTCGCAGTTACAAGCACAATTCTTACATGTAGTGATCTAGTGTTTAGTACAATTGTTGTGCAATATACATAATCAAACTAAATTTTCCCGAATGCTCAAACACTACATCTCATCATCACTAGAAATCCAGACTAATTTCATGATACTTAAGTAAAGTTACGCATTATATGTCATACTCTCACTACATAGTCAAAACCAAAATTAAGCTACCGAACAACTGAATGTGGGCTGTTTCTAGTGCAATTCACATGAACAAACAAGCAATTGATCACTAGAAACATTTAAGTCATCAATTCGCATAGCCGTATAGTAATACCTGATCCAGCGGCGGTAATGGCCTGGCGATACTTCTTGTCCTGCACATCTCCAGCAGCAAAGACCCCCTCCACACTGGTGTGCGTGGAGCCCGGCTTGGTGGCCACATACCCATCAGCATGGAGCTCAAGCTGCCCATTGAGAAACTTGGTCGCCGGCTCGTGCCCGATGGCGAAGAAAAGCCCGGACACCTGAAGATCGGAGATCTCACCGGTAAGCAAGTTCTTGACCTTGACCCCAGCCAATGGGCCGCCGCCTGCGCCGCCGTAGGCCTCGACAACCTCAGAGTCCCACACGACCTGGATCTTGGGGTTGGAGAGCGCCCTGGCCTGCATGATCTTGGAGGCGCGGAAGGTGTTGCGGCGGTGGATGATGTACACTTGGGAGCCGTACTTGGTAAGGAAGTGGCCCTCCTCCATGGCGGAGTCGCCGCCGCCGATGACGGCGATGGGCTTGTTCCGGAAGATGGGCGCCGCGCCGTCGCAAACGGCACAGGCGGATATGCCGCGGTTCCAGTAGGCGTCGGACCCGGGGAAGTGGAGGCGGCGTGCGACGGCACCAGTGGCAACGACGACGGTGTCGGCGAGGACGGTGGTGGAGTCGGAGGCGACGCGGAAGGGGCGGGCGGAGAAGTCGACGTCGGTGACGGTCTCGGAGAGGATGATGGTGCCGAAGCGGAGGGACTGGGCGCGGCAGCGGTCCATGAGGTCGGCGCCGAGGACGCCGTCGGGGAATCCCGGGAAGTTCTCGACGTCGGTGGTGGTGGTGAGCTGCCCCCCCGCGGCGATGTCGTTGGCGAGCCAGCCCTCGAACAGCACGGGCTTGAGCTCCGCGCGGGCGGCGTAGATGGCCGCCGTGTGCGCGGCCGGGCCGCTGCCGATGATGCACACGCGCGTGTGGAGCGGCGCGGCCGTGGATCCCTCCATGGCTTGGCTGAGGCGGCGGCGGCGGTCAAGGGGTTCCTCGGAGACTGAAATTACTCTTGATACTGCCCTGGGCACGCTGAAATTGCTACTTTTCTCGGTGAGCCAAGCGGCAAGTCAGTGACCGCAGGGAGACAGGGACCACCGATGTGGGTCTAGCATATGCAAGTATCAATCGGCACCGTAAATATGTTTGTAGCATTTTCGACACATTGTTACCATGCTTGCTGCTGTAACGAGACAATGTAATGAAACTCATAAATAAACAAGCATTTTTGACATATTGTTATCATACATGTTACTGTAAGAAGGGAATCCGATAAACCCATAAACAGCAACAAGCTCTCTAGTAGTTTGTTACTAATCTTATTACTAAAGGCATCTGCAAGATGATATCAGCTAACTTTTTATCATGTCACGTAAGATAATTGCTGATATAGAAAAAAAAAGAGAAAGAAAAGAGAAAATAAAACTTACTCTTATAAAGAGTCAATTTAACATAGAATAGAGTCTCTAGAGTCAACCACATTATCTTTATACATCGCTACATTTAATGCCAAGTCTTTGCATAGAATCAGCCTGAGAGACAAAACCATTATATGAGTTATTTGATAATCAACTTTAAATGAGGTGGAAAGGTGGAAGAGAGTCAATGACTGACTCTAATTTGTAGATGCAAAGATATAAATAGGTGTTGGAGAGTGGACTTCACTAAACATGTGTTTTAGGAGATGCTCTTAGGGCCTCTTTAAATTAAATGAATGTCAAAGGATTTTTAAATGGTTCCAGTGCTTAAAAAAGAATTCATGCGCGTGAGTTGTTTGATTTATAGGATTGCAATCTATATAAATTTTTCCTATTGATTTATTTACACTATATTTCATAGAAAAATTTCGTTAATTCCAACTTCTTAAAAAGATTGCTATGTTTTCATACGAGCAACCAAACATCATTTCAATCACGTAGGATTTAAGATGGCATGGCATTACGCTTTTTGTTAATGAATCCAACGAATCAAAGAGGCCCTTAGGAAGTTAGGATCCTTGTGTCCTTGTTACTAATCTGTGATACTGCAACTACACCCTAGGCCGAGCTCCTCCCAAGCTAGCGTCACGCCCATGCGATGTACATCGATACACCATGCTCCCGGTTTTGTAACCACGCGCGGTCGAGTTTTTTGTGTCATCTCATATTTTTGTTAGAGAATTTTGAGAATGGTGGTCAGGTTAAGTTTTTTGGAGTCTCGCCTTTTCCCCACTATTCTCATCGACATTGAGCGGCTTTTAATTATTTTTTAGATTTCTCCACTTTTAACTATTTTGTTTGTTGACCAAATTGTCTAGTTATTTTCTTCTCCCATGAGTTCTACTTTGAATTTTATTTATATGTGATGTATTTGTTTGGACTGGCTCACTTGGATGACAATGACGTCTACATCAGTGACAATAGGGCGAGTTTGGCGCAAATAAAACTTATTTTTCTTGCATCGAATAATACCACTAAGGCATAGGTCACACACATTTGGAGATCATGACAATCTATTTCTTGTTATTGTTGTTATCAGCAACTAAGAAACTGTTGCAAGATACGAAGTCAAGAAAGTCCAGCATGCTCATAGATTCATGGGCTCGAAAGATATCATGTTTTAGGTCTTTAACGTTCAATATAAAAGTTAGGTAAATTTGGTATTGAATTACCAAGAAAACAGCCAAGCGCAAGCGCAATATTAATGGTCTTGTTTAAGCTAGCACGCCTGAAAAACCCTTAAACTTTTGTCGGTCGTACAAATACGTGCGAGCAAATGATGTAAGAATATTCAAATGACTGTGGTCTGTGCATGAGTTGTTACTACAACTAGCACGGTGCCCCGCGCAGGAAACATTTTTAGTCATCTTTATTTTTTTATCCATACGTGTGATATTAGATAAGTACTAATTGCACATCAAACTTTGTAATTATTTTTATTTTTTACCCATACGCGTGATATTAGATCAGTATGGGAAATAAAAGTCCAAATCGTGAGCCGGCATATACTGAGCTGTCTATTTAGGTACAGTTATGATGATCTATCGGATGTGATCTGTTTAATTATCTTTATGCTTTTACCTGTACATGTGATATTAGATCAATACTAATTGCTCGTGAAACTTTTACCTGTACACATGATATTAGATCAGTACGGGAAATAAAAGTTCAAATCGCGAGCCGGCCTGCTAGTTGTTGTACCGAACCGTCTATTTAGGTACAGTTATGATGATTTATCAAATGTGGTCTGTTTAGGTACAGTTATGAAGATCTATCAATTGTGATCTATTTAGATACAATTATGAAGATCTATCGGCTATGATCTATTTAGGTACAGTTATGAAGATCTATCGACTATGATCTATTTAGGTGCAGTTATGAAGATCTATCGGTTGTGATCTATTTAAGTGCAGTTATGAAGATCTATTGGCTGTGATATCTTTAAGTACAGTTATGAAGATATATCGGTTGTGGTCTACTAATAATAAAAGGATCTATCAAATTAATGGTCGGATGTTTTACTTTTTTATGAGAATTTCTAATTTTTTTTATATTTTTTTATTATATTCTGCTTTTAGTATATAATAGATACAAGCAACTTCACCAGCTATTCTCCGACCTGCTCCATTAATTCGGGCTCGGTGCACCGGTGCTGCCGAGAAACGTTGGTGCTTCCTCTGTCTTTTACACGGAAATCCAACGAATCAATGGATCGAATTTTCCACTGCATGACACAAAGTGAGATACTTTTCATTAGTATCACCATCCGTTGTGCAGTTTTATTAGGATAACGATCCGTGCGCTTGTTTATTTGGATTTGGTCGTTCTAATGATGCCCCCTGCTCCTTTGTTGAACGAAATAAACAAGCATTTCAGAACTCGGATAGGAGAAACACACGCATGGGAACATGCTGCCGAATTTCCACTCCTTTTTGGTCATGGAGCAAAGGTTTCTTTCCTTTTGTCTGTTTTCAGCGAAGGTTCAGATGAAGGGTTTTGCTCGAACGGACCAGAATAAACAAAGATTACCCTCTGGGCAATCTGTAGATTTCGTGTAGCAAATCCACGATACAAATTATGGCAGTGGACCTTTCTGTCACCCGTGGGCCTTAAGCCATGTCCCTTATTTCTTTTATTTTCTCGTCGAAAGATACCCATGTCTCTTATGAATTGCCTTTTCCCAGGACAGGACTAAACCAGTTTGTACATTTTGTTCATTTGACCATGCGTTTAGCACTACTTCATTTTAGCAAACATGATAGCACGGAATACTCCATCTCATATAGTCATATACATCTTTCTGGGTGACACAGTGGATCGGAACTCTGTAACAACGAGAAACAAGATTATTGGTGACCTCCCCCGCAAAAAGAAAGAAAGAAGATTGTTGGTGACCTAGTTCTTCCATGAATGGAGTAATTAAGGCCAAAGATAAACCAAAATTATCAGCAACATTAGCTACTGACTAGGAAAACAGCTGAGAAAAATCAGCAACAGGTTCGACGTAAAGATCTATTAAGCCAGACTAGTTAATCGTTTTCTTCAACAGGTGGGAAACAACCCCATTGCTCGGCACAAAAAACAAGTATCGTCAAACTAACTCTCATTGTCACTCGCTTTCAGCAAAAGAAAGAAACAAAAATGTAGAACTAGCATCGATCCTATCCCATTTACACTTTGAGCAATATATCTTTGAATATTCATCGATTATTCCTGACCAGTCATTCTCTATGGAATTAACCTCCTTGACCTCAATTGTGGCTCAGGGAAAAAACGGCACACAGAAGGTCTACTCTAATAGAAGACTAATTAAACACAAGAAATGGTTCGGGTCAAAAGAACACAAGAAATAGAAAAAAGAAACTAGTGTCGTGCATCAAGGAATCACATACCCCAAAGATTCAACATATCCAACTCACTCAAATTTCAAACCGAGTTACATCAATCCGTGTTTACGTGTATAATATCAGTATAATACACTAGTTTCACTTCTGTAGACTCCATTCAGGTCACACGTATAATCTTGCAACTATTTCTCAACGTTCCAAACGAAGCCTCTAGGGTCTATCTCCCAGCGCCGACGACGACGCCGCCGTAATCTTCCACCGGCACAGAGTTCCGCTTGATGAACTCGAGGCATTCGGCGATCGCCTGCGCGTAGAACGAGTTGGTCCGCATGAACGACGCCGCCGCCCTCCCCGGCGCCTTGTTCGCCGCCTCGACCGGGCGGCACCACCGCTGCCCGTGCAGCCCGACGTCTTTACTCTCCCTCACGAGGGCTCTTGCGCTGCCGCTCCGGGGGAAGCTGCCGCTCGTCGATAACCTCCTCACGAGCAGGCGTGCGTACCGGCCGACGAGGCCCAGAAGCGTCAGCAGCTTGGCCCGTAGCCGCCGTACCGAGAACCGATTCCTCGGGCAGAGCCGGAACCCCCTCGCCCGCCGCCACCTGCGGCCGAGCCTCACGTAGCTCTCCAGCGACGCCGCCGAACTCATCGATCCTTTCTGTGCAGCAGTGTATGGGATTACGTCTGCGTGTGCGCGCGCGCGTGTCCTCCTGGCTTCTGTGAGCTGTGTCTGATATGACGCTGGTGCCGGTGAGGTGGCGCGGCAGGGTGGGTATATATACAGCGCGCGAGGGAACAAGGCAGGAAGGTAGGTTTGAATCGGGACTTTAGCGAGAGTGACGCGGGATCCGGGGACATGGTAAGATTAGCTTAATGGGCTAATGCGATGGGATGCTGGGGAGAGAGGCATTACGGACAAGCAAAAGCCAGGGACAATGACGTGTCCGTGTAAAATGTGAAACGGGTGTTGGTGTCCACTGCGCGCCACACGCCCCGTACGTCTCCTTCCGCGAATTGGTTGGGTGATCGACCAAACGGTACTGGACATGCATGCGTGCGCCCTGGGCCCTGCTTAACTGTGGCTTTTACGTACCGGCGAGCACTGCACTGCATTACGCATTTAATTAGTGCGTTTCATTCCCCTCAACAAAAAATATATTAATTAGTGCGTTTCATGTGTAGTCAAAAGAGTGATGATGAGTTTTCTATTTCTTTAGGGCGTATAAACCCGGTACAACTCGTAGACACGGTGCCACCACATCGCACGCATATATAGCTCATGGAGTTTGAAGATAGATGAAATTACCACGAATATTTCACTGTTACTGTAGCATACATGAGCTTGGCTGACTAGTTAAGGGCAATTGACAAGTACTGCCCTAAGGGATTTGTCAGGAAATCGCTGGACAGACGGTATCTGGAGAAGGTGGATGTGCGCATAGAAACAGGAGCTTGTTTGTTCGTACCTGCGGTGCTGCAGCCTGCATCTCACCTTGCATGCAGACAATTAGATTCGTTTGCCTCCCAAGGCCCGAATCACGATGCAGGTGATGCGTGCAGACGACGCTGATATCCAGCTGTTGTGTGTCCTCAGTCGTGACCAACTTAAACCAAATACTAGTCTGTAAATCAGTGTGATGCTGCTATAGCTGCGGTGGTGCCGTCGTGTATATTCGATCTGCTCAACCAATCCGAATATCTGATTGTTCTCCATGCACATCCGTTCTAGAATTTTCAAGCACATGGGAAAATCCAACGCTATATTAAGACTACATTAGTGAATAAATGAATAATACTAGAGGTTGAGAGAGTGCCAAACTGCCACGGGCGCGCACCGGCCGCACCTGCCGAGCCGCTCGCGCGAACGGAACTACTGTCCCAAGGAAAGAGTGGGACCGTGGGAGGGGGGGTTAGGTGCGGCGGGGCAGGGGAAACAGATGGTGGCCGGCGTGCGATCGAGCGTGACCCAGACGAACGCAACTCGCCGAGCGGAGAGTGGGGCGCGAAGAATTTTTAAGCCGAGCAGCGCGACGACGCGCGCGAGATGTCGTCGCTGCTGCTTCCCAGTCCGAGGCGCTGCGCCGGAATCTCGGCGATTCGGCACGACCACGCGCGTGCAGTGTCCGGTCCGGTGGCCGCTCACCTTCGACCGCGCGGCGCACGCTCCCCGGTGTGAGGGGGACACGCTTTCTCGGGGAGGCGTGAAGTGAAGGGGACACGTGTGGCGGTGGTGCACGCTGGCGCTAGGTCGTTTTGTCTTTGTTCGTGTGGGCTGGTGTTGGGTATGCAAATCACCTCGTGTTTGCGCGGGCACGAGGTGATTAAGAAATTAAGCCGGATTTTTTAGGACTTTTGGCTTGAGTTTCTTTATTATGATGATGAGTTTGACTTCTGACAACGGAGTACTTGCTACTTTCTCTCCCATGTACATAAATTGACGATATTGTGCTTATCGTTCGGAAAGAAACAATGAGAAATGCACACCATTGCGACTCCACTTCTATTTTGCCCGAAGTTGCTACTCCACTTCGCTCATGAGATTCCTACACTGTAACGGAGTGCGGCTGCAATCTGAGCAGTAGTTGTCAGTCCATGCAGGAATCCACAGTAACATGCTAAGCCACTACACTAATGTGTTTTTTCTTTCTTTTGAGAATTACTACAGTAATATGTTGTCTACGTACAGCGCCGAACTTTCTTTCCTACAGTACAACATATGGAAACACATGCGCTACTGTCGCTGCATGCATAGATGGGATGGGCTGCAGAACTAATTGTAGCCTAATGTCTGTAGTATGAGCCCTTAGACCCTTAGAGCTCACCACGAGTGCACGACTAAACCTCCAGTTGCTGGACGCAGATCAAACCCAAACACCAGGTAAGATCAGCTAACCATAGGCCTGAGAGAATTCCGACCTTTTATCTTTGACCTTTTCGCCTCAGGTTCTTGTATCACCAAAACGAGTCGGTCCAGCAACGCGTCCGGCCATAAAAGCAGTAATTGAACAGCAGTCCGCGCTTTGCGCTAGGCCCAACAATAGACCGAGAGGCCCAGACGAATGATAGTTCTCTGGGGTATGTACCAACCCTGGTGAGGCCAAAATGCCGAAACACAGACTAACGTTCGATGGTTGGGCCGGCCACACGGGACAGCGTCTTCAGGCTCAACGCACTTGTTCGTCACTCTGCCTCTTCAGGCTTCCTACCGCATCTTCTTCTTTTTTCTGAAACTCCCTTTGCACACACTGCCCTAATTTGCCTCTGCCGCCTCCTCATCGTTTGCTTCGGATTGTTTCCACACCGTTGATCTCCGTCGATGTTGCTAGGTCCACGAACACCTCACACGGCCAACTGCTCGGTGTCACTTTCACGCCCCTCCGCGTTCGTCGAATTCCATCACCGTGGGGTCGTCCGGTCGTTCCATCCAGGACCAGGGGTACTGAACTCCAGTAGCTTTATGACAACATCTGCTTTCTGCATTCCCTCTTGAATAAACGATTAGACATGTCAGATTTCACTTTCCTCGGCCTGCATATGACAACTGAGGTTTGCCCCTCGTACCAACCGAGCTCTGACACCACATCACGTACCTTGCGTAAGCATATGGAATCTGACTGTGATGCTTGGAGTAGGCACTGTTTATCATAGTTTTGAGTTTGGGGTTGGTCGGGTTGATTTGTTCGACTATTTGGACGCATTTAACTACAAATTGACATAAACCTTGTAAATTGGCGATGGCTAGCCTATTCAATGGTTGCTGGACCCAACTGTTTGCTCATTGGTCTTTTTTCCTGGGACATGGCTATCTGCTGATTCAGCAGGAGTTGATGATGGCTACCTTTTCTACTAAACGGGACATTATTAGGTAAAAGCTGTCGGGACGTGTATAAGATATGAATACTTGCTTTTCCCGCCAGAACCGTGACACAACTCACATACGCTTGCTCCTCTTACATCAGTGAAGTGCAGAGTGGAATAACTAAGTAGCAAGCTTGTCCCTGTTCTCTTGTATGATTCAGCTCTTCAACGATGCTCATTTTATCAAGTCAATGGTGAATGGACAACTGCTTGGAAGTAGCACGCAACACAACGTTTCAACTGAAAAGTAGTAATCTTTAATTGCATGTTTATCGTTGTGCCAAGGATTATCCATAACCTACCATATGTTCTTTCTCCTACGCTTACCAAACCACCAGACAGTCTAAAGGAGCAGACAATTGATGTATTAACACATATTCAATGCATGTACCTGTTCCATTTAATTGCACTTGTGAAACCATGAACCTTTCTCAGTAAATTTTCTTTTAAAAAACTAGTCTCTCAATAAATAAGTATCTATTTTTTTTATCGTGGATGGGATTAATGAAAAAAATGTACTTTAATGGTTTGGTGTTAAAAGTACCATATGACTGAAACACTTGCTACGAAGTCTGGTGGGACACATGTTGTGTAAGTACGTCTGGTGGGACACATGTTGTGTAAGTACCTCATTAGTATTTACATAAACTACTTAATTAAATATGCCATGCTTGCTGAATGGACTGTCTCAGTTGGATAGTTCATAGCAGAATTCCCAGAAACTTTAGGTGGACTCAAGGTTGAATATTTTTTCAATTTGTCTCATCCCGCAGTTGGTGAAATCGGCTGAATCTGAGTAGACAGTGTGTTGTTCGTTAAAACCTAAAAGTGTAAACTGAGATATATATTATTGTCTTCGTAAGGAAAGAAGTTTGCTTTTCTAATTAGCAAAATTGAAGCTGCAAGCTGGTGCGAAATTATGCCCTTATTGGAGAAGCGTATTTTTATGTCAGTAACCAGTCTTCCTGATATTAAGTACAGAGTTTCTGTCTGTTGGTATTCAAGGGTAATGGCGTGAGTTGACCAATTTAAACCAACCGACCCTAGTCTGAGTTGTCACTGAATTGTTATTACATAGTTGATAGACTTTTAAATTGTTCTTTTGCTGTCTTGCAGGAACAGCAATAGTTCCTGAAGAGAACCAAACGGTACTAGAGAACAAGTCGCCTCCTAAAGTTCCGGCTGATTCTTTCATGACGGGAGGGGTAATACATATGGAATTGCATAAGGTTCCAAAGGATAACATTTTTATCGAAGTGCTTTCAAATGGCAGTTCTGTTTATTCCTCCAAGGTGTGTGCTCACTTCACATAACCAAGTGTAGTTTATTCCTCCAAGGTGTGTGCTCACTTCACATAACCAAGTGTATCTTGTTTGGGTTTCGCAAATCAAGCTAGGTACGTGTTTGCCTCAAATAGCAACCGTACTCTCTGAATTAGTCGAACACGCTATAGACAAGTCATTTCAGAGATGACTGCTCAAACTTACAGCCAAACTCATGTCGTGTGCCCACACAAGTGTATCTACCCTTATATCGATTCAATTCACGTCCTACATGTAGTAGCTTATCGGTGCCTGCTGGCTGGGCGTGCCCGTAGGTGTGCTCTAAAATTGTCAACGGATTCTAAAAACGGATAAGCTTCACAGCGAACATGTACATGTAGTGTGTGACAATTCCTTCTACGCTACTGTTGTTTGCATGCTATCAAAACAACGGCATGAAAGATCAGGAAACAAAAATAAAAGATAGGCATACGTCATTATTTACGTCGGATTTGCAATTTTTAATCTAGTTCCAATGAAATTCAGCTCCGTCTCCTGTGAGAGTAATCTGAACCTAGCAACAAAGAGGTAATTACACTGGAGGTACATAAACTTGGCACGCGCGTTCACTTCGGTACAAAAACTTAGAAAACGTGCACGCCGCTACAACAACTTGGCACGCGCGTTCACTTTGGTACAAATTGGAGGGCAAACGCCACGGGCTCTGGCGTTCGCGCCGGTGTCAGAACATCCGACGCGAGGACAGAAGCCAATCTGGTGGCCTAACGCTAGAGGCCGTGGCGTTTGACAAAGCGGGCAAACGCCAGTCACCGTGGCGGATCGTGGACCAGGGGCCGAACGCCATTGACCGTGGCGTTTGCTCACCCAGTTACACGCCACGGTGGGTGGCGTTAGCCAGCGTCGTCCTCCATGGAGGCGACGCTGGCCGTCTCGCCCTACAATTTGTACCGAAGTGAACGCGCATACCAAGTTATTGTAACGGCGTGCATATTTTGTAAGTTTTTATACCGACGTGAATCGGTATGCCAAGTTTATGTATCTGGGGTGCAATTACCTTAGCAATAAAACGCTTGTGCCTGCAGGCTTCGCAGAAGGGTCCGTGCGACGGAATTTTCCCCAATCCGTACGCTTTTTTGAGGAAAACCATCACATCAGGACTTAGAAGCTACCTTTGGTCTAGTCATATACTCATGTCCAATCTCATACTAGTACTAGACTAGACGGCCTGTGCATTTTCTGTGTATTGCAGCCTGCAGAAACACGTTTGTGGGAGATCTCGAGAGTGGCCAGCCGTTGCTTGCTCGTGGAGCATAACGCTGCTTTCGCGTTGAGATTTGAGGAAAGAGAGATGGATTTGACCGACCGAGGATGGAGGAAAGTGCAACGCAAGGCAGGGAGGCAGAGACCGATACACAGGGGCGGACTAAAAGAAAATTAGAGTGGGGGTATAAAATTTAAGGGGAAATTTATAAAAGAAGTTCAAAGGGTATATATATTTTCAAAAAATACAGAAGAACGTTATTGTAATTTAGAAATTTGAGTGGGGGCCTGTGCCCCACTCACCTCTTCTTGGGTCCGCCCCTGGCGATGCAATTCAACGATTGACCGGAGGAATGGAATGAGGAATAAATAACTAGGCCATCTCTTCTGCATGGAAACAAAAAACGTCACTAGAGCCACACCAGCAAAACATCTAATCTAACCTGGATTGGATTTTTAATTTGAAGATGGTAGCCATTGGCCTATCTGTATTCATTCACCTTTGTTTCTTGTGCCAGCTTCTTTTTTCATGGATTGGAGTACTTACTATTTGTTTGAGGGAATAAGTAATTAAACGTTGTTATTTCCTTTGTTTGAGGGATCGACCTGTAAACTTTGCTCGGAATATCTGAATTCTGTGAGCTGTGAACCAGCGAGCTGCTATATTTTCTTCAATTCCATTGTCCAGTCCTTGGACGCGACAAGCTAAAGCAACAGCCTTCTAATTTTGCTTTTGATGTCACTTTTTTTTTCGACGAACTGGACAGGTGCACTGCTATTTTATTAAGATAGGAAGAATATATACATAATGGATAAGTGTATTACATTATTAGAGGTACGGTAATAAGTCTAGACAACGTCAGATCATTTTTCACAAGGTGTGCGATCTCCAGAACCTGCAGCGACGTTTGTTGAAAAATACACCAGTTTCGCTCTTTCTAGACGTTCCACAGTGTGTACATAATAGCTTCTCCAAAATATTTTTTGTCTACTTTCGATGCCCTAACTATGCAGTTGTTCCACCACCCCTCGAGATCATCGGAGCTTGAGGTGTGATTCGTTTGTATGGAGAGCCAGAACGCCACGATGCCCCACACGCATCTTGAGAAAAGACAAGTACGGGCAAGATGCCCATTTGTTTCTAACTCAAGGTTACAGAGTGTACAAGTCTGTTCGTGAGGCCATCCTCGTACTGCGAGCCTGTCGGCCGTGAAGGCCTTGTTGTGTAGGAGCAACCAAACAAACAATTTACATTTTGGTTCCGCCACTCCGTTCCAAATCTTATTAGGTAGGAAAGCAAGCACCGCCCCTGCAAATTGTGCCAAATAGGCTGACTTGACTGTGAACACACCGTCCTCCGTCCAACGCCAACGAATTGAGTCCGACGCGGCAGGGGTAAGCTCCACCTCATGCAGAAGAGACCAAAGGTCGACAAAGTCCCTGATTTGGATTGAGTTGGTAATGGGTCGCAGGAAGCGGATCCATAGATCATCTTGGAGCACGTCATAGATAGAGCGTTTTTTCCTTTTGGCTAGAGCAAAAATAGACGGTGCAATTTCCTTGGGGGCCCTCCCTTGGAGCCACCTATCTCCCCAAAAGTCCACCAGTTTGCCGTTTTGAGTGTAGATCTCCGTGCCTGCCCGAAACAGGGCCCAATCGGTGGGGTCACATGGAAGTGGGGAGTCAGCCCAGGGCCGGCCAGTGGACGTCCATCGGGACCATAGCTAGCGGAGGCGAATAGCTCTTCCAAATCTTTCAAGGTCCAGGACGCCAAGGCCCCCAAGGTCTTTTGGTCGGCAAACCATACCCCAGTTTACTAGCGAATAGCCCCCGCATTGGTGAGAACCGTCATCACCTTTCCAAATGAAACTTCGTCGAAACCTATCAATTTTTTCCGTGCCCACTTTGGGATGTGGAAGACCGACATATGATAAATGGGCATGGAGGATAGCACCGATTTGACGAGGGTGACCCGTCCCGCCCGGGAGATGATCTTTCCTTTCCATCCTGGTAGTTTTGCACCAATTTTATCGATCAGTGGTTGGAAATCGATCTTTTGGAGTTTTTTGGTGTGCAAGGGCATGCCCAAGTATTTGCAGGGAAAGGAAAAGATCCTGGCCGGGAAATGTTGGAGAGCATCGTCCAATTGGATATCTTCGCAGTGGATCGGAAACACCTCGGTCTTCTGAAGATTAGTTTTCAAATCGCTGGCCTTACCAAACTGATCAAGGATAGCCGAGATCGTCTGTAATTCTTCCTTCATCGGATTTGCAAAAATGGCAGTGTCGTCCACGTAAAGAGAGATCCGAAAGGAACCGTTTTTTGCACGCAGTGGCCCTAGGACTCCTCTCCACAACCAGCTTAAAAATCCGTTGCAACAGGTCAATGGCTAGGATGAACAACATGGGAGAAAACGGGTCCCCCTGGCGTAGCCCGCGCCTGTGGGAGAAAGGGGGCCCTGGCTGTCCATTGAGAAGCACACGGGAGGAGGAAGTGGCAAAGGTGATGGATAGCCAGTCTCTCCATCTCGGCCCAAAGCCCAGGTGTGAAAGGACCTCCAGGAGGTAAGCCCAATTTACCAAGTCAAAAGCTTTAGAGATATCCAACTTGATGAAGAGACCCGGGATTTTCTTAGAGTGTAGGTCTTTAAGCACATTCTGGACATTGTCGGTGTATTATTCCGGCAATACTGAATATAGGACGGTGTACGAGTAGCAGATCTAGATGGGTGCACACGGGACACAGAGTTTAAATAGGTTCGGGCCCTCGAGAAGAGGTAATACCCTACGTCCTGTGTTTGGCGAGTCGTATTGCTTGTATCCCGCGTGAGGGTATGTGTCTATGCCTATGATCAGATGATCTGAGAGCTCTATTTTTTTGTCTACCTATCCAGGGATCCCCTACTCGGCCTTATATAGGCGGCCGGGATAGAGTTACAAGAGTCCGAATCGGCTTACAGATATGTTTCCTAATCGGTTACAACTACCACCCGGGATTCCGGGCAGGTACGTGTCTATGTCTTGTATTTCAAATCGATGATGCACCCCCGTGTTGTAGTTGGACCCCGAGTAGTCGGGCTGGCCCACCCTATGCCCGGATGGCCAGCTTTATCCTCCTTGACGATACCCGGGTGCTATGTCATCGTCAGTAGCCCCCGAGCCTTCGGCCGACTAGGATAGTCGGGCGGAGGCTCCTTTGTCTTCTGTAGTATTCGCTCTAGGGGCACGAACAGTGCACCCAGAGGGTGTAGCCCCTGAGCCTTCGGCCGACTAGAATAATCGGGCGGAGGCTCCTTTGCTTTATTGTAGATTTTACTCTGGGGGCACGAACAGTGCACCCAGAGGGTATAGCCCCCGAGCCTCTACTCGATTCGAGGAACCGAGTGGAGGGTCTTCAATGACTCTTCCCGAGTAGCTGGTTTAGTTGCCTTTTCGTAGTTTTCACTCTGGGGGCACGAACAGTGCACCCAAAGGGTGCAGCCCCCGAGTCTCTACTTGGTTCGAAGAACCGAGTGGAGGGTCTTGATGATTTTCCCGTCTTCGACCGACTCGGCCAGCGCAAGGCCGAGTGCTCGGCAGCTTGAGGTGGAGAAAGCCGCCACCGAGCCCTTTCTGAAGAGAACTCAGGACGCCGTCGCTGGTAAGCCCCCGACTCATGTCTACTCAGTCGGAGCCTGCCGAGTAACTTTGCTGCCGACATTGCCAATGAAGAGGTCCCCGTGCTGATGGAGAAAGCCCAGTCGGCGGATACCAGTGTTGACAGCGTTGTCCTGAAAAGGTAGGGAGAAAACACATGAACCGTTCCATATACATGTGAAGTACTCGGGAAGGCCGAGTGTAACTTGATTATGCATGTTTTGGTTAATTGTTCTGTGTCTTATTAATCCCTTCTTTCGTAAAAATTCATTCGTATGTAAGTTAGCCCTTTGTGTGTGCTCTTGCCGACCCGTCGTATCCCCCATTGCGTTGAGATTAGCCGTGGGCTGTTTCCCGTGTAGCGCAGGGTTGTGGCGTAGACCGGCGATCGAAGACGAAGAGTTAACACCGGGCTATTTACATAGTACTAAAATAATTGTTGAAAGAGAAGAGCCCGAGTGCGCCTGGGTGCACCCGGTGTGGTGTAGCTCCCGAGTGTCCACTATGTGTAGCCGTGAGCGTGCATAGCAGGTAAGTCGGGAAACCCGAAAAGTTACTCGGATGGAGCAAGAAAATATTTATTCATTTAAAGTATGAAAGTACAAAGCTTAAGTATAGAAGCGACTTAGCCGTTCAATGTTTCAAACATTGGCGATGAGGTTGCCGTCTTTATCCTTCAGTCGGTAAGCCCCCGGGCGTAGTCGGGCGGCAACATACGGCACATCCGAGTCCGCCATAAAGTCCTCCCGAGAAGGATGGTGGCTTCCCAAACTCTCGAAGCCATCCGAGTCGTAATAGAGAACGGGTAGAAGGGACTCGATCGTACCGACCAGTCGGGATCCCTGCTCGACGGGTAAAGACCCATGCCCGAGCAGTAGATCCATCTTTCGCGTGACCTCGTCCTTGGAGATGGCCACCAAAGTCATCCACTCCGACGAGAGTCCAAGTGGGAAGGCGATGAAGCCTCCGCCGACTGGCTGGAAGCCGAGTCGCAGAGGTGAAGCTTGCCGAAGCCACTGACTCGAACGAGAGTCCGGGTGAGAAAGGTGATGAAACCTTTGCCAATTGGCCGGGCGCCGAGTCGCAGAGGTGGAGTTTGCCGAGCTTGTCGACGCTGAAGTTGAGTTTTCCGAGTCGGGAAACCTGTTCAGAATCGGCGACGGAGTCCTGGGGGCCAAAACTCACGGCCCGACCTGGATCGAAGTCGCCGTTGCCGAAGAAGAAACCCGTCTGGATCTGTTCAGATGGATCTATGCGCACAGCCCCTACCTGACGCGCCAACTGTCGGTGTATTATTCCGGCAATACTGAATATGGGGCGGTGTACGAGTAGCAGATCTAGATGGGTGCACACGGGACACAGAGTTTAGACAGGTTCGGGCCCTCGAGAAGAGGTAATACCCTACGTCCTGTGTTTGGCGAGTCGTATTGCTTGTATCCCGCGTGAGGGTATGTGTCTATGCCTATGATCAGATGATCTGAGAGCTCTATTTTTTTGTCTACCTATCCGGGGATCCCTACCCGGCCTTATATAGGCGGCCGGGATAGAGTTACAAGAGTCCGAATCGGCTTACAGATATGTTTCCTAATCGGTTACAACTACCACCCAGGATTCCGGGCAGGTATGTGTCCATGTCTTGTATTCCAAGTCGATGATGCACCCCCGTGTTGTAGTTGGACCCCAAGTAGTCGGCCTGGCCCACCCTATGCCCGGATGGCCAGCTTTATCCTCTTTGACGATATCCGGGTGTTATGTCATCGTCAGACATAGAGGAAGTTATTCTGGATGCAACGTCTCTTGATGAAGGCACTCTGGTTAACAGAGACGAGATCCTGGAGCAGTGGTGCAAGCCTGATGGCTAGCGGCTTAGAGAAAATCTTAGCAAAGCTATGCACCAGGCTAATTGGCCTGAATTGGTCTAGGCATGTGGCGTCTTCTGTTTTGGGCAACAAGACAATGTTTGCGGAGTTTAGCAGCCCTAGGCAGGAGCCCCTGAGCAAGGTGACTTGGTTGACAGCGGCCGCAATATCACCTTTTATGATGTCCCCAGCACCTCTTGAAGAAAGGCCAATGAAGCCATCAGTACCAGGAGCCTTTTTCGACGGCATGTGGAAGACAACGCTCTCGATCCCCTCTTCGTCGAATGCCACCTCCAGGTGGGAGAGGTCATGAGGATTGTAGCCCAAGGCGTCCCAGTGTAGGCCGATCTCTCTTCCTCCGTCTGTCTCGAGATGTTGTAGGAAGTGTTCAAATATGACACGTTCCTTATCCTGTCGCGCGACAGCGATTCTATCCTGGGTGTGTAAGGTGTGGATGTAATTTTTTCTTCGCCGCCCATTTACTTTTAGATGGAAAAATCTAGTGTTCGCATCTCCCGCTTTGATCCAATTGATCCGTACACGCTGGTGGATTCATATTTTTTTTAGATGTGGAATATTTTTTATGTGACGCTGTAACACTAAAAGAGGTGAAATATTTAGGGCTCCAGGCTAGTCAACCAGGTTACGTTCACCACTAGCACTAGGAACTTGATTTAGGAAGGCCACAGAGTTTTGCAAACAGAGAACCAGATTTGGGGGTATATGATAACAGTACAACACAAACTACAAAACCGGGGGCAGCAGTCCATTTCTGCACTACTCCCTCCATTTCTCCACACTCTTGGCCATCTCCCCTCTGCTCTTCTTCCCCTCAGAACTCAACCCATGGGGCCTTCCAGCCGTCGCCACCGCGCCACCACCAGCCTCGCCTTCCTCCTGCTGATGTCTTCTATTTCCGTCTTCTCGTTCCTCCCCGCCGTCCGCGCCCAGTCCACCACCTTCACCAGCACCGTCGGCGGCAAGGAGTTCAAAACCTTCTCGTTCCCCAAGTTCGACAAGTCCCTGCTGCACCTCCCCGCCAACCTGAGCTTCTCCAGCAACTCCAGCGTCACCCAGGACGCCCTCCAGATCACGCCGGACAGCGGCAACGACGCCGAGAGCTACCTCGTCAACCAGGCTGGCCGCGTCCTGTTCGCCACCCCGTTCCCGCTCTGGGCCTCCAACTCGTCCAACTCCACCGCCAACGGCAGGTACGTCGCCTCCTTCTACACCGTGTTCAAGGTCAACCTCTTCCGCAAGGACCAGGGCAGCAAGGGAGAAGGGTTCGCGTTCGTCATCACGTCCAGCGGCGACCGCGACCCGCCTCCCGGCAGCGAAGGCGGCTACCTCGGCCTCACCAACGCATCCACCGACGGCAGCGCCGCCAACGGGTTCGCAGCCGTGGAGCTGGACACGGTGAAGCAGCCCTACGACCCCGACGACAACCACGTCGGCCTGGACGTGAACGGCGTCCGGTCCACCTACGCCACCTCCCTCACCCCCTACGGCATCGAGCTCGCGCCTCGCAATGACACCACCGACAAGGGCAATTACATTGTCTGGATCGACTACAACGGCACGTCACGGCACGTGTGGGTGTACATGGCCAAGAACGTGAACAAGCCCGCTGTCGCCGTGCTTAACGCGTCGCTTGACCTCTCGACGGTCCTCCTCGGCAAGAAGGCGTACTTCGGCTTCTCGGCGTCCACCGGCGTGCAGTACCAGCTCAACTGCGTGCACATGTGGAACATGACGGTGGAGATTCTCCCCGACGACAGCAGCCCCAGCAAGGCGCTGCCCGGCTGGAAGCTCGGGCTGGCCGTCGGCGTGCCGTGCGCCGTCGCCCTGGCGCTCGGACTGTTCGCCGGCCTGTACATCAGGAACAGGAGGAGGAAGGTGGGAGACGACCCGAGCTCGGTGCTCCGCAACAACACCATCGATTTCAGGAGCATCCCGGGGGTGCCCAAGGAGTTCGACTACAAGGAGCTGAGGAAAGGCACCGGCAACTTCGACGAGAAGATGAAGCTGGGGCAGGGAGGGTACGGCGTGGTGTACCGCGCCACCGTGCTCGGAGAACATGGCCAGAGCGTGGAGGTGGCCGTGAAGCAGTTCTTGGGGGCCAACACCAAGGGACAGGAGGACTTCCTCGCCGAGCTCAGTATCATCAATCGCCTCCGGCACCGCAATCTCGTCAAGCTCGTCGGTAAGGAATCGATTCTTTCTTGTCTTATTTGCATCGTTTGTGCTCAATTATAGCTCATAATTCACAACGTTCATCCTTAGCCCGGTCTTCATTTAATGTTATTAGATCTGTTATAGCTGCTATAGTTATGAGTAGCTGTATAGGAGTGTAGCCGTGTAAGACATTGCGGCCGGCCTGAGAGGCTGCTGATTGCCCTTAACCTTTCTCTAGTTTTTCATGTATCAGAGGCTTGAGGTCCAACATGGGGGCCGCGGGGTGGAGGGGAGGACGGCCTCTTCTTGCATGATTCTATGGTCTCATTTGCTTAAGTTAAGATTTTAGGTAGAGGATGAAGATATGGTAGAAGTTGAGCCCCTGTGGTTAGAATATTTCGTCAAGAACTTCACCGCAAACGTCAATCGGAATTTCAGAATCAGAATACTAACATGGGGTTTGATTTAAATTCTTCCCTTGTGCTGGATATATTTGTAGGCGATTATTACATTTCGACCTGTGAAACCGTGATTAGACTGTGTAGTGTATACTGTTCTGATCACAGCTACACCAATCAACAATAATTTTATTGGATGGTACGTGAAAATGCAATCTTCCTAGATGTCGGAAATGTCAAACGCCGTCTATGAATAGACAACACTACGGAATTTTTCACACACACGAGGATAACGATGCGAGAAAGCGATGATTTGTGTACCGGTACAACTAATGGATCGGTAATTAGTAATCACTGCTACCTGCAATATCTCTCAAGAAAGTATTATAAATTTCCAGCTATTAAAACCGCCTACGTAGGAGTTAGAAATAAGAACTAATTTAGCTGACCGCACCAGTTGGCACCTAAGTACAAATTAAACCTTCACTAGGATCATGACTAAATCGTGAGCAATGCATATAATATACTCGGGCTCAAATCTTGACAATGCAATATTTGACCTGTCTATCGTGAGCAATGCTTACTTCAGTTTTGGATTTAAAAAAAAACATATTTGTTAGTTGTAGAACGGTATACCGGTCAAGTGGTCAAGCATTCATCTCTGATTTGAACAACCGAGTAGCTGGAATTCCCTTTTTTTTATAAATGTAATTCGCTCACATTTCGCAACGGCGGCCAATTATCTCATGTGTTCTTGAGAAGGAATGGTTAAGCGGCAACTGAACAACAACATGGACGACGCATTTTGCAGGTTGGTGCCACCAGAACGGCGTATATGCTGCTGGTGTACGACTTCATGCCCAACGGCAGCTTGGACAGGCATCTCTTCGGCGGCCCGGACGCCCCGGTCCTCAGCTGGGAGCAGCGGTACAACGTCGTCGACGGCGTCGCGTCCGCCCTGAACTACCTCCACCATGAGTACGACCAGATGGTGATCCACCGGGACATCAAGCCCTCAAACATCATGCTGGACGCCGCCTTCAACGCCCGGCTCGGCGACTTCGGCCTCGCCCGCGCCCTCGAGTCCGACAAGACCTCCTACACCGACATGATCGGCGTCCCGGGGACGCTGGGCTACATCGCGCCGGAGTGCTTCCACACCGGCAGGGCGACGAGGGAGTCGGACGTGTTCGGCTTCGGCGCCGTCATCCTGGAGATCGTTTGCGGGCGCCGCGTCTCCTGCAACAACCCCGCCGGGTGCAGCCAGCTGCTGGAGGCGGTCTGGAAGCTCCACGGCGCAGACCGCATCCTCGACGCCGTCGACCAGAGGCTCGCCGGCGAGTTCGACGAGGGCGACGCCGAGCGGCTCCTGCTGCTGGGCCTCGCATGCAGCCACCCGAACCCCGCGGAGCGGCCGAGGACGCGGGACGTCCTGCGGATCCTCAGGCGCTCCGCCCGCCGCCGGACGTGCCGCCGTCGAAGCCGGCGTTCATGTGGCCTGCGCAGCCGGTCGTGCTCGCGGATGGGGATGTGGAGTTGCCGACGTGGGGCAGCGGGGCCACCAGCACGGTGATGACCACCTCCTCGTCGTCCTACTACGCGTCGTCGTCGGGTTGGACGCAGAACTATCAGGTGAGCAGGGAGCACGACGTGGCGGAGAGGGACGTGTCCACGGTGTGAGACGCGACCCGGGCTGAGCTGCCGCCGGGGGCGAGTCAACGGCACGTGGGATCAAACCGGTCAGGTTTAGTTGGTCACGTATTCACGATCGTGATTGTTGCCGACGACGTGGCAGACAAAAGTAGAAATAATAAGATGTAAATATATAGTGTGCGTGCCAAGTTGCGAGTGGTGTTTACATTTTTAGCTAGAGAGCTAGCTACCCTTTGATTTCCTGTGTTAAGTAAGTACTACTAGGTAGCAGTACAGCTTTTATTGATGTGTTCGTTGATTGCCTTTTGCCATTGCTGTCCAGTTCCGAAGATGAGATTTCTGTATGTAAGTAGCCGCCTTCTCGGTTTTTTTAATGAGAGGTGACCAGTTCTATGAACTAGCTAGCTTTCAGTACTACAAAGTGATACTTCAAGCAATGATTGCGTGCTAATCCTAATCCCGGTTTTTACTCGTGTTTATACCACGATGTGGAAGTACTATTCGCTTAAAAGTTCGAGATTGAAACCTGGAGATATGAGTTTTTCCAGCACTTTTTCCTAAGAAGGAGCTTGTTATCCTTAAAGCACCTATGCATCTCACTTCCCGACCACCGAAGGCAGATCTTTACCTTTTGACGGCTAATTGCAACGTCGTACTTTTGTGCTTTTCTTGCCTTCAATCGGTCCGATCACAGGTTCAACTTTTAAATTTCAGGCGATGGATATGTAGGATATTTTGCGGTTTTGCCACATGACAGAAAACTTCTGGTCCTCGTCCGAAAGTCTTGAACTCTTGATGGACCTTTTCAAAGATGCTTCTTATTTTGAACGGGAAGATGCTCCTATTTTATGGGTTCAAATATCACTGTTGGGTTCTGAATATTGTATCATGGAACGAGTTGAATTATACTAGTATTTATGCTGGAGACGTGCTCAGGGTGTTGCTTGGTCATATCGTGGAAGGTTCCCATGGTCCCACAGGTTACTACTGTTACTCTCTCAGTGTCAAAGAATATGGATGCATGGAAGCTTCTCTCTTCATTTTTCGTTTTCTGAATAGTGAATACTCGTGCGATAGATAAGCCATACCATATTAGTATTAGGTTGCAATAGAATATTGTGCAGAATAGTAAGATTGTTATCGATCATCTATACCGTGTTGTTAGACTAGGACAAACTTGTTTTCATTTCAGAGTCTTGATTTTATTCTCCTCGCACCGTTGAAACTACACCAGGCAGACACACAATGAAATCACCATTGGGGAAGCACGACGAAAATGAAATGAACTCTTATTTTACCAGTAGTAAAATGTACTGTAAAAAAACTCTCACGCAAACGCTGTGCGGGCGTTCGTGGCGGCTGCGGAAGTCCATATCGCGAGTGACGGCCCAAACAAACTTGGTCTGCTGAGGACACCTTTTTCGTCGCGCAAACGTAACCTGCGTGAATGGGCCTATATGGGCCTAGCCTGAAATAGAGCCATAGAAGATTCATATTCTCTATCTCGCGCGCGCTCTGCCCAGAACTATTTTGATTCAGATGCAGTGCAGTGCAGGCGTGAAGCCCATCATTGCAATGTCGCAAAGCCGCGTCTACTGGACCTACATCGGCTTCAGTACAACAGACCGACAGGCGATGGCAAATCACTCCGTATATGACTTGTGTTTTGGGGGTGCCTGTGCTAGAGTCCTAGCCAAACTTGGTGTACTCCATTACCGGGGCAAAATCAGAGACCTAGTGATTCTGTACTCGTAGCAAGTAACCGTCCCTAATTCCAAGAAAAGACAGTAAATTATGTAAATATATAGAAACATATTTAATTGAGTAAAATAAAAATTTTAACTAATATTTACTTTATTAATATATAATTTTATGTTATAAAATTATAATCATAACTAAATACTTTTAAATATAAAAGTAATAGTATTATTTTATATCACATAAATTACGAACTATTGTAGCAACAAAGTTTTTCGTGGAAGAACCCGCTGCAGAAACTGAACCATCAGGCGCGACGACCGAGAAGAGCACTTTGCAGCACGCAAAGCCAGGAAAAAAAGCGAGCCAGTGGAGCGGAAGAGGATCGGACGTCAAAAAAGGATGGCCATGGAGCAGGCACATATCGCGACAGGGAACTCGTCACCACGTGCCGCGAAGCGCCGACGGCTGCCAGTTACCGTTGGTGCTGTGGCCCGGCCGAGCACAGTGTGGCCACATACCACCTTCCTTCACGTGCGTGCGCCGCCTGCCTGTAGACTGTAGTCACCCTCGCGTCGCGCCCGTGGAGCTGCATGGGCATTATTGCCAGTTCGCTCCATTGCTTCTTAAATCTTTTCGTTCATGGTGAAATCTTGAATACACCTTACAACCAAGGCGACATGTTTCGATGAATTGGTCCTCCAAACTTGGCTCGAATCGTACGTAGGTGGCCAAAAGCGTCCCTCTCTGACCGACCGTGTGGTCCGTGTCGCAGTCTGTGCATCAGGCTGGTTCCACACGACCACACGTAGCATTAGCAAGCGGTAGAGCCCTTGTCATGACAGCAATGCTCGAAGGCAGAGGTTGGCTATCTAGGAGAAACTGTACACAGGAGACATGTGCTCATGTTCACATTAAGGATGAACCTGACAAAGTGCTCCGGAGATTAAATAGCAATAAGAGTTTCTCTGTGAGGTCTATGTACCTTGCTTTGAATAATAGACAGGTTGACTGGGATTTTCAGGGAATTTGGAAGTTTAAAATCCCTCTTCGGTTGAGAGTAATCTTATGGTTAGTGCTACGTAATTGTATCCTAACTAAAGATGTCTTTTCACAGAGGGGGAAGGGGGAACCCGGACTGTCAGTTTTGTACTTTGAATGAACTAGTGATCATCTTTTTTTGCATTGTGGCTTAGCTCGATATTTGGACTGTGGTTGCATGTACTTTGGATGTGCATAATCTACCCAGGAGTTGTAAGGACCTGTTGGCGGTATGACTTTTGCAGTTTCTAAAAGATGTTAGATATTTAGTGAAAGCAGAGATTACAACAGTTTTGTGGGGTTTATGGAGGGCAAGGAATGCTGAGTGTTTCGAAAAAGTGGTGATTATTGATCCTAGTATTCTTATTTATCACATCTGTTATGGTTGATACTTGTCTATTTTTCAGAAGGAGGCAGGCAAGGCAAAAAGGCGCTATGTCAAGGGGCTAGGGCGCTGCGACGGACGCTGAAGAAGCGTTTGATCGGGGTAAAGGATGGAGGCTTAGATGCTATGGGATTGAAGCGTGACATAATAGTTCCTGAAACTGTCGTTCAGTAGTCTGTAATAGAAGTTGCAGTTGTGACTAGTGTCCTGGATGTTTGCGTGGGTAGCCTTATAGTAAGGTAGTGGTTGCTCGAGTAGCACTGCACTGGTTGCCTGACTGTAAGGTCGTGGGAGAATATCTACTATGTATTATGAATTCTGTAGTGCACTTTGCTAAGGGTTCAATATATGAATCCAGGGTCTATGCCCATCTGTTTCAAAAAAAAAGGAAAACTACAACAATTACTGCTACAGAAAATGACATCCGAGACAGTTGAAAAAACTAATCCGAGACGGTTATTGTTTTCGTCTCTTAAAAAGGGTTTCGAATGTCAGTTTTGTAGTACTATATCTGAGATGATTGAATAACAACAATTGTGTCGGGTTAGATTTTCTGTTTTATTTTAATGAGAGTGGCTGTTCGCTCCTTCGATGCGTCACCATTATCATCTCTAGAGGCAGATCCACAAAATACTAAAGCACACACACTTGAGGAGGTGGAGGTTATCGTCGAGAACAAAGTTGGCAGCTGCCGGTGCTGCCGCGGAGGGCAACTTGCATCACCACTACAGCCAGATCCGTGAGGCCACCAAGAAGGAACGAGGCAGAGGCTGAGAACATACGTCACCTCGTGGGGTAGGAGAGGGGCACGCTGCCAATGGGGCATCGAGCTCGACCCTCTATACGCCTCCTTGCGATTGGCCAAAGGAGCTATATGCCAAGGATAGAGCAGAGGGCGTCGCCACTGGTCGTGTGGATCAGAGGGATGTGGAGGAGAGGGGCACCGCTGCTGGGTGGAGCGGAGGGGCTGCCGACGGGGGGAGAAGAGGGGCGTGCCGCCACGATGAGGAGAATGAGTTAGGAGGGTGCGGGGATTTGGATTTGAGGGAGGAGAGGTGTGCAACTAGAGGGAGGAGACGGAGTGGGAGTTGTTAAGGTTTTCGGTATTTGGGGAATATATCTTAATTCCCCAGGTTTATAATTTTTCGCACGTCCGAGGCACTTAATTATTTTACAACTGCCTTGGATAATGATGATATTCGAGACGGTTGGTTTGGGGAATTAATATCCGATGTAATTATATTTTACAACCATCTCGGATAAGCATTTTTCAAAGCAGTTATCCACAAGTGTCTCGAATGAGACATCTCAAATGATGTTTTCTGTAGTAGTAAATGGACGGTTTTTATAAAAATGAACCTGCACCAAACTATTGTGCTGGCTCATTTACTTCTTTAAACTACTTTTGGGCTCACTTAACCCCCTAAACTAGTTGAATTGGGAGCACTTTACCCCTGGTCTATTTCTAGAATGACAAAATCGCATCTAGAAGTTTTGAAAAAATCTATATCCATAGGTTGCAGGATGAGGTATATACTTGTATATTTTGGTCAACAAATATAACCATATGCGACATATGCAAATTTATTACTATATAAATTTGTTTATTTTTCACATGTGGCAAATTTTCATAATTTTTAACTAAAAATTACATGTATATACTTCATCCCAACCTATATGTATGATTTTTTTTAAAAAATTTGATGTGATTTTGTCATTCTAGAAACTGGCTAGGGAGTAAAGTGATTCTAATTTAAGTAGTTTAAGGGGTTAAATGAGCCTCAAATAGTTTAGAGAGTAAAATGAGCCAAACCAAAGTTTATTCGAGAAAATTGAATCTTTTCCTTAAAAAGAAGTAGCTACTCCAAGTGCGATTTATTTTTCTTTTCTACACAAAACAGGTGTGCTGCTTCTATTGCTTAGCCACCTGCGACAGGTTTTGTTGGTTTTGTTTTGAATGATATCAAACGACCAATAAAAACACCGGGATTAAGACGATCGCGTAGTTGGGTGTCTCCTAACTCGCAAGATATAAAATACCCCGCTCTAGTAGCTCCTTCAGTCGTGTCTGACGACAACGTTCTACAGACCTTCCTCTGTAAAAGCCGTCAGAATCTCGACGTCCTGGCCTAACCGGGAAGCCTAGTTGCTCGATCAAGCCTACAGAACCTCGGATCAGTTAGTGAAGTTGAACAGGGGAAAATAACAGAGAATTAGGAGCAAGGCCGTCGCCATGCTGGTTCACACTTCACAGATTGGTTGATTACCGGTGGACAGCGGAGAGAAGCACTGTGGTTCAGAGTATATTACATGTACCTCGAATAAGCAAAGCAAGTTCGTTCTGAATCTGTCACGGACAAACTCTGTCCCTCATTTCTGGCCTTCCTTGACCAGTAATGGACTATGACGTTACAGTTGCGAAGTTAGATTCATCGAATGTTTGCTTCCATTTGATCATACGTCTCCGTTGACATGGACGTCGAAACCACCGTATCGCTTCGTAGATCTAAGGCAGAGTTGAGGTTCTCTTCTACACAAACAAAGAAGGGAAATATGGCACTGTGCTGTAGTCCGCAATAGTTGGTTGTTCTGCCAATCAAACAGAAAAGGAGAATGTGTCTGCAGCATCAAATCAACGATCAGAGGGGATAGAAATATCTAATCTTCTCTATCTGGGTACAGACTGCACAGGTACTAGACTACTAGTACAGGAAATTCTTCTCGATATTTGTCGAGGGAGTCGAAGTAAAGCGGTGTTGTATTTTGAACTCAAGGACATCCGAGGACGCAGAGCGAGTTCATTGCCGCCATCATCTGGGGCAATTCCATCCGGTTACCGATGTCGATACAGCCTAGACGGAAAAGTAGACGTTAGATCGAATCGAATTTTTAGCAGCCCATAGATTACGAGCACCAAGGACACTTTGGCCAGAAGAATTAGCTCCCCGAAACACAATTTGCCTTCCTAATAATGCATGCAGTAGCCGTTGCAGCTTGCACCGCTCGTGTCGCGGTTGAGCACAGCCACACGAAAATAGGATGCGATAGGATTAACAAATATTTTCGAGTAGTACAATACAAGTACTGGTCCGAAGAAGAAAGTGGAGAAGATGAGGACCCCCCTGACGTAAAGGTCTGGCCTTGATGAGGATGACCTGTTCCTGTGCATGGCAGTATGGTACAGGTGCAGGCACCAGAGCACGCCCGGAGTGCCAGCGAGGAAGCCCAGTAAAATAAGGGTGTGTTTGATTTGAGGGATGAGGTGGGATAGCATCCCATCTCATTTTTTGAGAGATGAGCGGTGTTTGGTTGGGTGGATAGGGATATCCACCCTAGAGGAATATTCCTTGAAGATGCTGGACAGGGAGAGTCAAGAAATTTTGTTGGATGAGCTGAGCCAAGAAATTTTGCCCTATGCAGCCCGAACTCCGGCCGGCCGCTCGCCGCCCGAGCTCCGCCGCTCCCCGCCGGCCGGCCCGAGCTCCGCCGCCCCGCCGCCCCGCCGCTCCCTGCCCTCCCGCTCCCCCCCCGCGAGCTCCGCCCCGCTCCTCCCGAGCTCCGCCGCTCCCCGCCGGTCGCTCCCCGCCTCCCTGCCGCCGGCCCGAGCTCCGCCGCTCCGCCGCCCCTCCGCCCCGCCGCTCCCCGCCCGGCCGCTCCCCGCCTCCCCGCCGCCGGCCCGAGCTCCCCGCGAGCTCCACCCCACGGGTCCCGCCGCTCCGCGCGCAGCCTCGCCGGCCCCCGCGCCGCTGCTATGGCTGCCGCGCCACCGTGCTGTAGAGAGAGAGAGAGAGGATGGAGAGGGATTAGGGAAAAGGTTACTGACGTATGGGGCCCGCTTGTCAGTGGTACATCCAGCTCATCCCATCTAGTTTTTAGCCAAACAAGAAATTGATCCATCCCATCTAGTCCAATCCACTGAACCAAACAAAAAAAATGGTTCATTCTATCCCAACAAAATTGGACCGCCTCATTCCATCTCATCTTGCTCTCAAACCAAACGGACCCTAATATGACGGCAGTGTTTTCGAGCAGAAATAGATGGGAAATATTAGTACTAGTAATCTGCTACTAGCATATCTCGTGACACGTTGAGTTATGCTGCGTAGTGGTAGCGTCAGGAGGGAACAATTTTGTTTATTCTACGATCCAAGCGCTGTGATGCTTTTTCTAAAACAACGCTGTCTGATGCGTTATTGGCGTGGCGGAAGCTCCTTGTTGACACGTTGCTGCAGCACGCACCTGTGGATGCGGAGTTGCCCGAATGTCTCGTCGGCGTGGCCAATACATACACCGACTCAGCTGATGGACTAAATAAACCGTGGGCAGAGATAGCTTGCTTGATTATATTTGGAAATACTAAAAATTACCAACTTTTCGGGAAAACTAGTGATGATTGATTTGCAACCAACTAGCAAGGCCAGGATCATCCTGGTACTGCCAAAATTTAGCAAAAATACGACAGTTGCCAATTTTTGGCTCAAGCGAGCTAAGAGACTCACGGATGGTGGTCTGCCTAGAAGATCGGTGGTTACGTATATCTCCGTGTTACTAGAGACGAATCACTTCGTTTTACCTACTCGTCTTCAAGTCATGGAGACGCGGCGCTGTTGCTTGCATACTCGGACTCGCGACGGATCGAAGCTGGCGACCGTTCGCACACGCTTTGCCGTCGTTGATTCTTCCAGGGTTTTCACCGCCATCAGCGCCACTACGCCTACTAACCCGGTTGGTGGGGGCCGGGGCCGAACGCGCATTACGTTTAGTTACGGACCGCGCGGAGCGGCGGTTAACCACCCATCACTCCTACGGTTTCCTTCCCCTACCCCGGAGCCCGGAGCCATAACTCGGAAAGCCAGCCAGGCTTGTCTGACTGTTGCTTCGCGGCGCCGCCCCCCCTTGCCCCCCCCCTCTCGCGCCCAGAAGCATCCCTCTCCCGCGCCCACCGACCGACCGACCGATTCCCACACGACCCACAGCCAGCCCCGTCACCTTCCCCGGCTCCTCCCCTCCCTCAGTCACTTCCGTATTCTTCACATCTCCTCTCGCCTTTTACGGCCACGGATCATCTGTCTGTTGCTGCGTATGCGAGCCGGTTCCGGAGAAAGATATCGAGCAGAAGAGGGGAAAAGCGCCGCGCACGCAGCTCCTCCTGCCGATTGCTTCACAACCCGTCCTCCGTCCGGAACGGCACGCACGCGCGCGTCTACGTGCCGGAGCCCAACAGCAGAGCGCAGCAGAAGGGGAGGAGCAGGAGCTGTAGGCCGCGGCAGGAGAGTTGCGGCCAACCATGAAGCACAACACGAGGAAAGACGCGGGAGGCGGCGGCGGCGGAGGAGGAGGAGCGTTTGCCATCCCGTGCGTGGACATCAAGTCGTTCGTGGCCTCGCTCGCGTTCCTGACGCTGTTCGTGGCATTGTGGCAACTCCAGCCCTACGGCTCCTTAATGTCCGCGGCCCGCTCCTCCGCCTCCGCTCCCCCCTGCTCGCTCCTCGCCACGACCGCGTCCGCCACCAACACTACGCTCCCCTCTTCCAACTCCACCTCCTCCGACGCAGCCATGAAAGCACCGGCCGCGACTTCTGCTGCGACCGCCGCCGTTCCCGTGCGGCTGGCTAGGGTGGCGAGGCCCGCGCGGGCGGATGACCCGAACAAGCGGGTGCTCCGGCCGTACGGCAGCGCGGCGGCGCTGTTCGTGCAGATTGGGGCGTACCGGGGCGGGCCGCGGACGTTCGCCGTCGTGGGGCTGGCGTCCAAGCCTACCCACGTGTTCGGCACCCCCTACTTCAAGTGCGAGTGGCTGCCCAATCCCAGCGCTGGCGACCCCTCGCCGCGCCCCGTCCGGACCAAGGCGTACAAGATTCTCCCGGACTGGGGATACGGCCGCGTCTACACCGTCGTCGTCGTCAACTGCACGTTCCCCTCCAACCCCAACGTCGGCAACGCCGGCGGCAAGCTGCTCGTCCACGCCTACTACTCCACCACATCCCGCCGGTACGAGCGCTTCGTCGCGCTCGAGGAGGCGCCGGGATCCTACGACGATGCCCGCTTCAGCCCGCCATTCCAGTACGACCACCTCTACTGCGGCTCGTCGCTGTACGGCAATCTCAGCCCCAGCCGCATGCGCGAGTGGATGGCGTACCACGCGCACTTCTTCGGACCCAGGTCGCACTTCGTGTTCCACGACGCCGGCGGCGTCAGCCCTGAGGTCAGGGCGGTGCTGGATCCATGGGTCCGGGCGGGCCGGCTCACGGTGCAGGACATCCGGGCGCAGGCCGAGTACGACGGCTACTACTACAACCAGTTCTTGGTGGTGAACGACTGCCTGCACCGGTACCGCCACGCAGCCAATTGGACCTTCTTCTTCGACGTCGACGAGTATATTTACCTGCCCAATGGGCAGACGCTTGACCAGGTGCTCGGCAAGCTCTCAGGGTACACACAGTTCACTATCGAGCAGAATCCCATGTCCAGTAAGCTCTGCGTCCAGGATCCGAGCAAGGAATACTCAAGGTTTGCGTCTCCGTATCCTAGTATCTTCTACTATTTGTTTCCTTCTTCCATTCCTTCCTTCCATTTTATATTGAGAATTGCCATCTCTGCCACGACGCGTCCTAAATTCAGCTAACAACCGCCACGTTCACTGGTTCAGGCTGTACGAAGAACTATATGTTCTCTGGTTTGGTAACATTCCCAAATACTTATTTCGTTTGTCCATAGAACGTGCAGTGCGTTATTTAATCTCACAGACATTCTCAAAGCAGTTAAGTCGGCCGTTACTTGTTTATGCAGATTGTTGAGCAATTGGGCAGTGTGCCATTTGATTTTGACCTTGCAACGTTCGTGTAGTGTAAGCTTGGTTAGGTTTCCTTGGTCAAATTGAGTCTTCCAAGGCAACATGCGATTGACCTTTTTTCCTTTTATTCTCCAGCTTTCACCATTGAGCCAACAATCGTAGTAAAGCATCATTAGGTTTCACAAACAAAGGTCGTTGCTTTAATACCCCCAAGACGAAGATGAATTGAGCCCATTTGTCGGCCAATGTAGGGGCGGAAGTGCAAGTTTTGGGAGAATGGTCGCGCATTTCTAGTTTGAGTGGAACCCAACACATTACTCAAATCGCTACATGCATTTGAACCCCAGGTTGAACCTCCTACGTGGAGTGAGTACGAAAGCATAGGAAGTGGGTTTGGTGCATGTGAGTGGTTTATTTGGACCTAGGTCGTTACAATTGCCCGAGGCGACAATGTTTCGATGCACAGCAAGCAAGCACTGACCGTAATTGTTTTTCTCCTTAATTTGTATTCGAAGTCCGAATGGTATATGCCTATGCCAATGAAATATCTCAAGAACAAGTAATTATGAAAACAAATATTGGCCACTAGCAGGTGCTAATTCTCAAAGTGGGATTTTATCAATTGGTTCACTAACTTGAACTTGAGGACATTAGAGCATCTCTAGCCCATCCCCTAAAACTTAACTCCCTATACCACCTCCCTAAACTTAACTCCTCAAAATTTAGGGGTTTAAAAATACTTGCAACTAGCCCTTCCCCTAAATTTAACTCCCTATACTTTTTTCCTTTGCTATTCCTTCACAAAAAAAAATCACAAAATCCTCAACCCCACTGCCCCCCTCCCCTCCCCCTAAAAATCCCCAAATCCCCTACCTCCCGCCGGCGGCCCCTACCCCCCGCCCGGCCGCCCCTACCCCCCGCCGGCGGCCGCCCCCCCTCCTCCGCCTCGCCTCCACCACTGGCAGCCGCCGCCGCTCCTCCTCCTCCCCGCCTTCTCCAACCGCCGCGCGCTCCGCCTCCCGCTCCGCACCCGGCACCCGCGCCGCCGTCCTCGTGGGGAAGCCGACGGTCCTCGTGGCCGAGCGCCGCCCCGAGCTTCGCCCGCGCCCGCCACCGGATCTCCCTACCGTAGCTGCCACCGCCGCCCCGAGCGCCATGCCCGAGCTCCGCCTGCCCCGAGCTCCGCTCCTGAGCTCTGCTGGCCCCGAGCGCCGTGCCTGAGCTCCGCCGGTCCCGGGCGCCACCCAGAGCTCCGCTCCTGCGCCACGGTGGGCCGCTCCCTCGGGCACCCCTGGCTGCCGTGCTACGGTGGGCCGCTCCTCTGCTGCAGCGCAGTCTCGGCGGGAGGGAGAGAGCGGAGGCGGGGCACGGCGGGGAGGGAGAGGCCGGCGGCCAGGCACGGGCGAGGCTGGGAGGGAGATGGCCGACGAGCAGGGGGAGGCAAGGGGGAGGTCGCGGGGGTGTAGGCAGTCGCGGCGGGCGGCGGAGGTGGCGCCGGGGACGGGTTGCGCGCGGTGGCGGTTGGCGGTGGAATATTCACCCCGCCAAAAATTGGAGGAATAGGGAGAGGATAGGGGAGCAAAGCTATTTCCTCAAATTTGAGCAGAAGTGGGTTGATTTTAGGGGGCCATCCTCAAATTTTAGGGAGTTAAAAAGTTTTAGGGGATGGGCTAGATGAGGATAACTCCCTAAAATGGCAGTTTTTAGGGAGTTAAAGAAATTTAGGGGATGGGCTAGAGATGCTCTTATAGAGGTTACATTTCAACTTGTGGTATTTTGGTAATTGCCACTCATCTTAGGTACATATCATCAATTCTCTCATTAAAAAAAGGGTGGGCTGACCGAAACGTTATGAGTGTTCTTTTTTGGGGTAAAGATAACTGTTTTATTCGTGAAATCAACTTTTTATACATGTTCTCTGTCCATATTTGCAACGAGAACAACTTGATGTTAATTTTAGGTCTTAGATTAGCTGGCGCTTATCATTTCGTGGATCTGAACTAACATCTTATGTGCGCCATTGATATGCAGACAATGGGGGTTTGAGAAATTTGTTTTCCGTAACTCAGTCACCAGAGTTCGTAGAGATCGCAAATACGCAATCCAGGCCCGAAATGCATACTCTGCTGGGGTGCACATGTCCCAAAATATCTATGGGAGGTCAACCCACAAGACTGAAAGCCTGATCAGATACTACCACTATCATAACTCCATCAATGTCATCGGAGAGCCTTGCCAGGAGTTTGTGCCAATACCTGTCAATAGCAGTAAGATCATGTTTGAGGGGACCCCTTATGTATACGACGATAACATGAAGCGTTTGGCAGGGGAGATCAAGCGCTTTGAGAAGGAAACCATTGGATCAGTTCATACATAGCAACTGAAAGCTGCTGGTACATATACACGCTGATAGTATTATTTAGGATACCTGGTTCATGTCGAACTCACTCTTTGCTGTTGTGTGCCACTCCGTCTGGCCGATAAGCATGGGGTAGAGTCTGTTGAGGCGGCCCAGCTGGTGTAAAGTTTTATTTTTTCTTGGCATGCCCTTCTCTACTGGGGCTTTGCCGGTTGCTACATTTTCTTCTCCACCTTTTCTGCTTGTCCCCACATCTGTTTATAGATCTTTGTAGACTCATGATGTTCGCTTTTACTAGATTCTTTCATCTCCTTCCCGGGTTACATGCAAAGTGTCAAACTTTTGATTGAATACTGAGCTTTTCTCCAAAGCGAGGAAAGTTGGCATTTATTGCTTTTATTATCATCTGTGGATTTTGGCAGCAAACATGGAGAGCTTGTGGAGAGAATACTGGGAACGGAATTGGTAAACAGCCGGCCGTCACCGTCTCAGGAAATCAGGAATGATAGCCTGAAACCTACTTTTTAGAAGGAATGATAGCTTGAAACCGGAAAGACCAAGCTGAGTTAGGCATTTTGTGTAAGAGCATTTCCAACCAATCTTTTAAATATTACACTTTGTATCTCCATATTAAGAGCCTCTTTAAAAATTATATTCTCTATATCTCTTCAAGCTCTAACTAACTCTCCATTTTTTACTTTCTGTATTCTACTCATCAACTTCCACATTTTCTCTGCCTCTCAAATTTACCGCTGCGCACTCCCCTTCCTCTCCCCTGCCCAGCAATCTCTTTTCTCTCCCTTTCCTCATCCACTACTGCTACTGTCCCGGCCGTTGCAACTGCTATGGCCGCCTATCCTCTCGTCTTCACATCCTCTATCTCTCTCACCCCCTTCCGCACACGCGGGGTCACACACCACGTCCTCACTGCCGTGTGCCACTAGCAGTGACAGCTCCACCTTCTCGAACCACGCTTGTAGCTCCTGGCACATCCAGAGTAGCTCTAGCACCGTGGCGGCGTAGGGAGGGGCCATGGTGCGGCGTGGGCTCGTGAGCGCTAGTGCGCACTTCCGCTCCATCTTGAAGGACCACTCCGAGATGTTGCCCCTGGTGGTCGATGGCGGTGCACCTTGGTGAAGTGGATGGCGGTGAGGAGGACCATCCAGCTAGACTCGCCGGTGAAGTAGTGGACGACGACGATGGCACCGAGGATGGCCGCGCCAGTGGCAAGGACCCAACGCTGGGTAAAGATGCAGAGATGGTGGCAACGGTGGCCTCCCTACCTTCCCGGTGAACATCTCTACTCTCCTGGCGGGGTGCGCTGCTTTTTGGTCCTGAGAGGGAGAGAAGGTGGGAGGGAGGTTGGAAAGGGGTGGCTTGAGAGTGGCGGGAGGGAAAGGAGGGAAGAAGAGCGGTTGGACGATGGAGAGCGAGAGAGGCTCGCCACATTTGGTGAGCGAGGAAACGAGGATGGGGAGGCCGACTGGATGGGGAGGAGGATAGGGGTTCGATTGGAGGAGAATTTTTGCCTTTTGTTAAACTTTAGTTATAGAGAGTTGAATGCGGCTTGAATTGAAGATGTTCTAACGACTTAGCTGAGTTAGGCATGCTGTGTAACAGTGCATGCCTGATCTGGTTTGGGATCTTGGGGGCTGGTGGGGCAATCGGCATACAGAATTGAGAGACGTGGTCTTGTGCATGCCGAGATGGGCTAGTCATTGCGGGATGTTCCCAACTCAAGGAGGAATGGATGGCTTCGGACCCAGTTGATTCGGAAAGAGCAGGGAGGCAAAGCTGGAATGATAACGCGTGATAGGTAGGATACTCCATGTGCTGGCACGCGTTAGATTTGCTTTGCGCACTGGGGTATGGCTGGCCATTGTAACTGTTGCCCTGGTCCATCATTGTGACTTGTGAGAATGGATTTCCATGCATAATGATTGTTTGAGTGGAAGTCTGGATAGTTTTTTGCCACTGTAAAATATCACTCCGGTAATCAATTATTCATGTAACAAAGTTCTTTTTTTTGTTACTATCCATCTGAATTGACACCCCTCCCCCTCCCATGCTTCTTTGACCTCTTCTTTTGATCTTCGCAGATGTTACGCTGCCGCTGCCCTAATTCATGCGATGACGAGTTCCTTCAACTGCTTGCCCATTGTTGCCCTCTGCCTGGCACCGACCCTGATAGTGACGTCAAGTCCATCATCCTGATAGTGACGTCGAGTCCATCATCCTACAATTTGCCGGCCACAACCACTATGCCGCACAACCTCGAATTTGTCGAGCCCATGCATGACCTTCAATTGTTTAATGAGCCATGCTACTTTGGCCCATACTATCTATTCTTGTGACGAGACGTGACATTGCCAGAAGAAGAAAAAGAAAAGAATCCCATACCAATCAGAAGGGCTTGGACCAAGTAGTGTGGTGTCATGGCTGTAACCATGGAATCATGGACCGACCGATTAGATCCTTGATGCGTGCGTCACGAACCTGGCAAAAGGACCAAAGCCAGTTCGAACCTTCCCTTTAGCACAATGTCCGTAGCGCCTAGATTGTTGACTAATCATCAGCCTAGGCGCAACGAACACTTCTTGCGGCCCAACTGCGTGATAGGTCGCCTGTCGCAGCTGAGCACGCGTGGCCTACAACCATCGCGGCCTAGGTGCACGATAGGGCCTGTTTTGGACCCATAGCGTGACAGGTGACATGTGTCGCCTGTCGGTGTTGTCACGGGGACAAAAGTGACATTTGGTTTGAGAGGGAGCTATTTCTGCCATTGCAACGAGACATAGAGTTAAAACGGCCAAAAATTCGCATAACTCCATCCAAAGCCAAACCTCAAAGGTGCTACCATGTCTCCGTGCTATAGCTGCACGAGGACACTAAGGGCTCTCTTGAGCTGCTCGCCAAGGACATCATTGCAGCAGTGTGCTACCGTTACAACCATGTGCTATCGCTATGTGTGGACACTGGCGCCACCCTAGAGCTACTCGCCAAGGGCTGTCCCGTCCGGGATATTGATGAAGATAAGAGGAGAAAGACTAGAGGAGACGAGGAGAGGAAGGAAAAGAAATTGTTAATACATATGGGAGTGTCCACTCCGTACGGAACCAGAGTAGTTAGGGTGGAGTGAGTTCTGGTGTCTGATGTTGTTTGTTGAATGGTTCATTTTAGATTGTTTGGAACATTTAGGTCATGTGTAAAGGTAGAGATGAATGATATCTGGTCTACTCAATCATGTCACCAAGGGAGTAGTAGAGAAGACATCAATACAATATTATGATGTTAGAGATGATTGTTGTCTCTTGATTCTTTCGATTATAGCGTGTGAGCCTTTTTTTTAGCCTAATCTTTATGATGAATCTTGCACGTTAGCAAAATCTTCCATGATATGAGGAAGAGATGGCTGACTTTACTGTCAGCGGAGAAACAGGTGTGGACAAATGTCGAGGCTGAAAATGGATTATGTTTTTTTAGAATCACTTAAACATTATTGAGTATTAATGTTTAAAGGAATACAAGCAATATTCGGTGGGGTACTAACCAAACATGGCTACCAGCAGGTATGATGTCGTCGCCTTTGCCAAGTTGTGCGCCTCGGTATTAGCTTCACGATGTTCATGGTAGAAAAGGACACTATGGAAGCTACCATGCCTAACCTTAATCTCCTTGAGCAACGCCCCATAGTTGCAGAGGCTCTCGCCATCAATATTCTTCACCACTTTGAGGCATTTAGATGCAATAGTCATCTCCCTCACTATTAGGTCACCAGCAGCCGATCTTAACGAGAAAATCTCCTTTCGATCATAGTGCCATCCCCAAAAGTTGTCCCGCGGCACCGACCTAATTGCTATATTTCTTATCACCTCAACATCCATTGGTAAGAAAAACTCATCTAACTTCTCTGTCGCCCATCCTCCTAACGAGCCATCTAGTAATTATGTGATCAGCTCCGGCATATTCTACTCTACACTCGTGACTGGCCTCAGTTGGTGATCACGAGGGATCCAGTAATGACCCTAGACACGAGTGGTCAGACCGTTACCAATGCGCCTAATTATCCCTTGTTTTAGCACATCTCTTCATTCGATCAGAGCCCGCCAGATCTACAAGGGGTTGCTTCCTAGCTCCACCTCCAGAACATTTGTCTGGGGGAAATATCGAAGCCTTCAAGAACCGGGCACTCAGCGATCCTAGGTCTCGCACCACTAGCCAAAATTGGAATCCAAGCAAAGACAAAGTTGAACAACTCAATATCACGATCAAAGATCAATGATATAGTCTAGAGGAGGGTGGGTGAGTAAACTAGTTTAAACATTAATCATAATTATGTAAAATATGACCTAGTATGCTAGTGGCAAGGCAAGATAGCAATAACTAAAACTAGTGACCAAAACAATAAAGAGTAAGGAAAGACATGCAAACATGGGAGACATTGGGAATTTTTGTTGAAGTTTGGATCTTTGGCAAGATTATACGTCTCCCTTGAGGAAGCTTGATCCGACGATCGAAACTGGCACTGAATTATGCTCTTTTCTAAAGATGCTTGCCATTTCGAAGCGCCCCCTCTCACTTGGTAGCCCCTTCACCTGCGGTAGGCGAGCTTTGGACCTTCACAAAGTCTTGAGGCACTTCACAAACTCTTTGAAGATTCTCAAATTACTCCTAGCCATCTTGGAGACGCCCATCTCCAAGACTAACACATCGCAATCACTTCGCTTGGAGATGAACTCTTGAGTGGTGCTCAACCATGACTTAATTTCTCTCTCTCAAAGATTTACCCACAAGGATGGAAGCTTGGTGAAAGTACATCTACGCCCTTAGATTTATGTTTAATGGTTTTGGTGATTAATGATAACTGAGTTTGTGGACTAACCAATTCCTCGAGTTTGGAAAGTGTATATGGGTTAGGTTTCCACTCCGTGAGGTTGTATCCAGAGGATGAACCTACAAGCTTGTATAGTCCGTGATTGCTAATGCATGAAGGATTTTGGATGGACCCGTCTGATGAAAACCATAAAATCAAGTGACACATCAATGATCAACGAGTTGCAAAGGTGAATCCTATGTGATCGAGAAAAAGCTTGAGAAGTGAACTTGTAACACCTTGTTTTCTAATAACCCGAAAACTAGGGCTTGCAAAAACTTTCGCTAAATAATGCCAACTAAAATACACCCAATTAAAAACTTTTGCCAAACCATGGTTATGCTAAATCTTAAAACACGCAAACACTGATCCTGTTTCCCTTGATCTCCGCTGTCTCAAAACTCTAATTCTCCAGGCCTACGACCGACAAAGCATGCAACCCCGCCGTAAACCTTTGTCTCCATGCACGACTATCCGGTCTTGCATTTCCGCCTTGAAATCATCTTTGATACCTCCTTCCCTTCTGTCTTGTCGGTGCATCTGGACCAGCATCCCGAGCCAAGTGCCCACATGGTACTGTTGCGAGGTTGAAACATATATATGGCATGAGTCTCTTCCGTATGCCATGATCTTCTACCATCTACTCCGACATGTCCTAATAGAAGTCCATGCACATATATACTGCCTTTATATATACGCATATATGCAAGCCCTGACTCCTTTCGGAGCTACGGGTCAAGACCTTAACTCGACCATATGACCTAAAACCTACGACGACCCACATATTACCCATACGGATAATATGCTAGTCTTTGACATATCACCGAAGAAGTGCCTTCTCGTCTGTAGCATATCACATAGAGTAGCACGACAGAAGCATTGCAGTGGTCCATTTATTACAAACTTAAAGTACAAACTAAAAGAACAACATAAAGACTTAGAACATATTCCCAAAAGTACGGGGAATTTAAAATCGTTATCATTTGGTTACAGCAAAAGACTTATCTACAACTCTCAACTACACGACCTATTACTTTTACTCGGTTGCGTTGTGTCGCGGTAGTCGTAGTAGTAGTCGACGCCTTCTTCCTCCTTCGTCAGTGTCGGTTCTTCAGCCCCCTCTTCGTCGATCTCGACGTAGACGACCTCCTGCTCTACTGTCGGCTCACAGTCTAATCAAAAGAATTAAGATAGAGGGATGAGTACAGAAGGTATTCAACAAGTCCAGGAATAGCAAAGAGGTATTTGATGCACTATCTACTGAGAACAGCAATGCTCTCTGAAAGCAATGCAATTTTGTAGGTAAGAGAGTCAAGTTTTAATTTAAGAGACTAATGATCTCCTGTTTCACAAGCTGCTAGGATTCCCGATGAATCCCTTTCTTGCCGGATTCGCAGTTCCAACCAGGAATATGGAGTGACTCAGCCACAATTCAATACACTTTGCAGAGGTGCGCAATTGTACCCACAAACGAACTTGGTCATGTGTCTGAGTTTGCAAGGCTCATTCACACTCCCACGATCACAAAGCATTTTTGCCACCCGCTCGGTCATACTCCACGTCGTAGTCCATACAGAACTACCAGTCTCAAATCATAATGTGAGCAGCCCAGCGGCTAATGTCACATTAACAAGAAGTGGGCAGCCCGGCAGCCAATACCACTTTAACAAGAAGTGGGCAGCCCGGCGGCCAATACCACTTTAACAAAATGTGGGCAGCCCGACGGCCAATACCACTTTAACAAGATGTGGGCAGCCCGACGGCCAATACCACCTTACCGGTAGTCGATCTCACTACCGAGGCCTTGCGTTCCCAGGGGAGTATAACCTAGGGCAAATATACTTTAGCTCAGCCCCGCCCATACAGGGTATGTGGTATGCGCGATCACTACGGCCCTTGAACACAATCGATCATTGGTTGCATTAACCTTATATGAAACATTCCCGTGTGATGAAATCCACCTTCCAATGTGCCTTCGGCACCTTTCCAGAATTTCAACACCCGCCATGATCACGCCCAAAAACCGGCGATCAACAATTCCAAAGTTGATTCAATTTAGAAAATAAGTTTTTCTTTTGTGCAGGTTATAGATAAGAAGAAAATTTTGGAAAACGTTCTCAACGGATATGAACAAGAAACTGGACTTGCCTGGTAACGGATAGGTAGTGGAGTTCGACTGATCTGCTGACTGAACTCCGGTTTCTGAAGAAAGAAAAACCATATAGTCCGATAAGGACCAATCTGAAAGATTCCAAATGTGAATGCTATGATATGGTATTATATGCATAAAATGATGCATGCATTTAAATACCTCCAAAGAAATTGAGACTTAGCCCTTCAAGTCTTTTTTATAAAGATTTTAGGGTTATTTAAGGTAATAATTAGACCTTTGTTATCTTTAAAGTTTATGTTGAATTAATATGGTTTCACAACCTATTTTCCTTAACCCTCTTTCTCGAAGAAAATTTACATTTAACTTAATCACAATCATTTTATTTAAAATTTAATTTCCTTTCAAGGAAGAAAGAAAACATTTTTAACTTAAGTAATTGTTTAATTTTCCAGTTTATTCTTCGGTGAGCATATATGTCTATATATATATATATCTTCTTCTTCTCTTTTCATAGAAAAGGAAAAAGGACAATAACCTAATTTGACTCCATTTCCCGTTGTAAAGAAAATGGTGAAGATCCTTTTTATTGCATATATGTATATTCCTCTCTCCCTCTCTCTTTTTTTAAATGAAGAAAATATTTACTTCTTCTTCTTTTTTCGGCTGGCCTGCTAACCTTTGGCCGGCCCATTAGGCCCACTCGGCTGCCTCCTTCTTCCCCTAACATATACATATAGCGGAAAAATTCCCCTTCATCCCGTCGCCTCCTGCCTCACATACGCCGCCACCGCCGGTCTCTCCGTCGCCTCCGCCTCGGTTTGATGCTGCAACCGGCGCCGCCATGCTCCTCCACTCTCTGCCTCTCTCTCACTTGTGTACACCCGCTGCCGGTACCCGAGCCTATCGCCACCCTCTCGGTGCCGCCACTCCCCCGTGGCCTCGGACACCGTGGCCTTGGGGCTCGGAACATCGCTGCCACGAGCCTAGGGCTCGGATTCATCGTCTCCTCTTCGATCCCGTGGCCCGCCGCTCCATCCGGTACCCCGCCGGCTGCTTCGTTGCTCTGGCTTGACTCACGGCCACCGTACCGCCATGGCCGCCCTAGCCATGCTGCCCGGGAGGCCGTGTGGCTCGGCGTCGCAGCTCCGACACCGTCGGTGCTCCACCGGGTTCCACTCCCGTCGGTGGCGCGTCCTGGGCGACCCGATGCCACCCATCGCCTCCTTCTCCGGTAAGAGTCCTCCATCTCCCTTCTCCTCGTCTAATCCCCCATTTCTAGGGTTCTAACAAGGCTTGTCTAGTTATGATGCTTGAGCGTGAATTTTTATACCCGACTCAGTACATGTGTTCTTACCGTGCTTATCTCAGAATCTAAGTTTGTTTGATTACCAAGCCTTAGTTCCTGATAAAATGGATGCTACACTCAACCTGGCCTACTCCATGTTAAGTCTTCACTTAAAAGCTTCAAATTAGAATTCTAGTTGTTAACTGAGATTAGAACAGATCCTAACATTTGGTCATCAGCTAACTAATATCAATGCTAAATCTAAAGCATTTCTTATTCATGATTGTGAGAACAGATACTGCTACTTTGGTCTTATTTACTCCCTGCTTTCCCCATTTTTGCATATATTCAAATCAGTTGTCAATTGTAAAGAACAAATGCTCACTTATCTTGAATTGGTATTTTTAAACTGATGAGAACAGATACAAAACTGGGTCTTTGTCTACAATGATTCTTTTATCTCAGAATTAAATTGAGAAGGGTATTCCTCTAACAGAAGCATACACTTTAGAATCTTAGTTGTTCTTTGTTTCCTTTCTTATGCACAAACCTATGTCAGTTTGTTAACTGAGAAGAACATATGCTATGCTTGGCTTAGTTCCTCTCTATGATGGCTTTTATTTTAAACATGGTTTAGAGAAAGGTATATTTTTCTGATAAGAGCAGATATTATACTGAGTCTTTTGCCTAATTTTACTTCCCGCACATATACTACTATCAGCTTTTATTATTCTGATAAGAACAGAACACTGCTATGCTACCTAATCGATGCCTTGGCTTATTATGATGATCTCTTTGAGAAAGAATCTGAGAAAAGTATTAGAATACTTTGATAAGAACAGATTACTATATATGTTGCCTTAGGTAAAACCTTGTGATGCAATTAGAATCTGAGGGTCCTATCATCATGCTAATTCGTATGCATGGATAGATGGGTTATGTGTCCAACGGTTCTTACCTTGTTTGATTTCGACAAGGGCAGGCTGGTTTCCTTAGTTTGTTGAACTGGCCTCTAAACCTGCTAGTGGTCTACCCTTTTCTCTAAAGCTCCTAGCTCCTGCTTCCTTGTGGCTTGGCTCCTGGTAGTCCACCTCTTCCTACTCCTTCCTGGCTGGTGCTCCTCTTCACCTGCTATTCCTTTTGATTTTGCTCCTCTTGGTGGTCTCCTACTCTTTGAGCTCTATATGGTGGCTGCAATTGTTGGGGTTCTCGGTTAGCTCCTGAAAATGCTGGTGTCGCTAGCGTTTGTGGGTTGTTACTGCTACTACACTATACTGTGGTCTAGCTTTTTCTACCGAGCTTATATATGACCTTTTTGGTGGAAGCTGCCACCTCCTGCTTGCTCATCTTGGTTGCGTGGACTACTTCACTTGATATTTGGTTGCCTTATTCGGTAAGGAAATTGACTCTAGTCAATTCCTGTGGCTATTGGAATAATTCCTCCGGTGGATAAACCGCTTGTTGCCTGCTGCTTGCGGATGGACTGTTATGACTATTTCCCATTATTCGGTTGCCTTCGAGGTTAAGTAATTTTTAACCTTGGTCCCAACTATTGGCTGATGGATAAGCCTCGGATGGATTGATGCCTATTGCACTATTTTTTGGGTTTAAATAAAATCTTCTTTAAACAAAAAGAAAATTATGGAGGCAAAGTAGTATAGGATAAATAAAAGATATTTTTACTCATCTCTTCTCTTTCCTCCCTAATATCAATATAATAGAATTGTCCGATAAGGGTCTTAGCCATGTGGCCCTCGGACATTTTCAAAAACAAAAATTGTTTTATAAAACTATTTTCAAAACTAAAATTTATCTAGGTCATCGGCACTATTTTGCCCCCGCAGCTAACCCTGCGGATGTCGGCGGAACTGTGCCGGTGAAACCACATTTTTCAAAATTGTTTTTCGAAAACCTTTGCCTTCTACAGCAACGGCGTGATTCCAACGGTCTCGAGTACCCATACTCGACGACCTCGGATGATCGCCAACATTTCCGAAGATCTCCCCCCTCCGACTCTCGGCATTCTTCTCCAACTTGAAGACTTCGAAGACTCGGAGATTAGGGTTTTAGATGCTGTATAGGTGGAAATTGCAACATGTAATTTTTATTTCTTCTTCTTCTTTAATTTATTTTGTAATGACATTATTGTATCATGACATTTGTATTGTTCTATTGATTAATAAAATTTGAATTTCAATTGTATTCGATTATGTATGGATACTAAATGCCATGAGTGATATGAATGAAATGCAAATGCACAACAATTTCCTCTCCCTCTCGACTTAACTCTCAACGTAGCTCGTTAGGTTCGGGTCAACTTAGCAACATGAGTTGACCTAGCCCCACCTCACGCCTATTACGACTAACTCTAAAAACTAGGGTTCTCACAAAACCTTTCCTCCTGACATTGAACCTTCCATCCATGCTACCCTAATGCCCGCTAATATCTTGTGCTTGAAGAAACTGCACAGGTATAAATGTCTCTAAACCCTAAATGCCCTACGGCACTTTTCTGCCCTCAGCTCTAAAGCCATCTGTCCAAACCATCCTGTATATATACATATATACATCTATATTCTACCTCAACTTTGAACCTTGGATCTACCCTTTCTATGAATACCAAGGCCGTTCGTGCCACCCGTCGTGCCATTGCTCGAATGACTTGAACCTCTAATTTGTGTTATCTCTCGATAAAGAAGTAAAACCGTAATTCTAATATCCCATGCCCTTCCTACCCGCAAATAACTTCAAGCTAATTGTGAGGGTATCTCGTATGTGTAACGAACCTATTTACAAAATGATATAGCAAAATAATCTTGAAAGTAATATTTAACTTCTCTTGAATTCAACTCATATCCGTTTGATTTAAGCTTTCAAGACAAATATATAACAAACTTTTGGTGGAGCATCCTCTAAACATCTTTAATCTGTCTTTGCAACTAAAAAACATGTACCCTCCTCTAAATATCTTCCTCTATGCCTTGATCAAAATATCTGGACTCTATGCTGTTCTTTTTCCCTATTGATTTTTACTCCGTTTACTAAAGCTACACAAGGCGTACCAACCGAACTCCCTTTGCCACTCTTCCTCATGAACCCAGGCTCCATTCAACAGCCCCATCTCCTACCTCCACCTTCTCCCCGACCTTCTTCCTCCTTCAAATGCCTTCCTTCTTCCTCTGTGCTACCTGCCACGGCCACTGTTCCTTCTTGCTGCACCAAGCAATGCCACCCTTTCACCTAAAGCGTCATCACCACAAGCTTAAGTAGACAAGCATTAAGAAGTGATGACAACAAGATGAGCAAGACAAGTTCAAGTCAAGTGACATGTGTAGAAGATGTACTTGGAGCTTGTGGTTCATCAAGTGTTGATGAAAATGGTCTTCAAGAATTAGATTATGGGGGATCATATTAAAAGTCTTCATCATGTAAAGAAGATTGAAGAAAGATTCTAACTTGAAGTGAGGATGATTGCCTTCATCAAGCTCAAGTGGAGTACTCAGGAAAAAGGTATGTTTAGTTAGGTGTTCCTAGTTTCACCGGTCTTAAGATGTTGGAGGGAGACCAGGTTATATGATAGATAGTTGTTTTATCAAGAGGGGTTGTCAAATAAGTAGCTCACGTGTCAAGTGCCCAAACCTTTTCAAAATTTGCATCCTCCTCTTTGTTAATATTGGTTTGAATCTTGTATGATTCAACAATTCATTTGTTGGTCTTTTATGACTCGGTTGCGTCATTGCATCGAGGAGAAGAAATTTCTCAATACGGATCAATGTTTGCCTTCTAGGCAGTATTTAATTGTGCTGAAATTTGCAATCTCAAAACCTCCGAGATTGAACTCAAAACCTTCGATTTTAGGTGTTGATCTCCCATGTGTGAATTTCAGAACCTCTGAGTTCAAGGTCAGAACCTCCGAGTTTGCGTCTAGACCCTATGACTTTTGAATCCTGGAATCTCCGAGTTTCCTCTTTGTTCTTGTTGATATAACCATTGGTTTGAATCCCGGAACCTTCGATTTTGGTTCCAGAGCCTCTCACTTTTGCGGAATAAGTGTGTAACGGCTAGTTTTTCAGAGTGGGCTATAAGTAGCCACCTTGGCCTACTTGAGGAGGAAGTTGTTGTCCTGCAGTAGAAGCAGCTATCAGCACACTATTCATTTCAGCAATGACCCCAAGAAATCTGATTTTTCCTCCTTCCACTGCTAGCTTTCTGGTGAAAAACCCGAGTGTTACTATTCCCCTCTGCCAACCACTGGATGCACACTTTCTAGCACTACGTCACTTCCTTTCGATGGTTCAACTCCACCATATGCTCCTCTACTTCCCGTCGCTCACGCACAGGGTTAGACTGCAGCCATTCTAGCTTCATTCACAAAGCTTGAAGCTCCTTCCAAACGTGACCAAAGGTAGCCACACCCCCGCCTGATAGCGTGCCTGCCACAGTCCCAAGCTTCGCATTAACATCATGGATCAATGATTTGTTACTACCACCCATCCACACCTGTTCCAAAAATGATTGGTAACCCGAGTGGTACTCCTAGATAACTTTGTACCAGAACGGGCATTCAATAGCTATGCGCCTCTTTGCGTCATCTTGTTCGTTCAACAATGGGATCAGTGAATGGTCAGATTTTGCTGCCATCAGGTGTCGCAAGGACGCAAATGGAAACATGTTGCACCAACTCCCCGATGCCAGGGCCCTGTCAAGCCTCACCTGATAGATCTCACCTCCATGTACTCTTTTTTCAAAGGTCCAATAGAGACCAATGTAGCCGACGTCACACAACCCACAAATGTCCACTGCTTTGCGGAACCCCAATATCTGATTTATATCACGATCATTAGGACCCAACTGTTCTTCCCTACATAGCACTTTGTTAAAATCCTCAATGCATAACCACGACACATCAAAATCCCCTTTAAGTATTTTGTAGTATCCCACGTCCAGTGTCGTAGTCTTTTATTCGCTTCACGAAAAAGAAAGAAAGGCGCCGCGACTCCCCTTCATCCTTATGCACTTCAGCATCAATGACAATTTGAGAGAGCTTTATGATCCCCAAATACAGACTATTATTCCAATAAATTTCTTGCCACCACTCTGACCATGGTTGTCTATGGCAAAACTGTTATCAAAACCCAGCCTGCTAGCCAAACTTTCAACCATTTTCTTTGCAATCTGAGTTCCCATCAGGCAAAGCACAACGGGCTTATTCTCCAGAATGAGCTCCCGAAGTTTGTTCACTGTTGCGGCGCTGCCAATGCTGTGATAGTTTCAGCTCATGGTTTTCAATGCTTCCATACAGACCTCTCTCGGGAATCCATCGATCATATGGTGTTGTTTGAATTAGAGCTAGCTTTCCCAACCTTCTTCTGACGCTTCAAAATGTTTTTTGGTGCACTAGTTGGTGAAGGGGGCTGTCACACCCCGATTTTCCAAAACCCAAAAATTAGGGCCAACAAAATTTTTTTTTGCGTTAATAATGGTAATCGCTTAAACGAGCCTAGTTAAAACCTCGTCGTCCCTCTCGTAACCCTAGCATCGATTGGTTCATCCCTCCCTTCCGACGCGTGTCCAACCCTCCGCTGATCCCAATCCTATGACCCCTGATGTAAGGCGACACCGTCTCTCCCTTCCCCGTCGGACTTCCGGCATAACCACACGCACGCACCGTTAAAACTTTTCGCGTGTATATACCTATGCATGTATGTGTATACGCCCATCCATCCACCGAACGCCTCTATGTAGATGCATACGTCGCCTCCAGGTGCGCATGCATGGTATCTATGTGCATATATCCCGTAGGCACCCTTACCACCTTTTCTCTCTCCTAAAACATATACACATACCTATATTAGCTCCTGCGCTGCTCTGCAGTGCCACGCCACCTCCTCACCTGGCTACAACAGCAAGCAACTTTTTCACTCTCCTGTCAACTGCTTCCATAAATGAAGCACGGCACCAGTACAGCAGCTGTCTCCCGTTGCCTCTTAACTCTTTTCCCCAAATAGCACCTGGTATTGGCCACCTTTATAGCCATCTCAGCTGGCTTCTTGCAGCTACCAGTGTCGTCTTCTGTCTGTCCGGGAGCAACGCAGCTCAAGCCACACTGGACATTGCTCTTAGCTGTCCTACACCTCATGCCAGCATCTACGTTGCTCAGTACCTGCCCAAGAATCGATGCCCATTTTTTTCCCTATTGATCTGCAGCACAGGCCAGTCAAGTCTTTTCAACACTAATTTCTTACCTGCCAGTGCCACGCCGTCCATTTACCGGAAGTCGATGCCTAGCTTTGAACCTCCCTGTAACAACAGCACCAGCTATGCATCTGAGCACCTCACCCTTGAACCACGTAAATTGCTCAGGTCAAATCGGTACGCGCAGTCGCTGTGGCCAGGATGTGCCCAGTCATGCTCTGACCTTGCCCCCCATCCCTGTTGAATCAGTGCCTAGCTTCACTGGAGCACCCATCCACGTCGTGCAGTACTGCCCACATGCACCCCTAAGCCTCTCCCTGCTCCTTCTTCAATACTCTAAACCGGGGCACTCGCAAGACTCCCTTAGATATTTCTCTGCCACCGAGCTCCTCAATCTCCATTGTTCCTTCCAATCTCCCCTCTCCTCCTTGCTCTCTCACCCAAGCTCCAATGTCTCCCTTCACTGCCGTGCCTCCCTCCCAGCTGAGCACCCTACCGGCCTTGCCGCTCCCTGGAGCTGCTCCGGTCGCCGCCTGCGGCCAGGCCGCCGCCGGCCGGACCCCCCGGTCCCCAGCCCCGCTCGAGCCGCCGCCTGCCTGGATCCACGCCGCCACCGACCCCTGCTGCACTGCCGCCCAAGTCCGCCGCTAGAACCGCTCCAGTGGGCTCCCCAATCCGCCGCCGCCTTCGTGCTGGCTGCTGGCGACCGCGGCCACCGCCCCGGAGCAGCAGAGCACCAGATCCACGCCCAGCTCCTTGCCGCCGCCAAGTTCGATGCCGACCGCCGCCGTCCGTCGCAATACCCGTCGTCCGCCTCCCTACCCAACGCATCAGCGTGCGCCACGATCTCAAGAGCCCCGCCGCCGTTGAGCTCCACGCCGCCCCGCATCAGGACCCGCCGCTCGCCGCTGGTTGTTCACCGCCGCCGCCGCCCTACATCAAGACCCGCCGCCGCTCTGAAGCCGGCGCCGCTGCTGCCCGAGCTTCCTTCCTCTCCGCCGCCGGCCCCCCAGTCCAGCACGCCTCCGCCCCGCTCCAACCGGAGCCGCCCCGTGCAGCGCCGCAAGGCTGCGCCGCCACCGCCGCTGGTAGCCGCCGGTAAGCCACCTCGCGCCCCACACCACGGCCACCAGAGCCCCGCGCCGCCTGAGCCACCGCCGTCGGTTTCCTCTGTTCCCTGATCCGGCCTGCCTCACCGGACGTCACACCACCGCTCGGATCCAAGCCATGCCGGAGCTCATGTGCTCAAATCCCGCCGGAGTCCTCACCCAAGCCCGCCGACTCAACCCCTTTCCCTCACCGCCGGTCAGGGGTTCATTCCCCGCCGCCCTCTACCTCGCCTCCTCTCCCCAGCAGCCCCTCTGTAAATGTCCTCTGTTCGAGCCGAGTTCATTTAATTAGCTCCGGACCAGTTAATCTCGCACGACAGCAGGCACCTAAGCGCTAACTGATTAATTAGTTAGTAGTTAGTTCAATTGTTAGTTAATTAGTTGATCGGGTAGTTAATTAGTTAATCAGCTAAGGTAATTAGTTAGTTAATTTGTTAGATAGTTAGCTGGTTAGTTAATTAGCTAACCCGTTAGTACGTTAGCAAGTTAATTAGTGATTAGTTAATTAGTTAGTAGTTAACTAATTAGTCAGTTAGCTGATTAGTGATTAGTTAGTTAGTTAGTGAGAGCATTGCTCAATCATCGGCTAATCACCTTGAACTAACTACTGCGCGTAGATTGAACCAATCTTAATGCCGCTGTTAGCTTCTATCAGAGCATACTTTAAATTGACTCGTGAGCCAAGCTGAATAAACCTCAAACCATTTAAGTTATCATTATTTCATGCTAGGAGACAATTACTTAGGGTTCCACCGTTATTCCAAAAGTCGAAACCCTAGTTGTGTACTTTAAACCTTAACTGCTAACAAACCAAGTTTTCAAAATCCTAAAAGTTGTTACACGCGTACGATCCGGACAACCCTAACTGCAAATGCGATACCAAGATCTTCCGAAAACCCTGGAACCCTAACGCGGCAAGAATCTGAGGTTTATGCTTTTGTCAGGATAACCTAAAGCCCCAGTTCTTCTATTCTAAAAGCCCTGCCGCCTCGGCAGCTATTTCTTCTATCGCGGCAAGCCACTGTCGCAGCTTCCTTGCCCTGCCGTGGCAACCCGCGGCAACCCTTTTCCCGCCGCGGCAGCAACGCGGCAACCTCTCCGTCACCGTGGCAACCCCACACTGCTACTTTTCCTTCCGTGGCAGTACCGTGCCGATGCCCCTACCCCGCCGCGACATCTCTTCCCGCCGTGACAGCCCTTTTTCTTGTCCACTGCGGCAGCACCGCGGCAAGCCATTCATTGCCGCGACAAGCCAATTCCCCCGCCGCGGCAAGCTAAGCCCTACCGTGGCAGCGCCGTGACAGCCTCTTTCCCGCCGCGGCAACTGCCGTTGTCACTTTCCTCTGCCACGGCAAGCCTCTACCGTCGTCGCATTGTTTCTACCGCAGCAAAACCTTGTCTCTGCTACCTAATTCCTGCCGTGTCGAGCCATCGTCGCTTGCCACCTTGCCCTGCCGCGACAGCGAGCCATCTCCGTGCCCCTTTTATTTCTTGTAGCCCCCTTAGAATCAAATAGTTGTCAAGAGCGTTATGATTTCATGTGCTGAAGTTTCTGATTCAATGTTATTTGGTTCTTCCTTGCCTCGTTGATTTATTCGCCGTTCTTTTCGACGTGTAGATACAACGTTAGGAATTACCGCGCGAAGGAATTCGGACAGCTGACGAATCGGATTCAAGACCAAGACCGGGACAATATTGCCAGGCAAGCATTCCCACCTTGATCATGTTGAATCCCATATCTGTGAAATCATAATTATTTTGTTTGCAAACTCTGCATGCTATGTGGTTAATAACTATATTTTATGTAGTATTAGTTATTCCCAGTAGCTGCACTGTACTTAGGTCCGAATATCCGACCCTTGTAACCCTAGGTATAAAAGTCGGTTGTCTCGCGACCGACAAGAGTAGTAAGATTATAGGCATTAGCCGCGCTTAGACCTGTTGTAGTCAAAAATAAGTTTTCCGAGAATTATATAAACCCCATTCGGGATATGGGAATAAAACCCTCGGATAACGTGTGTTATTCGGGGTGGTGTTTAAAAGGATGTTTGTCAAAACCTTGAATGAAAATTGGAGATGATTTGGATTCGGGCGAGAATGCTAAGGGCAGCCTGGGGCTGTAGAGGATTTGGTAATGGCACGTTCGTCCGGGACGATCGTGGGTTGAGGATGGAGTCTCGCTCGAATCAGTTAAGGACCGAGCCTAAGTGCCGCTAAACCGGTTCCACACCGTACGTCCACATGTCCTTTATGGGAAGGACTTGGCTTAGTACCCCGGCAAGTATTAGGGTTTGGACCCGTGGGAAGTAGGGAGTTAGTGCTAGGTGTTTAAAAGTCCTAGAGATCCACTGCCGCGTAGCGTTTGGGTGTTGATCGACACAAAGGTGGAGAGCCCCAATTTGGTGTCTGGGGCATTGCAAAGTTGGGTATTCACCTAGCGGGTCCAACCCTAGTATGGAAGCGGGCGACGGTCTCGTTGTAGTACCCCTGTCAGTATACTTGCAAAGTACTCCCAGGGCGACCTACATCTTGTGGGTAAAGCCGTACAACCTCTGCAGAGTGTTAAAAACTATTCGAATAGCCGCGTCCTCGGTCATGGACATGAACTGGCAAGGCCACACACTGGTTAGACTGAGTTTTGTTTGCGAAAGCAGGGAAAAAGGGGATTAAGGACGTGGGTATGATGTGTCCACAGTGTGCAATTTATGCTACAGGCTGGTAGCAAGGAATTGCAGGAGGAGAGGCTAGCCGTACTGTCCGGGACGGTATGGGCTGAGCATAGAGTCAAGCGGAAGCTAGCCATGTTATCCGGAATAACAGGGGCTGAGCACCGTTCTAAGGATGCTAGCTGCACTATCCGGGATGGTGCAGGCTGAGTAGTGAACCGAGACGCTAGTCATACTGCCCGGGGTAGTATGGACTGAGCTATCTCGAGTTTGAGAAAAGGAGGTAGCCGGGTCTACCTCAAGAACAGTTTTTGTTATTTTAATTCACTCTAATTTATGAAACTGCTTTGGAATCTACCCTTACCGTATTTGAATTATAAATTTGCATTTCCGCTCAACCAGCAACTTAGGTTAGAGCTGTTCCTTGATTAAACCCCTGCATGAACTATTGCCGTATAATCTCTCCTGTGGGAATAGCTTGCGAGTACATTCAATGTACTCACCTGGCTTGTTGATTTGGCTAGACGGAGGATGGCTTCGATTCCGAAGATACGAGTATGAACACAAGCGCTAGGGCGTAACCCCAGTCAGTTGCCTGTCGGGTATGGCATACTGATGGGCCACCTCACCGTTGATTTCCGCTGTAGATTTATAGCCGTTGGGCTACAGGTATCAGATTACCGACCTTAATGGTCTTTATAATTGTTTACGCATGTATGACAATGATATACAGGTTGACTCGTGTGTATCGGCTACTGATCCAGGGACCGGTACAGTGATCACGAGGGAGTTCCCGGCCTTAAAAACCGGGGGCGCCACAGGGGCACTGGTTGTACACCCATCGACACATCAAATTGATTGACCAGCACACCTACCACGCCTGTGGTTGCCGTAATGCTAATTGAAAACCGCCCTTCCTCGTTTCAAGTCCATTTTCCAATGCCAAGCACTTGTGCGCATAATTTTCATACTCACCTCCCCCCTTGGGTCATCAAGCACCTTTTCTGGGATCATTCCCGCCCCTACCTTGTAGGGGCTCATGGTAGTGTCACAAAACTCATCGTCACTAGTCGACGATTCTCTTTCCCCACTATCTTCCGGATCATAGTGATCGGATGGTCTGCCGCGACCTGCTCCCTGCCTGCCACCTCCTCGGCCTCGTGGTACACCACGGCTAGTCCCAAGATGTTGGCGTCCCCTCCAACCTTGTTCTGCAAGCATCCAATTACCAAACTTGAAGGCCTTCTCATCATGTTCCCCGAGCCACATTCTTTGTGGGAGTGGCCAAATATACCACACACTGCACAGAACCGTGGCAAGTTTTCATAGCAGACATGAAAGACCTTGCATTTTCCACCCTACATCACCAAAACAAATTTGGTGAGCACCTTGCGAACATCTAGTTTGACCTGAACACACACAAAATGCCTTGTCGAGGAGATGGAGGCATCACATCTACCCGTAAGATTTCTCTGATCTGTTCCGCAAGCCTTCATATAGGTTTCTCCTTCATGTAAGCTTCAGGGAGGTCATGCATTTTGGATCCATATAGCAAACAAGCGGCAGAGCACATCCATGGAAGAGCCACGGCCCTTCTTCCATAACCTTCTCGTAGTTACCAAGACAGTAAAATTGCAGCACATACAAATTATCACCAATGGCACGAAATCGAACATCATGTGCGAGACCCCAGGGGAACCGCTGGAGAAGAAAGCTGCCTAACTGTAGGGCTTTGCGTTGTGCACCCGACCAAGCGTCAGCCACTTGGTCCCTTCCTTCAACTCCTCTGCATCATCATTGAAGTTAACATCATAAAGTCATTGTCCTTTAGATCAAGGCAATCAACAAGATCATCTAGGCCTACTAGAGGATTGCCGGATCCACTGTCGCTCTCTTCTCAATTCTTGCCTGCCATCAACAAAACTAGAATTGATCTAGGGTTCCCGAGAATGAGACCGATCATATCTCAATAGATGGTTCACTTGCCAATGCCGGGTAGCGGTACGAAGACTACCCCTTAATCATCCTGAACAGGTGTACATACCAGTGGAATCCCCGATCGGAATCAGTGAAGAATTCCTGTCGGAGTCGAAGTCGGCGAGGTGAGACCGAATTCCTAGATGACTAGGTCTTTTATGCCTTATGATATCCCCTTTGATGGGATTCGTAGCATAGAAAACAAAAAAATTTCCTACGAGATGCAAACGAAAACCTAGATCCATCTAGAAAACCAAGATCCAATCTAGAAGAAGCTTGCAACGAGAGACAGATCATATCTACATACCCTCGACGAACACGTCAACGCAGCGGAGAATTTGACCGTTGTCGATGAAGCCCGCAGCCTCCCGCAGCTAGGTTATACCTCCCAGCCGCGAGAGGGATCTCCTCATGTTCCAATCCGATCAAGCACCGCAACGAGCGGCACCTCCGAGATGTGCACACGTACGGCTCGAAGACGTCACCTCCTTCTTGATCCAGCAAGGCGGGAGATGAGGTAGATGAGATCAACTCCGGTAGCACGACGGCATGGTGGTGGAGGTGGTGGGGTTTCTCCGCGGACAGGGCTTCGCCAAGCGCTGCGCACGAGAGAGAGGAGATGGGAGAGAGGGAGGCGGCGGCTGGGATGGATCTATCCGGAGGGCTGCCCCTCCCCTCCTTTATATAGAGGAGGAAACTTGGAGGAGGAGGAATAGTACCCGTGAACAGTACATGTGTGAACAGTACGCGCGTGAACAGTACCCTCACCCAAGAAAAGCCTCCCCTTTCGATCTTATCTCCTATTTTTAAGGGATTTGATCTTATCCCTTGGGGAAGGGGGGTTACTGTTCACGCGACACTATTCATATGTATACTGTTCATGCAGTACTCTTGGTCCATGTGGACCCCTCCGGGATAAGTGGGCCCTACTCTAGAACCCTCCGGAACCTTCTAGAACTTCTCCGGAACTCTGCCGGAAAAATCCCGAACCTTTCCGAAACCCTAAAAATACTTTCCCATATATGAAATTGTATCTCCGGACCATTCCGGAGCTCCTCGTGACGTCCTGGATCCCATCCGAGACTCCGAACAAAATTTCGGTCTCACCATATTAATATCTCATTCTCTACCCTAGCATCAACGAACCTTAAGTGTGTGACCCTACGGGTTCGGGAATATGTGGACATGATCGAGACACCTCTCCGATCAATAATCAATAGAGGGACCTGGATGTCCATAATGACTCCCACGTATTCAACGAAGATCTTTATCGGTTTGAACCACGATGTCGAATATTCTATTCCCTTTGTCTCGCGATATTTTACTTGCCCGAGATTCGATCGTCGGTATCACCATACCTAGTTCAATCTCGTTACCGGCAAGTACTCTTTACTCGTTCCGTAATGCCACATCCTCTGTGACCAACTCTTTAGTCACGTGCTTGCAAGCGATACAGAATGTGCTTTACCGAGTGGGCCCAGAGTATATCTCTCTGTCACATGGATGGACAAATCCCACTCTCGATACATGCAACCCAACAAGTACTTTCCGAAATACCTGAAAGACACCTTTATGATCACCCTGTTACGGCGTGACGGTTGATGCCCCCAAAGCATTCTTCCGGTACCAGGGAGTGGCATTATCTCATGGTCTAAGGATCGGAACATTTAACAATGGAAAGCTATGCAATATGAACTTTGTGACGTGATCGAATTGCCTAACTTAATTTGGGTCTGTCCATCATGTCATTCTCCTAATGACATGACCCCGTTATTAACCGACATCACATGTCCATGATTAGGAAACCTTAACCATCATTTAATCAACGAGCTAGCCAGATAGAGGCATTGCTACGGACACGGTGTTGTTTATAAAACCACACATGTATTATGTTTCCGGTTAATACAATTATAGCATGGAGTATAAACATTTATCATGAACAAGAAATATGATAATAACAATTTATTATTGCCTCTAGGGCATATTTCCAACAGTCTCCCACTTGCACTAGAGTCAATAATCTAGTCAATAAGTAAGCACTTAACACCTATGGCATTCCGGTGTTATTCATATGCTTTGCATGTGGTAAATTTTATCAACGGATCTGACATGTTCAGGTCCATGTATTTGCAAATCTTTTGTGTCTCCACGCATCACTCATTCTCGAATGAGTTGGCATTGTATATGTTTGGTCACTTGGTGGGACCTTAATTCCTCGTCCTGAATTATGTTGCCACCATTGTCGCACAATAGAGCTTTATAGTACTGGCTCACTTGGAACTACACCAAGTTCGATAACGAACTTCTTGACTCAAACATCCTCCTTTGTCGTTGTTAAAACAACGATATACTCAGCCTTCGTTTGTGGAATCCATCAAAATGTTTAACTTTGGAATTCATCCAAATCCAGCATGGAACCTCCTTCCAGCCCATTGTGCCACTTTTTATTAAACACAGAGCCTAATTGAGATAAATTGTTTGTATCTGTAACAAAACTAGCACCGATGTAACACCTTACAATGGACCGTTTGTCACCTCTGCATACAAAACATATCCTTAGTTCTTCCAAAGTACTTAAGGATATTCATAGTATTGTTCAAAGATCAACATGTGATCATTCTGGTATATGCCCGTAACACTCAGAGCATACGACATATCTGGTTTGTGTGCATAGCATGGCGTACATGATTACAAAAAAAAATGCTCATGCGTTTAGCTCATCAAGTGTTTGTAAAACACTGAGTCTTGCATCAACCTCTTCCATGCGACAAGAACCCTTTCTTGGTGTTTCCATACTGAACCAACTCAATATCTCATCTATGCACTTGGCTTAACCATATTCGGTGCCTCAATCTATCTCCATAGATTTTGATGCCCAATATGCTATTTAGCCTAAGTCTTTCATCAAAATCTAATTTTAATGAAATCTCAACCGTATCAAGAAAAGACACGTAATTTCCAATCAACTATATGTCGTCTACATAAAGTATTAGAAATATGTCTTAACGCTCCCACTTACTTTCTTGTAAATATACAAGCATCTTCACCGTCCCTGATGAAACCAAACTCTTTGACAATTTCATCAAGTGAAAATTCCAACTCCGTGATGCTTGCTTCAGTCCTCAAATAGAACGCTGAAGTTTGCATACCCTTTCTAGCATTCTCTGGATCGACAAAACCTTGGTTGTATCTCACATACATCCTCGGTTAGCTTCCTGTTAAGGAACTTAGTTTTGACATCCAGCTGCCATATCTCTTAATTGAAATATGCAGTGATTGCTAGAATAATCCTTACAGACTTAAGTATCGCTACGGGAGATCCAATCTCATCGTAGTCAACTATTTGAACTTAGTCGAAAACACTTTGCAATAAGTCGAGCCTTTTAATGGATGGACACATCCACGTCTGTCTATTTTATAGATCCATTTACGTCCGATAGGCTTCATGCCTTCCGGAGAGTCTACCAAGTTCCAAACTTGATTTTCGCACATGGACTCTATCACGGAATTTATGGCGTCCAGCCATTCAGCGGAGTCAGGGCCCATCATTTGCTTCCTTGTAAGTTGCAGATCCATCGTTGTCACAACAACAATACTTCATCCTCAAACCACACGCTGGTTTAGTACAAAGTCTGCTTAACCTACGCGGTTCAGCTGCAATCTCGACCGAAGTCTCTACAACACATGTAGTGGCTTCCATTTCAGTCATAATAGGAAACTCCAGAACAACTTCCGGTGTTGCGCTACTCTGACCTAATGACAAAGATTCTCCAATCTTGCCGAGCTGCACTGTCCTCCCACTCACCTTTTCGCAAGAAACACTTTCTCGTGAAATCCACCTTTTGTGACAAACACTTTTGTCTTCAGTTCGGTGATAGGAGAAATACCCAAAAGCTTCTTTGGGATAACCTTTGAAGAATCTTTAATCCGATTTTGGTTGTAAACACTTTACATATGCTATGCATACCAAAATTTAAGAAAAGACAATTTGGGTTCCTACCCATGTCATAACTCATATGGTGTCATTTCAATGGATTATGATGGCACTCTATTCAGTATAAAAGCGGTAGTCTCTTAAAGCATAATCCACAAAAATATAACGGCAGTTTTATTTAATTACATCATCGATCTAACCATGTCTAACAAGGTTTGATTACATCTCTCGGACACTCCACCACTCTATAGCGTTCCGGGATGCGCAAGTTGTGGAACAATTCCATAACTCTTCAGATGTTCGCTAAACTCGTAACTCAAATATTCTCCTCTACAATCCAATCATAGACATTTGATTTTCTCGTTACGATGATTTTCTACTTCACGCTGAATTTTGAACCTTTTCAAATATTTCATACTTCTTTCTCATCAAATAGATACATCCATATATATCCACTCAAATCATCGGTGAAAGTTTATGAAGTAGAGGAATCCACCATACACGGCTATACATATCGTACTTCATATATCATTATGTATAATTTCCAAAAAGTTAGTCGTCCGTTCAACTTGGCCTATAAACGGATTTTTAGTCATCTTCCTTTCAGACAAGATTTGCAAGTGTCAAATGATTTAAAATCACATGACTCCAAAAATCCATCAACATGGAGTTTCTTCATGCATCTCTTTCCAATATGACTTAAACACAGGTGTCACAAATAAGTGAAATTCAAATCATTAGCCTCGCGGCGTTTTAGCGTCAGTGTTATGGATGTTGGTATTACCATCAAGATTTAAATGATCCATCCATTATGGAGCATGGCCATAATTTGAACAACCATTGTTCTCATAAAGCCGAAACAAAATAACAATTACTAAGCACTTATAATCAATCTCAAAGGCTCGAAAGGATGCAGACGGTGAACATAATAAACCCTTTTATTTAGTTCCCAATGTGCATCACTACCATATCTTTTGCTAGTCTTTTAGGCCATTGTAGTTCTTGTATCGTGTTGCATTGTATGACACTCATACCAACCGATCTAGTATCACATACCCAAGAATTACATTGTTTACTAGCAAAGAATACATCTACAACATGTATATCATCTATATACCTGAGCTGGACTTTTTCAGTCTTTTCTTTTCCTGCCACATATTTTTCAGATCCTCTTTCAGCGTCCCCTCTCCTTTTAGAAGAATCTATCAACATCAAAAATGGCACCAGTCACATTGGCACATAGTCTTAAGATTTTAGTCAAGTACTAGCACCCTTAGACTTGCACTTTGAAATTGATCACCATCATCACATGATTGGCGTTCTTTCCGATTCCACTTTTAGCTATCTTTAGTATGGTAAATAAATTACCCATACACTTTATCCATCCCATCATAACATTTTATGATGAAGCTACTATAGCTCGTAGGGAAGTATGCGAGAATAATTTCAGTGCCAAACTATTTAGAAATCAAGACGCCTAGCGTCTTCAATCTTTGCATATACTCATACAATATGAGCCACACGCTTTCTCACTAGATTATACTCAGTCATCTTGCAGCAAAACAAGGTTTTAGATATCACATATCTGTTACTCCTTGCTCACTTCTGAAACAATCCTTTCAGCTCCTAGATTATCTCATAATCTCCTCAATTCTCAAAATAATTTTGTAGATCAAGTTTCACGGAGACAAACATGACTTTAGACACTAAATTGGAATCATTGCTCTTGGATTAATACAACTTATTAAATCACATGGAGCTAGGTCAGGTTACCGAAAGTTTGCAATAGGACTTTATCTTAACTTGGCACTAATATGGTACCATTCCGTATCATTACTACCAGATCAATTCAGTTTTTCTATCTCAATTAACAAGCTAAGTGTAAGGTAGATAACGGATGCCAATGACTACTACGAACTATGCAAATTCACTTTGATTAGTTGTTCATGATAATAAACTCCCACTAAATTCAACATCCCTCATAGTTGTTTTAGTGGTACATGATCCAAATCCACTACACCAAGTCCGATCATCACGTGAGATGCTGTAGTTTCAATGGTGAACATCAACATGTTGATCATATCGTCCATATGACTCATGTTTAACCTTTCGGTTCGCTGTGTTCCGAGGCCATGTCTGTACATGCTAGGCTCGTCAAGACAACCCCAGTATTCTGCATGTGCTCCGAGGTCATGTCTGTACATGCTAAGCTCGTCGAGACACCCGTCGTATGTGAACGTAGAGTCTATCACACCCGATCATCACGTGGTGCTTCGAAACGGCGAACTTTCACGACGGTGCATACTAAGGGAGAACACGAACATGATATTACTTTGTGAGGGATCATCTTATAATGCTACCGTCGTCATACAAGCAAAATAAGAAGCATAAAAAGGATAAACATCACATGCATAGATAATGTGACATGGTATAGCCTTTTTCTTCTTGTGCCTTTGATCTCCATCTCTAAAGCACCGGCATGATCTGCATCACCACCAGCATGGCGCCTAGGTCCTTGGGCGCCGCACATGATTGTCACCACCACGCGTTGCAACTACAACTATTGCTAACCATAGCGATAAAGTAATGCAATTACATGGCGTTTGGAGTTGACACGCAGGTCATACAAAAATATTAAAGACAACCATATGGCTCCTGCCAGTTGCCATACTCATCGACATGCAAGCCGTGAAATATTACAAAACATGATCATCTCATACATCACATATATCACATCACATCTTTGGCTATACCACATCACATGCCCCTGCAAAAACAGTTAGACGCCTCTACTTATTGTTTGCAAGTTTTACGTGGCTTCTAGGGGCTGCATACAAGAACCGTTCTTTACCTACGCAAAGCCACAACGTGGATTCAAGTATTGCTATTAACTTCTTCAAGCCTCCCGTTGCAATTTAGATCTCACTATAGCAAGAGAGACAGACACCCGCCAGCTGCTTATGCAATACAAGTTGCATGTTGATCGCAGAACCGGTCTCATGTGCGAGGACATGTAAAGTTGGTCCGGGCCGCTTCATCTTACTATCCCGCAAGATCCAAAGTGCACGAAAAGAGGTAGCAACAAGAGAATCAACGCCCACAATCCAATTGTGTTCTACTCGTACAAAGCATCTACGCATAGATCTAGCTCTGATACCACTGATGGGATTCGTAGCATAGAAAACAAAAAAATTTCCTACGAGATGCAAACGAAAACCTAGATCCAATCTAGAAAACCAAGATCCAATCTAGAAGAAGCTTGCAACGAGAGACAGATCATATCTACATACCCTCGACGAACACGTCAACGCAGCGGAGAATTTGACCGTTGTCGATGAAGCCCGCAGCCTCCCGCAGCTAGGTTATACCTCCCAGCCGCGAGAGGGATCTCCTCATGTTCCAATCCGATCAAGCACCGCAACGAGCGGCACCTCCGAGATGTGCACACGTACGGCTCGAAGACGTCACCTCCTTCTTGATCCAGCAAGGCGGGAGATGAGGTAGATGAGATCAACTCCGGTAGCACGACGGCATGGTGGTGGAGGTGGTGGGGTTTCTCCGCGGACAGGGCTTCGCCAAGCGCTGCGCACGAGAGAGAGGAGATGGGAGAGAGGGAGGCGGCGGCTGGGATGGATCTATCCGGAGGGCTGCCCCTCCCCTCCTTTATATAGAGGAGGAAACTTGGAGGAGGAGGAATAGTACTCGTGAACAGTACATGTGTGAACAGTACGCGCGTGAACAGTACCCTCACCCAAGAAAAGCCTCCCCTTTCGATCTTATCTCCTATTTTTAAGGGATTTGATCTTATCCCTTGGGGAAGGGGGGGTTACTGTTCACGCGACACTATTCATATGTATACTGTTCATGCAGTACTCTTGGTCCATGTGGACCCCTCCGGGATAAGTGGGCCCTACTCTAGAACCCTCCGGAACCTTCTAGAACTTCTCCGGAACTCTGCCGGAAAAATCCCGAACCTTTCCGAAACCCTAAAAATACTTTCCCATATATGAAATTGTATCTCCGGACCATTCCGGAGCTCCTCGTGACGTCCTGGATCCCATCCGAGACTCCGAACAAAATTTCGGTCTCACCATATTAATATCTCATTCTCTACCCTAGCATCAACGAACCTTAAGTGTGTGACCCTACGGGTTCGGGAATATGTGGACATGATCGAGACACCTCTCCGATCAATAATCAATAGAGGGACCTGGATGTCCATAATGACTCCCACGTATTCAACGAAGATCTTTATCGGTTTGAACCACGATGTCGAATATTCTATTCCCTTTGTCTCGCGATATTTTACTTGCCCGAGATTCGATCGTCGGTATCACCATACCTAGTTCAATCTCGTTACCGGCAAGTACTCTTTACTCGTTCCGTAATGCCACATCCTCTGTGACCAACTCTTTAGTCACGTGCTTGCAAGCGATACAGAATGTGCTTTACCGAGTGGGCCCAGAGTATATCTCTCTGTCACATGGATGGACAAATCCCACTCTCGATACATGCAACCCAACAAGTACTTTCCGAAATACCTGAAAGACACCTTTATGATCACCCTGTTACGGCGTGACGGTTGATGCCCCCAAAGCATTCTTCCGGTACCAGGGAGTGGCATTATCTCATGGTCTAAGGATCGGAACATTTAACAATGGAAAGCTATGCAATATGAACTTTGTGACGTGATCGAATTGCCTAACTTAATTTGGGTCTGTCCATCATGTCATTCTCCTAATGACATGACCCCGTTATTAACCGACATCACATGTCCATGATTAGGAAACCTTAACCATCATTTAATCAACGAGCTAGCCAGATAGAGGCATTGCTAGGGACACGGTGTTGTTTATAAAACCACACATGTATTATGTTTCCGGTTAATACAATTATAGCATGGAGTATAAACATTTATCATGAACAAGAAATATGATAATAATAATTTATTATTGCCTCTAGGGCATATTTCCAACACCCTTATCTGGAGTAAATTTTGAAGAACCACAACTTTTAAGACATGGGTAACAAGAAACCACAACTTTTAATTTTTGCTTCAAATAGCCATAACTTCTAGGGTAATCTTTAACATAGAATCCAAATCAAACCTTTTGCCCCTCTAATCGTTGAATCTCATAGGTACGATCCACATGTCAGCTAACATGCCACATCCCCTATCCTACGTGGCCTATCACCCCCTGTTTCTCGTCTCACTCTTCCCCGTCTCCCATCCAAGGCCATCACCATACCGAGCATGGCATCGACAAGCCATCATTGGCCAGAATCACCACCTCCTTAAGACCTCATAGTGGAAGACAGTGGCGCTTAACTCCTAAGGTTGTTGTGAGGCGCTCTGCTCAGGCTGGCAGCTACCTAACGTATACATGGTGGAGGAGCTCCTCGCCACCTTGAGTTCCACGTGGACGTCCTAGGAGCACTGTTGAGGCTACCTCGCCCGTCATTGGTGATGCCTCAACTAGCCCCTTTTCTATCTTCCTCCATTCTCAATAAAACCAAGAGACAAATTTCCTCTTAGTTCTACTTTGGTTTGGAGTTTTGCATTGGAATTTGTCGTAGATATAAGTCTAGACAGTAAATTTATGGCACCCCCGAACGGCTACAGCGACCATCGATGGTGCACGAGGAGTACGAGCGAGTATGACCCCTCCGAACGTTCGTCGAGCTGAGGTACAAAACACGTACGACAAGGTGAAACACGAGCTGTGTACGAAGAGGCGGAACCCCTCTCGTGTATGATGGGGTGAAAGTTACCCTTGTATTGAGGTGTAGAACTAGGGTTACAAGATTTTTCTCCCCCCTCCTCTCCACCCCTAGGGGGTATTTATAGGGTTAGAGGATGGAAAAGGTGATATTACAATTTTGCCCTCACACGAGAATGACTTTTACAAGGACATAGTCATCATTTCTCATGCGTAGAAGATATTTTGGGAGAATATTCTGGGCATCTTTAGAGGAATCCCTAAGCATGTCAACGCCGTCCCTGACAATGCCGACGCAGACCTTGACGGCGATGGACATCGGGATGATCGTTGGTGACGTCGGTGTAGCCCTCGTTTTGGCGTTGTCGGCGTAGACTTTGGCGATGACGGACGTCAAGGACGTCGAGGCTGCCCTTGGTGGTATCGACGACGTAGACTTCGACGATGATGAACGTTGAGGTCGGCGTAGCCCGCGATGATGGCGAGGATTGGGGCTGCCCTTGACGATGTCAATGTGGTCCTTAACGGCGCATGCGGAAGACTTTGAAAACGGGCTAGCGCGGGGACCCCCACCCCAACAGAATTCTTTAGTGTGTGAATTTGGGGGTGTTGTTGGTGTTACCGTGCTCTTCCTTGCTCAAATCAGGTGTTCTAGTTCATCTTTCTATATCTCTTTTGTCCTCATAATCTTTTTGTTGTGTGATGGAATTCGCTGCAGCCTTATAGATCAAAGATTGAATCTTCCAGACTGGCTGGTTGATCCGATCGATTGTTATGGCGAAATCTCTACTTTCAGTGATGTTTTTGATGCCCTTGTAGATCTTGCTTGGTTGAATTGCAGAGGTGAAAGTGGTTCTAATTTTACATGTCTGCTGCCCTGCGACACGTGCCCGCTGCTCCTAGCGGAGCCACTTCAATGTCGAGATAGAGTCGTGATAGGAAACGTGGATAGTGTTAGAGCTCCGCAATGAAGTCGTCATTCCCCTACATCAAGAGGTTCATCCTGTTGCACTCTCTATGTCCCCCCTACTCCTCTTCTCTCCCCATTTCTGAAGAGCTTTACACCAATGACCATGTCCACCTGCTAATTTTCTCCCCGCACTATTTCTCTAACAAGGTGGCTCCATGTGTCATGATATAGAAGAGTGAGAGTAAAGAGGGGCCAAGGCATGCTGGACCAGGGATGTGACACGTATTGTGTAACACCCCGGCCTCTCACCCGGACCGGCGATCGTTACGCCTGGCTATCACCTGAGATCCAGACTAGCCCCACAAACCAACACTAGTCTTTCCTGCGCACTTTGTGCTCACTCGTGCGCACCCGGGAAGAACTTCCCGATCGGTCACCCATCCCCAAATTGCTCCAAGCCAAGCACGCTTAACCCAGAGGTTCTTTAGAGATGAGTTTCCGGAAAAGAAGGTGCACCTTGTTGATATGAGTAGTCTATCAATCCTATTAACCAGGATGTCACATACACCCCCCTTAAAGGATCCGACGTTCTCGTCGGCCTAGCAGGAACATTCCCTCTTGGCACACGTCGTCCATGTGTCCAGTGCCGGCACATGTGCCATGCCATGCGCCTCGACGGGCCACACGCGCCATGCGCCACATGTCCGCGCCCCTGACCCGCACACGCCCGTGTAACCGCGAGGGTCAGCTCTGATACCATTCTGCAACACCCCGGCCTCTCACCCGGACCGGCGGTCGTTACACCTGACTATCATCTGGGATCCAGACTGGCCCCACAAACCAACACTAGTCTTTTCTACGCACTTTGTCCTCACTCATGCGCACCCGGGAAGAACTTCCCGGTTGGTCACCCATTCCCAAATTGCTTCAAGCCAAGCATGCTTAACCTAGAGGTTCCTTGGAGATGAGCTTCCGGAAAAGAATGTGCACCTTGTTGATATGAGTAGTCTATCAATCCTATTAACCAGGATGTCACATATTGGCCACATATGCCCTGACATGTGGGTCAACCTAGTCAGAATCAGTTTAAAGTGCACGGTTTAGGTGCAACGTTACATATTATCCTAGAAGTTGTGGTTACATGAAACTAAAAGTAGAAGTTATGGTTTTAAGTTAGCGGTGCGCAACTAGTTGTGGTTTTATGAAATTTACTCTTTTATCTATTCCGTGAGGATTTTTTTTCCTTTGTAAAATTAATATGTTTACGTTGGGTGCAGCCCACGATTATGAAAACTGGACTCTATAGGCCCGTAACAGCCCCGATCTAGCACAGACCATGCAGCCCACTTTTCACAGACCAACAGCCCGCTTAAGAAAATTTGGCCTAACCCAATGACTCAGCGAGGAAAAAATATCAGTTTCGTTAACGCCCACCGGGAGCGTGACTCAGGTGGTCTCCCCTTCGAAAATCTCGTGCCGTCGTGCGACCATAGCACCAGGCTACGAGTCCAAATCCTCATTTACCAGCTCCACTCCCAACTCCCGGTGATCTCATCCCGTCACATCGCCCGCGTGATTGCTTGATGATAAAAATCCTCCTCCGGACTGAAGCTTCTTAGGTCGGGGAGCTCTAAACCCTAGCGGCAGCGGAGGAGCGCTGTAGCCGAGCCCGCCGGAGCCAGATCGCGGCCGCCGTTGCTGGGCGATGGAGAGCCCCGCGAAGGAGGAGGTCGGCGGGGAGCTGGCGATGGAGATCGAGTCGAGCGTCACGGCGGAGGACTGGCGCCGCGCGCTCTCCCGCGTGGTGCCCGCCGTCGCCGTGCTTCGCACCACCGCGCCGCGCGCCTTCGACACCGAGGTCGCCGGGGCCAGCTATGCCACCGGTTTCGTCGTCGACAAGGCCCGCGGCATCATCCTCACCAACCGCCACGTCGTCAAGCCTGGTAGGAACCACCTACTCCGCCGATCCGACGTCTCGTCGTCGTGTATTCATGTGTTTTGCTAATGACTCGTCTGTTGTTGTGGTCGCAGGGCCTGTGGTCGCGGAGGCGATGTTTGTGAACAGGGAGGAGATCCCTGTGTACCCCCTGTACAGAGATCCTGTGAGTATTTGTTCTATTTGATTCCATTCTGTTCTGTTTTATTCTGCTTATCCTATGCCAATGGCGTATTGTTAATAAAAAATTTCCCCCTCTTCTCGAAACAGGTACATGATTTTGGTTTTTTTCGCTATGATCCAGGTGCCATAAAGTTCCTTAAGTACGATGAGATCCCTCTAGAGCCTGAAGCAGCATCTGTTGGGCTAGAAATTCGGGTTGTCGGCAATGACAGCGGCGAAAAGGTTTCCCTCAAAGCTAGTTCAATCTCTCGCTGGTTGCTGTTATGAACAACCTCGTAAAGTGCAATGCAACACAAGGATATTGTTAGCCTCCACAGCTTACAGAAAATCCCTGTTGGATTAGGGGAAGAAAACATTCTTAATTGCTTCTACCAAGCCTTCGTGTCTTCTTTGGCCGTCCTGTGAAACAAAGCTTTTGCACTTGAACATTTTAGACCTGATAAAGCGAAACGGTCAATATATACAATTTCTTGAAACCTCACTAGTCAAATGATACATTTTGAGATCTCAGCAATAGAATGATATCTTTCCTGTACAGTGATACCTTCGCTAAGAATTCTTTGTGTTTTCTAGTCAAAAAATTAGGAAGTCATGCTACCTGAATCTCTATTTCTCCTTACTACTATTAGCCATCTTATTCTGCAATGTAATGTGATGACATGCTTTTGAGAGTTTGGCATGTAAAGAAAACAACGATGCATACACAAGCATTACATGTGCCTTAACTCAACATAAGTATTTAGGTTTCAGTTAGATGAATGAAACGTGGAATACAAAATTGCTTTTGATTTTCAACCTTTCCATGTTAAGACTGTGCACTAAGTAGTAGTTGTAACTGTGAATATTTGTTGATCTAGAAGGCACCTATTCAACTAGTTAACACACAAGCAGTAGACATGTGCCAAACCTCGATGTGGATCAAAATATTTGGCATGACAAGCTAGAAAAGGACAATGGAAAAAATTGTTTTACGTCAGTGTTGAAACAGAGTCCTATTTAAGAATCACAATTGAGAGTGTCACATGTGTCCTATGTGACAGGCTGGGCTGGATGTGGATTTCTTGTAACACTAGAAAGTGATACATTATGATGGATATGTACATTTTTAGACCTAGATACGGAGGTTTATCCTATACAAGGATGCAGATGTGAAGAGTTGTGTCGCATACTGAATACTTTCTGATTCATCTTCACTGGATTCAGGTTTCAATTTTGGCGGGGACACTTGCTCGACTTGATAGAGAAGCGCCTTACTACAAGAAGTATGCCTTCTTTTTTACATGACCGAGTCCTTTTTATGATAAGGGACTATGATATTCAATTTATGTTCTTGTCCATCGAAATGGAGCAACTAGCCACCCCAAGCTTGTAGATAATAAATATAAGATTATCACGTTATGTATTGCTGCATATATTCTAACCTTTTCTTTTTAAATTTCTTGATAGGGACGGATACAATGATTTCAACACATTCTATATGCAGGTCCTTCTTTTCAGCTACTCAATACTACATACGTATAGAGTTAGCTCAAATTAGTGAATTTTTGTGCATCTAAAATAATGTTTGGTGATTTGCTTGCTAATAATGAGTTCGATCTTTATTGCTTTGAAGCCATGAAGTCCTTTATTGTCTTGTTGACAGTGCTCATAAGTTCACGTAATCATTTGTTTCTTTAGGCTGCATCTGGTACTAAAGGTGGCTCTAGTGGTTCCCCGGTTGTTGATTGCCAAGGAAGAGCTGTTGCCCTGAATGCTGGAAGCAAATCTTCCAGTGCTTCCGCCTTCTTCCTTCCATTAGAACGTGTAAGTTGTTTATATGTTAACATTATTACATTTTTTATCTTGTTATGCTATATGAGATGTTCCGGAAGTATGATAAGGAAAGGATACTGCTAGTGCTAGTTGAAACATTAAGGCATTAGAAGAACACCCATATGTAATTAGACTAACACTTATACTAGATTACTTGGCTTACTCCTTACTGTATGGTGTGTCATAAAAGCATAAGGGCACGTCATTCTCCTTGATGATGTCTTCCTTACTGTATGGTGTGTCATGTGTCCTTTGCACTTTACTTCACCCAAAAAAAAGAAGAATAGAAGCAGAAAGGACGTATACAAGTTCGACATTATCAAACATCTAGGATCATAGAGTAGGAACATCATTGCTACTTAAGATTCATTAATTGTCTGTGGCACTCTTATTTTTGTTAACATTATTTGTATAAACTGTTTCCAGGTTGTTAGGGCACTCAATCTGATACGTGATTGTTGGGATGCATTCGGTAGCAAGCCAGAATCTGTTTATATTCCTCGTGGTACACTTCAGGTCTGCATGCTGTCTGATGATCCCATTGTTTTCTTAGATGGTGTTGTTGTTTAAGTGGTTAGCTACTTAATAAGTATGTTGAACAAGTGCACTTTGTAGTCTGTTAAATCTGCATGGATTTACCTTGAAGAACTTCAACAATGTAAACAATTGCCTTCTCACCTCTTTGCTTATAGTAATGTTGGAGAAAACATGAGAGTAGTCTGGATCCACAAAAATCTAGTACGTATGTTAGTGCAGTGTTAAGTAGCTCCGAATCACATGCGTACTACACATGGAAATGAAGCTGTGCTTTCTTAGTGGTCTAATTTTCTTCCCTACAAAGTTGTTTTGGTTAGAATGCAATAAATGCACACAATCAACATTGTTTCTTCAGGACTGGTGCATCTTACCTGTTACTTTTGTATTCAACATCTAAATTATCTATGATGCTGGTTTCCATTGTTGTTCAACACTTAGAGGATAGTGGCAATATAGCGGGTACAACATGCATGGTTATAAATCTGAAGTTGAGCAACCTATTTTGAAGTAAAAAAACTTACGTTGTATTATGACAACTTGTTATTTTGCTTCAATTAAGTTTTTTTTTGTTTTTGTAAGGATACAAATTATAAGATGTCTATAATATGCGACAGATGGATTGTATGAAATCCTGAGATATATTCGGACTGAAGTGCTGCTACACACTGGATGCTACTTGCGGCCATACCCCTTGATCGCAGAATCACTGCTATAGCGCACTGCCTTGCTATCTAGAACACTGCTTTAAACCATGACAATATGCACAGTCTGTCCAAGTAAAGAATATTTGAGTTAACAAATGCTATTAGTCTTGCCATTTGTTGTAATTTTTGTTTATCATTGTAACTGTTGGTTTTGCTCTCCTCCTGGAGTCTAGACCTCAGATTATCCCTATTCTCTTTTTTATCCTTTTGAAAGGTGACCTTTCAACACAAAGGATTTGAAGAAACTCGCCGTCTTGGACTCAGGAATGAAACAGAGCAGGTACGTTATTACATCGTTAGAGCCTTAGAGGTTTAGTGTATCAGGAATCTATCACTACAGTCAAGTTCAATTTGTTTATATTTTAGGGACATAAGTTTCTCAGTACTTGCTAGTTATGAGTAGTAACTGTAATTTGTGATTATTAGTTGTTCTACTTCCAACTGTTGTTTAGATGAAGAAAAAATTCTGGATATTTCTTTCCATTGGAATATATCTTTGAATGTTAACCTCCATGCTCTGTGATTAAGAACTGCAACTTGTCATTTCTACTTTTACAGATGGTACGGCTCGTTTCTCCAGCAGACGAGACTGGAATGCTTGTTGTTGATTCTGTGGTAATAGTTATAACATTTCTAAACACATATTTTATTTTGTCACCTTGTTAGTTATGTCCTGAATTATGCCATTCTATGTCTTGTGCTGAAACTGGAGAGCTCTGTCCTTGCAGGTGCCAGAAGGACCTGCACATAAACATTTGGAACCTGGTGATGTGCTAGTTCGCATGAATGGGGAGGTAAGCATTGGTTTCAAATGGTTGCTATATTTGATAGTCCACTATACAGTCTGTTAACTTCAGTCACAGTAGTATAAAGTAGCAAACATTTCTACCCACTGTTCTGTATACCTAATACTGAAAACTGAAGATAATTTATGTGACATGATACAGGCATGGTGGTGATATGTTCTTTTTCCCACAGTATCAAGACACAAACAACTCTAGGCTATGAACCATCGATTAAAAAAGTATAATGTTCTCTGTGCTAACAATAATCTAGCAATTATCAATTTTTTTGCTAGCACTATGTCAGTAACTCGCCTGTAGGTTAAATTAGCTAGGGCCTATGTAAAGAAAATATCCCCCCTGTCCTGATATCATGTGACTTCATCGATTGTACTACTGCAACTTACCGTTACCATTACTATCATCAATAAGGTTTCCAACTTTCTATCAGTGTTTAGTGATGGCCTTTGAAACTTGATTAGTTCCTGCACCTGATATAATTTGATGTTGAAAGTATCAGCTGTGGATACTTCAGAACATCACTTAATTTTGTGGAGAAGAATATCCTTGGTTAGTTTTCTAGTTATCAAATGCCAAAACTCTGCTTCTGGAAGCTATAAAGATTTAATAGTTTAATGTATATTGATTATGTGTTTTCAGTAGCTTATGAAGAAGGCAGTGTCTCCCCTGGGTACCAATCGAAATTTCTTTTTAAAGCTATGCATTTCTAAACGATTTATTTACCACATGCCTTTTTTGTGTGTGTTTGATTCTCTGAAAGTTATTTTCTGGTACTTGAAGTCACAGGCAAAACCTCTAACTCTAGACCTGAATTGCTTACTGTTGATTATATTTTGTTTCACTAATGCATTTCTCTGTTATTTGAATTTGTCATAGATATCTGGCTCAAGCATTTTGCTAAACTAACTGCAGGTTGTAACACAGTTTCTCACAATGGAGACTTTACTTGATGACAGTGTTGGCAGGGAGATAGATTTGCAGATCGAAAGAGGTGGAACTCCCTTAACAGTAAAGCTGGAGGTGGTTTGCAATTTTGACACATCTTATCTAAACTTTTCAATAGAGAACAGTGTATATGCATTACTCCTGTAGTCCTATTGACCGATACAGCTTTTGCGACTTTATCTTTCTACTATAAAATCAGCATGCCACATCATACCATTTTGACTCTTCAGGTTGAGGATTTGCACTCTATAACTCCAAATCATTTCTTGGAAGTTAGTGGTGCTGTCATCCATCCACTTTCATACCAGCAGGTAATTTGCCCTTGTTTAGTTGTTCTTTTCTGAGCTGATGCTGTCCCTGCCCTTCTCAAGGAAAGAGCATGCATTTGTTTTTGTATTATGCTGCCTCCAGAAACACTTTAATGTAAATAAAAATTTGGACAGTGAGTCTGTGACAACTCTATTCTAGAGCTGTCAACAAGCCAAGCTTGAGTGATCCTAGGTTCGGCTCAAGCTTGATACATCATACAAGCTCAAGCGAGCCTGAGTTGGTCAAGACTTGCACCTTGGCTTGAGCTCTGCTCATCAAAGCTTGGTAACACAAGACCCCAGTTCATAAAGAAAGCCAGCAACATTAACTTCTCAGAATTAGCAATGAAACACAGCTATGGCTATGGCTGTTCGAAAACGGGTTGATCCCAACCGAGCCAAAACCGGCTGTAGCGTGTTAGTTCAATTTCCTTCTTTCAACGCAGGGTTGCATCTTGGCTCGAGCTCGGCTCATCAAAGCTTGGTAACACAAGGTCCCAGTTCATGAAGCAAGCAGCAATGCTAGTTCAAAAGTATGTATAGGGCGGTTTGCACGGGTTGAGGCAACCCGTTTTTGAACACCCCTAGCTATGGCCTAAAGAATAATCAAACAGGAGCCTTGCGTTCTTAAGTCTGAACACGCCATTAGTCTCAACGCAGCCAAGCAGGGTGAAAAAGCCAACATTCTCAGAGTGTTGCCGGAAGAGGATGTTGGCCGTGGATGTGGCACTGGAGAATTTGGAGCGCCGGCCGAGGCTTGGAGACGTCTTCCATGACGGGTGGCAAACTGCGGTCAGAGCAGTGGGAAGAGAGGCGGGGGCTGGGGCAGAGTGGTGACGGCAGTGGCAGCTGGGGCTGAGTGGGGTAGTGGCGGGAAGAGAGCAGGATGCTTGTGTCACGGTGGATGATTGGAATGCAGCTAAGGTTGCAACTTTGGAGTTCTGTGTTTGAGTGTTGTTGGGCTGGGCCTCTAGAGGCTGCTAGGGTCTTGTCTTAGCCTCTTGGGGTTGGGTAAACTTAGCATTGGCACATGGACTTTGGACTATGAACGAGGGAGGACTGGTGTTATCACCGAAGTTTTTATTGGACAGAGTATGATTCGAGCTGTTATCGAATAGGTTGAGCTTGAGCCAAGCTTGAATGAATCCTGGCATGAGCCGAGCTTGAGTAGCTTGTTGAGTCTGGGCTTTTTTGACAGGCATACTCTATTCCTCGTTCCCATGTAGTAAGAGTATTTTATGTATGTTGTCTGTGAAACCATCATTTGTACACAACTTAAACCAAATGCTACTCACAACACTGTGGCCTCCTGTGCTAAGTATTCGAAATCTGTTGAGCTGATGATAACATCACATATTCCTTCCTATTCAAACTTATATTTAACAACATGAATGTGTAATGTTAGCCTGTTACAGTATTTGTTGAAGTTTCACAAGGTCACTAATCTTGTTTATATTTCTTTTCAGGCTAGAAACTTCCGGTTCAAATGTGGTCTCGTATATGTTGCGGAGGCAGGGTAAGACATCTAACCGTAACTGCTGATGTTCCATTTCTGAAAGGACATCGACGTATAGCTGTGATCCTAAGCAGTCCTTTATCAATTATAAGTCATGCGACAAATCCCTTTGGAATAGGCTAGTAGAATTGCCTTGCATTTCAACTCCAACCGGGTGCCACTTTGCCAACTAAATCTGAAGATCACAATATTCCTAATGAGTGTTAGCTGCAATGTATGTTTATTTGTTCCTCTAGTCTTCACAATCGTTTACTTACAGGTTATCCTTATTGTTTCCTTTTCAAGTTTCTTGTAGCAGCCTTCCCTTTAGTGATGTTCACCACCTGTTTGTTAGCTGTTTATTGTCTAAAATATGTTTGATCGATACCAAAATAAACACCCTTTTATATGACTTATTCAACACCTTGAAATGCAGGTACATGCTCTCGCGGGCATCGGTTCCACGCCATTCCATCATCAAAAAGTTTGCAGGAGAGGATATTGAACATTTAGGTGACCTTATTGCAGTTATTTCAAAATTGTCTAGGGGAGCACGAGTGCCTCTTGAATATGTAAAATACACAGATCGTTATCGGAACAAGGTAGGAAAATCTTCCTTAGCAACTTTATTATGATAATCTTCCTTAGTAAATATTGAGTTTTCTTAAAATACAACTAAGCCCTCATATTATTTATGTGTCCAGTCTGTATTGGTAACAATTGATCAGCACGGATGGTATGCACCTCCTCAGTTGTATACTCGAAATGACGCAACTGGTCTGTGGACTGCAAAATCAGCTATACCACTCGAATCTCCATTTGTAGTTTCAGCTAATCATGCAGCTCATATGGATGCGAACTCAAATTCTATTTCACCTTTGGCTGAATCTAGTCCTATGGATCTCAAGTGCCAGCATGAGTCTGATAATTCAGCAGATGGATGCATCAAAATGCAAAGAGATGATGAGATCGTCGTAGATGGATCCCACTCCGGTGAAGATTCCCTCGTTGAGAAAAAAAGGCGCCGGGTGGATGAGGAGATAGCTGTTGAGGGAACTATATCATCTTATGGAGATTTAGATGACATAAAAGGCGGTGCTTTGAGACATCCTTCCAGTGTGGAAGGCTCTGACCTTGCTCGGACAATATCAAGTAATGCATCATTGGCAGAACAAGTAATTGAACCAGCTCTTGTAATGTTTGAGGTGAGCAATACCCCCTACACTCTGTGCTCCGGTGGTGTCAATATTCAGAACAAGTGGCATCATCTTCTTTAATTCAGCAAATAACCTGAACATATTGATAGTGAACCAATGACACCTATACCTATATGACAGCTATGTATTACCTGTAGTCCTGTGTCAATATCCTGTTGTTTTTTCCCCTCAATGCTAACTATCGAGTGATATTTAAGTGTCCTTTTTGCCCTTTACTTTTAGAGTGGTGAATAAACTCTTGCTATGTGTATTATAGTACAACATAACCTGCACTTGTTGGTTTCAGCTGGTAGCTTTTTGTGCTTATTCAAAGCCGACTTACCCGTATCTCTACTATTCTGCAGGTGCATGTGCCACCAATATGCATGCTTGATGGAGTACATTCTCAACATTTCTTCGGAACCGGTCTGATAATACATCATTCTGAGTGTCTAGGTCTGGTTGCTGTTGATAGGAATACAGTTGCTGTATCTATCTCTGATATAATGCTTTCTTTTGCTGCATATCCCATTGAAATACCTGGAGAAGTATGAGCTCACCACCCCTTTTGTTGATTACAAATGTCAGTATACCGAATTTCAATTAATAGTAGCTTCCAAATTTTGGTTTTCAGGTTGTTTTTCTACATCCGGTTCACAATTTTGCATTGGTTGCCTATGATCCTTCTGCACTGGGAGCTGGAGCATCTGTTATTCGGGCTGCTAAGCTTCTTCCTGGTTTGTTTTCTTTGAGAGTGCTTCCATGTATTTCTCAAAACTAAATTGCTTGGTCAAAGAAAGAATAACTAAATTGCATAAGTGTTAAGTAACATGGTTAGTGACTTGTGATCCTTTTGTACTGGTTTGTTTTGCCTTTTCGGGCTACCTGGCAAAGCGTCGTGCTTATTTAAGCCAGCACTAACCGTTGTGCATATTGGAATCTTGCCATCAATTAGACTAATGTTATTGGGTAAAGTTTTAGTTATAGTTCAATTTTTTGTATTAATTATGTTAATCATAAAAAAGAACAAACAGGCACTGAATTTTCGTTTCCACTCAATATAAGTATTTTTTGACCAAACGATCCGTATACAGTTCTTAAGAAACTCCTTAATTTTGGATGTATGTAGAACCTGCTTTGCGCCGAGGAGATTCTGTCTACCTAGTTGGGCTAAGTAGAAGCTTACAGGCTACATCAAGGAAATCAACCATAACTAATCCCTGCACAGCCGTTAATATTGGGTCAGCTGACTGCCCACGATACCGTGCAATAAATATGGAGGTCATTGAGCTCGATACTGGTACTTTCTATGAACATTTCAACTAACCTACGATCTCGTGTCTCAATTTTTCGGATACTATATTAAAAAAAATTTCATTATAGATTTTGGTAGCTCATTTTCTGGTATATTGACGGATGAGCAAGGAAGAGTTCAAGCATTATGGGCAAGCTTTTCCACCCAGGTTAGTTTGCGTTGGAGTTGTTTACCTTGGCCCTTCTTCCTAAGTAATGATGCTCGCATGTTCCCAGGAGCATTTATTCAAAAGAAAAAAGAAAAGAACAAAACGGCGGCTTACACGCAAGGTTAGCCGCTTGATACCTCCAACGTCAAGTAAATGGGCAATATAATAAAAATATATATTCACTACATGTAAAGACCCTAAATTGCATCAAAATATTTTTTACGTAAAGCAGATGAATTCCTTCTACCCTTTTACCTAACATTATGAGTCATAACCTCTACATCTAATGCTTGTAAATAATCGTGTAATGGTAACATCCCTAGTTGTTGGCTCCCATGTAATTGAGGTGTAACTTCACTTTATCAATTATTTTCTCCAGCTCAAATATGGTTGTAGCAGTTCAGAGGACCATCAATTTGTTAGAGGTATACCAATATATGCAATAAGTCAAGTCCTCGAGAAGATAATCTCTGGTACTCCTGGACCATTTCGTCTTATCAATGGAATTAGGAGGCCAATGCCATTTGTCAGACTTCTGGAGGTGGAGCTTTATCCAACTTTGCTCTCGAAGGCAAGAAGTTATGGATTGAGTGATAGCTGGGTGCAGGTAATTAGTTTAATCTTTCTTTTGTCTGAAATTTTTCTGCCTGATCTGACAAACATGATTATATTATTTCTTTGTGGCTTCTGAGCCTGAATGTTCTATGTGCTTATAACAACATGACATTTTTATTGTGGAGAAATATTAATGACACTCACTTGGGGTGGCCACTGACAGATAACTGAAACATTTACTGTTCAAAATGATTATTTAGCAATTGTGGATTTGGTCCCTTCTGGACTAGTCCTTGACTCCAGTGTTTAGATACCTGAAACATTTATTGTTAAAAATGATTTATGTTTGCAGGCTCTCGCTAAGAAGGACCCTGTGCGAAGACAAGTCTTGAGGGTCAAAGGTTGTTTGGCTGGATCAAAAGCGGAAAACCTTCTGGAACAGGGAGATATGATTCTTGCTATCAATAAGGAGCCAATTACATGCTTCCTCGACATCGAGAATGCTTGCCAAAAGTTGGACCAATCCATGGATTCAGATGCAGTGCTTAACATGACAATATTCCGTCAGGTGACAACAGTCTATAAGAAAGAAACATTTTCTTTTTTCACAAATCCGATATGGATCTAAATATTTATCATTATTATAACTGTTTCAACATTCGAGCAGGGAAAAGAAATCGACCTTATTGTTGGAACTGATGTAAGAGATGGCAATGGTACAACAAGGATGGTGAATTGGTGTGGATGCATAATTCAGGATCCTCATTCGGCAGTGCGTGCACTTGGTTTTTTGCCAGAGGAAGGTCATGGAGTTTATGTTGCTAGGTGAGGGACATGTTATTTTACAAATTTTTATGCACAAATGTTAGAACCAACTCTTATGACTTAGGAGTTTTGCTTTAATCTTTAATCGGAACTATAAGCCTGTAACTATTAGAGGTTTAGAGTGGCCAGATTTGAATGACCAGCAAGATTGTGCTAAAGGGATATGCTGTTTTTCAATTGTTCTGGTAATCTGATGTAATAACACTGTTTCAAGTCGTTCTGGCCACTGGATGTATCTGACTTCCAATGGAATTTCAAATCTGACGGAGCAATGAATACAAGAGTGTGTCCCATATGAACAGTAATTCTGTTAGGTAAATATGTAAACCAAGTAATGATATCCTGAGAAAAAGAAGATAAATAATAGTGGTCAATCAATGCCATTCTCCTCTTTTGCATGCTTAACAAGTTCATCTATACCATTTCAATAAGAAAATTTATTGTGATTCTTCCCAGTATCACCATATCTTTCCAAATCTCATCCTTTAATGGAAGTCTATCTTCATTTTCTGGGAAAAGCACTCACAGCCAGCCAGTCCATTCCTTTCTCTTTTTGATAAGATTAGGCATGGTAGCCAGAATATACTATTTAAATGATTATATAGATGTTAGGTTCACATTCATAAGCACATTTTAGATACCAATTGGGAATTAGGAATGAACAGCATGGTTTTTATGCAGATGGTGTCATGGAAGTCCTGTACATAGATATGGTCTGTATGCTCTCCAGTGGATAGTTGAAGTTAATGGGCAAGCAACTCCAGATTTGGAGTCCTTTATACACGTGGTGAAGGTATGCATTATCAATAGCAGTCTACCTTTGGTATTTTCCAGTCTCTTCATTTTTGTATTGTTGGATCACTTGGTTGACATGCCATTTATTTGAATTAATACGTTTGAATTAACCTTTTCCTCAGGGATTGGAAGATGGTGAATTTGTTAGGGTGAGGACCGTCCATTTGAATGGAAAACCTCGCGTGCTTACTCTGAAACAGGACCTTCACTACTGGCCAACTTGGGAGCTCAGTTTTGAACCAGAAACTGACACATGGCAGAGGAGGACAATAAAAGCGTTGCAACCAACTGCAGCGTGATCTATTCTGTTGTGTTGTGATGTTTTCAGCGGGCCTCCTCTAGGGAGGTTAAGCATGGAGGCGAGGAAATCGGAAACGCGTGTTGTGTCAGATGTTGGTGAGCTAGAATGCTGCGTAACACAGGATGAATGGTGGGCATTAGGATAGGGTGCTTGAACTCGAAGGATATAGTATAATTCATAGATAACATATGGATTTCATTACTGTGGATAATTGGACTGCGGGATGTGCCTTTTGTACACCTACTGCCACATTTTTTCGGTCGAAACAATAAATTATTAGCTTTCTAGCGCTCATTTTACCAGTTTTCTGCATCAAGCACTTCGTTTATGATTCAGGGTACACGTAACAGATATCAAGCCATCCATTCGTGGACTGACCTAAGGTCGCGTAATCCAGTTATTTTGCATTGGTATTGTACACCACACTGTTATGCGAGTTTATCTTGACAAAGTGATGTGTTTATCTGTGGACTTATCAGCTCCATGGCTTCACGCTTCACTTATGCTGCGTTTGTCAATTATTGCTCTTCTGTATCGAAATTTGCTTTGAGATTTGCGAGTTTATCTTGACAAAGTGATAAGTTTATCTTTGGATTTATCAGCACCATGGCTTCATGCTCAAAATTTATGCAGCATTTGTCAATTATTGCTCGTCTGTATCGAAATTTTCCTTAGAGATTTCTGCCTTTGGTCACCGTTGTCGTGTTCATCACCAGCGCACGACCGGCATGGATGGGGTGAACGATACTCCTGTGGACATCGAATATGCAACATAGGAACAATAAGTGCATCGAGATTGTTATGTTACAGCGAGCTGATGATCACACGCGTCCTTGATTAATTTCATTTCTCAGGCCTGAGCATGTCCTAAGCCGTTCTCCAGTTAAGAAAAGAGTGAAACACTTCCAGTGCTCTTTTAAGCGAAAAGAAGTGTCTGCTCTTTCCTGAATTGAGGAATACCGTTGCGCGTTCACACACAATGCGATGACCGGCGTTGTTTACTCGTGCCTAAATTCGGGCAATTCGGCATGTTAGCTGAAAGAGCAGTCCGCGTTTTATCGATGCCACGATCCTTTTATGCAACGTACGACAAATGTTAACCATAAGCACCTTTATTTATCTAAACTGGGACGTTTCAATTTCTGAAGCGCATGTCTTGGATGGAATATATTCGGCCACCACTAGTTAGCCCGGTCTAATAATATCCACGAAAACGAGGGCTACCCTTTATATGTGTTCTGCCACTTCACTGGATGCCTTCCCCTGAGAGAAAAAGAACCGTTTAGGTAGGAGCTCGTTGTTGTTAGATTCCCTCTTCCTAGCGAGCACTAGCACCAACCAAACAAGCATTCATCCTCATCTTTAAATGGCCAGTCCCTCCCATCTCGTTGCTGCGAACTGAAGGAGCTAGCATGTATCCCACACACAGACCCGCACGACGGGCACCCGCGCGCCAACACCAAGACCAACAACACCCTGCGGAGTAGGGAGAGACATGGGTTGCTATTCCCTGGTGGGCAAGATCGTGTCGCAAGCGCTAGGGAAATGCAATGGTATGGAACGAAATAGCTCTTTGCTCCCGTGTTTTTGCTTCTGCTACTCTTTTTATAATTATTTTTTTGGAAAAGGATGACAACCCCCAACATCTGTATCAGTTGATACATGCGGTCATATTTATTAAACTAACATGTCATTACATAGAGAGTCAAAATAGTATCATCGGAGAGCATAGCAAAACAACTCATGAATTACAAAGACTTAGATTAACAGACAATCCATATTCTCCAAGCGGTTGCACCCAATTTCCATAGTATCCCGCACATCCAGCCTTTGCAGTGACAACCACATACGGATCCAATGGATAGCACGATGAATGACCTGCAAAAAAGAGGAAGCTTTCGATTATTAAAAACTCTTCTTATAATTGGTAGCCCCCTCGGTGTCTGAGAGCTTCGGGGATGTCACCAAGCAGTTTGCCACGTTCTGGGTTGTTTTTATGTGCATGCTACTTCTGAACACATATGTTTGGTTTGCTACCATTGAGTTTTTCGTTACTGTAATCAACTGATCTGCATTTAACGGATATGTAATACCAGATTTGTGCATAAAAAAACTGTCAGTCATCACCAACACACCTCAAAATTGAAATATTTCCGTACAGAAGCTAAGATTAATTTGTGAGCTTGTGACAACATGAAGGGCGCGGACGATGGAGGGAAGAGAGGATGGACTACGCCATGGCCTACCCTCCTGGCCCGCCCACAGAGACACACTACATGCGGCCGGTGGCGCGCACTGTTACCTTCAGCAACACAAGCTCCGTGAACGTCATCCCACCAGACCCGCCACCGCAAGCGCAAGAGCCCCAAACCCAAACACCACCGCCCCACCACGAACCCGAGCACCAACCGCAACCGCAACCACCCGAGCAGCCCGCGCCGGAGCAAGCCGCGCCACCGGCCGCCGAGCCGAGACAGCCGAAGCGAGGCAAGAAGAAGCACCCAGGCCGCGTCCGGTTCGGCCCCGACCCACCACCACCGCAGCAGCAGCCAGAACAACAGCCGCAGCAAGACGCGCCGTTCCCGCGCAGCAACGACACCACCAACGCGCCCGGGCAGGGCCACGGCCACGGGCAGGCGCCGGCCTCGGCGCCGCAGGGGTACTTCCGGTACACGCCGTCGCCGCTGCCGAGGTGGGAGGCGACGCCGAGGCGGCACGAGTACTTCTCCGGGGAGTACCGGTACAGCTACCCGACGCCGGTGCGGGAGGGGATCTACAGCATCGCCACGGACGCCAACAGGCTCACCACCATCTTCAGCGAGGAGAACCCCAACGCCTGCGCGATCGTGTGATTGCATTGCTGAGTGTGGTCGCCGAGGAATAAGATTCTTGCGCCGTACTTCCGTTTCGTTCTTTGGATAATTGGAGGGAGAAGAATCCGATTCCTTCTCGTAGGTGCTGTACAGATAAAGAAAAGGGAATAGTTCTGTGCGCGCTGATGTGATGATGAAGATGAACATTCGCGTTGTGCTGTTCTTTTCGCGTATTTTCTTGCAAAGCTAAGGGATTAGTCGAAAAATACTTGGCCAAGCCACCAAAGAGAGATGAAGAATAAGATGTCTGAGGTGTGTCTGCGACTGACAATGCGTCGTGTTTCTTCGAAAAGTGAGAATGCGTCGTTGAACAATTACCGTCTCCTTTTCTTTTTACCACCCTTTATGCGTTTTCAGACGAGCATCTGTCACTTTAGTGCATCTCATTTCTTTTCTTTACTGATACCTCGGACAATATTACCATCTAAAATTTTCACAGATGGTAGCAGTTTAGGGTATCTATGGAACGAATATCTTTAGGGAATCATCATATCGGTCAGGTGTCACCAGTACCACTCACCACATATTATGTGCAATAATGCTAAGTAGATAGATTTCGTTTTGATCGCAGAGAATGATACGAAATGAACCTGTATGTACAGCAATAAACAACTCGCTATTTGAGTTGTTATCACGAAAATCAATACTGGCTGCTAACGGGAAAACAGGATATAGACCAGAGTATCATTTCATCTTCAGTTTACTCCACCAGCGAGCATTGAAGCACTGTTCTTATTTCAGACCTCGAGGTGTGATCGTGGCGAAGATCGCGTGCCTCAGCGCCTGCGCATCAGGACGCGCTGGTGGTGCAAAATCGCACAATTCCCCGGAGTTCAGAAATCGCAGGCCGTGGGCAGCATCGGCCCATCAAAATGTTTCGACTGTTGCTCGGACTTGGGCCTTGCTGACGACCTCAAGCCATCAACAAACGCCTCACCTGAACAACAATCGGTGAACCAAGCACTCGGCCTTTGATGGTTATAATCGATGCCATTGACTTCACAGAGCAATCATATGGCCATGGAAAAAAAAACAAATAACTGCCAATTTGATCGTGACTCTAGTGAGAAGTCTAGGTAAGAGCAGTCAGATTCTGACTTTTGGTCGGACATATCCTGTGCTATGATGTATTCTCCTACAATCTTCCACTGCGGTTTAGTAGGCGTTGAGTCAACGGCAGCCGCTCGTCGCTTGTCATATAAAACAACCAGCGAACACCTATCCCCATCCAACTTTTCGATATTGCTGTGTACGCAGTACGACGCACTAGTGTCTAGTGGTGTGATGCGATGCAGTTAAACCAGCCACACATCAGTGGCCGAAAGCGAGCAAGGAGTGCAACATTAGAACGCAGTTTCCTGTTGTGTCGCTAGTTCATATTCTTCGATGTCAATCTATGCCCGCACATTGATCTGCCAGTCGCCATCAGGATAGCATCAAGACGTCGACGAAAACTGCAGGAGGGCAGGGCAATAGCCATCGACAGAATATAACCGAGTATTACACTTGTTGCAAATCGCGTTGTGTTGCATGTCAGCCGGCCATGCGCTCCGGTATCGATTCGCGCGCGGCGGGCACTAAGGTGGTGGTGGTCGTGCCGTGGTGGTTTTCGCCGCGCGCTCGTCCATGGATATCTCCGATAAATTCGTCCCACTGACGCGGAAGCGGAAAGAGAGGCAGGTTGGGGACGTGAACCGAGGGGAAGGAGAATAAACAAAGAAACGTGCGCATGTGAAACGACCTTGACCTCACGAATCCTAAGCTGGAGGTACATATTCGATTTGCTTTTCATCTGCAGGTTGCTTAGAAGGATAAGAATCACCCCCTAAGATTGAAAGGACCTTCTATAATTCCCAGCTCAAGAAGCTTTGTGTACATTGTACAGCTGAAAGTCATCTGGGCTGAACATTTTTTCTAAAACTTGCTGAACATAGGATGGAGTGGGTTATTTGATTTCACGGTAGAGTATCTATACCAATATAAAAATCATACCCAGATACTTTTAGTCTTAGCAGTCTGAAATTATTAATTTAATTTTATATATTTCGATCCAATTGTTGTGGATAAAGATTAGAACCTTCCATAATCACTCATATACTTATTACCTTATAATTATATTTATTATTTCCTAATTAATCCCTCATTTCAATTTGTATGTCTAAGATTTGTTGTTTTTCATGTTGGAAAAAAATGGTTTTAACGTGTTATTTCTTTATCTAGAAAAATTTAGCACTTATAATTTTAACATGAGTTTAATGCATGAGCTTTTCTTTTGAGTAGTTTTCTATATGTGTGGGTTATATTCCCGGCAATATATATCGTGAAACCGTGCATTGCACATGCGTGATTGTTAGTCTTTGTGAAAAGATGTGGCAAATAGTGAAGATAATAAAAAGAAAGGCAGAGTTATAGAGCAACTAATCAAGGGAATTTATGACCTTTTTCGTAAACAAATAAAGGTTTCATTACTTTTAACCTCTCTACGAACTAGAGATACACACATCCATAGTTATTACAAAGGTTGCAAGATGCAACCAAAATATCGAAACTGAATGAAAATATAAAAAAAAAGCATGCGGAGATAAAATGCCGAACACATTACCCTATCTAGAGCAATATCAATGCCACACAAAAACAAAAGCAACTGGAAGGACCAGGGGATTTACAACTAGTCATCTATTTGTCCTGCAAGTGTAGAAACAAGGTGCACAAGACGGTTCATTGAATACTAAAAATTAAAGGTATAAAAAAAAATATAACTATCTTAATATGATAATTTAAAATCCTCAGGGGCGTTTGAACGAGGTGTAATGGTTTTTGAAGTTTCGGTATTTAGTTCAGATCTATTATATATTAAAAGAATAATGCAACATAAAAAAGAGACTTGGGCTAGAAGTTTTCAAAAAAAGTAAAACATTCGGCCATGAATCTGATGGACTCTCTTATTATTAGTGAACACAGTCGATAAATCTGTGGACCCTCTTATTATTAGTAGACAACGGTCGATAGATCTTGATAATTCTATCTAAATAGATCACGACTGATATATGTTCATAATGGTACCTAAATAGATAATAACCAACATATTTTCACAGTTGTACCTAAACAAATCACAACCGATAAATCTTCATAGTTGTACCTAAATAAAACTGATAGATCTTCATAATTGTAACCAAATATACCACTGTCGATCGATCTCCATAATTGTACCTAAACAGACCAGAACCTATAGATTTTATAACTGCATCTAAATGTCATCTGGCCATTGACTTGATGTAGTCATAACTACACAGGGCATTATCCGATATTGATTTGATGTACCTTAATTATTAATAGCTCACAACCGATAGATATTCATAATTTCACACCTTATAAAAAGCTACCTAATCTTTCAGTATGGGTACTAATCTACTATCGATCGGTGATATGAACCATAACTCCACATATCGATCTAATATCACATACAAATGATTTCATGTGATATCTATCATCTTAGTACAATACCTGGCCGATTTGATCTAGTATCACATACAAGTCCAAAAGGTTAAAGATGATTAAGGGCGTATCCAACGTAGTTGCACGAAACACCGTGCTAGTTTAAACTAAATATCAAGCACACTCAACAATATACTCCCTTCAATAAAAAAATATAAATAGTTTTAGCCATTGAAACGGTCTCCAAAAAGAAACTTTGACCATTCTATGTTTCATGATCAATAGAGTAGATCATTTTGTTTTTATCAACGTTAGTATTTCTTTCTGTATTTGGAAGTGTATCTTAACCCCCTAAGTAGATTTTGATAATCAATAAAAGATGATTAAGAGACTAATGTGTGCATCAAGTGTGATCAGGTATTTTAGTGCCAAAAGCAGCGATAAAACCAGCGTTGGCGACCCCAAAAAGTTATAAAGAAAGATGGCTTGAACAAATGAAGACTAATGATAACTTTTTAGCCCTTTTAGTGGTTCAAAGAACCACATTAAGTTTAGGGAAAGCCGTACTATTACGAGAGGCCTAAATATGGAAGCTAGTGAGAGTGCCTTGCTAATTTTCAGCTAGGAATCAATTTCCAAATCTAAGGAGGCCTTTGAAAACTTTCTCTTCTCACACTTGCTGCAAAAAGTTGAAATCTTGGAATTTCATGTTAGAACATCCGAGTTCCACTTGTGTGTGAGTTTTAGGGAACTCGCTGCCTCTAAGTTGCCCTTCATGTCTGTTTTTCGGGATGTTAGAACATCCAAGATTTTCTGAAGCTTTCGAGCTTTGTTCCTAGAAATATCTAAGTCCTTTTGCCTTGAAAGTTGGAGCCCACAGGAATTTTTTGGAGCCTCCGAGAACCTGTTCTATACTTATCTTTTGAAATCTGGGAATGTCCGAGTCAAATGTCAGAATCTCCGAGAATGAGTTACGTCCATCATCTGTTGAGAATCTCCGACATCTCGGAAGGTCCGAGTGCTTTGTTGGAACCTTCGGGAATCCGTTCTGACCACGCGTTGGTAAAGCCATTCAAAACCCTAGAGGGTCTGAGTTTAAGTTGGAACCTCTAACATTCACTTCTATCCGCTGTGCTCTGAAAGTCGAACCTCCGAGTGTATGTTGGAAGTTTCCTGATCTGTTTCTGGACAGTCATGTTGCTTTCAAATATCGAAACATGCGAGTTCTATCTCGAAAGTTTCGAGTTCTTCCGTTTTTGCACTAACGGCTAGTTATTGAGGTATTGGATATATATACCCCAAACCTCTTTGCTCATCTAACCTTTTGCCAATCCATTCATCTACTCTATTGAATGGTTCTCCATATTTCCTCAAGCCTAAATTGTCATCCTTGTGAGAAAAAATTTTAGAGAGAGATTGAGCCATAGTTGAGCATCAAGTAAGAGTTCATCTCCAAGCCGAACTGATTGAAGTCTATTACTCTTAGAGATTGACATCTTCTAGGTGACTAGGAATCGTTTGTGAACTTTCAAGGAGATTGTCAAGTACCTCAAAAAGTTTGTGAGGGTTCGAAACTCACCTATCACGAGATGAAGAATTATCACAAGGGAAGGAAAGCTTCACATCGGCAAGCTTTTTGAGGGAAGAGCATAATTCGGTGCCGACTTCAATCGTAGGATCAATCTTCCTCAATGAAGACGTAGAGTCTCACCAAATGCTTGAATTTCGATAACAAATATTATGTCTCTCATCTGGTTGTTTCATTGCACTTAGCCATACTTATTGTATTACTTATTTTGATCACTAGCATGCTAGATTTTGCATAGAACTATTTGTGTAGAAATTATTTTTTGGGTTTAGATTTCGTTAATCTTCTATTTACCCCTTTCTAGTCGATACTAGATGCTTTTAATATTGATGATCAAATTTAAAAGTGTTTAACTATCTAAAATTTTAAAATTACTTACATTTTTATTGGGGGTAGTCATCATCCAGATAGGCCCTAATTGCTACTTTCAAACGATTCTTTCAGATCATAAATAGACTTCTTCGACCTGCAAAAAAGATTCTCCTATCCAGGCCTTAAACCTTTTTAATTGCTTCATATAAATGTCTTGTTTTAATTACCCATAGAAAAGTGCAATTTTCATAGAGGTTGTCGACCCTACGCTCCCACCAACCATACTTCCACCTGCATCATTAGAGCTTGGATCACAAATCAACACTCTTACTCTTTTTGTCACATGTTCAATAGACACACATCCTTTTTAGATAATGTTCAGTAGATATAACTGTGCAACCGAATTAATCAATTCTTCTCACCATCACGACAAAAAGGCATCTATCAATATATACAGCGATGCACAATAGCATCTCTGTTGTGAAGTTTTCTATATTTTAAATTCATTTAAAGAATGACTTGGATAAAATTTGAAGGAGAAGTGTAAATTTGCACCGAACTTGGCAGTTGCGGACAAATACATAGCGACTTGCACTGATGGTGACAAGCATATAGGGATCTCCCAACAGCAGCAAAGAGACTGCACACCCATTTGAATTAAACCGAACAATCAATAGGTTGTCCTTCGTGAACAACATGCTATTCAAATATATGTTCAGATACATGTAAAGAAAAAAAATCATATACGATGTCAGTCACATCATCTATTAAATTTGGCCCATGCTTGCTGCGTACCTAACGTCCAGAGGCTAGAATAGAGTGGACTCACACCTTAAATCTGAAAACAATGTTATAAGTAACTCCCGGATGCCGATTGATCACTTTACGCATTCCTAATTCATGCAAGATGGCTACGTACGTTCCTGCACTAGGGCGAACTCCTTAATTATTGTCCAACTGGAGCAAACATAACAAAGACCGCAAAAACAAGTGAAATTAATACATTCCGATAACCTATAAGCTGCAACCCGTCCTCGTCGTGTAATGCAACCCGGATTGGGTTGGAGAACCAAATCAACAGGAAAAGAAAATCCAAAAGAAACTAAATGATGTAGCATTATGAGTGCTGTAACACCATCTAGATTTTATTTTTTAGTTGTTCATGATGATTTGGTGCTCAACCTACCGAGCTGCATGATTACACGGACGAGCATACGTGTTGCCATGTATACTAGCACCCATAATTTGCAAAGTCCATCGGGGACGGGTTGACCAAAGTGTCACTGAAATAATGCACTCACCACACATCAGTTTGTTGCAACTTGCAAACGCATCCAGACTCAGCCTGCAATCACCATTGTTCAACGTGCATGCATGAGGAGACCAACTTGAGGAGGAAGCAAAGCAAGGAGATAACTATCTTTTGCGCTTCCTGCATGCTTCCCTGATCCAGGGGGTGCAGGTGCAAGTGCAACCGGTGCAGACAAGATAAACACCACGCTCAAGACAAGTGGAGTTGGCGAACGGAGAGTCACAGTGGCACAGTGCTGTCACTCACCACCACTTACCTAGCTAGCTCAAAGGGTACATCAATAATGGACAGCTAGTGAATGCCTGCGTGTCCTGTGGCGTACTGGCATGTGCACGAGTCACTTGGAGATATACGTACTCGACGGGAGAAATTGTCATGTACATGTTTATATATATCATTTCGAAGCAAATTTTAGAATAGTTTTAGTGTGATGTACTACCAAAAACTGGACCCGAAGAAGTGAAGCAACGCTGGATATATTGTCCCAGCCTGTAGAATCAGCAGAAACGATGCTTTGATTGATTTGCTCCATGTTTTGATAAAGGAAAAAACTCACCTTAAATCCTGAACTCAATCTAAGTTGAATCCTGAACTTCTAATCCCTGAAATATGGAGCCTAAATTTTATAATCCGGTTATTTAACCCTCTACCCCATGTTTGGATATTCGATACACCGGGATCATCCTCATCCTATTCTTCTCTCTCTCATTTCTATCTCCATCTCTCTCTCATTTCTCACTACTACCCCGACCGCTGCCTCTCCCACTCACCTCCGAAGCCAGCTGCTACCAAGTCCGACGATGACAAAGTAGCCCCATTCAGATCTCGCCCTTAAAGCTGAAGTCTTTCACCAAAGTGTTCAGGATGGGTTGGAAAGGTGCAGCAGGAGGACGTGGATCTCATGCTTGTCAGGATGCGATGGGCTGCGTGAAAGAGGAGAGGAGGCTGTAGAGGTGAGGAAGATAGAGCGAGCGAGCGAGATGTTAGGCTCATTTTTTGGAACGGACGGTGGATGTTGTTTTACATGCGTGCGACGTGGGATAGATGGGAGGTCTACTGAGCGAAGCGTCGCTTCGGACGCCCGACGCAAACGCTTTTTCACGAGATAAGCATCTGCTCGTCTCTGAAGAGAGAGAAAAAAATGCGAGTTTGCGACAAAAGCTCAGTGGACTAGATCGTTCTTCCACCACCAGCACCAGCCTTTTGGGGTTAGAAGGTGACGCCAAACAACGAGCATTTGTGCCCCCGCTATGTGGCGCACTCACAGCGGCAGGCAACGCAACGCAAGTTTGCCACTGCACAACTGAAACCTCATGACTCGAGTACTACGTGACACCATGCTTTCCGCCCCAGCCACGCACACCCAGACACCCAGTGCGCGCGCAACACATGTACGTAGCAGCAGATAGCGAGCGCAAGTATGATTCGTCCAGTGTCCAGGCACAAGTAGATCGATCTAACGCAAGATCGTTGGATCGAGTTAATTAAAAAATGTATCGTCGCTGGTAGGAAGGTAGATCGTATCTAACACCGATCCAGCCGCGGTGATGCGTCAGTTTGTAGGTCATTCATGCATGCAGAAAGAGATGGTCTCGGGCCGGTGCGGCTTGCATCCATCATCTGTGTGTGACATGAAAAATATCAGGATCGACTTAAGCTCACTCATGATGCGCATGTAATGATTCTAAATTCTAATCAGCATCGCTTTGATGCATCGATCGAGACAAGAAGTAATAATATTCTGGCTACCCTCTTCTCTTTCGGTTCCACATAGGCCTTGAATTGTATATTTGCCCGATGATTTGACTTGACCGACTCCGTAGTTGACTCGAGTTATGTATGGTATAGTTGGTACTTACCGCTAGGAATATTTTTGTATGGACAGTTGCAATGGGGGATCTAACAGGATACAGTACAGTACGCCTATACATACACTAACACGTAGTAGTATAATAAGGGAATTTCTCACGGGCAACATGAAAGCGCCTGTCACATTAACTTGGCTGCCTTCGCTTTCCATATTTTGGGGAGGCCGAATCCAGTAGATCGTGTTTAAGTCATCTGTTTTAATTCTCCTTCCATCTTCAGAATATAGACAACGAAATTGGCAGTTTATTTCTTAGTTAATTTCAACCGTCACTTCCCAAGCTTTCAATCAACAAAGTTATACGGGATTGTCTATTATACAAGTGACTGAAACCTCTTATTGAATTTCAGTCAATTCTTTTCATCTTTAAATCGCCATCATACAAAATCAATACATATCGTAAGTACATCGGATGAACTGCATAATTAGCAAAAACTTATTTTAAAAATCTGATAATTGTGCACTAACAAAACCGTAATTTAATTCAACTGCCAACAACACTCAATTATCAGAGTGGCCACCTGTGACGTGTAATTGTTATCCTATTTTATTTTTTCCGGGCTGTGACATGTAATTATGTTACCCACGAGACACGATCCATCGTCATTACTCCATTAATACGCTCGCAAGCCCGTGTATATTTAGGCGCAAATACACTGTTACACAGGCGATCTTATCTCGCCACCTATGTATGGTCAGCCAGCCATCCATTAGCGAACAAAATTAATCAAATCAAGCTACCTAATCAGATCAATGACTCTTAATGGAATGATGATTAGTTGATTAATCAAACCGTCCCGACCGGCTTGTTGGGCTTGTCCTCGTACACCGCGAGTTCGCTACAAATACCCGCGAAACGGCGATCTCAGCGACGCAGAACAGAACAGAAGAGCACACGAGGGAGGGAGAAGCCTTCCAACAAACGGAGCGAGAGGAAGAAGAGAACAAGAAGAGGAAGCCAATGGGCGTGCGCCTCGCGCAGGCGGTGGCGGCGCTGATGGGCAGGTGCACGCGGCGGCTGTCGCGGGCGGCGCACCGGCTGCGGCGGCCCGGGCTCACGGCGCCGTCCTTCTCGTCGCGCGCCATCGTGCCGTTCCTCGGGGGCGGCGTCAGGAGGGCGCTCACGTCCAAGACATCGAAGAGGAGGAAGGCGGGGCCGGAGGAGGAGTGGACCTTCGAGGCGGACGGCGGGGTGTGGAGGAAGGAGATACTCATGGGGGAGCGGTGCCAGCCGCTGGAGTTCTCCGGGGCCATCTACTACGACGCCGAGGGGCGCCGCCTCGGGGCCCCGCCACGCACGCCCATGCGGAGCCCGGTGCCGGTGTCCATCAAGCTCGCCGCCAACGCCTGAGCCTGCTAGGGAGCCCCGTGATCGCAGCAGCAGTTCGCTCAACTTAGCCGAGATGCCTCTCCCTCTGCTTCACTAGTATACATGGTTTTCTTGATGCTCTGTTTTCCCTTTTCTATTGTCTTTTTCGAAATAATAGGTACTATACTAGTATTTTTGCTTTTGATTTTGTGACTAGTGAGCACCATGTAAGAGAGTTTATGGTTTCCAGAAGTTAATTGGCGCTTCTTTTACAATTTTCGCACAGAAAAATACTCTGCGCTGCTTACTAGTGTTTACCTGATTAGTGCTGCATGGCTTTGATTTTTTGTTAGATTAAGAAAAAGAAGTGAGAGTGGTATTATATACTGGACTTATACAGGGATAGAATAGGAGAGCACGAGAGTTGGCACTGACCATCTAGGGAGATTGCTCTAGCATATCCATGTCCCGGAACTTGTTTAGATGGGAGAGACAGATCCCAAACACACGTACAATGACAGCGGTTGCAGAGTCGGCCCTTTTTTGTGAGCCTTGACAAGGCCTAACTGCGGCTACGTCGGTGAACGTTTGCCCGGACAAACGCCATCTTCAACCTCTAAGGCGGCACTGTTTCTTAATGGAGGCTTGCTGGTCGAGCCCGGACGGCGCTGGGAGGTGGCTCCGCCATTGCATGATGGCTTGACCACGACATGGTGTTGTTGTTGTTGTCCTCGAGCACAGCCAAGGCAGCTGCCATCCCTCCTCTTGGTCACACTCGCTGTGATCATAGAATGGTTCTGCATGAGGGTGAATAATGCAAACGGTAGTGCGAAACATGGGCGGATTGCATATTTTCATCGGCCACTAACTCCCCCCATCCAACTCGCACAGGTCAACAACAGAAAATACAATCCAACTTTCAGCTTCAGTCCTTCTTTATTAGTACCACCCAAAACTTTAGTTTTGCACAGATCAATCAAAAAAAGAGCAAGTCTCCCTTCTCCGCCTGTACTTGAACTTGACGCATTACAATTTATGAAATGGCCGTTCATTTTTTTTCCTTCGCTCTTTATTATACAGAGGCTTCCGTTCTAGTAACAAATCCCAGTTGCTTTACACTGACCAAATTGAAGGACCTTAGCTTAAACGGGAAGTATTGGTTGACAGAACAATTCTGGTGGAACTACCCATTGTGCGTTCTTAACGTTTGTTGTGATCCAACAGGCTCAAGCAAACTATCCGACACCCGAGACCCACAATTATTAGCATACTGGCATGACTTTCCCCGACATGGTTCTAAAATTTAATTTATTTATTCTCGCAAAACAATTTAATTTATTCAAAACAAACTAAATTAAGCAAAGTAAACGAATGTTCTTTTATCTACACATTATTACTCACTGAAAGAGAAAATGCCCAAACTCTGATGATGGTGCGCTACAGCGAGTAGGCGTTGTAACTTGCAGGTAAGCTCAACAGTCACAGATTGACGAGTGTACAGTGATCATGTGGTGACTGGTGCGGTCGTATAATGTTACAAGCAGCAAAATAATTCGGGGGAAAAGGATGGCGCCGGCGCCATGAAGGATCTCGCATGGCGTCACCGCCAACCGTCTCACTGTCACTCCCTGTACGACGGTCTGACCATATTTCGCTTGCTGGGCCTCCCAGGCCGCAGACGAGACGTCAGGAGCAAGAGCCGGGAATGGAAAGCTATTGAAGAACAACGTTAAGTGAGCAGCTACCTAACATTCACGCCTTCTTCACAATCATTAATCGTCATATACGATACTACTAACATGCAAATCCTAATCTATTAAAAGTCGAAGAAAAATTCCACTGAAACAAAAACTACAAAGAGTTACACGGACACGCATGCAGCAAACCAGCTTTGCGAGACCAAAGCTGCAGCGCAGGAATTGACAAATTTACATTGGCAAACGGAGTCACGGACACGCATTTTTTACGTGCGTTGCAAACTCGAGCGACTCGCGCGTCTCGCGGTGTCACGGAAAGAACCTGCAGCACACGGGCTTGTCATCACCGGCTGCCCTGCTGTGCCGCCGCTTCTTGCCGCTGCCACCCTTCCTCTTGGGCACGGTCACCGTGAGCACGCCGTCCGCCATGCGAGCGTTCACCTTGTCCGCGGCCGCGTCCTCCGGCAGCCGGAACTGCGTCACGAACGCGCGCCTCGCCGCCGCGCCGGTGGCCAGCCTCTCCCTGCAGTGCCACCTCACGGTGTCGCCGTCCTCCTCCTCCTCCGCCTCGGCCGCGCCGTCGTCCTTGGTGCCCTCCTGTTTGCGGCCGCGGACGCGCAGGATCCGGCCGTCCACCACCTCGACGGCCACCCGCTCCTTGGGCAGCCCCGGGAGGTCCATCTTGAAAACGTGCGCGTCCGGCGTCTCCTTCCAGTCCATCGGCAGCCGGGCCCCGCCGGCGGCGCCGGCGTCAGAGAAGAGCTTGTCAAGCAGCATGCGAGATAGAGCCAACGACATGTTGTTCTTGCAGCTGTACGTACGTGTGTGAATGTGTGATTAAGTGAGGCTTGCCGCTTTGCACGAGCGTTCGTTTTATAGTCGCGAGCTCAGTGACCGGAGAAGGATCGCGAATACGTGCACTGGCATTTGCAGATTTCCTCCGTCTAGTTCCCTCCGGATGCGGGGGAGTCGTCGCTGAGGATGGCGCGGAGGAGCACGGGATTTCTCTGGAACTCTCTCGTATTCTCTGAAGTTTGCGGAGAGAGAACGGGTCAGTGGGGGATGGGTCCTCTTCAAAGGTTACACGTCTGTGATGCGACCTGTCAAAACATCCGAGCTAGGCTATCAACAGCTCTGATGGTTCCACACAGGTTGGAGTAACAAGCATGGGACTGAGCACAATCATCAGTCAATCAATTCAAAAGGGCCGTTATTCTTGGGTAAATTTTTGGCAAAATTATCTATAGCGATTACATCCGTTTCTATAACGCCATTGTGGAATCTCATTATGTTCACAACAAATGGCAAGATGACATTACCAGGATCAGCAGGAATCGGTCTAGATCGGGCTTAAAATGTTGATTTTCTACCGGTTTGGTTTGCCGAGCCGGTCTTCTGAATTCTGAATCACTGGACGCCCTACTACCGGATGCTAACATCAAGGTTGCTGTCAACGAACTTGGCGCCTCCAACCTTCCCCTGCATCGCCGGTGGCAACTTTATGACGCGCCTCTGGTCGCCGGCTTCGATCAGTAATTCTGACTCACCTCTATACTGCATTTTTCAGACAAAAGAACAAGTTAATATATTATCTGCATTGACACGAACAATTGTACAAATATAAATCAGTGATCATTATTCCTGCAAAATTCTGAAAAGGTTTTTGACTACTATTTGGCTAAACCTTAGATGGCCATAAATAAAATGTGTCAACATGCAGAGAGGACACAAGAGGATAACCAATTGAAAGTATGTTTTTTCGATCATCTTGGTTATTTGACCTTAAAATCACAAATAACTAGTTACTTATGACCTAAAGTAGTGTACTTCTCCAACCTAGTTTTGGTGCATGACACTGTTTAAAAGCTTCTTTTATGCTGCAAACAAGGAACCAAGTTGCCCAAGCCAGATTCATTTGAAATTATCTCATGGCTTGTATGGGCATGCAGACAGTCAGATCGCAGCAAGGACTTCAGTTTTAATATCAGCACATTGGATTTCAGGAACTGATATGAAAAGGTAGGCTTGCTTGCATGGACTAACAAAACTGAAAATTCTTAAAAGTTGATCTGATACTTGTCCAGAGTCGTTCGATCAGGCCTTTCCATTAATTTACTGCCAACCACTTGTGATTGTTTGATGTCGCCTTCTAGGGAATGATGCATTTCTTACCAACAGTTGTGGTTACTCATGTGGCAGTGCATGTGTATTGCTGTAAGCATCAAACTAACTGCGCATTCATTTGAACATTATCAGATAGTTCAGGGCGCATGTCAAAAATTTCAAGTTGAGGGTTTGGTTCAGCTTTTATGTCATCATTTTAGGGGCTCTACCTTTATTATTGCGAAGGACTCCGGAAAACCATGCAAGGATAGCATTATATTTGGAGAAGTAAGACTAACTAGAGATAATTGATAGAATTTGACCTAATAAGTTTTGACTAGTATATAGAATGAACGCAACAAAGAGAGATCAATAGCCTTACCTGATATAGTTTGATTTCAGACTTATCAAAGCCTGGCATGAAAAGGGTTACTGATTTCTGCGCAGAATCAAAACTAACTGAAGGATTAACCTGGTTGCTTGTATTCCTCAATAGTTCCTTTGTATTTTGGCTCAATGAATTTAATGCTCTGTCCCAGTCTGCAGAAGAATCAGCTGGTACAAACGGCAGAAACGAGAAAGACAATGGCAAAAACTTCTCAGCAACTTCTTGGTGCATTTTAGAATGGTCTTCATTATAACCAAACGCTCCACATATTTGTGTGCCAGCTTGAATGGTGCACCCCCAGTATCGTAGCGCACAGGACACAGAGATTGACCCCCTAGGGTTCACGATGAGGAAGCATGCAAAGTTTGAGGGATCGGCAAACCAAAGGGAGATTCTCTACAAAATTTAGCAGCTTAAGCTTTTATATTTAGCTAATACTAGAATATGTATGCACTAGGTAAGATAAAAGAATTTTAAATCAGGATTATTTACCTCACGAAGTTGTTCGATTTCATTCCATATCTCCTACGTCAGTCTTCTCTGCTAAGTCCCTCACATACCTCAAGTAAGATCTGTCTTTTGTATAACATCGAAATTAAAATTTACAGTCCTGAGTGAATGTAAGGTTTAGGAGTTGAGGCCAGGCAAGGAGAACCTATACCTTGCCCTCTCAGTAGCACCTATAAGCCTTAGAATTTCCTAACTATTGCTAGTCATACACTACCACATCAAATTCCCCCTGTGAGCTATTCTTTCCAGCTGAAAAGAAGTTAAGCAGCTTCTGAAGAGACAGCACTGAACAGATCGAATCCATTCCAGGTAAAACTCCAAGCTCCTCTCCTACAATCTATCCTATGAAAAACAGCAACCCAAATGACTGCTTTATCATGCGTCGGCCTGTCTGCCTCCTGGCTGCTGCATTTTGTTGTCCTGTGGCTGGGAAGTGGGAACCGGCAACTTATAAGTGGCAAGGATAGAGCTTCGATCGCGAGCAGCAAGTACCGATCCTGATTGGTCATTTTGCATTGCGGTTGCAGAACGTTACTCTGCAATATCTATCATGCGGGCACATTTACGAATTTTTGCCTCATTTAATCCTCCTTGACATATTTTTGATAAAACTAGTTCTCTCCAAAAATCATTATCAAAATTGTCGTCACGACAGCCCAGACAGTCGCTACATGGCTAATCACGTTTGTGACCTACGATGTCAGTTTAATTATATTTTTACCTCACGACAGTGATAAGCCCCGCGCGCCTGGTCATGATAGACCTACAATTTGTTCGAATTATTGGGTCTAGCCCATTTATTATTTAACAATAATTCCTGGATTAAATCACAGAGGCCCATCTGGCCCATTCATGCATGACAAGGGGGTGTGGGTAAGTTTAGTCCTTCCCCGCTAGTGGAAGGTGAGTTAGACCAACATATAAGATTGGCTTTTCCACACACCACTAAGAGAATGAGAAAAGGACACATACACGCGCGCTCCTCCTCCGCCGCCCGCCTCGCCACGCCACACGCGCACGTCGTGTTTCGTGAACGAGCTGGGATAGAAGTCGAAACGTTTTCTCATTAGTGGTAGATGAATCTGAACCGACAGTTTCGGCTCTGTAGTGGATCAGTTTCGGTTCTCTTCATCTCCCATCATGGAACCGTTTCGTTTTTCCTGAAGTCTATAAGAGGTCGCTCCTCTGTTCCACTGCACAATGCAACACATATGAGACCACCCTTCGGTTCCAGAGCTTTGCGCCGCCTCCGACTTTCCCATCCCATTTCTCGGCGTGCACCGCGAAGTGGGACAGCAGGCCTCCGGAACCCCGCCTCTTGTGATCCTGTACGGGAGAGAGGTGATCAAGTTTTTGGGGAGCGCGCTTGCACGATTGCTGACATCTTCTCCGACGATCCTGCAAGCGACTACTTCCCCAATAACGACTACTTCCGCGACGTTGATGCCTTACTCCTCAACATGTCGATCTTTGAAGGTGCTGCCACTGCGAACGCATCTTCTTCCACTGCACAGTATGTGTTCTTATCCTTTCTGTTAGGGATTATGTTTGGATTACTAGTTCTAGCAATCGACTTGGACATGCCGTTGTATTGTTACCTACTTGATTGCCTGACTAGTTTGATTGGTACTTTATTTGGTCTGATTATCATCTCTACTATTGTTATCATGTTTTATCTACTGTTTTTGTGGATTAGACTTGTTGGAAAATTGCTCATATATTCAACACTATTGCACTATCAATTCGTGATAGCACCCTGCACCACTGCTAGACGGCAGCTCCAACTTCATTAGTGTGTCATCGTTGCCACCACTCTAACCACAACTAGCCTCAGCTGACGTCGAGACAGACAGCACCGGTCACTGCCAAGCACAGGATAGGAGCTCCAAAGCGACACCTCCAAGGAGGACACGATCTCGAAGATGTCGTCGCCACACGATCCGATAATCCGAATCATGTTTTTTACCCAATGAACATTCCAAAGGTGGGGGAAGGGGCAGAGCTTCACAACAACACCTCCAAAGAGCATCACCATTGCCGGTGCCGGCAAAAGATCGGGCAAGACGCTTGCACCCGCTGTACTGCACCTACCCACCGCCCACATCGGCCAACAGCGTCGAGAGAAGCACGCCACCCACCACCACACCAGGAGTGGATCTAGGCACGCCGGCTCAGATCTGGCAACCTGTCGCGCTCCAGCTAGGCCCTCGGCATTTGCGTGTATCATAATGATAGGGCCGCACACTGGAGGAGCCGCGCGCCAGGCAGGAGTTGCTGTTGAAAGTTGAATCTGCCGCCGTAGATGTGCCACCCGCTACCAGGAGCCATGTGCCAAGCACCAGCATGATCGCCGCATTGCGTGCACGTCGACGACAGCTGGCTGTGGAGTACCACCAGCTATGCCTCCTAGCCACCACAGCGAGTGCCGCCGATGAAGGAGCCACTCCCCGCTATCCAGGCGCTGAAACAGTTGATACGCCTACCTGGAGCTAGGTCTGCAGCCCATGACGCCATAACGTCTGGGGCGATGCCTTGCCGTTTTCATGGCCCAGGGCTACCACCCACAACCACCCAGCATTGGCGTGCCGCAAACAACCGCCACCATAAAGCAGCCCCCCTGGGATTCGACCCCAGCTCACTCGAGCTAGAGAACGGCGACCCCTCGGCTCTCGTGTCACCCGCTCTCTGATGGTGTGTACGTGAAAACACGTTGTACCGAGTATTTTAAAAAACAAATAAATGCCCGGGTGTTTCATACAGTAATGGGAAACAAGTAAATCTAGCTACGAAAAATTCTCTGAACCAGCGCTTAGTGTGTATCAAGTATAAGAATATGTGAAGCGGATCCTCTGGTCAGTGAACAATGTCATGGTGGTTTCCCCATCTAGATAGGGCATACTGTTTGGGCTTGTGCTTCAGCTTTTGGTGCTTCTAGCCCTGTAGAAGCACAAGTTCAAACAAAAACCCGCCTTTTGAAATCAGCTTCTCATACGCACTTGTGGTATTTGCACTAGAGTTGGAAAAGCACCAAAAAAAGGAGCTTCCCACATCCTCTATATGAAATTGCCCTCCAAGTTTGTCACGTAATTACGCTCCAATGCCACCCCACAGCCCTGGTTCTCCCAAACCGAAGTCCCCACCCGCCCCCGCTCAGAACCCCACGCCGCTGCCCCTGCTCAGAACCCCCGCTCGCGCCCTGGGTTAGGGTTCCACTGCCGCCTCCCCCGATCCTTCGCCGCCTCCCCCGATCCTCCTGTCAGACCCCAATTGGGTCCTGACCTTAAACCAAGGGAAAAATAGCAGAAAATTGTGTAACTTTAAGAACAACAAGAACTAGCGTATATGCGTATATTGATGTTTAGCTAGTTGGTAGAATGATTCTTGGAGATATCCTTACAACATGCATACGCTGAACCTTTATAGCCTGTTACAAATTGACTCCAGCTGTCAAAGTAAAAAGTAACTAGAAGACTTATGACACAGATAACTACTAAATGACAAGCACTAAATACTAGAACTTCTATTAGCAGCAAAACGATTCAGTGACGTGATAGCTGAGCCTGACACCTCCGCCGCCTCCGCCACCGCTCCTCGGCCGCCTCACCCGCCACCATCTGCACCGAGCCCCGAGCTCCTCCTCACCTCCGTCCACTGCCGCTCGAGGTCCTCCCCGCCTCCGCTCGCCGCCTCCCGAGTTCCGCCCGACCGGATCCCCGCCCGCCACCGCCCGATCGGATCCGCCGTCCTCCGCCGCCCGAGTGCCTCCACCCGCTGCCCTGCCTCTCCCTCCGTCGCCCGAGCGCCTCTACCCGCTGCCTCGACCTCCGCCGCCCTCCGCGCCCGAGCGCCTCTGCCCTCTGCCCCGACCTCGGCCTGTCCTCCGCCCGCCTCCGCCCGCTGCCCCAACCGAGCCGGCCTCACCCCCGACGGCGGCCTCCCTCGCCCCAATCAGACCAGCAACCGTCGGCCTCCCTCTCTCTGCCCCGACCAAACCGGCAAGGTGAGCCCATCTCAGATTTTTTTTAAATGCTATGACATGTGCATTGTTGATTTGGCAACAATGGTGTACTGCATTGTATGATTTCAGTCACAGATTAGTGTCTATTTGATTTTGGTATATGCTTAATACGTATGTATGCTTTATTTAGCAGATCTGATGTAGTATGCTGTGCACATTTATTCATGTGGATGTTATATTCATTGCTGTGTACTTGTGTATGAGGAATTATTTGGTGTTATGAGAATCTGGGAAGGGAAGATAGATGGTAGGTTGGAGGAGCAGCACAGCACATAAAAATATGCTTATGAAAATTTGTTGATTATAGACTTTGTTTATTGTGGTCATAGCATGGTACCAATATTGTTGTTAAATATTTATACAAGTACTTGCTGAAAATTCATGAATGTATAATGCATGTTTTTGTGAGATTTGTGCTAATTGGGCGCGGACCTGGGCGAGGAAGGCGAGGAAGGCGAGGAAGTGGACGGTGGTGGAGTCGATGAGCGCGGGGTGGAAGGGGACAATGATTCAATCAGAAATGTTCACTAATATGATCCTTTACTCAACATACAGATTTATTAGTGCATGCCTGTGTTTCCTATGTTCATCTCACTATTGATAGAAGTGTACACTTCTAATATTTTGGGATTAACTTGTTGCACTGAGGATGAAGATAAGAGAAAGAATGTGGTTATTTTGTAAGAAAAATATTGTACTCCAAAGTATATATTAGTTGAATGATTACCAGATAATTGATTCTCTTAATTACCAATAAGTTCTAAAATCTTGCAATGAAGCAATAAATTTGCTGTACAATTTATCCTCAGCTATAGCTGGTGAATGGTCGTTTGTATATATAGCTCAAGATTGAAAAGGGAAAGTTTGGATCAGTTGTTACATGGATCAACACATAGTTCTTTTTTCTTTTGGAAATTTTGATTAACTCATGCAAAATTGTGTAGTTCTTTCTCTCACTTCATACATCATTATCATTAAAATACAGTGCAAGAATTATCTAACCAAAGAATAGAACAAATTAAAATGTCAAATATTTCATCGTGTATCATTTGTGTTATGCATGCCATTTGTGCTAAAATCGTGTTATATATGTCACTTGTACTAAATCAGATTAAATCCACATAAAACCATGTATAATTAGGATTTAACACATCATCTTTAGCAGACAAGGGTATTTCAGATATTCACCACCAGCTATAGGTCTACCAGCTGTCCAAAAGCACCATTACCAAACGGCCTCAGCTACTTTCCACTAGCTGATTAGCTCCAGCTACTTCTCAGATTTTACCAATTTTAGTTGCTTCTCAGTAAGCTGCAGCCCAATCAAACAGGCCTAGATATGGAGTGATTAACCGGATCGAACAAAGTAAATATGAACCATCTCCCAAAGAGAATAAAAACAACATCTACGAAATAGTTCTGAAATTTCCCCGCTTCCACTAGCTCCAATGTTATTCCTCCTCCCGCTTATTCTTCTCTGATTTCTCCCCCAAATTAGTCCCTTGCCCAGTCTCATTACTTGTTTGTTTCTTCCTCACGACTTATTGTGCCTCATCGCCGGCGAACTCACGGGACGCAACAAGCCAGCAGCCAGGCCTACTGGTACTGGACTAGCGTGGATTCATTTGTTCTTTTTGTTGGTTAGGAACCCTGTCTTGATTGGATTGATTATTCTAAGATTTCGTTTGGTTACATGTTTTTTTTGCTTCCTTTGCTGTAGCTGTGAGCAATCAAATCCGAATCACCCTTTCTTCCCGTCCAGCTAGTTGCCGATTTGAGAATTGTTTGCTGCGTGATACCCTACTAATCTGATCCATCCATCCACCCATGGTTTGATTATGTTCTTCTTATTCAGCGCGCAACATAGATTTAAGTCTGCCCCTTGCTGCTCGCTTACGCAGTTCTGTGCTGTGTGCATATTTGCCTCTTTTGTCCAATTGTTCGCCTAATTTCGTTATGTGCTTAACAATCTGTATGTGTGACAGGATATATGTGCGTTTGATCCAGGGCTTTGGGGGCTCCGGACCTAGTTACGGCATTGGCATGGAAGGATTCCATGACGACCAGAGCACATGCCGTCAATCTGAGCAACACTCTGATCGCGTGTCTGATTCTGTTGAGGATGCAATATCTGATGAGGTTCTGTCTCTGCTGACGCTGAGCTATCGTATGTTCTTTTGTTTGCTTGGCCCACGAGTTTCATCAACATTGCTGGAGGTCACGCCTGTCTTCAATGAAACTGCTCTCATATTTTTTTGGACCACTTTATTAGATGCGCAAACTATAACTTTCCCTTATGTCGTAAGCTGTTGCTAGCAAATGTATTTGACATGGTTGATCAATATTACGATTTTCCACCTGGAGCAGCATATGACTGCTTGTTGAACATGTGCCTTCATCTGTCATTGTATATCAACAGGATGTTTCTTGCACCAACAAGGCTCTCATTGGCCTGTGCAGCTTCAAAAAAGAGAGAGAAGGATAACAGAATGGTGGACCATGATAAATCAACCGTTTGGGATGAAGTTCTGGAAGAAGCTGATGAGTTAGCTTATGCGCATAAAGATCCTCCTAGTGTCTCATTCCTGTCTGCTGGAACAACCAGAAGTATATCACTGCATCTCCTGTTATACGGATTATGTAGATTCTTATCTTTCTCATAAACAAAGGAGGACTTTGATATGCAAACGCTTTCTTCCATAACTTTTCCTGGTGAATATCCTGTATGACTCGTTCTCTTTTTCACCACTGGTGCAGGGAGAAAATCTGAAAACAAGCCCAGATTCTCAATACGTGGATCCAATTCTGTTGCGTCAAATGTAAAGACTGAAAACTCGTACATTGGGGAGCAAGAAGCTTCATCAGGAATTCCAACAACTAAAGCTTCAGAAACTATGATGGCTGAGCAGTTGGAAAATATCGATGAAGAATTTGAAGATTCTCCATCAGATTTTGCCCATCCAAACAAGAAAGCAAACATTTCAGTTGCTGAACTGCTTGAAGATCTACAGGATAGAAGTGGTTCTTCTGTTAGGGACACCATTTTCGGTGTGTATTTTGTGGTGCTGTTTCATTATTTGGAGTTCTTAGACAGCAATTACCTTGTCCCTGAATATTTCAATGCAGTTGCACCAACGCACCAGAGCTAAGGAGGGAAACCAAAAGGTCCTACTGCTGGGAAGAAAATAATAGCTCTTCTAGGTCAGAAGAATCTTGACAGCGAAGATCCCTTGGAGCATGTAATTGGTGAAACTTCTAGCGAGGAGGAAGTATGTTGCTAACATAACCACTGTATTAGTAATTGTTTAGTTGTAGTTAAGCACTGTTATTAGTAATCGTTCAGTTGTACTATTCAGCATGCTAGTTTTATCCTGCAATAGGATACTGTTCAAAACAACCTGACTATGGTGAACAAAGATGTAAAGGGGCAAACTATGGCTGACCTGTTCCAAGAAGCCTTTAATGCAACAAACATGGAGGTTACTGCACTCCCCATGAGATTAACTGGGTACAGTAATCCTGATTATTCTTTTCTAAGTAACCATTCAAATATATGTGGATGTTCTGCTTATTTTATTTCTTTTTGATGTGTGCAGAGCTGGTTATTATGGAAGGATGCAACAGATTATGCAGATGGAGAAATATAGGCACGCTGAGTTCTCAAGACAGTATAATAAAGGGCAAGATTATTTAGGTGGTCCTTAGTTAGCTATTGTGAACTTGTATGGTTATGCTCGACTTGCTAGTAGTACCAGTTGGTACTAATTATGTGTTCAGAAATAGCATTCAGTAGTGCATATCCAAAATTTGACGAATTAGTGACTCTTCGTATTTCCAGGTGATTCAAAGGGAGTTACTGTTCAAATTTTGTCAAGGTCCTTGGAAGGGAAACTAACAGTCTGCCACTGCTTGTTCAAGGAAAAGATTAATGTCCGTGGTTCATCTTTCAAATACTCTTCTTTTCTTTTGTTTAATTGATCTTTTGCAGCAATGATCTTAAATTACCTTTTGTTTTTCATACTATTATGTTTAGCTAAGATTTTTCAAGAAATAGACAATGTTTTGCACATGAAAAATGTATGCTTGTTGTTGACCTGGTAATTATGTCAAATGCTTATCCAGGAATATGTGCTGTATGCAAAAGTCATGACTGTTGGATAACTTTCCTCGTGGGGATTGGTTACTGTTTTTGAATTGGCCAACCATGTAGTGCTCAAACATTTAGGCATATTGTGTTACCTTTAGAATTATATTCATGTTTGTTATTGAGCCTGCCCAAAAATTATCCTTTTGTCAGAGACAAGCTCTAACAAACCAAACCTTATGCAATACTCAAGTGCTATGTTTCCAGCATCTTGTGCCAGTGGTGTTCTCATGGTATTTGTGTTTCTTGCAGTTCCCTATTACAAGCGAAGTATCAACAGATTGTGACATGGGTGACAGCAGTATTAAGAGGACCATTATCTTCAGCCCTAAAATATGTGACAACATGGATCTTGTAGCAGGAAACATAATTCACATTTACCCACCATGGTATGTTTCTTGCAATACATTTCTGTAATTTCTTTCCCAGGTTCCATTCTGTGAACCCATTTTTCTATTTTAAGAGATTCTGTTGTGGGCTTGTCTGCCTGTAGTCACAATGCTAGATTAGTTTTGCTCATTTATTTGACAAAAGAAGACATCATGAATTAAAACTCACCAAGGATGAAAAATGGGAGGAAAGCTTCTATGGTTGAGGGACAGACTCCACACAACCCATCAGTAACGACCACGCTTCAGAATCTATGCAGTATGCAAATTTCATTTAGAATCTACACACAGAATTTGACAAGGCTCTGCAAGACAGCAAGAACTACCTAGTCATTTAGGAATGCAGAACTTAGGAAATGCACTGCATATTTAACAGTGCACTCTTGTTCAGGTTAGTACTTGCTATTAGGTTTGGAAACTAGTGTCCACAAGTATGAAAGATGACTAACATCCTAATATGAAGTGTGCAAAAAAGGGATATAAATCTCTTTACTTCTCTGTATTCGCATTTGTGAAAAGAAAAACGAGATTTGCACAACTTAATTATTGCTACTCCGAGATCAGTGGCGTGTGGATCTAAGTTACAGCGAAGTTGAGAAGTTGACAACTGGGTTTACCTCGACAGGAAGAAGTTAAAGTAAAAGACGAGGAGGTGATTCTGTGCACCTACTTCTCGCATCATGGGGCGTGATACTCAAGACCAGGTCACACTGCACGGCCGGACCTGCTGACATATAAGTTTAGAACTGTAGACGTTGGTGTGCTAGTGTTTGTGCCCCTGTGTACTTTACGCGCTGAAGAGGTTGAGCCGTTTGATTACAGCAGCTGCAGAGTGCGAGCACGTAATGGTGTAAAGCCTTCTCATCTCATGTCGGTGCTGATGGGAATTAGTTTTCCCAGACGGGAGGACTTGGAAACTAAGGTTGTGTTTGGTTGCAAGTATGAAGTTGAATAGGATGGGATGGTACCGGGTGGTCTAGAACGGTTTCGGATAAGATGATCACTTTAACTTGTTTGGTTGGCAGGATAGGATGGTACCGAATGTGTTTGGTTCGTGGGATGGGATGGTACCTGATTATTTCGGATGTTGTTTTGGTTAGCTGGATGGGATAGTACGAGAATGTGTTTGGTTGGTGGGATGAGATGGTCCCTTTTCACGTGAAATCAGGCTATCTGGTCCGTTGCCCATGCCTTAATTGCATCCTTTTCTAGAACAAATCCTAACTTTATTCAGCGGCGACTCACTCTTTCCAAGGTTGAACTATAGCCTAAAATCATTATGAAATATGAATCTTTTTTCCGATGAAACATTGAGTGTCTTGTTTATCAACATGCAATTACTTAACCCTAGTATGTCGTACATAAGAGCAACTCGAGCAGCTTCTCCATAATCCATTCTCCATATGTCCATATAGAGAGCTTCTCCAAAAAATTCCTTCTCTATATCTCCACTCCCTCCAACCCATTCTCCATTTCTCATTCTTCATATCCCACTCCCCTATATTTTATTCATATCCTATAACTAACATAATATTTAGACGGTTTTGTTTATAACGGAAATAAGTATATAATTAGCATATACATGAATATATACAAGAAGAAATAAGTTGTGCATTTCTAATATATATATACATGAGTACCATAGTCAATTGAAAGAAGACATATAATTCAATTAGTTCAATTATAAATAAGTTGTGCATTTCTAATACCAGAATTTATAAACTATTTGATGTTACAAGACATATATGTTAAATTACATTGTTACAAGAAAATAAAGACCTATCTATAGTTAATCTTTCATCTTCATTCTTTTCCTCAACTCTTTTTCATCTTCAAATTCTTTTCTTCAACCTGCACATAGCCAAAAGAAGAGACTCCAAAGGAAAATATTGGTTAAAGTTAAAATATTGCATTTCCAAAAAGGAAATCCATTTGTTTTAGGAGGCTAGTTTTATGAATTCAGAGAACTGGTTGTGGACTCGAATGAGTTAAATTGACTTAGGAACTAATCTTCATCTTCATTAAGCAAGAGGCAATAGTTCTTAACAAGCAACAGGCATCATTCTTAAGGCAACGTGTCATGAAACATAAGGCAACAAGTAATTAGGCATCTAGATTCGATTAGGCAACCAAGGCAACAATTAATTACCTAAGTTAACTTTATTTAAACTAACCTCCATGATTTTAAAAGAGTTAAGGTCTGCTTTCATGTGTTAATCCAGCAGGACCTAGGCATCTCAAAATGCTAAACATTTAAAAATTTAGCAGCAGCCGACATCGTTCAATAATAGGCAACATCCAACATCCATCAATAATAGGCAACATCCACATTACCATCAACCTGTCCAAGGGGAATAACTCACCTTAACTGCTGGTGGCAGTGTTTAAGTACGCAAGAAGCCATAGGTAATCAGCTCGGTAGCTATGCAAGCAAAATGCATACACTTTATGACATCTTTAGTTTGTTATTTCATATCACATTCTAGAATTCTGGATATATCACAGATTGCAAGCTCATTTTATAACAAGAGGGACATGTCAAATATCAGGTTTTGCTCAAAATAAACACCATAAGCTCCATTTTTCACTAATAAACATCGAACTTTATACAAGATAGGCACGGGGAATAATTGTGGTACAAGAATAAGCATAACAGATTTAAAGTGAGCTTTCCTCTTGAACTATACATTCAGTAACTTCACTCAATCACAATTGCAGCCAAATATAGTATTCATATATTTCAAGATAGATGATCTATTGTAAGAACTCACAAGAACTAGCAATAAGTTTGAATCTGCCAATACAGTATAGTACTAGCAATCAGTTTCAATGTGCCATTATCCGAACGCTATATTCATGCAAGAAACTCTAATTCAACCGAGCCATCAGTACAAATCAACCAAGCCAAACAATCAACTTGATAAGCTCACATATATGTATATATGAAAATCAAGTGCGGCCTCTGTTCTTACCAAACAAAAAGAACAAGTCGAATACTTGTTCTTCAGTTTGCTAACTGTTCTCACAAAGCTGCTGATCAGAGCTCATTGAGATCAAAGAATTTGAGCATCCATGGGGATTTGGATTGCATACCACCAGAACTAACTCCCTTATCCATCCATGGGGATTTGGATTGCATACCTTTGTTGAAGCACTAGGTTCAAACCCTAGGTGGGGGAGAGTGGTTGTGGGGGAGCAGCAAGGTGCAGGGGTGCCCACACCGGCCGCCGGTTGCTGGTCTCCGTCGCCTGCGGGCGGAGGTTAGAGCTGCCGGCCGTTGGTCTCCGGTCGCCTGCGGGAGGAGGCCAAAGCCGCCGGCCGCTGGTCTCCGGTCGCCTATGGGAGGAGGCTGCAGCAGGTGGGAGCGGGGGAGCATCAGGAGGAGCAGCGCACGTCGCTACCAGTCGCCGGCCGCCGGATCCTGTGAAGACGGGAGGAGTTGGGGCGACGGGAGAGATGGGGTGAAGACAGGACCAGGCTGGCCCATTCAGATCCCGGATCGGTTGGTTCGGCCGATTTTCCCGCATCGCCTGGTCTGGCATCTTCATGGAATATTCCATCCCGTGGGATCACTTCGTCCCGGATCAAATCGTTCCACACTTCCAACCAAACGCTTGGATCACCTCATATCCCGGATCCAATGGTACAGGGATCATTCCATACTTGCAACCAAACACAACCTAAACGAGCGTAGAAACATCCGGTGAGCAGCCACTGCATGCTGGCGCTCGTATGGATGTTCATACCCTGGCCCCCTTTTTTTTAACTCGTACCAGGCCAGCTCAAATGTTGCTGTGTTAACCGTCATTTGTTAAAATCAAAACGTACACAAGATGATTCAGCCACCAATTCACGGCAATCAACAGGGCGAGGTAAACAATATAAAGGAGCAAAAGATAGAGTCATACCTGACGTGAAATCCCTGTAGTATCTGTCATATAAAAAATAAATGAGTTCAATACAACACTGCAACTACAAAGTCCTGAGAACTAAGCCTTTTGAGGCGATATCTTGACAGCATGCCATAGAGATCACCATACTGATATACAGCAATTATATCAAATTCTTCTCGGCCCTATAGCATCTAGTCTGCCTTGAAATCCTACACAACCTCATCTTTTGGCCGTCAAACAAAACTGCGGTGACAAACGTCTGCTCAGAGTATACGTAGTATCTCTCAAACCAGTCCTAAGGGTTTCAAAGTTGATTCTAATAATCACAACTCGTCGTGAGATTCTGGTTCTGGGTCGTTAGTCTTTTCCTGGGCATCTGATTCCGATGACGTTTCAGTAGATTCAGACTCGCTGGATGCAGACTCTGAGAGGCGGTCTTCTCCTTGTTAGCAGACTCTTCTTCCTTTGGAGGTTTCTTCTCAATCTTGGGTTTTGGTTTAGGAATCCTGTTGAGACTAGAGACCTGCACACCAATTGAATGCCCATTGTATTGAGAAGTTCATTAAAGTTTGAGTCCGGTGTTATGATGCCAGTATTAAATTCTTACCTTATCTTGTAGGTCCAGAACTTTCCGATAGACTTCTTCAGATGTGAAAGCAGGTAAGCTGTAGACAGGGGTACTGCAATATGCTCAATTGGAGTTAGCCACTTCGAAGGTAATTAGAACTAGAGAAAGTTTGTTGTCTTTAAAAGTGGGCTACCTTTTCTGAAGGGCTTCCTTCTCCTCCAACCAAATTTTTACTTTCTCTGCTTCACTTACGACCTAGATCCAGATAGCATCACCACACAACCAATAAAATGAGAGTTACACGTAATCAGCAAAATGAATTATTCAAACTTAACTAAGCTCACTGCTTTACCTCATCCACTCTCTTTTTCGGAAGCCATGGTTTGTTTGTCTCCCAGTTCTTAACAATCTGCAGAAGACCCAAAATTTCTAAATGAGAATAGAGTAACACAACCATGAACTTGGGAACAATCTACAATTTCTTACAACTCGGCAGTTCTATAATACGGATAAAATAAAAAGAACAGTGCAAGTTTAGCTCATGGATCAGAATTCATGAGTGTCCCAAACTTCTAGCATTTTTCGAGCTACAAAGTATCTGAGAATTGTCAAGAAATCTACTTTGCAAATATGCATATCGGTATGATTTATTTTGAAATATCTTCAAGAATCCAGGAAAATAGAAAATGACAGCAAGTGATTGTTCAAAACGAGGTAATTTCTTTTTCCAGTGACAGGTGAGGTCGAACTATGCCAAAAATAAATGTCCTGTGTTCAAATCAGATTAGCGTCTTTTCCTTTTTAATACAAGCACTATTATAAGTGCGAATGAGTGAACCTTCTTGTTTCTAACACCCTTCCTTTCGCTATATGTCCATGGTCCCAGGAGTCTCCATTAAAAAAAATTGTCCATTGAGGGAACCAAGAGTATAATTATTGCAATGTTTCCACACTCTACGCCTACTCAAATGCTTTGGAAGATGTTAGATGGTTAGTATGCCCCTTTAATAGGCCATGCATGGTCATTTTCATTAACTTCTTGGATTTAGTGTTTCCTTGGTTTGTGCATATGGTGAGCTGTGGACAAATATAGCAAAATGGCGGGAGTATATGAAAAGGAACTATTCAAGTACATTGTGTCAAACATAAATTATTGTAGTTAGAAAAAACATCATTTGATCTACTGTGTGGATACCTTCTGTAGCTCAGTAAGATACAATTGAGCACTTTCGCAAGCTGCTGGTCGGGCTTTTAACTCACTCAGTCTGGAATAAAGAAAAGAAACAATCTCAGTCATTGACCTATATGAGCTTAAGTTGACAAAAAAATAATTACCTGAAAAGAATTGGGTCGCCCATGGCCTTAAGTTGATCAAGGCGCTCTTTAAATTCATTTGCTTGAGCATCTTCACCATCCATATACAACCAATCCTGCACCTGCACTTGTCAAAAACTTCAGCATTAGACATATCCTAGAAATATCATACCTACAGCAAGATCTATTATTTAAACTGACCTCACTGAGTTTCTCTGTAAAAGATTCCCTCTCCTGTTCAGTTGAGACAGCCAAAATATCTGTGTTTTCTTCCAACTGTGATGTATTGAATGTATTGAATGGCAGCAAATAAGAGTCAATAAATAAATAGGCAGCGCATAGAGTAACAACTGTGCTACTTGTATGTTATCAAACGTACTGCATTTGCAAAGTTTATATAGATATGGAGATTATCAGTAGAGTTAAAGTTCAGTGGAATATGCCCCGCCCTCACAGTTTCCGTATATATTCTATAGAGAAACAATATGCATCATCCAATTTCTGAGATCCATTGGCAAAAACGCACAAATCATTCACATCAATGTTGAATGGTTCACGACAAGCTAAAAACCACGCCTTCTTTACATGTTTTCTCCAAAGTGCAAACAATAAAGACAGAAGAGAAGGAAATGTACCTTCTCCTTCATGGAGTATATGTAAGACTCTAGGTTATTTTTCAGTTCAGCAGTTCTCCTCCGTTCAGCATCCTTCTTATCAGTACCTCTAACCTACTTTTTGCTTCAGAATACAACTCCTTTGAAAGAATTGATCCAGCACCAGCCGTTTTTTCAACGACCTGTATTGGGAAAAAGGAAATGTATAATTAAACTATTTTGTGTCAATATTAGCATCAAATTACCGAGCAACTATATTATACCTTCAATGGAACTCTGAAAGTTCTTTTCTTGAGCACCTTCTCTGTAATAGTATCTTGAGCATTACTCCCGTCATTAGTAGTGCTCGAATTATTTGCATCACTTCCAGAACTCAATTCTCCTTACTATCTGTTGTACTATCAGCTGTTCCTGATTCAGAAGACGAAGTCTGGTCGGTGGCATTACTCTCTAATGTCAAGTTCTTCTTTGGAACTTCAACCCATTCAGTTATCTCAATCACTGCTTCTGCCCTATCAAGAGAAATAATTCCGCTTCTACTCAATGAAAAATGTAGATTCGCTTTGATGGGCGCAGATAAATTGCGGCTTCCATACCTGGTTGAAAAAAGCACATGGTTAAATTCATGCACCAAAACAAAACATGTGGCGGATACATGTGAGACAATGGCAATGGCGTTAGGAACCATAGTCAATAGCAATTACTTCGTAATGTGGTAGAGCCTTTATTTAGTTGGAACGAGTTCTATTGACACAACCATATGTATTGCAACCTCTTAGATGAAATATAACCAATAAACATTGGTTCACAAATAAATTTATATTAATTTCAGGCTGCTCAGTTGACTATGAGCAGGGTTTGAGACTTGAAACTTGAGATTATGCACACCAAAATATCATAAGTTATGGTTGCTTACTTTTCACTGGCATCTGTCAGGCCTGATACAGAATACTCCGCAAACTTGTCTGATGAGACACCTGGAGGCAGTTCAGAAGCTTTGTCATAGCTGAGAGAGACATCGAAGTCCTTAGTATGTCTTATGGACCTGAACATCTGTAGACAATAGACAAATAGCAAGCTTGTTTAGATATATTATTTCAAACACAACAGGGAAATTCACCAACTAAAAGACAAAAGATTAGCTAATTTTTAACCTTTATTGGCATTTTCTTCATCCTCGGCACCAGTACTTGATCAGTACTTTCATCTTTGACATAATCTGGGCCATCTATTTCAAACACGAAACCATAGATAGAACCATCAATCATCCCCAACTTACGGTTTAACTTATTCCATCACTTAAATTAGCAGCATGCAGTGAGGCACCCAGAACATCGCTTCATCAGCATCAAGGTGCTTATCCAGCTCATTCCGTCCCAGGAATTCCTGCAGCTTAGCCTGTACAGGAGAATACAGCTATACACCATGAGTCAAAATGTGGCAAATGATACAAACACTGGATTCAAATAATAATAAATGATGGGAATATATGAGGCATACTACTCTATTTCATAAGTAAATGAAGTCCTTTGTGACAGCGATTTACAAACCCCTCTTGAGGGTGACAATAAATATGAGAAGTGCAATACACTAAATTGAATATATGACATCCCCTTCTTAGTGGATAAAGAAGAAATAAAGAGAAGCAGGCAATCATGTGCATCACATGCACATACGCACCTAGGCTATAATACCAGTTCGGTTTATATGAGCATAGAGGAACAGAGCTCAAGAGGTTTAACAATGCAACAATACTGAATGGCATTACAGTCCCTCAATGCAAAGTCAAGTGTAAGTCTAAAATGGTAGCTTGATTTAATCACCTGCAATTTTGGTACCCGAGTAGCTCCTCCTATTAGCTCTACAGCATATATATCATTTATCTTCATGCCTGACTGCACGAGCACTTCTTTAATTGGAGTTAGAGCCTGCTCCCATAAATCTTCACAAAGCTCTTCAAATTTCTCACGTGTTATGGTGCTCCTGTAACAGCATTTAGTAGCTCAACAGGTAGAACCTTGAAAGTTTTCCTAATCATGATTTAAGACTAAAAGTTCAAGCTATACTGAGAAGAAAATATGGAAAAGCTGACAGCATGAGCGGGGGAAAACAATCAATCATGCAGAACAATGTGGTACGGAGTAAGGTCTACTACTACAGATATCGTCAATGCTAAGTTCAGAAGCCGGTGTGTTTCATAATCTTCCGAGTTCCGTATATTGGATATGCAAAGTGGGTGCAGAACATCAATATAGTAGAAATTACCCACAAGATATATGCAAAACCAGTAAACAGCCTTTGCCTGCAACTCAGACAAATTGTTTTCAATTGATATTGCATCTATGTAGTTCAAAGGGAACAAAGATATCAACTCGAATCCAACAAAGGTTAAATCATTTGACAAGTAAGAGATAACAGGGCTTGTCATCCATGCTACTCCAGACATAGTAGGTTTGTTTCGAAGCTAGAACTTGCCGGACTGAAATAAGCATATTTTTAGACTAAATTTCATGTGCTCAGAATCGATTCAACTCAGCACACATTATTGGACAGCGAATTGGATGCCAGCCTGTTAGGTACATTTTCATTTATCTCGAGTTTTATAAATGGTCATCCAAAGGTTATGCATGTACCATAAATAAGAGTAAAGATGCACCTGAATTCGATGTCATTATATAGAGATTCAACTGAGATCGGAGCAGCAGTATTTGCACTCAGAATTTCTTTAGTGCGCTTAACTTGCTTCTTCAACTTAGCCATTGCCTTGGGAGACTGACGGATGTCAACTCCATTACCGAGCTGCTTATTGAATTGATCCGCAAAATAGTTTACCAAACGCATTTCCATTTCGAGGCCTCCAAGTTTAGAATTCCATCTAACATCCTTAACCTGCAGAGAATTAGCTAAAAGCATTAGGAGTAGATTCTGTAGCTATCTACTCAAGATAGCAGCTAAAATTCCCCATATTTATTCAGAACTACTAGTTAGGCATGTGAAAGCGGATAGTAACAGAATTTTTTCAGAGATCTTACGAGCAGGCATATGAGAGGCACATAATTGAACAGCTAAAAGACCTGGAGGGAGAATTGTACCTGGAACTGGTTCACAGACACCGTCTTCCCGAACTCCTTGGCGTTGTACGCCGAGTAGTACACGAGCGCGGCGTAGGTGCTACCTGAGCCCATGTCGTAAAAGATAACATTCCGCGACCCGTTGGAGAAGTCCTTGTCAATCCCGTACTGCAGCGCGGCCCCGGCGTGCTCGTTGATGAGCGCTAGGACGTTGAATCCGGCGAGCTGCGCCGCCTGCGTCAGTGCCCGGCGCTCGGCCTGCCCAAAATAGGGCGGCACGGCGACCACCGCGTCCCGCACAGGCAACCCGACGTGCGCATCAACGATCTCGGAGGCGTAGTGGAGCACCATCGCGACGATCTCCTCGACGGAGTAGACCTGCCCGTCGTCGGCGCGGACCGCGGCAGCGCCGCGCGCGTCCTGGACGAGGTCGTAGGGGAGGAAGAGCGACTCCGCGAGGGACCGCGCGTACGGGAAGGGCTTGGCGAGGAGGTCCCGCACGCGGGCGAACACCTTGGACGGGTGGCGCGCGGGCGATGCCGGCCGCCTCCTCGCCCGCCAGGCGGTTGCCGTCTGCGAGCGCGGCGAGCGCTGGGGACTTGCGCTTCGACATCTCATTGATGGCGACGGAGATCGGGGCCCGGCCCGGGGCGAGGTGCACGGCCGCGACCTTGAGCCACTCCGACCCCAGGTCGATGCTCGCCACCGCCGCGCTCGCCGGCGGCACGGCGATGGCCGCCGCGACGAGAGCGAGGAGGAGGAGACGTGACGCCATGGCGAGTGCCTAGTAGAATGGCATACGGGGGGTTAGGGTTTGGAGATCAGGAGCTGGAGTGTGGGTGGAGCACGCGGTGGAAGAGGAGAGGAGCCAGGGGGAGAACGATCTCGACGGGGAGGGAGGAGAGGGCGTGCGTGCTATATTTCCAATTCCAATTTGTTTTTGTGCTTTTATTTAGAGGTTTTGCGCATGAGACCCTGGGAGATTTTTCAATTCCGTATTACAGCCCTCGCTATTGTAGGTGAATTGACTGAATTCTCTGTCTGAGAGATATGCAAAATATCGAAGGATATATGTGTAGCATGTTCGGAAATATGAAGGGCAGAACGGCACGGGTTGAGTCATCTATCCAATGAAAAGAAGACACGTGGAAATATATCCACGTGGCATGGCGTGGTGAGCGTGGTGCGTTGGAAGCGCGAGAGGTGCGGTCGCGAGAACCTGTACCTTTTTGAATGACAATTGACAAGTCGACCATGGCTCGTGCAGCGGCCACGCAAACAGCCTCGCCGTAGCCACTAGCCAGTGGCGATGACTCACCACCTCGCGCCGAGACGTCAGTACGTACGGATTGCAACGGTCAACATTTGGGGAAATTCACTGCGATTTTGGGCCTCTTTCGTTCCGACGAATTCCGTAGAAATTTAATGAATTCTATTTTTAAATTTTTTCTATAAAGCTTGATTGATTTATATGATTTAAAATTTTAATTTTCTCTATAAAGTACTTTGTATATAATTTTAAAGAAAGTTTATATTAAGTCAAGCCTTCTTGATTTCTTTGTTTTTATGACAACTACTGTTAAGGTCCATATATTATCTAGGCCCATATTGGCCCATCTACCGTAATGACGTGAATTATTCTCTTTAATCTCTAAGGTTAGTAACATGGTATCAGAGCTAGGGATTAGGGTTAGGGTTAAGGCTAATCAAATTTTTTAACCCACCCACGATCCATTGCGGTCCTCTCGCCCGTCCCGCCGTGCCGTCCTTCCTCAGGCGGCCGTTGCGGCCTGTTTTCCGCGCTGCCGTTGCGACCGCCGTCGCAGCTGCCATCATCGCGGCTGGTCGCCGCCTGTTCTACTACCGCCGGTCGCGGCTCATCCTCTCCCGCACCCGCCCGTCATGAATCCACCGCCGCACATCAAGTCGCAGCCGTCCGTCTGCCTTTCCATCACGGAAGTTCGCTGCCGTTTGCCTGCCGCCGGTCTTTTCTTTACCACGTCAACGGCTCATCATCAACAACAACAGCCGCAGTTTTTGCCGCACCACCACACGCTGCTGATCTTTGCTCTCTCCGGTTCTTCACCAAGTGCCATCTGCTGTCGCTATTGTGGATTTGCTGCTGTGGGCTGTTTGTTGCTGCACTGCTAGTGGTGATCTCCTCTACTACGGGTGGTAAGTTTCCATTGCAATATGTCTCAGCTCAATATAATTGCTATCAATATCACTCTTGACGGTCACAATTATCGGGAGTGGGCTTTTTCTATCGAGACTGCATTAAGGGGTTATGGTCTAGCTTTTCACTTAACTGACGATCCACCTGTCCGTACGTCCGATGGTGCTAATACTGCTGATATCAAAAAATGGTAGATTAATGATAGAAAAGTGATGGCTGCCATTGTTAATAGTACTAAGCAATCTATGATTATGAGTCTTTCTAAGTTTAAGACAGCCAAAGCCATGTGGTCTTATTTGCAGCGGCGCTATGTTCAGGACAGTGGTGCTCTTTACATACTCTCATGCAACAAATACATATAATTGAACAGAATGATATGTCTATTGATGAGTACTACTCTGCTTTTGATCGTTTGATGGGCCCTTTGATCTCTATGGTACCTCAGTGCACAGCAGAAGACTATACGGCACATACATTTCTTGAGAAGTTCCTCACATATCGCTTCTTCATGGGAGTAGGGGCAGAATTTGAGTCTATTCGTACACGGTTGCTTCATAATTCCTCTACTCTCACCATGGCACAGGCACTGTCTGATTTAATTGCTGAAGAGACCCGTCTCTAGTCTATATCTACTACTCCTGTGTCAGCACCTCATAGTGTGCTGGTAGCTTCTCAAAGGAACAGTGCACCTAGAGGTCCCTCTTCAGAGTCTTGTGAGCATTGCAAGAAGATTGGTCATCGCTCAGAAAATTGCTTTGTTCGCCATCCAGAGAAATTGGCTGAGTATCGTGCACGTCGTGGTCGTGGGCGTGGTACAACCTCCACTTCTAGAGGCTCTGTGTCTGTTGCTGTTGCTGATACCAGTACAGCCTTCACTTCTAGCGGCTCTGTGTCTGTTGCTGCTGCTTCACCCATCCATGCTCCTCAGTCGTCTTGGGTTCTTGATTCAGGGGCTTCTTTCATGTGACATCTGATCAGTCCTAGTTGGTTGCTTGCAAGCCAGTCCCTGCTGGTGTTTCTGTTCATACAGCTGATGGTACATCTTGTCATATCACTCATCAGGGTTCACTTTACAATTCTCATTTTTCTGTACCTGATGTTTCTTTTGTACCACAGTTATCGATGAATCTTCTTTCAGTAGGTCAAGTTACTAACCATAATTGCTTTGTTGGATTTGATGACTCATCTTGTTTTATTTAGGATCATCGAAGCGGGACTGTGATTGGAACTGGCCATCGCCGTAAAGGTGCTCCTAGCCTCTACGTTTTGGACACCTTGCGTCTTCCTTCTTTCGCTACCCCTACTGCTCATGTGTCATCCGCTGCATCGTCATCTATTTCTTCCTTCGCCAAGTGGCATCATCGTCTTGGTCATCTGTGTGGATCTCGCTTGTCTACATTAATAAATAAAGGTTTTTTTAGGTCACACATCTATTGAGTCTAGCTTTCATTGTAAGGGTTGTAAGCTTGGAAAACAGATACAACTTCCATATTCCTCTAGTGCTTCTCATTCTGCTAGACCTTTTGATCTTATTCATTCAGATGTATGGGGTCCTACACCTTTTGCTACAAAGGGTGGTCATAAGTACTATGTCATTTTTATTGATGATAATTCTCGATATACTTGGATTTATTTCATGAAACATTGTTCCCGGTTGCGTTCCATTTATCAGTCTTTTACTCGCATTTTTCACACTCAATTTTCTACTCCCATTAAAGTTTTTCGTTCTGACTCTGGTGGTGAGTATTTATTTGATATTTTTCGCCAGTTCTTGACCTCTGAGGGCACTCTTGCTTAGCTCTCATGTCCTGGTGCCCATGCTCAGAATGGTGTTGCTGAACGCAAACATCGTCATCTCATCGAGACTGCTCGAACACTTTTGATTGCATCTTTTGTTCCTTCTCATTTTTGGGGCGAAGCTGTTTCCACTGCTATTTATCTCATCAATCGACAACCATCATCCAAACTGTCTGGCAAGTGCCCTGGTGAAGTACTTTTTGGTACTCCTCCTAGCTATGATCATCTTCGCGTGTTTGGGTGTACGTGCTATGTTCTGCTTGCACCTCGTGAGCGAACTAAGTTGACTGCCCAGTCGGTTGAGTGTGTTTTTCTGGGGTATAGTCCTGAGCATAAGGGTTATCGTTGTTATGATCCTTCCTCTCGTCGCATACATATCTCTCGTGATGTGACTTTTGTTGAGGACTGTCCTTTCTTTTATAACCCTTCTACTCAGCCCTCATATTCTCCCACAGAGTCCACCTCGTTTCTGTGTCTCCCTCCTATTTCATCTAGTGATGATGCCCCTACACCACCCCCATCCGTTACCCTTATTCCTGATCTTTTCTACTTCCATCACTCATGATGAAACTCCTCCACCCACCTCTGCTCCACCTCCACCCTCTAAACCACCCATCACAGATGTATACACTCGTCGTCCTACAGCGCCTCTGCCTACTTTTCCCTCCTCGGCCAGTCCTGATGCTCCTGGTTTTGATGAATCTGATAATATTGTTGAGTCCCATGATATTTCTGATGAGTCACAGGTTGGGCCACGATATAATTTGCGGGATCGTACTACTATTGCGCCTCCTGACAGGTTGGGTTTTCCACGTGTTAGTGCTATTATTGATGAGCCATCCACTTATCAAGAAGCTTCTCGTATTCCGGAATGGCAGCTTGCTATGTCTGAGGAAGCTTCTCGTCGTCCTACATGCACCAAGAGCTCTTTGATTTAAAGGAATTTTGCAGGGTTCCAATCATTAGGAAATTTTTCTATAGATGTTGTTTGATTTGTAGGACTAGAAACCATATGACCTTTTCTATGGGACACTTTGCACTCGATTCTAAAGAAAAAATTACGTGAAAAATATATGGTGGAAATGTTGAATCCTACAGAAATTGAAATCAAAGGAATGAGTAATAAAAGTTGTTTGGTTACCAAAGTGAGGCTTCCACTTTTGTGTCAAGCAACCCTACGCTACCACGAGAAGCCTCTTAGAAGAAGCTCTAGCTTTTCTGCACTTTTCTCCTAACGCATGCAGGTTCAACGCTTGTCCTAAACAAGGTAATTGGCAAAGCCCTTCAGAGTAGGACATGTGGATGTACGTATGGACTTGGTTAAGCGGCACTAAATTTCCGCCCTTAATTGACTTGAACATGACTGCATCACCTTATCACATGTGGTTCACCATCCACATGCAAACATTTAAACTTACATGAGTAATTAGTATCTCAACTTTCAACAACAAACTCCATCTCAGTCCCAACTACAAACTCCATCTCATTCTCCAACAACAAACTCATGTTCTGTTTTCCCGCTCGCATCCGAACCCTTCATCACCAACACCTTTTGTTTTTGACTTTTGATAACAAAATACATTTTCAGAAACCTTCCTCATATTGAAAATGTCACCCAGGGGTCTCATATTATTTTTCCATAATCGTTTGAAGTGATTCACAACTTTCTATTGTTTATTTCAATAAAGCATGTCTAGGCGATATCTAAATATATCACTTAAATCCCACTAAATAATTTTTAACAGTGGGTAAGTAGTCCTAGAGTGAGAGAGATATTGGATACAATCCATCAAGGGTATAACATGTCAAAGTTTGGCATTATCTAATTTCTACACATGAAATATTATTTTAATAACATATAATGCAATTATTTGACAAAGAAAAATATATTTAAAATACATATGGTTTCAACATGGTCAAGATGGGTGCTTGTCTGGCTTGATTTTATCCTTCTATTGTTTTGGACCTCCTTGGAGAATCGTCGGAGTGTCGTACCCTAATCATTGTGAAACCAATAAAGCAAAATAAATAAAACTAGAAATAGATAAGTTTATCGACCTGATCGTGATGGTCGTCGACAGCAGCGATCACCAGAACAGTGCCGACAGAAGTTTTGAAGCTCAACGATGATTTAGGCATTTCTTCTCTAGCGGCGACAACCTAGAATTGAGCGAGGGCACAAGTTATAGAGAAGTTGGGAAGACCAAGGGTGCAGGGAATTGATAGGGGGTTCATCAGAGTGGTCAGAACTGGTAGGAAGGCCGTGACGGTGCTCTCCGCTGAAGCCGAGGAAAGAGAGGCCCTCGGGGTTTTCTAGAACTCGAGGGGTGGTCTAAGAGGGTCTAGATGTGGAGTGCGAGGCCCAAGGGGTTGGGCGAGGTTCTAGTTTATAGAGGGGGCACGGTGCACTGTGCGCCGAGTGCACGGGCTCGATGCCCTTCTCAGTAGCGACACAAAATTCTGGGTGGGTGGCATTGCGGCGCTATAGGATGGTTAGGCAGAGGCCACACGGGCGATGGGACGACGCACTGCGTGGCACTGTGGAGGAAGACTACACAGTGGTGCCGGCGCAGACGTGTCCACGGCTTGATGTGCGTGCTGCGCACGTTGGGGTGCCCTGCGGAGTAGGGACGGTGCGCAGATGGGTCACATTAGCGGGGCTATTGGCGAGCAATGGATGTGACAACATGGCGCGGGCGGCATAGCAGTGCGATAGCATGCTCTGTGGCTGCCTAGCATGGTTGTGTGCGTGCGCTGTGTTGTAGAAGTGAAGGGGAGGGCTCGACGCAGCAGATGTGATGGGGCGCTAACGGCGCAATGGCGTGTGTGGACGACATGACATGCAGCTGGGCGTATGTGTGTTTCGCGCTACCTGGTGTGTCGTGGGCACGTACAATGCACTGCACCGGCGTTGCATGCGTTCTGAGGTGAGGGAGCAGAATAGAGGCTGTCGGGTAGGTCCAAGGGACCACTGGCAGAGAGAGGAGAGGGAGGGTAGAGGTGGAGATAGGTGTAGCCATGGCAGAATCCAAATAGAGGGCTAGTATGCAAAAGTGCTCGAATTTGAAGTTTGATTCAAGCAATATTTTGATAGGAATATGAAAGGAAATTTCAATAATGGATTAAGGGTGATGATTAGATAGTCCAGGAATTATTTGGGATTTTTCTGATGTTCAAAACAGAGAGAAACAAGCTAAGTTCAAATCTGACTCAAATTCAGATAAGATGGGCTGCTAACCATGATTTGAGATCAGGATAGTGAGGGTGTTCTTATGATTTTTGGGGATGTTTATGAGATTTAAAAGTTAAGGAAACAAGTTGGGATCTAAATCTAACTCAAACATAGATTTGAATTATTTTAAAAAAATTGAACTGGAGGTCAATATATTATTTTGTAATATGACTAAAATTGATGTCAGAAGGCTTGTGTTATTTTCTGGAAATTTTTAGAGGAGAAAAAGGAATATTTGATAATAGATTATTGGATCAACCTTATTTCCTTTTTTTAATTTAGAAAATGAAAACTGATTTAAAAAGGTGTGTACTGTGCAAAGATGATATGGAACATTTTTTAATATCTGAGTACTCACATTCCACTGAGTTTAGGAACATTTTCCCAAATTGTTTACAGATAAGCTTAGAAATAGATATTTTAAGGGAAAGGAACATGAAATATGGGAAAAAGGAAAAATAATTAAGAGAGGGAAAGATGTGAGGCTTGCTCACTTGTTGATAGTGATAGATATACCCAACTTTTGGGTAGATAAAACTTTTAGGATTATAGGTACCAACTTCATATTTTAGTAAAGCCGAAAGTCAAAGGAGAAAGTATTAAGATCCAATTAAATTTGCAAAAGCAAAATTAAGTTTCTGTAGACCCATATTTTTCTGTTATTAAATCCCAAGGTGTGACAGAAATTATTACCAAAGTAGTGGAGATGGACAGGGGCACCATGGAAGGGAGCTTCAGGCTGTACAAGAGAAGTCACCATGAGATTTACGTACGTGATGTCAAAAACTCCACCAAGGAAGCCACCGGGAATAAAAGAGGTGAACCAACCTAAAATAATATACATAGAGAGGCTACTTTACACGGTTGGGACCCTGTCTCAAGCACACCGACGGTGAGCCGGAGTAGGGGAGAAGGGCCGGCCGGAGATCTGGTGCAAAAACTGGGTGGCGAAGGCTCTAGAGACTCGGGGACGAGAGGTTTCAGGAGAGAGCAGTCTCGCATCAGAGTTTGATCTTTTTGTATTTGACATACGTTCATCAGAAGTAAGGTAAAATGCTACCATAATAATTAGATAATTTGTTAGATAACAGTTTCCGTTTGCCACGTCTTCGCACCAAATGCCCCCATGACCATGAGGCGACGTCAAAGGACGCCGGATATAAAGAAGGGAAAAACTAGAAAAGAAACAGCCTGCAATAGCCTCCAAAAGAAAGGCATACTGGAAATCAAGTGGAATTTGCACGTTTCAACCTTCGATTAAAAACAATCTAAAAACAATCTTCCCTTCCAATATTAGCTTGCTCTAAGACTAAAAGTACTGATCTCGTCATTAACCATATCTTACACACAAATCTTACGCAGCATTGGACAAGGGTTTGCTCGGCCACCCAGCCAGCATGGACTGCATAGTCATGCCAGCTTTGCCCCCAAAATGAGTAGTTTTTATACAGTGCAAACTTAGGCTGCCTTACACCACATATGACTCAAAGCTCTCAAGAAGTTTTTCCTGTTTCAGCCATCGCACAGTCGCGTTTGCACAGTGGAGGGGAGAGGTCAATCCCCAAAAATACACAACGGCTGCCTCATGCTGAGCTCCACTTTCAGCCGTGGATACAATGCTAGGTCGTTGCTTGTTCCCAAAACTCTCTGCATGGCAAAAGTTTGCAGCAAACAAGTTACTGCAAGATTTGTCTGGTCAATAGGAAATGGGAGTTTACGGGGGAGAACTTACCAGTGCAGCAACATGGGCTTCTTGTAGAATACTGCCATCAATCTCCAGTCTAGCTATTGGAAATTCTGGAAGATGCCCTGACTGTTTCTTGCCTAGTAGATTTCCAGGGCCACGCATCAGCAGGTCTGCATTAGCTAGGTGAAATCCATCGGATGACTTTTCAAGCACCTTCAACCTTGGCAGCGTGCTAGAAGTGGAAGATAGGAATATACATCTGGATTTCTTTCCGCCACGACCAACCCGCCCCCTTAACTGGTGTAGTTGAGACATTCCGAATCTCTCGGCATTCATGACAACCATCATTGAAGCATCAGGAACATCAACTCCGATCTCAATAACTTGTGTCGAGAGGAGAATACGAGTCTCCCCAGATCTAAAACTGCCCAGAGCTTCATCCTTCTCATCGCCCCTCATGCGGCCATGCAACAGTCCACAGGGATAACCTTCAAATTTTTGCTTTATGGACTCAAAATCAGCTTTGGCAGCATGAAGTTGTGGTAGGTGCTCTGATTCTTCTATGATAGGATACACAAGGTAGACTTTGCCCCCATCGATAAGCTCATCCCTCATCATCTGCAAGACACAAGATCAAGAAAAACATAAGAAAAAACTGAGCACACTACATCTAGATGCAAACAGAGACAGAAATGTCAAATGACAACAAAAGCTCTAGATCCAACAGCAAAGATATATAGTAAGCTATGTCATCACCTGGAAGACAGTTTCAAACCCAGCATTATTTCCTTCAAGAGCAAGAGTTTCTATGGGTTGCCTTCCTGGAGGCAAGTCTGTAATCTATAAGAGGAGTGAGCTTCAATTGTAAGTATTTGAAATATCTGTGAAAAACGAGAGATAGTAGATACAAGAAACCAACTTTTATACTATGTGTTTCCAGATCAAATTTGTGAAGTAGCAGGTGCTGGATGAGGACTGAGTGGGTTATCAATTGTTAAGAATATAATTGCATTACTCTAGAGTTAGTCCTGTGATGTGTTCACTTATTTTATTTTATTTCCGTATTTATTTTTATTTAGAAAACTCGATGTATCTGCAATAGCATACCTGAGTAAGAGACATATCCCCGTATAAAGCAAGGGCCAGCGTTCTTGGAATTGGGGTAGCTGACATAGCAAGAACATGGGGAGCCATAAATGTTTCAGAATCAGAAGCGTCGTCTAGGGGGCTTGTATTTTCATCACTAAGCTTTGAGGACGAAGTATACAGCTGTAACGAGTTGCAACAATTTGGCTTAACAAACAAATGTTAATCTTCTTAAATTTGAAATGAAAATAGAAAGACAGGAATCAACCAATGATATTTGGATACCAAACGTAACTACTACTTCTGTTCTCTTGTTGTTTTGGACATCAACACGGTCTCCGATACTCCAAAACACATATTTGTCCATTAATTTTAAAATTATATGTTCACAAGAAGATATTAAAAATATAATGATATGCAAGTACTTTTGATGACAGGTCTACTAACATCATTTTCACGTGACAACGTACAGGCTTCTACATATATTAGTGATCAAAGTCTTAAAAGGTTTCTCGCAAAAAGACTTACAAAGGTTGACTGCACGTTTCTAGGATGACGTCTATTTTTGGAGGTAGTAATCAGCAAATCTTCTTTGGACAAATGACAGCATACAATAAATGCCCGTGCACGAGGCACAAGGACCACAACCATCATAGTTAGTTCAAATAAAAAATTGTGCACTGTCAACAAAATTGACCAAGACCATAAGATGCAATAAAAGCAACAAACAAGAAGGCATCAATGTTAATATAATGATTTCGACCACACACTGTTGTTCCTTTTCCAATGCACAACGGTAGTGGTATTTGGACAGACTATGGAGCTTTTCAAATGACTAAGTTTTGGGGCAAACTCCGACGAACAGGACTAGTCCCATATCAGTACTTGAGATGTAATTTTGAAATCTGATACTAGTGGACATAATAACAACAAAGGTAATAATAGTTGTTGTTTTGAAGATCAGCAGTGTGAAACACTGGGATCGTGCCAAGAAGTTGCTGACCCACCTTAAATTGTTCCCAAAAAAATGACAACATAGAAGCTGCATCAATATGCTAGTTACTGCATGCAGAAGAATGGGCAACAGGAACAAAATTCAGTTGGAAAGTTGCAGATCATCTTGTCTATAGATTTTCACATTGTTTGCCATGAAATAAGGCATGCAAGAAGGACATGAAAATCCCCACAAGCCTACTTGGTAATAAGCAAGTTTCCTTCCAAGTCTGCCAACGAAGTGCACAAATTGCATGCCATTACAGTAATAAAGTAACAACCCAAAAGTATGTGTATGATTAATATTTAGGTGAATAGCAAATGCTCAGAAAATTACCTTACTATTAAACCTTCCTCTTTGAACAACACCAAAACGTTGCTGTTCATCTATAACAGAGATACGTAAGAATGAAAATTCAGTTTTATCAGCTATTAAGCTGTGTGTTCCAATGACCATCGCTATTTCTCCTGTCTTGAGACCCTGTCATAGAATAACAATAACACATAAGATATGGAAATATGCCTATCAAAACTTGAAAGAGTGTTGGGACTAGGGAATAATAGCTTGCATTTCGAATTATCCTTGACTCCCTGGTGGAAGTTGAACCAGTTAGTAAGGCAATGTTTGGTTTGCGTTCATCTCCATCAAACTTCTCCAGCAATGAAGTTAGGTGTTCATAATGCTGAACAGCAAGTATCTCAGTGGGAACCATGAAAGCAGCCTAGAAAGAAATTTACAAGGTGAATACATCAGACTAATATCTCCCGAATAAAGAAAGCACCACAAGGAGGATGATAGTCTGTTTTCTTGTAGTTCCCATTTGGATCAAGGGTCTAATGTGCCGCAGCAAGCTAGATATCATTGATAAAATCCTTTGATAGACTGTAAACAACAGAAGGATGTCAAATCTGAAGTAGTATCAATACCTGAAATCCTGAGCTAACAACCTCCATACATGCTAGGAAAGCGACTACAGTTTTGCCACAGCCAACATCCCCCTATCACAAAAAAAAGGGCAAGTTCATAGCAATATATAAGCTCCAATATATTTGAATAACACATTTATAGATAGTGTACGAAAAACTTAAGAGATCCCTGAATTGATAAAATACAGAGCTCTTAAAAATACAAGTGTTCTGTAGTATCACATTTGGAATTCTAAACAGAACAACTTGTAATATCATACTTCGTAATTTCAACATAACAAGGTAAGGTGGGAATGAATGGAAGAAAACACTTCAGTTGACACATTTATGTTCAACTACTCCAAATAAACCCTCTAAATTAAGTGTAACAGAGACCAAAAATACACAGCAGTTGACCAGTCATATCAGAGCCATTTCTTATTAGAGTTGAGTATATAGGAGCATCAAGCAACTCACTACTCCCTCTGTTTGAAAATATAGGGTGTATTCTTGTTCACCAATATAAGGCATATTTCATATTCCAGTGCAAAATAAGTGTGCTGTTCCCTCTATACCCCTAATAAAAATGTCCAGCTTTACTTTGCATTCTCTACATGCATGCATTGAATATTGTACTTTAGAGATAATAATTAGGGACAGTTTAGTCACTTTTAATGTTTTCTTGGTCTATGGGCAAGACAAAATATGCCCTATATTTTCAAACGGAAGGAGTAATAAACAAGTCCAGAAACGAGCAAAAAAGTTTAGTTAACAAACCAAGAAGAATGCAAACAATAATTACTTGCAAGAGCCTGTTCATAGGGACTGGTCTTCTGAGATCCCATATAATCTCTCTAACAGCATTTAATTGACTAGGAGTAAGTGAATAAGGGAGAGCCTTCAACAATTTCGTTGTAAGAGGCGACCATTCTTCGACGCCAACAGCATTTAACTCATGATTTTCACACTTAGATAACAATTCTTCCTTCTCAACCCGCGTACCAACTGCTTCAAGCATTTGAAATAGTCTTCCCAACTGAAATAATAACAAATGTTGTTGTATTGGCACATGTTCATTTGCACGGTTAAAAAAAACCAAGATATGATGAACGATAATAATGAACTGGAAATGTGACATAACATTTGCTCAAACTTAACAGTCCAGAGAAATATTAATTATCATGATTTTTCAGATCAACATAATCAAACAAAACATATTACGCTTCCTCTAGCAAGTTGCTAACTGACAAGCACACAAAATTATACTGAAATTTCTAGACAGGTATGATAAGATTTTGCAGAGATGGCACCACAAATTGGATTAAAATCTTGATTATACCTTGATATTTAATGAAGAAAAGTTGCTAAAAAGAACCTATGTTTAGCAAAAGAAGACGCCATTACTCAAAAGAAAACGAGACCAACCAGGGACTAGCCCCTGGTGGCTGGTGGTTTTTATAGAAAGAAGACAACTTGAGGCACTCTACAGAGGCTAGACCTCGAACGTGGGTTGGCATCATGCGCACTCGCACTGCTAGCCGACTGAGCAATGCTCGGTTCTCAAGAAGCCATTATCCAAAGTAGTACTAAAAAGAAAAGTCATATGTGCTACTAATTATAACTTTATGTCATGAATATATAATGATACCTGGAGATAAAAGAAATCATCGAATATAAGCCTTCGCCGAGCAAAATCAGCTTCATCTCGATTCTTTGGTTTGTGAATTCCCATGTAAGCCTAAAACAACCAAAAATGGTATTGAGGAATGAGGACAGCATTTAGGAGGGCAGACAGATGACAAGGCATACAATATAATAGAAGTCTAAAATACAGATATATCAGTTATTGGTTGAAATCCAGCAGTTGCTCATTCCTCCACAACTGAATGCTCCAAAACTAGTGATTGAAAAAAGGGGCCCGTCTTGTATCAGTTAATAGAGAGTGCTCAAATATGTCTTGTATGGCCATACAGTGGAAGAGATCAGTACAGAGGACTGGTTAACACAAGATATCCGAGAAATAATAAGAAGCAAAGTTCCATGTTTAGGTTTGTATTGACTACAGTGCAATAAAAGTAACTTTATGAAGTGAATTACAATTAGTGGTATTGCTTACATCAAAGAGATTTGCCAAGTTGAATTCAACGAGAACCTCAGGAGGAATAGGATCAATGTCTGGAGTCAGCATCTTCAAGGCCCTGTGCACAATTGCAGACTCTTATATAGCCAGATGGAACATAATAATGCGTAATTACATGCATTTCACATAAGGTAAAGGTGGCTCACTCCTTATGTTTTGCAGTCATCCCTTAAAGTATCAACATAATTTAACTTATTCATCTGAATATATTTAGCTATTTTCATTTTAATCAAGAAACAACTTATCAAGAACACAACCATCATTCCATCACATTATTTCACATTTCATTTCAGCTGATCTACAAATTTGACTGAATCATACTTTGGTGATACAGAACCAACAGTTCACATATATTTGATGAAGTATATAATCACATTAACTGTGAACTTAGAGGAACATCACTTAGAGCCCAACAATCATTTAGAAACCAAAAAAGCACACAAAGCTTGCACCGACCTAGAGATGGAGTGGCCCAGCAAACTTGCTTTTAGTCCCGCTTTTGATGGATAAATAGGATATGGTTTCCTGTCAAGCAGGGTACTTTGTTGCTCCTCTTCTTCAAGCATGTCAATGGTGTACTCCTTCAAATCATAATGGCCATTAGCAAGTGCCTTCTTGATCTGCACACACAGAATCAGTGCAAAGGTATAAATCATATATAGGCCGTTGACCCTGGTCCCTTACACACACAAGAGACAGAATCTGCACAATAGAGCTACTTTACACCAGTCTTAGAAGTGTACTTATGCAAAGAGTAAGTGATATTTTATGGTTCCAGTAATTTTTTACCATAGCATTATCAAACGACCAGAAAGAAAGAACAAAGGGCCATGCTGCAAACATGCATCAGGGTTCAGGAAGCACCAGTAGAAAGGACCATTAAGTAGCATGTAACAGAGAGAATCATTTTAGTTCACCAACCTTACCACTGACATAAACAAGATCCCCCTCTCGGTGCTTTGATGACATACAATTAAGAAAATACTGGGAAGAGAAACGTGTGCCACTGAAAAACTTCTTGAGGTGCAAATGAATCATCTTCTTTTGTTCTGCTCCAGAGTTAGAACTCATAGCTAAAGAGCTTAACTCAGTCTCAATTATTGAACAACCAACAACAACCTCAACGAAGCCTAAAGTATTCTTAATCCTGATTCCCCTGAGAGAGAAAAATACAATATTTACAAGAAAGCATGGAAGAAAATCAACAATGATGTACTGCTTTCTCCATGAAAGAAAATGGTAGCCACAAAAGAAATACTAAAACCAATTAGATCAGCATATAACACAATTATTCAAACATACATCAATATACAGAAGCAGCGGGAAGTTCAAATAAAATGAAATGTTGTCTTTCATTTTTGTGCTGCCTAAATGAATTTTGTTGCCTTTTTACATTCTCAGTAATCAGCAATATCTACAAATTAATTCTTCTTTCAAATGATAATTTATATCCTGCCCATTTGACCCCCAAATGTAAACATGAATTTGCTTCCTGAGCAAGACCAAGGCTATAGGGGACATTTTTAACAACGTGAAATAGCACAAGCTCTGCCTTATAGCGGCAGTAAAATTACGCTTGCTGAGAAATTATTTGAATTAGTGATGGTGAAAGAGAACCATTAGACCAATTCGATGAATAAGATAAAGCGCAGAAGTTGGCAGCAAGAGTAATTGAAATATTAACTTCTGTTGGCAAGGTAGTACCCAAATGGTCCCTTTTGGAAATCAGAAAAGCATCTTAAAAGTCTTCTCTACAGACTTCAGAATTATTGTAGCAATTTTAGGTCCTCGTCTAAAATTTTCTATTATAAGGTTGCTAACCTATGTTGTGCCGACCTTATTTTATAAGCTGCTGTGAAAAAATAATTGTGGAAAAGCTAGTGTCCTGTTTGGCAAACCAGATTATACATTGAAATAAATGTCCTACGCTTACCACACGGTTAGATATATCTTCTGTTTTCTTGTTAGTCAAGACACGATTTTTAGATTCATTTTCCATAGATTATACCAAAAGGTGATAGCCAAATAACAAAATATGTAAAAGCAGTTCAACCAAAAGGGCCTATCATAATCCACCGCAATGCAATCTAAGTCTAAGATATCTGACAAATTCAATTACCAACTCTTTTCTTTAAACTTTATGCCTCATCTGTATGAATTGTATGACTCTACCAGTGTCATTTAACTATGTTATCTATAATTATGAATGGCTACATCCAAGGTATAAAATGCTACCCGCCATAGTAGTTTTACTTTGTTCTCGAAGAATTAAAAGGCTTAATCAGTAACCACTAATGAATATATATTCTACAGTACTCCCTCTGTCCCATAATGTAAGGCGTATTTTGATTAGTTAAGACAAGGCTTTGACCATCAATTACTTTATTAACATGTCGTTTATGCGATACAAAGTCACAATCATAAGTAAGTACTTTTGAATACGAATCTAATGATATCAGTTTTATGCCACATAAACCACATACCAATGGAGTAATTGTTTATCAAAGCATTGTCTTAACCCATCAAAATACGCTTTACATTATGGGATGGAGGGAGTATTAACAATCCAACGGGCATGAAAACAGATATTGTGATGCCATATCTGGAAAATGATGTCTGCTACAGGCCAATGTCTTTCATAGTTTTATGAAAAAGACTGGAGGGGATGCTGCAGCCTGCAGCACAGGTATCATGTGGCTTTAGTGCCAAAGAAAAAGTCAACAACAAAACTCATATTTGTAAATATCAAATTACCTAGAAGATACAACAGTTCCAAAGAACATGATGTACTGCCCATCTTCTATTAGACCTTGAGGATTTTGTAAATCTGCATAGGTCCGGGGAAAATGCTGTAATAATTTGCGGACCTATAAAGAGAAATAAATTACATGTGAACAATTTTATAGAAATCAAATGATAACACAAAATGAAGTGGCTCTAGTGCTGGTACCGTATGGAAACCACCGTCCTCTAGCTGGCGATATTGCCTAGTAGTTGTTCCAGGCAAAGACCTTATACTTTTGTCCAAGATATTACCATCAGGGGTTGTAGCACCAGCTAATGACTCGGGACAAGCCTCTCTATCAACTGCCGGTTCTCCAGGAAAACTCCTTATACTTTCGTCCAAGATATTACCATCAGGAGTTGTAGCATCAGCTAATGACTCATGACGAGCCTCCCTATCAACTGCCGGTTCATTAGAAATATGCTGAGTGATGAGATAACTCTCTTCACTACTTGACAGATCATTTACATTTGTGATGGATGGACCTAATGGGTGGCACTTGTCAGCAAATTCAAGATTTGTCTCCAAATTTCCACTAGATTCTAGGATGAAATTCGTGAGGTTTTCAGAAAGCACAGTTTCTCTGCAATCCATGCTAACAGAATCATCATATAGTCCAATTGGTGATGAATCACCAATTTGTATGCATGGGAACTTGGCAGAAATTTCTGTAAAGTCAATTTCTTTGAAGACGCTGATCAACTCTGTAGCAGATTCTCCGTGGGCTCTTTCTTGCCCAATTAAATCTTGTGTATTGCTATAACCCATCAAAACAGACACCTGGAATCATGCATATTTAAAAGTATGTTGACTATTTGTAGAAAGTAAAAATGAAAGAGAACAGTTTAGCGTATAATTAGTGGAAAGCGGCATCAAGCACACAATTACGCAAATGAAAAAATCAGGCACCATTAAATAGAGTCATCATTTAGACTTCCAGGAAAAACACAACAATCATAAGTCCTAACATAACATCGAAGCATGGCAAACAAAGAGCGTATTGCTTTTTTATTCATAGTTATAGATCTGATCTCTAGTGCTTATCATCTTCCAAGCACAGAAAAGAAAAAATTGTGATTAGCAAAAGGTACACACAGCATCATTTGCAAGTCCCTGTGCATTGTCATTCTGAACACGGTTACCATACACCAAACATTTGGAAACATACAAATATTAGTTAGATAACTTGGATAATAGAAACAAACTTTCATCTCCGATGGCAACTATCAAAAGGACTGGGATGTGCAAAAGATGAAATAGAAAAAACCAAAGTTACCAAACTCATTAGTATTCATAGCACAATCGGGGGTTAAAACTAACAAGTGATAGCAACCAATTGGTGGAAAATCCCATACGTTGTTCAGGAGCTTTGATCTCTCCGACATCCCATCCACCTCCAACAGCTTCCGCACGGACGTGTGGTTCGCACGAGAACACCACCGAAGGAGCCTAGAATCGAGAGCATTTCTAAACCTGTAACGCAAACAAATTCAGTTAATTTCCCCATCATTAGTCGCTACTCGCTAGTCATGTGCGGACACAAAAATCCTAAAGTCTGTACAAAGCAATACCTCATTCTGGAACCGATCCTTTTAGAGCGTCCCCTTGGAAACTCCAAAGAGATCGCCCTACCTACACGGTTCTCACTGCCACCCTGAAATGAAGTGACCTTATTTCAGGCAATGAAGGGGTTCAGTTTCAGTAAGTGAACAAGCGAAGAGTCGGAAGCAGAATACCTTAAGCAGTGATTGCATGGAGGAGGAGGTGATCGTGGGGGCGGACGGCCAGGAGATACCCTCCGTAATCCACCGCAGCGCCCAATCCCCCGAGCACGAAGAGGAATCCCTTCGAAGGATGAAGGGGAACCTAGGCGCACGCTGTGAGAGCCCCTGGGGAGATTTTAGACCAATTACAGCTCGCCACGTTGCCCCGAAATCCCTCTAATTAGTGCTGTGCGGTTATGAGCCGTTTGTCCCAGCACCAGCCGTCGGATTGAAAATGACGGCTCGCCTCTGCCGTTCGCCTCGCCACCTCTCCTTCCTTGAAGCCGCCCTCGCTCGCGCTCTCCTCCATCCGCCACCAATACCGACTTCTCCTCGCCTCCTCAAATCGATGGCCACCGTTGGCTCCAAACCCTAGGACATCGCATGCGCAATCACAGTCGGCCTGCCGCCCTGTGTCCTGAAGTGTTCATATTGGATGGAAATTGTGTACTCCTTCTGTCCAACAATGTAAGGCGCACACGCATCTCAATATTTACAATTAGATCTATATTATTTTGGTTATCTGACATAAAAGTAGTATCATTGGATTTGTTTTTGAAAATATTTTTCGATGATATCATTTTTGTGTCACATAACTAAAATATTATAGGTCAAATTATAAATTTTATGATGTGTGTGCACCTTACATTGTTAGATGGAGGGAGTATTATTCTAGACTTGTGCCATGCTATGTCACGCGGATAATTATATATACAGATGGTATGTATATTATCGAACGTGAAAAAGAATGAATTCCATATATCATTTCATATGCCTGCCCTGCGCCTTTTGATTTCGACATACTGTTCCATGGTATTCTCATAATATGATGCAGTTAATTTGCACTCACATGAGCGTAGCTAAGCGGAGAATGGAGATGGAGGAACCACCTACTCAGATATGAAAGTTGCCACAACTTGGGTTGGTTTGAGCTGGCCCATGAGCTGTGGAACAGATCATGACGCGAGGCAGATCGGGCCAGCTTGAACCATGCGAGCGTTTGATAGAATTTGCTCATACTTTTGGTCACGACTCATAGAACTTGTTATTTTGTAAGATTGTTACATTGTTAAAAATTTATTGGCGTACACACACATAAATAAAAATTGTTGATAGGGTTAGTGTCTTTTAGACTTTCGCTATAACTTACTCAAATTCTAGCTCTTAAGCCCAAATGTTAGGGTGCATTTGGTTAGAGGGCAAGGATGGATTGGTTAAGGCCATCCAGTTTTTTGTGGTCGGGATGAGCTTTTTTTTTATTTGATTGGATGGATGGGATGAACCAATCTTTTGTTTAGTTGGATGGATGAGATGAACTAACTTTTTGTTTGGTTGGAGAGATGAAAGTTAGATGGGATGAGTCAATTTAACTTAATTATATTACTTAATTTATAATAATAATAATAATTAATCCTACACTAATGAACATACTAAACATTAGTACCTATCAATGCTAAACTAACCATAATACTTACTAATTAATAATAAAATATGTTAATTGTTATTTGTTGCTAATCATATGCTAATCAACCCGCTAATTATATATTAATCAACACATTAAACACTAATCTTACCTTTGTAAATACTAATTAATAATAAAACATGTTAATTATCGCTAATCATTTCCTAATGGTCATGATTAGAGAAGGGTGGCAGCCTCATCCGACCATTTTGGCCGGTTATCTCTGTCTAGCATTTTAATAGAATATTCATTTTAGTTGGTTGTCCATATTGACCTCATCCCTCCAACCAAACACAGAGATATATTCAAAAAGATGGATATTTCTATCCCGTCAATCTCCATCCCTCCAACCAAACGCACTAGGCTCAAATGACCCAATGATTTATTGCTAATCTTATTTTAAAATAACAAAAGACTCGTGCAAGTATTGCAATAACACCGTTATATTTAGAAGATTTGACACCAATGACTTGTTTTCTGGCTTCGCCCCTGCCGCTCTCTCCACTAATGGCACGAGCGTGGTGTGTCCATTTCGATGCGAACGTACGCTCCGTAAAACAGTTGAGCCTCCTTAATCATTCTTGCTTTTTTTTCTGCATATCTTCTTGAATAATCACATTAACATAGCTTACGACTTAGGAGTACAGCTGAATCGTGATCGTTCAAATATACTTAGTTCTTCAGAATTTCATAGTGTTAATCGATTTTGGAATTTTGTGTGTATAGAACTAGTTCTCACGAAACGCGCCGGCGCCATGTTACACAAAACAGAAGGAACCGGGAGCAAGAGAAAACAGACCATGTAACAAAATTAAATCAATCGCGAGTGCTACAGCGAGAAGACAACACTGAACATGGCAAGCAGGATCAGGTGGAAGCAGCGGACGGCAGGCGACCCACTGGCCTTACTGATCCGCGTGTACTCGGCCGCGAGTGGCATGTCGTCCACGGGGAGCGAGCACGCGGCCGGCCCGGCCGCCGCCGCGACGCCGGCCGCGGACGCCTCGTCCGCGGCCATCAGGGCTCCGATCACGGCCGTGGCTGCGGCGCCGTAGCGCGTGGCGTTGCGCTGCAGCAGCCACATGAGCCCCATGAGCTGGCAGTCCCGTTCGCTCGACACGCCGGCCTGCTTCCCCGCTGCTGCACCGCCGGATCCGGCCTTTATCTGCAATGCCAAAGATTCGCATCAGACATGAACCGGGATTCGGATGTATATCGAAAATCCAAAATGAGCAATTATTGGCATTTACGTAGAGTTCACTTTGGTAAAATTGTGTGTCTCTACAAGTTACATGATTGATGTTAATGCACAACGGACAACAACCAATTAAAAGGAGAAATGTAACAAACAGAGCCTGAACTCGTTCGCTACTTGTGCTCGCTACCGTTGGCACACATGGCTTTTACGACACTTACCCTTGGAAGCAGTACTAATCTTCATGTGCGTACTCTGAAGATTTCTGGCCATATATATGACTCGGTTGCTAATAAAGCAACGGCGTCCCTAGAAGGCCTCGGTACACAGAACTAATGATTCGGTCTTTCTAATGGTACTGAGACTTTCTAGTGGGAAAAGGATGCATGATCGAGCTAAACTTCTGACCCAAATGCTAAGGCAATCCAAGGGGCAGGGGAATGGTAATGGAGGCATGTTCTGCTCTAATCATTCTCCAGGCCCTACGCAACAGGCCCTGGTTTCAGATCTCATCATTTCGGGCCACTCGCAGCCAATAATGCCAGCGACTAAGCCTATCGACCAACAAAGACGGCACCGTAGTTGTAGTGGATGTCCATGACTTCCATCCAACGCCATCTCTCGAATCATATCCATCAGGTAACCAGCATATGCAGAATGCGGAATGCAGTCAAGTTGCTTGTGCCTGCGTGAATGTGTGATGAAATACTCAAGTTGCTTGTCGGCTGTGCTCTGCACAGCATCGCATCTGCTAGATCAAGCTGCCAATGTGAGAGGCTCAGGCCCTTGAAGGATCCTATCTGTCTATCTGAAGTTTGAACTGGTACTGGAAATGAATGGAGCATTCTCAAAAATAAAAATAAAAATAATGGGTCAGTTAATGAATATTACTGACAGAACGAAGCAGACATTGGCACATTGTGAAATGTTTCTAGAAACATTCTGTGTTTAGTTAGTGTAAACTACACTTTACAGTTAAGGCTCTGTTCAAGCGACTTCTTGCAAAGTATTCGTTAGTAAGAGTAGATGTCAGCTATATTTTCGAATTGCTCTCACCGTGGTAAGAGCACGGAGGCACTTGGAGCAGCCTGGGACGCCCGGCCGCGAGCAGTCGCTCTCCAGCCTCCTCGCCGCCGCGTCCGCCGGGGCCCACAGGCCGCCACCCGCCGGCTGGGCCCCGCAAGTCAGCCTCCTCAGCCTCACCCCGCAGTAGCAGAAAGCCACGTCGCACGTCCCGTTGGCCCCCGGCGGGCGCGGCAGCGCCGGCGCCCCCTCAGCCCGCAGCGCGCGCTCCGCCGAGCCCGCGCACGCCTCCGAGTCGTCCGGCGGCACCGGCATGTCCACAGGCGCCGCTGCCGCCGACTTCGCCGGCCTCACAGCGAGCGCGGTGGGCGCGTAGGCGGCGAACAGCCACGCGGCCAGCGCGGGGCAGCACCGCAGCCTCACCGGCAGCGCACCCCCCGCGTTGCAAGAAGACAGCACGGCCGGGAGGAGCCTCGGGGACGGGGTGAGCGGGCATGTGGAGGAGGTCCCGGCCGCGGCGTCCGACTGCTCCGGGAACGCTGGGATCGTGCCGGCGCCGGGCTGCGCCGGGGTGGCCGAGGGGAAGACTAGGGCCGGGTCGAGCGGCGCCGGTTCCGGCAATGCCGACGGGGCCGCGGCGGCGCGATGGACCGGCGAGCACAGCAGGAGGTGGGAGGCGGCCACGCAGAGGAGGAGAGAGCGGTGAAACGGATGCATCTCTCACTCTCACTCGTCGCGCACGCGTGGTGATTTCTTGAGTTTGGCTTGAGAGAGTAGGAGTGGCCGAGTGACAGCTAGCGTGGCGAGTGATCAGTGATCAGGGATGATAGGAGAGAATATATGGGTGGTATAATGAGGGGATGCTTTGTGCTTTGCTGTTTTTGGCGCCAGAGAATGCATGATGGGATGGTTCTTATAATGGCCTTCCAGAGGGGGCAAACCAACTGCAGCCTTTCGCAAAGCTTCTTTCATCTATGGCTTATTTGAGCATTTACAGCGAGAAAGTAGTTCTTTTCCTTTTTCATCTACTACTGATCGAACCTTACAAACGTCAAACGGTATATAACCGTATGACCTCATTTTCAGTGTTGAGGGCGGGTTAAGTAACTTAGATACTCCTCGTGAGATCTTAGCTAGCGGGTTAAGTGTTGTTCTTTTGAATCACGCACACATTTCAAACCATCTGTTCTAGCACATGTTGTCGCGCCACTACTTGGTCATAGTGATGGATCTATGTTTTTGTCATGGCTTGTGTTTGTTTAGTATACAGTACATGCACTAGGACAATGGCATACATACGTATGTTTGTTTTCAGTTAGCAAGCTACAGGCGACGCACAAATAGGGGACCATTTGAGTTTGGGCGAAGCGTACGTACTCGCCAAGCGGATGTTTGCAATGAAGAGTCGACGAACGAGGACTTGAAGGCAAAACAGAATTAAAAAGGAGAAAGAAAGAGCAGACTCCAGAGAGTAGAACGCGTCATCAAGATGATGAAAACGGAGTGGACACACGCAGAGCGTGGCATCACAAAAGCCTGCTGCAAGAAGCAGTAAACAAAAGCGCAAACTGTTATTGTAAACCACAACATACAGAACCGCGCGGGCGTGCGTGCGTCCATGCGTGCTCCGGTTGATGTCTCACCTGGCGCGCGTGACTGCGTGAGCGTGAGCGAGGAGGAGACACGGCACCCGCGCGGCTGCGAGCGAACCGGGGAGCTCGTCTTAAAAGAAGCATCACAAGGCAAGCCATGTCGCGCTTAATTCCGTTCATGGCGCCTGCGGCGGCTGTCGGGTCACGGCCTCACGGGTGCAGTCCCCGGCGTTTCAAGCGAGATGACAAGCTCGTATGGCCGGATGTAGTCTTTCGTTGGTTCACGTCCCACTTCCTAAAGATTCCTTCGGCCGCTTGCTCTAGTTTAAGGTGGTTTATAGCTTTGATGCTACGCCTCCGAGCACGCATGTTGCAATCATGGTGTGTGATATAAAACTGAACATGATGTTTCTGTTGGGGCAACCTTGGATTAGGGAGTCCGCAACGTACTCCTCCTGAAGAGGGACTAAGGTGGCACACGTACGTAGTAGACGATGACGTAACTTGGAACAAAATGCTGCAGCGTATAGCGTAAAAAGACTTTTTTTACTGTCGGGAGCGCATACTCTCAGTATCGTTTTAAGCCACCTTAAAGTTCTTAAAATCATGAAAAAAATTCATGCACGAAGTGTACGATATAAAATGTGCACGCAGAAAAACTTCAGGGTCATATTGCATGACGTTTTTGATTATTTTGTGCAGGCTACAACTTGACATGAAATTTTACATCGATCACATGTTATAGTGTACACTATGTGCATGAATCTTTTCATAATTTTTCAAAGTTTGATGTCAGGGGCCCAAAATTCTAAATGGATTTAAACGTGCCACTTAATACCCGAGCAACTAACCTAACATGTAATACAATCACCAGAACCATATACCTTCACCATCGGATGATCCGATACCTGACCAACATGTATACAATTACCAGAGCCATGTGTATTCACCGTTGGTTAAGCCGGATAAAAGTTTACATCAAACAAGAGTCACATCGAAATTATGAAACTATATTAAGGCTTAGTGCCCGTTTCATCCTCGTTAAGTATAATCACTTTAGAGGAGCCCAAGGCAAGTTCCAAACAGTCGGAACAAGTCTCCACACTCTAACCTAGCCGGCCGAAGTATCATAACTAGTGGGTCACTCAACTTTAGCGATGACGTTTAACGAACATGAGACCAACCCTAACCCTTTACCGCTATCCCATACACTTCAAAATCATACACATATGGTGCATGTAGTGCCATATAAATAACTTGGTCATCACAACGCAAACTCTAATGAAAGGGGCATTAGTTATCTTACAATCAACTCGACTCAAAGGTCGATCAAGGTACAACATAAGTAAAGTACATCATCGGAAATATATTCAAATTATCTGATATGGTAAGCATAACCATCTCACAAAAACCACTTAACTTATAAGATACCAACCAAGGAAAACCAACAAACTAAATGTCACTTCCAACATTTTCGGTGTCATAGTATTCACCTACACTGGATCACCTGCAACATATTAATGAATGAAATTATAATGAGTACTTTCGTATTTGTAAGATGCTTTTTATTCCAACTAACATAAATATGGCATAAGAAGAAACTAAATTACTAGTAATTCATTTCCAAAGTAGCATGACATAGCATAATTGTCGAGGCCCGGAATCATGCCTAACTTAAGGAATGATGAGTCGTCAAAGACCGAGAAGCCTCCCAACATACCATACATGCACGAAGTCGTATGTATCTACCGTTGCTGGGTGGCTCGACACCAGACCAACATATCATACGCTCACCAAATGTCATATGCTTTCATTGTTGGTCTAGCCGACTAGAAACGGGCATCATTGCATAAGTCAAGTACAATTCTAAGATACCATGTACAGCATTAATGCCCATCTCTTGCGTCAATCATCATATTCTCTTAGAAGAGCCTAACGTTCATGTCCACACCATAACCTAGTCGGCCAAAGCACGAGCTACTAGGTCACCCGAAGATCCAATATAGATGTCCACACCCTGCCTAGCCGGCAATCACATCTATCACTTGACTAAGGTAGAATACGACTAACCTCACGAGAGATTGACTCCAATTCTCTACCATCGCTCCCATACACTTCAAGTCTTACACATACGGTATATAGATGGATGAGTTCAACAACTTTATAACCACAAAACGAACTCTAAACAGAGATATATAGAAATAATAAACCGCATTCCTTACACATGGGCAATTTAGATAATTACAAGCAAATGACTCGTAGGTCACAGTTAACAACTTAAGACATCAATTCAGCAGCGGAAACATAGATGAAATAGAAACCTGATGATCCATGAGACCATCTTCAAATTCCATAAAATGACCACAAGATCCTAGTCAACTTGGTAAATGAAACAAGTGGTAAACACAGTAATCACCCACACCAAATCCACCTACAGGAATTTAATTCCCAAATGAGTACTTTCGTACTCGCAAGATGCTAATGTGCTCATTCCAAGTTAATTTAAGCATGGTGGGGAATAATATAAGAAGTATAAAGAGTTCATTTCTAGACCCAAACATATATGAAAAACAATCATACCAAGATTTAAGTTTATCATCTTTAAGTCATACCCGAACTAAAGCAATTCTAGAATATGATTACATCACCTAAAATTCCAACAACTTGTTCATCAATGCAATTCATGTTATTCTCTCTAAGTCCTCCCCAACTTAGAGATATTTTGGGATGAGGCTACCCACCTCAGTCCCAAATCAAGTGAAGTGGAGGAAGGGCTAACCACCCTAACCTCTCACAACAATTCATGTTATTCTCTCTAAGTCCTCCCTGACTTAGAGAGATTCCAGGATGAGGCTACTCACCTCAATCCCAAATTAATGGTGTTGAGGAAGGGCTAACCACCCTAACCTCGAAAGAGAGATGCCCCGATGAGATTGTGGGTGCATTGTTGGCCTACCATTACCTTTCCCAACTCTCATCAAGCGCATGGTGAAAGAAAAGATCCAAAGACACCGGTATCGGTCTAGGCTAACCACCTGAAGATCCATCTATTGGTATCAATTCCCGGCTTTTGCATCTCACTTATTAGGGTTCAAATATTTTATTAGATGATTTAAATGACATAATCATACTGATTATTAACATTCAACCGTCCAAAACATGCTAGGAACATCATGTGAAAATAATACTCCATGGCCAAACATATAGACAAGCAACAATCAGCCAACTATGGCATAAACTAACTGGAATATTCCAACAAGTGTGCAAGCTTGCTTGAAAGCTTGGTGGAGATGCAGAACATATCCAAGTTCATGTACAAGAGAAACCCAAAGAGCTGAAACATCAACAAGAAGCAAATAACCTTTAAAAGAGAAAGCAAGTCTAAGGAACTATTTAAAGGAGTGCAAACAAGTATGTGATGCATGCTAGGCTGAACCGAGGTGATTTATAAAGCTAATAAAGACTAGGCACTAGTTGTTCGGTTTTCGTCTTATTTTAGTTAGTGTTAGTGGTGTCAGTATCTTAACATGGATGCATGTAGGATTTCATACATGCATTTAGGGTAGAGGTGATGACCATATTATTTAAGAATGGCAGTTCAATTAACTAATTTGCCACATTTAAATTTCTGATTGGGGTAGAAATGGCATGCATGAGGTGCACATGATATTGTGGAGATGCAAATTAGGAGTTTTTATTTTATATTATGACAAAATGCACTGTTACTAAAATGAGATTTAAGATTTAATATTCATGTATTATTGATATGCATGATTTACAGGCTATGTGTCAAGGTTAACAATAGGCTTCGGGTCTCACACTTCTACAACATGTACACAACACTTTTCATATAAAAACCATGATTTAATTGAAATATTAGCATAGCCATTTTGATTAACCAGAGGTGCATATTTTAATTTTAAGAGATTCTGAACAGCAGGACGAGTTTAGCTATTACTCATGAATGACTTATTAGAATTGGGAAAATCCCTACTCTAACCAAAGAGATTGATACAAGCTATGATTTTCCTTGTGGTACCAATACATGATGAGTGATAAAAGGTCTCCAAAACATACCCATAAGGTCTCAACCTTAATTGCAAAACCTACAACCTGCACCTCTACTACTCCGTGTAAATCAATGCTATTCGACATACCTGACATAAAGACATCACACCCAAGGACACTAGGACGTTACCCTTGAAGCAAAGACACGAGGACAAATGAAAAGAATGGCGCAGGGATTGTGAATCAGCTCGGCATGACTCCATTTTCATCTCCTTCATGCTAGGGTAGTGACATCACTCCTCCTTCACCTTATACTCTTCTCCTGCAGTTTCTTCACAATCGACGGCTCTGAGGCGTGGAGGGCTAGTCAGTTGCTTGCCATGGATCCTCACGAGAGATGATAATGGTAGCAGCCAACATGCACAATAGTACTGCAGGGCTGTTGCGGGATGCCGCGATAGTGGTTGCATGCGGCGATGTGGAAGCAGGCACGCTTCGAGATGGAGACCAACAACAACTAAAGATGAGGGGCAGGGGATGTGGGGGAGCTCATCGGTTGGGAGGCAGTGGTGGCAAGGGCGGCATAGGGAGGCACGTTGGAGCATGGCTCGCCAGCCCACGGTGACATGTCGGTCGCCGGGGAGCTCCGATGACCTGATTGGCTGTGGCAACAGCTTGGGCCTTGCAAAGCCACGTGATGAGAGGCCGAGGAGGGGGTTGGCAAGGGGAGAGCAGCGGTGAAGAGGTGGAGAGGCATGGCCGGTGGCGCAGGCTAACCGGCAACGCCTGCTGGCAGAGCTACCGTGCTAGACAGTGACGGTGGCTCGCCATGTCCGTGGGGCACGCTGCGACATGAAACAACGGAGAGCAGAGGGGCGCGGAAAGGGAGGAGGAGCACGGGCAAGGCAATGTAGGAGGTGGGGAGGCGCGACGGCTTGCCAGCCATCGGTGACAGCGGCGGAACCACCTATCACGGCGGCGACAATCGGGACTGGGGGGCGACATGCGGATGAGATGGGGCTAGAATGGCCCGATGGCCCCCTAGCCCTTATCTCTTCTCTTCTTATTAATTAATTTATTAATTTATTAATTATTATTATTAATGTATTATTTATTTAATTAATTTCTGAATTAATCTTTGCCCTCTGATTTGACTAAACCCTAATTGATGCGTTCGAACTCCGAATTCGTCAAGTAAATACTCCATTTTGACTATCTCGATGTTGTGGACGCAACTACCTGAAGCTTTATAGCCCCTAAGTGTGGTTTTGGTAATTAATGATAATACCTATGGACTAACAGGTGTGTTTAGAATTGTTTGTGAGTTTGTGTTCCATAGGTGATGCATGAGGATAGAAAGATGGATTCTTAAGGAATGCCATGAGAGTAAAAGAGAGGCATCGAGATCAATGAGCTCTAGGTAATGCTAATGTGATCAAGAAGAAGATAGAAAGAAGAAAACCTCAGAAATGATCGAGGTAGAAAATAAAAGGAAATCCATGAGTTGGACTTGATACGATTGACAATAGAGTATGAATGCTAAGTCACTTGTATGGCTCAAGTGACTAAAGGTATGCTATTGTCAATAATATTTATGGACTAACCTATTTACTTTGTGATATAATGTGTTGGGGTTAGGGTCCATAGGCTCATATGTTGAGCTAAAGGATTGAAAGAAAAATCCATAAGTTGGATTGAAGTGAAGAGTTGACCAAGATGAAGGAGTTCATGTTAATGAACTCACGATGGTCAAAAAGAAGTGCTCATGAGTTGAGCAAAGGTGATCAAGACATGATGCTAGGAGTTCAAGAGAAGAACACTAGTTGTGGCTTCGTGTGATCGAATGAAGGTAAGCAATTGTGTATTGCTTTTGATCACTAACCCTATGCGCTATATACTTTGTGTAAGTGTGAGGGTTAGGTGTGACTCATGGGCATGCTACAAGATGTCGAGTTCATGAAGCTCATGAGAAGATGATATCAAGTGGAGATAGTCATCAAGTTGAGACGTGCAAGTTTCAAGACAAGCATTATGAGAAGATATGTGCTTGAAGCTTGCGGTCCACCGAGTAAAGATGGACAAGTGAAGATGATGTGAAGAGAAAGCCTTCTATGCTTGGTGCATGTGGAGCTATCATTTAGACTTCATCAAGCTTCCGAAGATTGAGAGAGGATCGAGATAGAAGCGAGGATAAAGATCGTCATCGAGCTCAAGTGAAGTTGATGACGAGCATAGAAAAGCAATGAGAAGCGACGAGACTTGGATGGTGTGTTCGTCAAGTCCGGTAAGGATTGCTCAAGGCAAAGGTATGCCATAGACTAGGGTTTCTAGTTTTACCGGTCTCACAGAGTTTGGTGGGAGACCGGGTTATAGGTTCGATAGCCATACTATCAAGAAGGGCTACCGGACGTGTAGCGCAATCATACCGGTTATCGGATGCTCAAACCTAGGATGTGTGCAGGCCGTGTTTTGTCGGGAAGTCCAGATCTTAGTGTTCTAGATTTCTGTCTAAGTAGAGGCGGTCTAACCGGCCTAGTGAGGGGGTCTGACCGGCCTGGCTTTGTTTTGAGCTGTTTTGGGTCTGTTACCCGGAGTGTTCGGGTTGTCCTGGAGTGTCCGGGTGGTCTTGAGTCATTTTGGGGTGCTCTCGGCCAAGTACCCGGAGTATCCGGGTAGGCTCGAAGTGTCCAGGTTGGGCCGGAATGTCCAGACATGTTTTTCCCTGTGTGCCAGGGTCCAACAGCTAATTTGTAGCCGTTGGAGTTTGTGTGTCCCGAGTGTCCGGTGTTGTTACCCCGGAATGTCTGGATGTGTTGTTTCCTGTGTGTCAGGAGTCCAACGGCTAGTTTGTAGCCGTTGGATTTGTGTATCTGGAATGTCCGGGGGTGTTACACCGGAATGTCCGGATGTGCTGCCGAGCTCCCAACGGCTAGTTTTTGGGAGAGGGGTATTTATACCCCTTGCCCTCCTTGTGGGGGGTATAGCTCATTTTTGCTTTGTGCAGTGGCTGGTGAGGTGTTAGAACTTGGTGTTCCACCTTTGAGTGCTCTCCTCTCCTCTCCCAAGCATATTTTGTGAGATTCAAAGTCTTTGTGACTTAGTGAGGAAAGAGAGAGGTGGGTGGTGCTTTGGTAGCCCACACTTAGTGCATTAGTTGCGTGAGTTTGAGCATTCGACGTCGATTGCGTTCGAGCACGTGTTCGGGAGCCTATTACTCTTGGAGGCCACCGACTCCTAGACGGCTTGGTGGTGGTGGCTCGGTGATCTCCTCAAGAAGCTTGTGAGGAGGCCCAGGAGATTGTGAAGTGGTTGTGGAGCTCGCCATCTCTGGAGTGGAGGAAGGAGCTAGCCGTAGTGGTCGAGGAGACGCCGGGCGTCCTCGAGGGATAAAGGCTTGAGAGGAAGCCGGCTTTTGATCATGAGTGATCGAGCTCCCCAAACGGAGACGTAGGGTATCGGTGGATACCCGAACTTCGGTAACAAATCTTTGTGTCACCATGTCTCTTTACTTTCATGCATTATATTGATAATCTTGTCTTGCAATTCATTCTTGCTATATTGTATATCTTGTGTAGAATTGAATTGCTTGCTATATTGTATTGCTAGTTTATCTCTCTAAGTTTATAATCATACACTTGTTGTTACACTAGTTCTCGTGGTGGATAAACTAGTCCATAGCCAATAGTTTAACTCCGCATTTAAATTGGCTTAAATTGATTAGAAGTTTTGATTGCCTATTCACCCCCCTCTAGGCGACATTTTGGTCCTTTCACTACCTGGCCCTATCGTCCGTGCGATGCTTCGAATTTAAATTTATTTTATTTTATTTGTAATTCAATCATCCTTTCTTCTCCCTGGAAAGGCACGTGGTCCGAGTCATTGCCGGAGCAAGAATCTTGACTATGACTGTCCACCTATGGGGCCTTCCCTCAGAACTTCTCGGTCTCGACCTTGACATATTTCTTGAACAGTCAGCACTGACGGAGGTCATGTGTGTCGGTTTTGTGGAAATCAAACCAAACCTTGCCTGTCCGTTCGGCAGTCGTTGACTGCTTATCCTTGAGCCGGGGCTGCCAAGGGCGCTTCTCAGGTAGGTTTGCCCTGACTTCACCAGTTTTGTGCCTCTTCTCTCCGTTCCCCTTGGAGGACTTCTTCTTGCGCTTGTTATTCAATGAGTCACCCTCTACTCAAGGCGGCGAACAGTGTGTCCCTCGATCTTGTTCCTTGATGAACATCAAGGCCTCTTCGGTGTTGGCGGCCTTGTCAGCAATATCCATCAGTTGTGCGACTGTCTTTGGAGAGTGCATGGCGATATCTTCTATGCATATGTGATTTCTACCACCATGAATAAACGCTCGAATTATATTAAAATCAGTTACCTCGGGTATGGTGTGGCGGATGCTGCTGAATCGCCGGATGAACTCGTGCAGGCTCTCGTTCTTCTGCTGGATGAGTCAGAAGAGATCGTCCATTTTACTAGGATGAACATGCATGCGCTGGAAGTTCCCTTGGAACGTGATATAGAGCTGCTCCCATGAGTGGATCGTCCCCAGTTGCAGATTAGTCAACCATGTTCTAGCTGCCCCCCTTAAGGGTAGTGAGAAGGTAGTTGGCCATGACCTTCTTGTTACCACCGGCAGCTTCAATGGTTGTGGTATAGATCTGCAGGAACTCGACCGGGTTCGTGGTCCCATCGTACTTCTCTATCGATCCCAACGGCCAATGCACCCTTCTGAGTTCAGATGCGAAAGCCTAGCATCCATTGACGGTTATCCTAGAAGGTACGAACTCTCTGCTGATCAGAGTAAGAGAACGAGCTCAACCTTGATAGCTACGTTTCAAAGTGTTTCGAGTGGGAGAATGATGTTGCTGGGACTTCGAGTACCTACGCTGGTCGAGTTCATCGTGTAAGTCTCGGATCGGGTGATCTTGGAAAGGTAAGGCTCTGAAGCAACGTTCAGATAGGTTGACATCCCGATAAGTCTGGTTCCTGGGATTCCTTCCTTCTCGATCTGATTCATCTCCAACTCGATGGGAGGGAGTTCCTCTCTGATTAGAGCTATTGGCTATTGCCAATAACTGAGAAGATTCAGCCTACACCTGAGCTTGTTGTAGCTCAGCCTCTATGTCTTGTAACCACTTTCGGCCATCAGGTGTGGCGAGATCGGTTGTCGGAGGTTGCATGAGCTGGTGTCAGACCAAAGCAAGCTTCTGAGCGGTCCTGACACGTAGGTCTCAGCCCCTTGTCGAGAGACGATTGGATCTGGTCGCCTGGGCGCCTGATCTTGAGGTGCTGCTAATGATTGTCATGGGGGTTGATCCCCAATCGGTGGGTTAACGTTAGCTACAATGTTGTTTTGAGCGGGACTCATCGGATCTTCGTTATCATCCCCGATACAAGAACTTGTCGAGGGCCGGCTCCGCTTGATGTGTATTCTAGATCCATCATGACCCTGTTGTCGGAGGAGATCTCCGGAGATTAATCTCGATCAGCCGAGTGATCGGAAGCTACAGGGGATAGTCCCGACATTGGGCTTCATCCGCCTACTCTGGCGTCCTTGGGTGATCCGAGATCAACACTGAAGGCCCTGGCACACTCGGTCCTAAAGTGATTTACATCACTATCAGACTCGTCATTAGGGGAGAAGTCGTAGAGATCCACGCAGTTGGCCATTGGCTCTTGATCGGACAGGAGGGCAAAATCGTTGTCGAAACCTTTGTCCAAGAAGCTGGTTCTCTGCGTGAACCTTGTCGGATCTTTTGATGATTTCAGCATTGATTCGACAGAATCGACTGAAGAGGTCCCCATGGTCGCGTCATTTGTCGATGCTTGGTAGATCTTCGATATTATGGTATTCGTGATCAGAAGATTTGTTGAAGGGTAGGGACCCCTGAGGTCGTATCGAACCACGTTGAAGTACCACAGATAACACTTTTTATACAGGTTCAAGCTTTCCTCAGGATAACAACCCTACATCTATTGGTATATATTGAATCTCGAATAGAATACAAGAGAATTCTTAGTGGCTAGCTTAGATGGGATCTACAACTAGTCGGGAATCTCCTTGCGCTGATCTGCTAGGGATCGACTTTCCTTGAGGCAACGGGTCTTCTCTGGGATATCGGAAGGCTTCTAGGGCTTGTAGAAATCTTCTCAGATATCTTTCTAGCGGGTAAAAGATCTATTTGAGCTTCTGGTCAAAGATCTATCTGAGCTTGATTAGATGTCTTCTCCGCAAGGCCTTTGGGTCCTTTTATAGAGGGTACCCCATATCTAATACAGATTCGTCTTTGAGTTGGACTCCAACCATCCTTAAACGTAGGGGTAGACTTCCTAGTTTAAGGGATATCCTGTATCCTGCAGACAGTTACCTTATCTCCTGGAGTCCTTCACGAATACGTCACCTGCTTAGGGTATCCAGGGTATTGTATACGGATATTGTCTTTGTATATGGTAGAATTATACTAGTCAATGTCAGGACCGTAAGGCGGTGTAGTGGGGACGTAGGCATCGCCACTCATGGAGGCTGGATCCGGCGGTGCTGGCGACTGGGGAGTCTGGTGGCGGAGGCGGGGGCACAGTCCAACGATGGTCTGATCCGGCCAGATCTAGTGAAGGAGCTCGGCAATGGTCAGATGCGGCCGGATCTGCATCTGCCATCAGTGAAGGTGATGACGTCCACTTCTAGATAGGCCACCTAGAAGGGAGTGAGGGTGGCATCGTTGTCGCTGGTGGAGCTTGAATCCGATGGAAGCGGTGTTGGCAAGGCCGAATTCGGAGGCTCCATTGTTGGTAGAGCTTGAAATTAGTAGGTTCGGTGGTCGGGGGAGGCTAGTGGCAGAGGTGGCGACCGCCACGGTTGGCCCTTGCAGGGAGGGAGGAAGGTAGAGAGAGGGGATGAGTGAGGAGGCATGGATGAGATGGAGGGTTGGACTGAAATGTACCGGGGACACTTGAGCTCTCTATATAGAGATAAAATAATTTAATTTTAAAGTTGTAGATACAAAATAACCTAGCATGAATCTCAAAATATAACAGATCTTCCGGATAACAGAAGGACGTTCAAATCGGCAGGCAAAAACTGATTATAGTTCAAACAGAGGGATTGGAGATGAACCACTTCCCTGCCCACCGTCCTTTTTGTTTTGAGGCCGCTTGGCTCAAGGAAGATGACTGCGCTCAGGTTGTCCAGATGCCTAGCATGGTTTGCTTGGTGGAACTACCAATAATGTTACAGAGAGATTAAAACGTGTTGCCACGGGTCTCCTCAGCTGGAGCAAAAACAATCTGGGTGAGCTGGATAAACGCCTGAACACAGTGAAGAAGGATTTACAGAATTGTTTGCAAGGAGACATTACAGAAGAGAATATTCACCGTGAACATGTTCTCAGATCCAAATTGGAGAGACTTCAGGATCAGCACGATACTTTTTGGCGTTAACGAGCACATGTAGACTGGTTAAGACACGGTGATAAAAACTCAAGATTCTTTCATGCTTGTTGTTCAGAAAGATGAAAGATCAACAAAATTACCAAGCTGAAGCGTGATGATGGGTCTAGAATTGACAGTGCCCCAAGTCTGAAATCCTATATCACTGATTACTATCGTGCTTTGTTTTCTGCTCAAGAGGGACCTAATCTTTAGTCTGTTTTGCAACATGTCCAGCCAAGAGTTATAGCTCAAATGAATAGTTCAACGTTGAATGGTATTGGCGACCTTAAAGCCCCAGGTCTAGATGGAATGCCGACGATATTCTATAAGTCGTTTTGGTCAGTGGTGGGGGATCGTGTGTGGCGTACCCGGTTTTAAGGCCGGATACTCCCTTGTGATTACTGTACCGGTCCCTGGATCAGTAGCCGGTATTCACAAGTTAACCTGTATATCATTGTCATACATACGTATATCAGTATACAGTATGTAAATAGACCGTCAAGGTCCATTGTCTGATACTTGTAGCTCGACGGCTATAAACTTGTAGCGGAAATCAAGCGGTGATAAAGCCCATCAATATGCCATACCCGATAGCTCCATCAATCGACATCTAAGGTTCCCAACACCAGCCCGTACTAGCCCCGGTAGCATGGCTAATCCCATTCTCCTGCAATTCCTTGCCACCCGCAGCGTGGCCTTAATTGCTCTCTTGTGGACACGTCATGCCCACGTCCTTAATCCCTTTGCCCAGATTTTTGCAAACAAAACTTAGTCTAACCAATGTGTGGCCTAACCAGTTCTTGTCCATGACCGAGGATGTGGCTATTCGAATAGTTTTAAACACTCTGCAGAGGTTGTACGGCTTTACCCACAAGATGTAAGTCTCCCTTGTTGCTAGAGCTCAATGAGCACACTTCGCGAGGTGTGCTGGTAGGGTTATTACAACGAGGCTTTTCACCCGCTTCCGCACTAGAGTTGGACCCGCTAGATAAGATCTACCCATTTCTTCGCTTGTGCTCAGGCAGCCCGACACCACAACCCGAAGAAGTGGACTCATCTCTGTGTCGAACCTCTATCCACGTATTACATGGAGCTCACTAAGAAACTCTACCCACGTAATCCCGTGGAGATCCTAGGGATGCCAATCTACCTAGCACACTCTTCCTACTACCCACGGGTCCAGACCCTAATACTTGCCAGGATAATAGGCCAAGTCCTTCCCATAAAGACCATGTGGACGTACGGTAAGGAATCTGGTCTGACGACCCTTTAGGTTCGGTCCTTGGTTGATTCGAGCAAGACTCCATAGTCACACAGACAACCATATCGCTATCAGCTATGCTACCATCCCCAAGCTGCCCTTAGCATTCTCACCCGAATCAAAATCATTCTCCACTTTTGTTTTGGGGTTTTGAAAACAACAGCATTCTTTTCAAACACTCACCTCGGAAGGCACATGCCCATCCGAGGGTTTTATCCCATGTCTGAAGGAGTCGGTATACACCGATAGAAAATGATTTTTCCTCTAAGCAGGTCTAAGCAGGGCTATTGCCTATATTCCTAGATACTCTGCTGAACGTACGATGGTCAGCAATTAATACTAGGGCTACAAGGAAAGTTTCATCGAACCTGAGGTATATGCATCTGCTAGGGGTAACTAAGTCTAGCATAAATTAACGGTGATATTCACATAGCTTACAGGGTTGCAAACAAGATAATTAAGTTTTTGCACATATGGGATTCGACATGATCAAAGTGGGAATGCTTGCCTGGCAAATTGGCCGAGTCTCGAGCTTGAGCTTGATACGATAACTGTCCAGAGTCCCCTACACGCTCTGTCCTAACGTCGTAACTACACGTCGGGAAGAACATCGAATAAACAACAGTGCGAGTAAGAACCGATTAAGGAACAACATACATTCATGAACTCATAGAAGTCATGCTCTGGACTTAGATGTTTATTAGGTTGATAGAGGCAGGAACGGATTGACTTTCCGTCAAGTAAGGGTTCTTCGCAAGAATTAGAAACCCTAATTCCGTGGATTGATAACATGTAGCACTTAGATGATCCCTGTTCTTATGTTTTATTTGGGTCTAGAGGAGGATCTTTTATCATGTGTTTAGGAGAATCCCTAAGAAACAGGTGGATGTATGGTTTAGGGTTTCGGTGAACATATTATTAGATATCGATTTTTGATGTCAGGGGTGCATTGCTCAGGTCTTCATCTCCCTATAGTCTCCAGCAAAAGGTTTTGAACTGTGGGAGCAATAGGTCATAAAACCCTTGGCAAGCCTAGATAAGCGCTCTAGAATCATTTGCCATAACATCATAACCTTCTCTTTAAAGCGTTTTAGGGTGTATGCCTACTTCTCATGTTTCATAGCTTTTTAAAGTAATTTGCTGGGATTTAGACCGATATCTGAGTTCATAGGAGGAATCATGTTTGAAAATACTTCAAGAGGTTAGTTGAAATATCCTGGGCCTACTCTACCAATCATATATATATATATATATATATATATATATATATATATATATATATATATATATCCTATCACGAGTTGCTAAGTTTCAAATTTAAATTTGATCTTTCAGCTAGATTCAAAAATTCCAAAAATGATTCCAGCAGATCTTAGGATTTTAGGGAATGGAATGAATAGGTTTAGGTGTTCATATATAGAGAGAAGGAACTGTCCGAAGCTTAGCTAGTTTGAGATTTTAGAGCTGATGCCAGAAGCAGTTTTCAACCAATACGTTTATGACAGCATGGAGGCGGAACTAATTAAACCCATCTTCACTTAGCGAGCTAATGGGCCGGTAGTTACCTTCGGGTGCTTCGGTTAACACTGCTTTCCTTACACGAATTGCAGCGCTAGGTTTTAAGGGACCGGCGGGAGAAAGATTAGGGGGAAGAAAGGCTAGATGGTGGCATTGGCGGCTCACCTCCGCTGCAGTCGGTGATGGCGCGCCTCGAAGGAGGCGGGGAGGGAGGTAGGTCAACGGGACGCTCACCGCGCCGGTGTTGGTAGGGGCAGGTGCCCACACCGGTGTCTACCCGAGCACGGCGGGGGTGGATGGCAACGCGTGGCGCTTGCGGTGGTGGTGCGCACCGGGGTCGTATGTCGCTAGCACGCTGCCCTCGGTGGTCGGTGGCAAGCACTGCGGCGTGGCCCGGGTGTCGGGGAAACTCCGCGTTCGTGGGCGCTGCCGGCGGCAGGTCGAAGGCGGGCAACCAGTTCGCTGGCACCGGTGGGGAGGAGTAGACGGTGGAGGGCGGCCCTCTGGTGCTGCGCCCACCGGTGGTGTCGGGCGGAGCACGTGGGCAGCCGGAGCGGGATTGTGTGACAGCGACTTGGAAGCTGCCTCGATGACAGCGGGGCTCGTCGGTGGTGACGGAACTCGACGGGGCGCTCGGCGGCGGGGAGCGCCGAGTGGCGGCGGTCCTATGCCGCAGACCCTTTGGCGTGGGGTGAGGAGCCGACGCGGAGGGTGGCGGTTGGTGGCCACCCATGGACGCCCAACAGTGGTGGAACGGAGCCGGAGAAGGGGTGGGGTGCTGGCGCTTGGAAAAAAAAGACGGAGGCATGCTCGGCTTGGGTAAAACCAGGGAGAGTAGGGAGATGGGACTCGGCGCGGCAGAGTAGCTCGGGAATGCTCGCAGTGGAGCAACCGAGGAGCTCAGAACACAGAACAGGGAGAGAGTGAAGTTGTTACTCGGATAGAGGAAATAATGAAGGATTTAAAAGGGATTGAGATAGCTCGGGATGGTGCTAGAGAAAGGGTAGCTAAGAGGAGGACAGCAGGTGGAGTTTGGGCGCGGACCAGAGGAAAATGGCAGCTTGGGAGCTCGGGTTGAGGAGCACTGAGGAATGGGGAAACTTGGGGGAGAAGATGAGCTTGGGGTGGAAGATTTGGGTAGTAGAGGGGAGCTCGGCAAGAGAAAATGAAGAAGTTTAGAGTGGGAGGGAGCTCGGGTACTGGTTTGAGCAGCTCGGAGAGAGATGGAGGGAGGTAAGAGTTAAAGGATGGGAATGCTCGGGTGTGCTGAGTCAATGGGGTAGCTCAGCATGGAGGAAATGGGGAAGAAGGAGCTAGAGAGGAAATGGCAGCAGGAGCTCAATCTGAGAAATAAGGCGAGCTCAGGTGTGTGCAGTAGGAAGGGAAGAACTCAGCTTTGCTTGGAATTAAAGGAGTGCGTAGATGGAGGGAGTAGAGAGAAGGGAGTTGGTAGCTAGCACTGTGCACAGCAGGGGAATTGTAAAGGTGATGGGAGAGAATAGGTAGTGAGTAGAGAAGAGCTCAGGCTCCTAGGTAACTTGGTTTTAAAGAGAGCGGATGGAGGGGAATCACATGGTCGGTGCGGACAGCACAGCAACAGGATCCCCATGGTAGTGTTGCTGCATAGTTAAAGTTTGGCACCGAAATCAGTTTAGGAGATGATGTGTCATAACCAAGCCAAAAGAGCAGGAAAAGTTGGGAACTGATGGTGCGTTGGCAAGGGAGAAAAGAAATAGTGCAGTGCTTGGTAGAGCAGCACTCAGCGCGTACTGTTGGATTTTAATTCAGTGGTGGTGTATGTGCAGGTGATGGGATGTGACACAAGGTAGCTTCAGGGGGAGAATCATGATGTATATGCACCCGTACAGGTAGGTTGCATGGTTGCATAAATATTCCAATTAAATTGGGAGATGATCATGTGTGGAGTTATGGAGTGAATTAATGTTGCATGCATGCTCAGGAACATATACACCTGCAACCTTTATATATTAACTTTTGGTTATTGCTGCTACCCGAGGCAGGAGTTTGTCTCAAATGGCAAGGCCATTAGGGTTCGAGGGATTTAATCCAGATATAACTTCAAAATGGTACACGTATTATTCCGAAGGATTCTGCATAGCAAAATTAGGTGAGAGGTCATATTTTAAACGTTTCAAGAATGCCGTCTTAATCACCTCGTTAATGGAATATGTTTGTATGGTTAAATCATCAAGACAAAAACAGGAGGGTCAAGGGAGGACCAAGAGCTAGGGTTTTGGATTTCCTTCCGCTCAAAGAAGCGACTTAGGGTTCAAAGTGTATGTGTCCACATATGCTTTGGAGTTCATGCATATATACGGTTGCGATGAGGTTAGGATGAACATAAGAGATCCCGGTGGGTTAGAGTTGGAGGAGTATTGCTGATATACTCACATATACGCATAGAATTGCAGCAGAGTCGAACGGGGAGTTAGGGTTTGATCCGTAGCTCGGGAAGAAGGGGCTAGGGTTTTGCGTATATGCGTATATGTAAGAGCAGTATATATGTGCACACACTTATGATAGGACATGGTGAATTAGATAGCAGAAGATCACGTCGTTCGGAAGATATTTGTGACATATATATGTTTCAGTTTCACAGGAATATCGGGTGGGTACATAGCTGCAGATGTTGGTCTAGATTACACCGACTAGGAAAAGGAAGGGGAAGCAAGGGCGGAAGGTTTTTGGCTTGCCTTGCTTTAGGGTTTAGCAGAAGTATGATTTGAATAAAAGTTTTAATCAGGTGTAATTCAGTTAGTGTTATCAGTAAAAAAAAATTAGAAGTCCTAATTTTCGGGTTTTGGAAATTCGGGGTGTGACATCGTGTCTGCGAGGAAGTTCTCCAGGTCCTAAATGGCGGTCCAATGCCTACCGATTGGAATGCCACAACAGTTGTCCTAATACCAAAAGTAAAATGCCCTGAACACCTCAAAGATCTTCGGCCCATTAGTCTTTGTAACGTCATTTACAAAATCGTTTCAAAGGTCCTGGCAAACAGATTGAAATGCTTTCTTAATGATTTAATCTCTCAAAATCAGAGTGCTTTTGTGCCAGGAAGATTAATCACAGACAATATCCTTATTGCATATGAGATGTCCCATTACATAAACAACAAGAGAAAAGGGAAAGATTGTTATATGGCTCTCAAATTAGACATAAGCAAAGCATACGATAGAGTGGATTGGAGTTTCCTCGAAGCAATGATGATCAAGCTTGGGTTTCAGAGATCCTAGGTCCAACTCCTTATGAAATGCGTTCGCTCCGTCTCATATCGAATCAAGTTCAACGACCAACTCACTGATACTATTTTGCCCCAGCGAGGTTTGCACCAGGGAGATCCTCTATCTCCTTACCTCTTTTTGTTTTGCGCTAAAGGTTTCTCCTCTCTTCTTCAAAATGGTGAAGCACAAGGTCTAATTGAAGGTATTCGCATTTGTTCCAATGCCCCCCACCATTTCTCACCTGCTATTTGCGGATGACTCGTTGATTCTGCTTAAGGCGGATAGGATGAATGCGCTGGAACTTAAAAGAATTCTGGATCTCTATGAACTATGTTCTGGACAGCTGATCAACCGGGAAAAGAGCAACGTCAGATTTAGCCACAATTGCAATCGCACAGTTAAGAGGGATGTGCTCCATGTTTACAGCTCGGCTCTAAAGCACACAATGACAAGTATCTCGGTCTTCCTATCTATATTGGCAGATCAAAAGCTCAGACCTTCAACTATCTTAAAGAGGAAATCTGGAAAAGAATCCAAGGCTGGAAAGAAGGTTGTTGAGTAAGGCTGGAAAAGAAGTGTTGATCAAGGTGGTGGCTCAAGCAATCCCGACTTATGCAATGTCTTGCTTTGATCTGACTAAGGGGCTATGTGCTGATATTACAGCCATGATTTGTAGATTTTGGTGGTCCCAGATGGATAACAATCATAAGATGCACTGGCTTTCGATCAACAAGATGGCTAAACCGAAAAAGGAAGGAGGACTTGGATTCAAGGATCTGCATTTCTTCAATCTGGCCATGTTAGCTCGACAAGCATGGCGTTTTATTCAGAACCCTGAGGCTTTGTGTGCGAGATTGCTACGTGTGAGATACTTCCTGGATGGAAACATTCTTGCAGCAATTTCGAGCTCTGGTATCTCCTATGTCTGGCGAAGCGTGCTGAAGGGCGTTGATCTTATTAAAAAGGGATTCATTTGGAGAGTGGGGAATGGAGCGAACATTTGTATTTGGGAAGATCCTTGGATTCCGTGGGGGATCACTAGGCGACCCTCTTCCCATCGCGGCCAACATCTGGTTCACAAAGTCAGTGATCTCATCTGCCCAATCAGCGGGGACTGGGATAAGGAACTGCTCACTCAAACTTTTCACCCAGATGATGTCAAAACGATTCTCAGTATTCCGATTGGTGATGATATTGAGGACTTTATCGCTTGGCACCCAGATCCAAAAGGTATGTTCTCTGTCAAATCAGCATATAATCTATGCCTCAAGTTAGCAAATGTCAAGGCAGGGCAACCAGCAACGAGTGCTACTGTAGCAAATCCGACAAATGCTCATAATGGTGTTTGGAGGAAGATATGAAGTTTGTGTCTACCTAGAAAGATTTGCATTTTTCTGTGGAGGTTTGAGCATAACAGCTTAGCTCTGAAGTCGAATCTCCGTCACCGTGGCATTGATCTGGATCCTGTTTGTCTGATGTGCACGAGAATGGATGAGGATGGCGGGCACCTGTTTTTTAAGTGTAAATATGCCAAATCTTGCTGGAGAGGGGCAGAGATGGAACAGTTTCGACTTCAGCTTACGAGATGTTGCAATATTCATGAGGTGTCCTCTGCCTTGTTGTCTCAACCTTCTGAAAATTTAAAGAATGCTGTTGTTTTGCTCTGGAACATTTGGTCAGCCCGCAATGCGTTCAATGCAGGCGATCAAGCGTGCCAAGTTAATGATCTAGTGGCTAGATGGCACACACAAGTGATAGAATTTGGAGTGATTCTGAATCAGATTTTGTCAACTCAGACTTCTTCCAATCTCTGCTGGGCTGCTCCTCCAAATGACTACCTGAAAGTAAACTTTGATGGAGCTTATTTTGCAGCTTCTGGGCAAGGTGGCTGGGGCTTCTACATCAGAGACGCAAATGGCAGGATCCAGGGAGCAGGTAGGGGTCATCTGCAAAATCTTGCAAACGCTCTGCATGCTGAATCAATCGCTTGCCTGCATGCTCTTCAGTTCGCTTCCAACGCAGGCATGGGCAAAATTATCCTTGAGACAGATGCTTTGATCCTCAAACAAGCCCTGTAGTCTTCTGATCATGATCTGGCCCAGCTTGGAGTTCTCTTCCGGGAAACCAAACTTCTGCTCCTCACTTGTTTTCTAGATTTCAGAATTACGCATTGTAATCGGATATGTAATAATGTTGCTTATGTTTTGGTAAAACAGGGCACTGGTTTGGCGCCGGGTTCTGTTCTGTTTTGACAGTCGGATGTATCAGACTTTTTACTCTCTTTGGCGGTCAGTGATTTAGCTAAGCCTGCGAATCAGTAAAGCTCTGTGAACTTAAAAAAAAACTGATTTGCAACAGCTGCACAGTCTCCAAACCTCGCGCGCGTGGTGCTTTTACGTCTTCGTCCGGAATATACTTTTCTTTTCCGGCTTCTGGAAAGGAAGACGGGAAGAAATCGTCGGAACCACGTGGAGAATAGAACAAAAATACTCCACCAGCCCAGGTAGCAGCGGCCGTGAATCGCGGCACTCGTTGCCTAACTCCAACCACACCGCCAAATCATGTGGTTATTCTGACAAGGCAAGGCACTCAAAGGGAAAGCAGAAAGATCGTGTGATTCGCGAGCGCATATGATATACTATAACATTGGACGATCACGACGCTATAGCTGGGTGGTGGTGGGTGTACTGGCAGCCAAACCGTTACTGACGTTCTCACTTGTCACACTACTTCATATATGTTTCTGCCTGAGTTGCTGTTCCTCTTCTTTCCCTGTCGCTCGTGGTTCGGCTCGGTGTAAATCTGACGCGAAGTCATGGAACTCGAATGGAATGGTATATAGAGGACTGCACTGAATTTTTTTCGACAACGCCCCAAAGCTTTGCGCATCATTTCATTTCGAACTAAGAGGAGATCAGCGCGCATAAGAACACTTTTTGTTACAGTATATCTAGTTGTTACGGACTATACATAAGATTTATCATAATTCAATCTTATATTTAGAAATTTTTTATACTCTAAGTCATATATTTTATATATACTCACATTCGAGGCTCAATACAATCGTTCAACATATTACTCATGTTCATCCTTACCTAGTATCAGAAGGTTTTGTATAGCATCTAAAACGCTTCTTCACGGTGTTGTCTCCGAGGAGATCGAACTCTATGATCTCACCCGGGAGCTACACAACCCATAGCTAGAGCTTACATTGCTAATTGAGTTGATCGATCGCCCTAGAGAGTTGTTTTTCGATCACATTTGATCGAGTTTTTCTCTCTTACCGATAGCTTTTTGGTTTGCCGATCATAAATAAGGTTTGCGTCGCCCACCACTGTCAACGTGGCGCCTCTCCTCTGACATCGGCATCGACTCTCTTCTTCCCTGACGTCATGATGGACACCAGGCACGCCGCCTCGGGATGCCTTCAAGCACCGCTCGGCTACACCGTCTGCATGTTGTCTCCACACTAGATCGTCGTCGCCATCACTGAGTATGCGTGCTATGCCATCGAGCATTGGACTAAGGTTGCGTTCACCCCCTTGAGCCACAGCGTCACCACCCGTGGTCACCGCCATCCAACTGCCATGGTGCCTCTCCAAGCACAGCACCATCGCCGGTGGCTCTAGCTGCTACATCACAACCGCCACCACGCTCCGTCAACTCCTCGGGCTACTGCAGCGCCATCAACCTCGACGCGGCATCATCGCCCATCGACACCATGTGTGGTCTTCTTCACGATGTTTGGGTGCTTCTCCGCCTACTGTGAGTACCGCCGCCGCGTCATTACCTCTTCCTCGTCTACCATTCGTCTTCTGGTCCAACACATATATGGCTACAACGTTGTCATCTGGTTTTTATTTGCATACCTTCATGCACCTTTTATTTTTCATTGTTGTACCGCAACCACATCACATCAGCAGTCTCTTCTCCGCCGCTCTGTGCACTGCAATCGCCATCGCGTCCTTTGTTTGTTGCTACTTCCACAATCCTCTAGATGCTATTGCATGGCTTGTGTTGGTCCCTCTCCTCACACATCCGGTTCTGACAAAACTGACGTGTGCATTCATCCCCGAAGCATCCCCGGTTCTGGCAAAACCGGTATGGTGCTTCGTCTATAGCGGCTTCGACTACATCATCTTCGGCATCGACTTTTTCCTCGACGACTATCTCGATCGTGTCACCATCTTCTTCATGGCTTTTTTTTGCGCCCGCGGCTTCTAGTATGACTATTCGAACTACGGCAACCCCGATTTTGGCTACGTCGATCACGATAGCCTTTCGCACGGCTACCTCGACCACGACTACGACGCCCTCGCTTGGCTACCTCGACAGCGGCATTAAGGGCTATCATCCGTTTGAGCAACTCGTCGGTTTCTACTCTAGTCTAATCGTCCGCGACGCTCCCGCTCCGATTGCAAGGGGGATAATAGAGTTCTAATATCCAGTTGTTACAGACTACATAGAATATAATATGATTTGTTATGATTCGATCTTACCTTTAGGAGTTTCTTGTACTCCAAATCTTAAACTCGTCCTCCAGACCTAATACAATCATCTAACACACTACGTCATATTTATCTTCTACCACTTCTCATGGTATCCCAATCCAACCGGAGTTACCGGACAAGCAGCAACAGGCCAGGTGAAGCTCTCATGGACAAGACATATGTCGAAACAGAGCAGATGATGGCGCTGATGACTCGGGTCGCTGTTAGCCGCTTCGGTTAAAGTTAAAGAGATGGTGATGATCATCGTTATCTTGCGATTTTGGTTATGATATGTTTGTTCGTGTATGGATAGACGGCTAGTTGGAGTAGGTGTTACGTGTCGCGTGTCGAGATCATGGCGTCACGAGGTCCTTAGATGTGAGGTTAGCTCAACAGAGTAGTAATACGTGTTCTAGTCGTCTAGTAGCCTCAGTGCGCGTGCTTGGATGCTTGCGAAATTTGTTTGACCTTGTGAGAAAACAAGGCCAAGTCGGCACCGGTTGCTTTCCCTTTAGGTCCTAATTTTTTCAGGTCTCTATTTCTTTCGCAAGCATAAATCGCAAAAGATACATCACAATGGGATCCTTACCTTTGCAATTTCAAAGCATATTCTTGCTGTCTATGTCATGGTGCAAAATTTCCAAACGCAAAAGGTGGTCCTTTTTTCCCCTTTTACTTAGGCAGTCACAGCTCGCATGATGAAACAGTGTTCACAGAGTGCTCGTTGCTCTTGCTGAAAGAACGAAACAATTGATCTTGCCTACTCCCCGTGCTATTATTTTTCTTCCAACCTCCTCAATCCTCATCATCGTGTGTGGACATCTCACCCGTCGCCATAAACTTATCAAAAACTCTCGTGTGAGATTAAAACAAAAAGAAATAATTTTATCGTGGCTCGATCATGGTGATGGACACGTCGTTGACGGACAGTGTCTTGGTCGTTTCAGTCCTCGTCGCCAACGAGAACTCTGACGCCGAGACCTTCTTCAGCCTCGCGAATAACGGCGGCTGGGTAGGCGCCGGCAGCTGCGTCTGGTCGCTGATCAGCATGAGCACGACGTTGGACATGGTCGGCCGGAGCTCGGGGCTCTCCTGCACGCAGAGCAGTCCGGCGTGGAAGCACCGCCAAGCCTCGTCCTTTGCGTAAGAGCCGGCGAGCGACGGGTCCATGAACTCCGTTGCCCTGTCCTCGTTCCACAGCTTCCAGGCCTGCATGTATGTATGCATCATCAAAAGTTCAGTCATGAGAAATAACTTTGGACTTGTGACAGATTATGGCTGCGGCATTAATCGATGCAGAGGCCCGGGCGCACAACCTTCATTATCTAAAAAAATTGTGACAGATTTAGAGGGTAGTGGAAATTTTGGAAGGATGCTATACATCTTGGATCAGGGTATGCTGGTGCTCCTGGAGGTACATTGCGCCGTTCCGCTGCCCGCTGAGGATCTCCAGCACTAGAACTCCGAAGCTGAACACGTCTGACTTCACCGAGAAAACGCCCTCCATCGCGTATTCTGGTGCCATGTATCCGCTGCATTTTTAGTTTCAGGTTAGCGCCTACTGAATTTACACGGCCTGTAAGTTCTGTATTAGATGGGTCATGGACTCATGGTAAACTGGACTGTTGCATTGCACTCACTATGTTCCAACTACGTGCCCGGTGTTGACCTCGATTTCCTCCTCTTCGAAAATCTTGGCCATGCCGAAATCGGAGATCTTAGGGTTCATCTTGTTGTCGAGGAGCACGTTGCTCGCCTTGAGGTCCCTATGGACGATCTTAAGACATGAGTCCTCGTGGAGGTAAAGCAGGCCGCGAGCGATTCCCAAAATGATGCTCTGCCTCATCTTCCAGTCCAATTGAGCTGTCTTTCTATTACCTAATTGCACAAATTAGATCAAGTTACTTATCAAATCAAACAGAAGCTGTCAGATCATTTAACAACGGGCCATTTAGAATTCCAAGCACGGTTATACGCATGAAGCACATGGATGCTACACGTATTTTCATGCTACTTAGTCTTCCCATTGACCTATTTCACATCGATCTGGTAGCTTCATTAGACCTAAATGACTCAAAATCAGTAAACTATGGCGATTTCAGAACCCAAGAGCTAGAATTTGGTAGAACTATGTGCATGCCCCATGTGTTTGTTTCACTCCCCATTAACCACATCAAACAATCTGCACATGGGTGTCCCATGACTCTAGACACATAATTCGACACGAGAATTGCACCAGGAATTAACGAAGGGGAAGGAAAACGAACCGAAGAGGAAGGCATCAAGGCTTCTGTTGGGGAGGTACTCGTAGATGAGCATCTTCTCATCCTTCTCCACGCAGCAGCCCAGCAGCCTCACCAGGTTCCTGTGCTGCAGCTTGGCGATCAGCTCGACCTCGTTCCGGAACTCCGCCGCGCCCTGCCGTGACCTCGCCGACAGCCGCTTCACGGCGATCTCTGCGCCACCGCCCAGGACACCCTGAGATCATCCAAGGACCGAAATTTAGACAATTCAATCTCACGCCCAAGAAGCAATAACAGTATAGTTAGAACAAAACTACATCTGACAGTGTTCGTACTCTATAAACCGGGCCGAAACCGCCTTCGCCGAGCTTGTTCTCCTTGGAGAAATTGTTGGTGGCGGCGTCGATGGAGGTCAGGTCCATCAGAGGCAAGTCCGAGTTGGACATAGGCCTCAGGTTCTCTATCTGAGCCCTTCTGATAGCTGCAAGAACCAAAAATTTATGTGAGCTATTACTACTACTAACATCACACCAACTAGTACAAATTGTGCAAGTACAAATGTAACAACTGCATGTAGCATGTAGTTACTAATTGGAGCCTCACCGTTGCGCTTCCTCCATCTCCAGCAGTACACACAGTAGAAAAGAGTGCAGACGATGACTACCACAAGGATGGAGACCATGATAGGCATCCCATTGGAGCTTGAATGTGCTGGTGCAAGAACACCCCACAACAACTCAGTCACCCTCTTTTAACTGAAGAATATCGACATATATATATCTGCAAGAAAGCAAGAACTGGATGTACCTGGTTGATCGCCTGCAGTTGCGGGTGCCGTATCCATCAACCGGCGATGCCGAAGACGGTACGGCGATCCGACTTCCATGTGTTCTTCCCGGTCCTCTGCCTTGAGCCGTGAGGATTGTACCGTTTTTGTGGGATATTTCTTGCTGATAGTGGGTTGTTGGAGAGGCGACGTACTTGTAGCTAGCCAGCCTTGGTATGGAGATCCGTTAGTACGTGCTGGCACAAATGTGTGCAAGGCATACTTGTACAGCTCTGTGAGGAGAATAAGATCAGGATATGCAGCTGCAGGTATGGGGATGGAGAGGGAGGGGGCATTGATGCCTGCTGAATGATTTTTCAAAGTGTTCCTGCCAATATTTCATGTTTGTCCTTTCAGAACTGCCAAATGTGGTGTTTGAGCATGCAAGAACTATAACATCACAGAAAGCCCTTTTCTATTCCTGCGTGGAGGCTAAGTTATGGGACGGCAATGGATACTTGCTCTTGCTCCTGCCGTTCTCACTGGCTTTTGTTCTTGTCCATTGCTTTCCACATCAATTCCAAAGGAGCAAACTGATCAGGCCGTATTATCTATATTGTAATCAGAGGTTGAGATTCCTTACCACGCGTGCCGCGCGGTCAGGCCGTATTATCTAATATTCCAGTCATTTGTAATCTGTGGTAGAAGTGCCTGTGTGAACAGAGGGCGCTGAAAGCAGGGCAAGGCTTGTCATCCATAATGAAATAGGAAGCAAAGCAAAGGAGTGGGATTGTGTTCCGTTCCTTTTGACAAACGGGGACGCCACGGGAATCATTGGAGGGAGCACTGCCGCATCACACGGTGGTGCCGTGGTGGTGTGTCCGTGAGTATGACGAACCGGAGGGCCTTGGATGCCACCTCGTCGTCCTAGCCATTTGGATCCTTGCGTCAAATGGTCAAACCCGCCTTGGCTCCTGTATCAGTGGGATCCGGGGCGGTGGCGTGCGCGTCTGGCTTCGCCTTTTGCCGGTGGGCTCGGCCGAGCTGGCTGGAGCGCAGAAAAAGTGCGGTGTTTCGTTTAGCAACAGTCACTGACGCACGGGCCGGCCGAGCGTATTGTATCTAGTTGACGTGGTCTGTAAGTCGTTGATCGTGTAACAAGTTAGAGGGTGATGATGCCATGTGAACGTAGCACGATGACTGCTTATGTGGGAAATTAGGGAGGAGGTAATAACATGTCTCTGGTCACGGGTTTACTTATTTATTGTCTTGCATTTCATGCATTCACAGCAAAAACTAATCAATCCTTTATTATAGACGATTTACTAAAAACCATCAATGGTATGTTTTACTGTGAATGAACTATATCAAAATTGACATCACAGACGGTTTAAAAAAAAATTATATGATAAGTAGATCATCACAAGGGTTTCTTTATAAATCATCTAGATACCATCACAGGCGGTTTTCTAAAAAAACCGTCTACGAATCTAGATCGGACCTTTGGCTCCGCATAGACCCAACTACCACCATCACGCCGCCTCCTATCTCCAAATCGAGCCCCTTCTCTCGGTTCCTTTGCCTCCATCCACTCCTCAACCACCCATCTCCCTCTTCATTAACCATGCTCCTCTCCTTCCTACTCATCCCCCTCTGGCTAGATCAAGCACAAGCTCATTGCCTTCGACAAAGAGCTTGATCTCGCCACCTAGCGCCTCAAACTCAAGATCGGCACCTCTTTGCGGGGCCGCCAGCACCAGGTGGTGGCCTTGAAGGGGGGTTGATGCGGGCAGCAGCGTAGGCCGGATCTACATGTCAGTCTACTCTTTCTCCTCTCCCTAACCCATCCCGGCCGGCTACCACAAGCGGCAGCGACCCGTACCGGATCCGCGGAAGATGACCGACCACCGTCGGATCTAGTGGTCCCGACGCTCATGGTCGCCGGATCCGGAGGCCGCGAGATCAACCACGAGGGGCCATGGGGGTGCCTGAAATGGTGATGGTCGTGGTGGTGGGCACCATGCGGGGGTTCTGCGAGGCCGACAGCGGTAAGGGTAGCGACAAGGAGAGGCTCTACTCACGGGAGCCCGGGAAGACGGTCAAGTACAACTGCAACTTCGACCTCTACCAGTCGTTGATGGCCAACTGGCGCGACATCCTTTACCTCCATATGGCTATCGACCCGCTCGACGCCGTTGAGCTACTGGACAGCCGCTATACCTCATTGTGATGCTGGTAGTTTTTTCTCAAGAAAGAATTTTGGTAGTATTAAATTCTACAAATAGATTTGTCCCATGACTTGTAACCACAAGGTAGGGATTTCTCAACTAATTTACTGGCTTTAGAATATTGTCATGAGCTAAGCTTAGTAAAATGACGAGATGCAAGATCTTGTGATATGTAATCAGGCCAATAGTTAATTGTGTACGCTTGAGAGTATTTTGTTCCGAATCCCCGTGAATAAGATCCTTTTAAGGAATGAAGACTTGAAATTATGATCTCAATCACTATAATCTTATGCTCGATTCAGATGTCTGGCATTGGTCCTTTAAAAAAATGTATCTCTAGAAGAATTTCATACTATTTAAAGTTTATTATTGATTTATCATTTTGATATGTTCCACTAGATCTGGGTCAATACATCTATGTTCTTGTTCATTTCTCGGGCACTAGGACTTGAGTATTTGTGTTGATAACCATTTTCCATTAGTTACTCTCTCTCTCTCTCTCTCTCTCTCTCTCTCTCTCTCTCTCTCTCTGATAAGATCTGGGCATGTTCCACTAGATGTGTTGATAACTATTATCTGTTTTAATAAAATGCTAGCCACTAAAACTGATTTTCTTGTTCTAAAAAAGATAACACAAACAAGTCTAAAATAGAACTGCTCGTGATAACTTGAATATCACAGACGGTTTTATTTCAAAACAGCGTGTGATATCTTTTATTATAGATGATTCTAAAACCATTTATGATGAAGTGGCATCATCGTAGAATCAGCTTATAGATGGTTAGAAAACCGCTTGTGACGAGGTTTCTAGACCATCAGTAATAACATATTCCGTAGTAGTGAAGCAAAACCCTATGGCCCATGCAAGTCATGATGAGTAGTAAATTGAGAGCCTAGGCGGAAATAGAAATATCTTGCTGTGGAGCATTTTAACCGTCGAGAGATTTTCTGGAAAATAGACTGTCTAAAGTTCAGGCATAGTGGCATACTCACCTAAAAGAAGTTATCCTAAACTTCCAGAAAGCCACATGAGCACATTCTCATGTAAAAGGTTGAGGCGGCAATGGTCCTGTTCAGTCCGACTTAAGTAGGCATGCGGCAATGGTACTCCAATGGGAGGGCTTGGATCGGCACTTATGGAAAATTGGAAGGAGCAGAAGGAAGTAAAACCGCATGTGAAATCATTATGCATGAATGCAACTTGTGGGTGCAAGCAGCTGCTCACAAATTGGGAGGGATTATCATGTACTCTAGTTAGCTTGCTTAACTGCTCACAAATTGGAGGGATTATCATGTAGTCTGTTAGCTTGCTTTCTTTAGGATAGGGCTGGACACGAGTCAAGCCGAGCTGGTTTGTGGTTTAGTTCACCTAAGCTTACGAAAACACGAGTCGAACTAGACTCGGCTAGCTCGGCACCTACAGTGAGCTTAGAAACTAGCTTGGCTCAGGCTCACTCAGCTCACGAGCCGACTTGATGCGGCTCACGAGTCAAACCTTCTTCTCATAAACTGACCCGCACGCATGCACCCGGCTTTGTCCTGACTCCCGCCCGCTTCTCTCTCATGTAGACCGCTGCTGGAGTAGGCCTAGGGCGCGCCGCCGTCGGCCCGCTGCTCCTCTAACTGTCCAACGCCACCGCCACTCTCTACCCGGACGCCGCCGTGGTTGCTCCGTCCCACTGGCATGACATGGTGTCTTTTTATGTTTTTGGATGTTGAATTGTTCATGGCGAGATTTCGGAACTTTACATTAGAATCCTTGTTGGACTTGAACTTGATGCATGTACAAACGTTGTTGTTGAGAACTCGAGACTTGAGACTAGTTGACATGTTGAGTGTATGCATTTTTTATTTCATATGTACTTATGAATTGTATAGTTGTTCCATGTATGCTTGTTAGTTGTATAATTATTGTATTTATGCTTATAAATTGTTAGTATTTTAGCAAAGGACCTGCTAAAAAAGTTTATGCAATGAGCCCAACGAGTATAGGAAGCAGCTCGCGAGCCTTTTGGCTCGGCTCGCCAAGTTTTACGAGCGGAGGGGCAAACTTGGACTCGGCTCATTGCGTCTCCAACCCTAAACCGATCTACGAGTCTCTAGTTATGTGCTCACACTTACTTTAGGGCTCCTAGCTGGATTCTCTTCTGCTTAATTGAAATCGGGCCCTTGGACAATATGCCCCGAGGGACCTAGAGTCTCTTATGGAGTACAAATAGTTGGCCCTCTTGTCCAAACCCCCATGGGCCTGGAGGTGTCCACGGCGGCGGAACTGGCTTGTAGTTGATAAGTCGAACGGGGTGGAGCCATCACCAACCTCATTTTGCAATGATGCCAAGGAATACGCAGTATCCAAGTCCATGGGATGCTGAATAGCGACAATAGCATGAATAGCAGGTTTAAGACCATCAAGAAATCTAGCCATGTAGTGCAAAGGATCCGGCATGCGCTCATATGCGGATAGCTGATCCACCAATTTAGAAAAATGCTAGACGTAATCAGTAGCAATATGCGTCTGGGCGATAAGAAATAATTAACGAATGAAAGCCTGATGCTGATTGCGTCCGAAGCGATTGGTGATCCAGCTACAAAAGTCATCCCAAGTAGCGGACGGCAGGCGACGGTGGACCGATTGCAACCAACGCGTCGTCGCTCCATCGAACTGCATAGTTGCAGAGGTAATCCACATCGATTGATGGGCACTGTACATAGCAAAGTAATCCTCACACCTCTTCTGCCAGATGTTGGTACAGGTGCCATCAGAACGGGTAAACTCAAACCGAGGAATCGATTGATGACTCGCTTAAGAAGACTCAGAAGCAAAAGGGGCATAGTTATGGGCGAATTTTGCACCTCTTGCCGGAGGAGGGACATAGACAGGAGGTATCTCATGTGCCTTCCCCCGGCGAATCTTGTCGTCGACGTGCCCATCGGGGCCGATCTCGCCGTCCTGCGGTGTCAGATTTGCGACGCCGCGTGATGTGAAGAGGAGTGGACGGCGCGATCCAATTGGAGGTGGAATTCACCCAGATCCGCGTGCAGCTCGTTGATGGCATCCGCGGTGGCTCGGCGCTGCTCCGCCAGCGCCCTCAGCATTTGCTTTGGGCTACTGGGCCAAGGCGTCCGCGGACGCCTTCTTCTCATCCTCCACGATCTTGAACATCGTCGAACATCTGCTGCTTCGTGAACTCTTCGATCCCCATGACGCGATGTTCGGCGGGGAGGCGGGTGTGGTGGGTGAAAATTTTCCTCTAGGATGTGGCTACCATACCAGAATCGTTAGCTACTCTAGTAGAATGGGGATCTGGGGGAGGAATTCTCGCTGAATTGCGGCGAGTTCAGATGGACATTTTCAGGGCTACAGAGTAACGGCTTCAGCTGTGTACAAATTCGCCAACTCCTCTCTCCGCGCTCCAGTCCTTTGGAGTAAGCGCTACGGGTTACAAGGCTGCTCATAAGGCCCATTCGTTAGCACGCAGTTGCTCAGGCAACCTTGGGACGCGTACTGCACGTGGTTCACGGCCTACTGGGCCTGCCTCGCGCTTGCGTCTGGTACTTGAGGACGCCGGGTCGCTGACATGGTGCTAGCGAAAGAGGGTAAACAAAGCAGTGGCCCATACTGTGGATAACCTTGGAGCCGGGCTGACGACTGGAGAGAATTTGACCTCACGACGAGGCTTGAAGGCTGGCGTCCTGGTGGACAAGCCCATAAATAAACTCTCACTTTAACGAGACTATAACTCTATGGGTGGGAACATATCGGCCTAGAACTAAAGCATGTATGTCGTGCAGCACTTTGTGACCGCAGCGCCAATCTGGACCGAAGAAAACAAAAATGCATACTCGGCCAACCTATGTAACCAACCATGGCCATGCATGTTCTCAAAAAACATGGCATGCATGTGAGCCGTGAAGCGTGAACAGTCAAGTATACATTACTCCAGTATTTTGCATCGATGACAATATAAAGCAAATGCCATGATGGCCCTCCGAAAAAAAAGGGATAACACACATCGCCACACAAGATGTTTGCTCCAGCCGTGCAACTCGATTACTAATTAACCGTTACATATTTTGATCTGAATAACTTACATGGGTATGAGCTGAAGAAAAGGGGTAGCAGTAGTACTAGCACACAAAAACAGAATAAAAGGGTTAACAAAATGTTATACCTCTCTCTTCTACATCAGGTGCGTAACAACGCTAGCTCCCCTAAAAAATGGTGCAGTGATCAGTTGAGAAAACAAGGGGATGTACGTGTGCATATGCCTCCTTATTTATCTTCGAACGAGGTGGTTCGTTATTGACTAATTTCTATCATATCCTTAATGCGTTTGATGAAGAGCTAAGTAGTTTTTTCTCTTATAGCTAGTTCAGTTGCCCCCTTTGCACGACGACGACAAGATGGCATCGAGCGCCTCCTTCACCTGGGAGATCTCCGGCGCCATCCCACCTTGCGCCGGCCAGAACTCGTCCATCGCGAGCACCTGCGATTCGTCAGCCACACGGTTAAAATTAATTACTACTCCAGTTCCGTTCCACATGCCGCGACATAATTAGCCAAATTTACTAGTACTGAGCATGCGTTGTCGTCACGGTCAGATACCTTGACTTGCAACTGCAGGAACTTGACGTAGCTGATGGCCTTCTCGAGCATGGTGACCATGTCGACCTTGGTGCCGTTGGGCACGAGCTCCTGCAGGATCCGGAGCCGCTCGCTGATCCTCTCCCGCCGGTTCTGCGTCACGGTCCAGAAGAGCGGGTCAGACCATGGAAGTCTCGAACGAAGCAATGCAAACAGTTCCCTTTTTTCCTTTTTCTTTTGCGGGAAAGCAATGCGAAGAATTCGAGTAGCTGGGAAGAACTGCGATTTCAGCACTGAAGTTACCTTTGCCGTGAGGCTTTGCGGGTCCTTGTTGGGTGAGGTGGTGGGCGCCGGCTTGGCCTTGCTCGTCTTCCTGCTCGCCCCGCACTGCTTCTTCGTGGGATTGATGACCTGCGGCTCCGTACTCTGCATGCGCGCGTTATCGGGTGAGTCACGAGTCCGAAGCGAAACAGCTGATAAATTTGGCCAAGAAATCTTGCAGAATTGTAATGTTTGTACGCACCACGTACGGACGCTTCTGCGAGCCGCGCGCCGGCGCCGCACCGTCGGGCGAGCCGCTCGACGTGCTCGGGAACAGAAGCCCGAACGGCCGCCGCTCGCCGCCGGACCTCTGCGTGAGGCTGAAGCATCCCGAGGCCGGGTCGAAGCCTATGGACGCCGTCGACGCCGCATGGTGATGGCTCGGCGCCACGGTGGAGCCGTAGCCCTGGTCGTCGTCCATGGCGTCGATCCACGCGTCGCAGTCCTCCTCCTCCGCAACAATCGCCGCCGTCGCTGCCTGGGCGCCGAGGCCCCGCGCGGCCCGGTCGAACGCGAGCACGGACGGCGCCGCGCTCGCCCAGCTCGTGCTGCTGTCCGGCACGTAGGCGCTGGCGTAGCCCCCGAATAGCGCCGCGGCGTCGGCGCAGCCGAGGGGCGCGTCATGGCAGTATCCCATGGCGTCGAACGCGGACGCCTCGGCGTCGAAGCCGTCGTACAGTACCGTCGGCTCCCGCACCAACGCCATGATCACCACCACGTATGTAGCTAGCTTAGTTGCCGAGTGGGTAGCTAGCTAAACCAAGCTAGTGTATGTCTAGCAATGTATTGTACTAATTGTGCTTTTTTCTCAAAAAAGTACAATTAGTGCTACTCTGAGCAAGCTCTCTACTCCTGGTAGTTGCCAACAGGCGGCGATGTGTTCGCTGCCCTCGCGCCATGCGCCGCTTATATACATGCGCCGGCTGGCAGGGCCGATCGAGCCACGGCGGCCACATGCAGGGCCGGGCTTAAACAAGCCGGTAGAAACACTGAGCGTAGGGAGGATTATACAAAGTGCAGTTACATTTAATGCTCGAGGTAGCTAGGTGATCGAGCTGCTGATCCTATGCCGAAGCTGTGTCCCTCTCCTCCACTCTGTTCCCGGAGCCTAAACTCGCGCACGCAGTCGCGGGTCTCGGGTAATCACCCGGTTTGCTGCGAGCCGGCCGCTCGACATGTTATTTGTGCGCGCGGCCGTGCGGATCGGATCCACGGGTTAAGAGGTAGTGCGACGCGGTTGGCGGGGAGTTAATGAGCAGGGGAGGCAGGGAGCAGAAGGTGCGGCGGAGGCGTCGGGCTCCCCACGCGCTCAAGATTCCCTCGACTTCTCTTCTGATCACGTGGCCATGCCATGCCATGCAGCATCCCAGCTCCATATTGCGGGCATGCAATGCAAATGGAGTGGAGTAATTTATCACTATCTATTATATTTAAGTTAATGGTGATGATACGTCATTTAACCTAATTTTAAAATTTATATTATTTTAAAAAAATACCACCACCACCCCCATTATCCAACTAAAACAAACAAACCATTCTAAAAATCTCTAACAACCAAACAAGTCTTCCTAAAAATCTCTAACAAATAAACAAATAAAATCTCATATCTTCTCACCTTCTCCTTCTCTCGTATTCTTCCTTTAAATCCATGGCCGCCTCTCAAGTCCGCCTTCTCCCTTCTACTCGTGTCCTCTTCTTCGAGCAGCACGTGCGTGTTTGTCGGAGGCGCCGTCGCGAGCGGCTCCGAGCGCAAGGCCACTTTCACTTCCCATATTAACTCTCTCCTCCACTAACCACGTTCCTAAAAAGTCTCTAACTCCACTAACCACGTTCCTAAAAAAATCTCTAACTCCATTAACCACATTCCTAAAGATTCTCTAACTCCGCTAACCACATTCCTAAATAATCTCTAACTCCGCTAACCACATTCCTAAAAAATCTCTAACAAAATTACAAACAAACTAACTTAAATATAATAAATACTTTTAATAAATTCACTTAACCACCACCCTAAAAAATCTCTAACAAAATGGTCTTGATGATGTGATGAATACCGGCATGAGTAGGATGTACTTGACAATCTTCACCGGGTCAAGCCCTGCAGTGCCGAACTGGAGGCCAGGTGGTACACGAGGTTGTCACCGGCCGATTCGCCGGAGATGAACACCTAGCGTGAGTCGGCGGCGGTGACGAGCTACGAATCCAATGCGAGCTGGTCGAGGAGCCAGAGGAGGGAGGCGGCTGGCATGGAAGTTGGGCCAAGCGAAGGAGCCAATGTAGAATACCCCACTGGGAAGGGCGGCCCCACGGAGCGCACGACCATGCCGTTAAAGAAAAAGGCTAAGCAGCTATAGCACACCACGACAGTCCTCCACGACGTCTGGCTGCGGCTTCGGATGAGCCGAGGACGCCATTGCATGTACGTGCGCGTGCGCGTGAGTCACAATGGGTTGCGGTGCATCACAGTGTGCACACGGTCATATACGCATCTATTCGTGTACTCGCTAGAGTAGGGCCGTGACAACGACCTTATGGGCCGCCGGCAGGCTGTGCTCCGGTGCGAGGCGGTAGACGAAGGAGAGCACGACCACAGGAGCTCCGCGACATGGCAGAGGCAGCCGATGTGAAAGCTAGGCCAGGCGCAGGAGCTCGTGTAGAAGCCCCGCTGTGGAAGTAGGCAAACACGGGGAGCTTCTTCTCGCCATCCTCCCCGGCCGTCATCTTCGCCGGTCTGTACATGCAAAGGCTGAGGTCACGGCTGGTGTCGTACACGATGTCTCTCCACTCAATGTGGCCATCATCGGCGTGGTCGTCCACTCCGCTGGATGGGAAGGGCGGCCCAACGGAGCACACAACCATGTTGTCGCTGAGTAGCTACAGCACACCACGGCAGTCCTCCACGACATGGGATGGCGGCTTTGGATGAGCCGAGGACGCCATTGCCTGTACACGCGCGTGCATGGGGTGACGATGGGCTGCTGTATGGAGCCGTGTGCGTAGCAGTGTGCGTGTGGCCATATACGCATCTATTCGTGTACTCGTTAGAGGAGAGCCACGACAGCATCCTTGTCGGCCGCCCGAAGGTGGTGCTCTGGCGCGAGGCGGTAGTCGAAGGAGAGCATGACCATGGGGAGCTCCACGGCATGGCAGAGACAACCAGCGTGGAAGTTGGGCCAGGCTCAAGAGCCAATGCAGAAGCCCCCGCCGTGGAAGTAGGCGAGCATGGGCAGCTGCAGCACACCGCGACGGTCCTCCATGAGAAACGAGCGAAGCGGGCCGGGCGAAGCTTGGTTGGGTGTGGCAACTTATCGGGTAGCATTGGCTAAGCTCGATGATGAAGATTGCGACTTGATATGACACTTCAGTCTCACATAAGCTACCAGGGTGTAAATTTTAGAAATTTAATGAATGAAAACCATGTCATGCTAAGATGCAAAATGTATGTTCGAAGTGGTTTTAGAGCATGTTAAATATATTTCTAATCTGTAGGAAAGCATGGCTCTGCGTGGAGTGATAATCTGTTTAAAAAAGTGTCTTGCATTGCTTGCGTTGTTTACTATTTATTTTGATAGGATGTTGTTTGTGCTTTGGACCAGATTTCATTCAAGTAATGAAACCGGGGAGTGATCTCCTTGATACTCTAAAATGGGAAGACGGAGCGACATGAAGCGACACAGAGTCGAATGGAGGCGAAGGCACAGCAGTGGTGAAGCCATCAGTCCATTAGAAGTAAAGCGAAGCCGGGGGGCAAAGCCAGCTGATAAGGTCAACGCCGCCATCGCCGAATGCAGGGGATGAATATTGGCATAGTCATCCATCCCTCACTTCATTATCCATATTAAGGTGATGTCCATATGCCAAAATCTCTCGCCAAAGATGACAAGAACCATGTAGAGATTCATCAAAGTTGAAGAAAAAAGTAGTGCACGACAACGAACTGATAGGGAGTGGAGCTCAGCCACATTGTATCATCAATGGAGCTAGAGGCAGAGTTGAGGGACTGGCAGTAGAGAGGAAGGGATAAGAAAGACGTTGTGTTATCTTCTTACGGGGTGGAGTGGACAAGGAGATGTGCGGCGGAGATGAAGGAAATATGAGAGATGTGCGTATTCTATAGAGAGGGGGAAAGCGTGAGAAAAAAACTGGTGTTTGTCGTATCTTGATTAGAAACAACACTTGATGCATGTGTTCATTGAATAAAATGACATTTTACTCAATGTCTATATATATCTTCTTATTGTTCCGTAGCAACATACGGACACCCTACTAGTTCTTATTAGTATCGAACTGGCGTTGGTATTCTACTTTTTTTTGTTTGAACAACACGTAGAGGCTTTACGCAGCATACCTTAAAGCGAAAAAAGAAAACAACATGGTTGTGGAAGTACATCGGTGTCACGAAGCAATCAATTAAATGCCTATAGGCACTACTATAGAAATCATTTGTACAGACGGTTCGGAACTCCCGTGCGGGACGGTTTTCCGAACCGTCTGTACGAAACAGTCTGTACAAATCAGTTTTGTACAGACGGTTCCCAACTAGAACCGTCTGTACAAATCGAGTAGTACAGACGGTTCCAAACTAGAACCGTCTGTGCTAATTGAATAGTGCAGACGGTTCCATCAAGTTCTATAAAGTCCAATGGAGCAATCATATCGAAGATGAAGCAACTTGGGAACGAGAAGATCTACTCCGATCCGAATATCCCTCTCTCTTTTCTAACCGTTAGGAATCTCGGGTCGAGATTCTTTTAAGGGGGGTAGGCTTTGTAAAGGCCCGTTTCTTATAATCATGTAATTAGAGCTCTTGAAGTTCTAAAAGAAACAAAGCTGAAGTTTGGCATCATTTGTCATCTTGTAGGTCGAGTAAAAACCTTGCGTGAACCCAAAATCTTGCATCCTTTACACACATGACCTTAAAACTAACTCCGATAAGGTAAATAAGCTAATGAATACTAAGTATTCTTCCAAACCTATTCCTAAGTTCAGTACTGCCCTAAGGAGGTCCCCTCTAAGTTGATGAATCTGGAATTAGCTTAGATCATCAAATTTTGAGGTATTACTTCATGGTCAAAATAAATCAAATGAGACTTTTGTTGCTTGAGGAAAGATGTTCCGGCTAAACATTGTACAACCTCATGACTGAACTATAAATATCTTCCTGAACTCCTTTACTTATTCTCAAAATTCTTGGAAACAATCTTTGATATAGCTATATTCAAAATCAATTTTAACCTTCTCCATATTCCATCCATGGGAAAATGTTAAGTGTATGGGTATTAGTTTGGCACGAATAGTTGGAAAGTGGGAATAATTGCTTTGGAGCTCTGGCAAATGATCTGGAAAGTTGAAATATTATGTTTGAATAAAGGGGCAAGCTAAACATGAATTTGAATTTGAAGATAAAAAAAAGGGAAAGGTTTTTCCTTCTATTTCTCTCAAGCCGATCGAAATCGGCCCGTTCTCCTCCCAACTGGGCCGAAGCCCATTTTCTCTTCTCCCCCGCCTGCCCGAAAGCGCAATCTCCCTCTCCGCTTCTTTCTTAGCTTGGCGCCTTCTCCCCTCCTATTCCTTTTTCCTTCCACCGACATGCCTGGCCCACGGGCAGTGCACTCCCCGGTACGTGTGGCACTCCTCCCCTGACGCGCGCACTACCGGCGCCCGAGCCCTTGCCATACACCGGCGATACGCCTCTCGGTTTCTCCTCTTCATTCTTCTCCTAGTCGCTCCAACGCCCTCCTGGACTCTTCGCCCAACTCCATCTTCTCCTTTCAGCGATTGCCTGAACTCGCGACGCGCCAAGCCGTTGAACAGCATCGGCGTTGGGACGTTGCCGCAATCGGCTCAGTCGGCATTGCTTCGCTCTCGTGTCTGGCGATGCCCTCCTTCTCATCTAGCGTTCGCACAGGTTCCTCGTGACCTTGGCGAGCTCATTTTCTTTCTCCCCTTGCGCAGGATCGGCTCGGAGGCCGTCGGACCGAAGTCTTTTTTCTCGCGTCCGGCGGACGGCCCGCGGCACCCCACCACGATTCCATCATCGGTAAAGCCTCTTCCCCCTTATTTCCTGCCTCAAATGCTTTGCCACAATCTCGTGAGCTCACCATTTAGGTTAATTGGATTTTTGTGCAGCCGATTCTCCCCAATCTCGAGCTCTTCTCCGACGCCGGCAACCTCTCCGCCCCCCAAAATTCCCTCATTGCAGTGAGCCCTAGCACCAACAGATCGTTAATCAAGCTTCTCGTGGCTTTTCTGATTCTCCTTGAACTTCTAGTTATCGCCAGAGCGTGCTGATTCTCCTCTCCACCGAAGGCCGAGATCCACCGCCCGCCATTGCCGTCGCCACCCCTGCTCCTTTCCGCTTTGCTCTCGGCGACCACGAAAACAAAGTCACGGTGAGCTCCTTTATCGGCTGCTGCCCTCGCCTTCCCGTCTCTCCCTCTGTATCTCGTGCTGGCTTCCCCGCCGCCGCCCGCCTTTGCTGTAGATGCCGGAGCCGCAAGTATGAAGGGAGGGAAGCAAATGGGGGGAGAGATGTCCTGATGTGCGGACCCCGCTTGTAATAGATGGAAGGGGAGTGGGGTGAGGAAGGGAGCACGCAGAGGGGGGCCGGATCCGTGGGTCCCTTTTCGTTATAGATTGTGCTTGGGGATAGGCCATGTGAGAAAAACCGAAGTGTGCTAATTTTCGAATTCTGGAATTTCCAGAACACGTTTAAAATGGTTTAAACTTTAGAAACTCATAACTTATTCATATTAGCTCCAAATTGTATGATTCTTTTTTTTATTAGTCTCCTTTTAATGTGTAGAACCCTATGGTGTACATTTTGCTCATGTTACATTGCTGTACACTTATGAAAATCCCCAAAAAGCCCCTATGCCTAAAATTGTAATATGTTTTATATGAAAGAATCCATAACTTCCATAATGCTATATATGGTACCAAAGATCAATTAGGGCACATACTGTATATTCATGCTCGACCTTGTCATGATCTCTCCCTAGGTATCAAAATCATACATAAAGTTGATAAAACCCTAATTCGGCCTACGCAACGTCAAAATTCATAACTTTAATTCTATAACTCCGATTTCGACGAAACCAATTTCGTTAGGTTCATATAGGCATTTCCTATCTGTTAGGGTGCATACCATTCATATTTGGACTCCTCTACTTGCTGGTTTTAATCGAATTCTCTTTTGTTACCTTATTTTGGTACTCTGGGATTCGAATTTTGGGTAGAGCCGAGCAATGAGGAGTATTCCGAGGGCGAATACTATTGTGATCCCAACCCATATCAGCAAGGCAAGTTCACAAAATGCTCGATAAGATTCTCTTAATTCATATCATGTCTTGCTATTGATTTGAGATGAAATGCTATGTTGTATATGATTAAAAGAACTTGTGTTGTGATGACGATATCACTAGCATGGTTAGGGTTTGATTCTAAGATTAGCGTAGATCTTTTAATCGGACTAATGAATTATGAAACCTTTAATGGTGAGCTGTGAGAGCCGGGGTTCTGTCACCTACTGATGGATCGATGAATAGGGTGATCGTAAGCACCGCAGCTATTCAGTCGATGCCGGTGTCGTAGGGCTTTACCCTTCACCCACGCAGGGAGGCTTAGCGAGATGACCGGGTAGTAGGGGTCGGCCAACCTCGGACTAACGGCTTCTCGGAAGTGCTCCCTTGGTCAAACTTTGTGGTTTGCTCAGAACACTTGAAATAACTTTTGTGGGCTATTCTTAAATCACCAAGCTTGATTGTCTTGTGATGATTTTGTGGAATTGTACGGTTGTTTCTCATGCTCTTTCAGATCTGAAATTGGTTATGTACATGTGAGATGTGCAGGTAAATGTGGTCATGTTGCTTCCATATTGATATTGTTGGTATCAAGTATGTGCATGCCATGTTTACATTGATGATTATATGCAATATTAGTACTTTATCTTGGTCAATAGCTTGCTGAAATTGAATGGGGAGGAGCTATAAATGTGGCTTACAAGTATGAAAGTACTTACGAAATTCGATTCCGAACTTGTTGCAGGTGATCCCAGCATTGGTGAGTACTACGACGCAGAGAACGCTGATAATGATGTCTAGGTGTTAGTTTATTCCCCTACAGTCGATCTTGTGGGTTTTGTATGTTTTTATGGAGATGGTAGGGCTGCCATCTCAAGGTTTTAACAGTTGGGTATGCTGCTGTTTTTGGAGTTTAATGGCATGTAAATGACCTTTAGGTCATATGTGTGTGTAACACAACCTTCCTCGGGTAAGAGATGTGCTATATATCTGAATAACTCCCTCTTTTAGAGTTTGAACTGTGATATTCAAGTTGTTTCAATGGCTGCCCATATGCAATGCGTGTATGAAATGAAGCATATGGGTATGTAGTGAAGAATTAAAGTTGTTCCTCTTATCACTAAGTCGAGAAGGTATCGGTTGAGTGATCCGCTGGCTGAGATGCTGTGCCAGCCAGGCAGGGTGTGGGTGTTTTCTACCGGGCTTTCGAGCGACCCACTAGCTTCTGAGCTAGGTTAGGGTGTGGGTAGAAACGCCGGGCTCCTCCGAGCTTGCTTTGCGTAGTAGAATTGGGAACGACTCCAAGTCTTCACGGGATCAAGGAATGGTATGTGGGTCTGGGAAGTTTAGTCGCTTCCGGCCGGCTTGACCAACGGTGAAGGCATACGACGTTTGGGAAGTGTATGGTGCGTTGGTCAGTTGTCGGACCACTCCGGTTCGGTGTCACGGCGCAGGTACCGTGCCACCGGGCTGACTGATTTCTCGGTCCTTGGCGATTATTCATTCCCTTGCTCATATATGGTTCCCGGATTCGTCACACCACTTTCCTGCCGCGGCAAGAAAATCTGCAGTTTTTGCTGCCGCGGCAGCAGAGTATCAACTAGCCTTGCTTCATCTATTTGTACAGACGGTTCTAAGTTTAGAACCGTCTGTACTGTTCGATTTGTACAGACGGTTCTAATTTGAACCGTCTGTACTGTTTACAGATTTGTACAGAAGGCTCTAAACTTAGAACCGTCTATACTGTTTGATTTGTACAGACAATTCCAAGTTTAGAACCGTCTGTACTGTTTACAGATTTATACAGACGGTTCCATACTTAGAACTGTCTGCACTGTTTGATTTGTACAGACGGTTCCAGGTTTAGAACCGTCTGTACTGTTTACAGATTTGTACAGACGGTTCCAGTTTGGACCTGTCTGCTATTTGTTGGAACCGTCTGTACTGTCGCGTCCCGCTTGTTACGAATCGTTCGTACTCATTTTCTCAGACGGTTTTCGTTTCGAACCGTTTGTGATACTATTTGTACAGACAGCTTCAAAAAACCGTCTGTACAGGGGTGTCCCGTTAAATGAATTCTGTAGTAGTGAGGCTACATCACACAGACATCGATAAAAACTAGTTGAAGTCATAGCGTTGCTACTGAAATTATAAAAATAAATTTAATCATATGACATATTAATTTACATTCAAATTCATGGCCATAAAAATTGACTTTGAGCTAATGAAAACAAGACAACTTATAAATAGAAAATCATAAAAATAATCACACAATATATTTTGCAGACTCTATAACAAAATGGTGGAAATCATGGAGGGATAACCTCATCAGTTAGGATACCTTTAGTAAAGGAAAGGTGGAATAGCATATGAACTATCATCACTAATTTAAATATTTACAGGAGCAGAGAAAAAAGAGAAAAGACAAGCAATATGACACAAAACAACCGAACAACACGATCGATTACAAGAGCTCCTCAATACGGATCGAGCCAAACAAGTACAATGAACTCCCGCAGCAGCACTCTAGAGCAGGCCTTCTAGACGGCAACAATGGATGATTGATTGGTTGATACTTGCACCGGAAATCATCTGGATGGTCGATCTTAATATCCAAGCGCTATGAGGCCTATGCCTAGAGCTAGCGATGTTCTTGTAATTCGACGGAATGTTAGCGTATCAGATTAGGATCCTAGGTGACAATAGAAAAATTACGGGACAGGATGCTTCGGATACTGTTAATCCCTGGCTTTGATGCTGGCTAATCAGCAATTCTCTGCTGTTCTTGCTGATCTGCCTGTACTTTGCTTGTCCGTGTGATATAAGAAATTAACTCGCTGTTCCCTTGTGTTCTTTATAAGTGCATGTACACGCTTGTGATTAATGCACTTGTCTTATGATGACGACTATACTTCTCCAAATCCATACCTATCATTAATGCTGTTGATAGCATCCTCTCTCTCTCTCTCTCTCTCTCTCTCTCTCTCTCTATGGGATAATTGCAAGTTGATCTGGCTCTCCCTTAATTGCGAGTCGAGAATAGTAAGCGTGCATGCAACGTCTACGTATCGAGAGTGGAGTTAATCCTTCTCATGGCAGTGGTTATTGTTGGTTTGGATCTATCCATCGATTGACAGGTTAACTCAGCCCACATCGATCTCCATCCAATTCTGTGCTGATTTAATTCGGGCTATCGCAGAACCACATGGCATCCTCGATTTGCCATTTACAGCCATGGCAATCATGCAATGTATGGCGGCTGCCAGATCGAAATCTGAAAATCCTCGCAAAAGAACGTGAAAGTACGTAGCCCAAGCTAGCGTAAGTTGTTTGCAACATGTACTTGTCTAACTGGCTGGTTGATTACGTATACTAGCTGCTAATGCTGGACAAACTCTGTTATTACAGGAATTTTACAGGAACTATGCCAGTCAAAATCTAGATTTGGAAATGACTTTTACTACGGGTTATTGGTTGGACCCCTTGTTAGTCAACTTGGCAGATTAATCCCTTGGCTAATGCATGACGAGAGTTTAGGCAATTAATGGCGTACGTGCCAACCAGGGTTGATCGATCAACTAATCCGCGCATGTGGAGTTCATTAATGAGGGGGACCAACCAACCGCTAGCTCACTCGATCTTCACACAATCTTGCCGATTTCAGCAGCTGGGTGCAACACGGCGGCAGCCAGATCGATCGATCCGATTTAAGCTACTCTATTGTTCATCTCTTCTAGGATTCTCGCATTGCGATTGCACCAAAAACCATAAAAATTGCCGCAGTTACAGGAGAGTCCGGAATCGACCCGACCGTCTGACATAAGATTAGTGAGCGGTTTGTTAACTTAACTGAGCGTACGTGCGGGATGCGTACATCGGAGTCGATCGTTGTTCATCGCTGGGCAGCGCACGCACGCACGCGCGAGTTGCACATTGTTCATCAAGCAAGGGTGTACCGCTTGCTCGGCTTGGCAGATATCGCATATATGACGTGTTCTGCTCTGCATCGCTATTGCTGACAGAATACTTTAGCCCAGCCGAGCTTTAATAGCTCGTCAAGATATAACTTTTTCAAGAGCTCTGATTGCGTACGTATAAATATTGGCGATGCCGTCATGGAATGAAGGCCATATATCTTCATGCCCTGAGTTGAGAACTCTTCTGGATGTAGCAATGCGCGCACAAGGCCACTCACCAGGTTCAAGTCTGATTTCTTGCTTAATATCAAAAAACAGAGACCAAAAGAACAATAAAATATTTCTTTTCAAAACAATAAATATGATACATATTCGTCATTTACTACCTTTCCTAACTATAGCCCATTTCGTTCATTTCTTTCTCCTCCTTCCCCAGCCCACATCGATCTCTGCCCTACTTCCACCACATGCGGCCGACGGCTCCCTCTCTCCACGCCACCGTCTCCTCCTCTCCACACGCCCAACCTGTCATTCCCATCGTCGCCGGTGGAGAACCCTAGTTTGTATGTGGCATTGGATTCGGGCAAGTGTTAACTCATCATCTAGAACTTGATTATTTGTTGTATAGCATTTGCTAGGGAAAATTTGGAACAGTTGTAGGTGGTCCAAGGCAATAATGGAGAATCTATGAGTACAAGTACGTGCTTATTTTATTTGAGAAAAAGCTCCTACCACGCGGTATCATGCCGGATTTGTCCTTACGATAGGATTTAGAATTGGTACGTACAGCATAGCTAGGTTGGTTAGTTCAAAGTATTGCCCAAAGTATCGCATATTCAAGTCTTTCAAGTACCCATTTGTACTTCAGATAAGATTTAGAATACGGGAAGCATACTTCTGGGTAGCGCATTGCCCTAGATGTCACGTATTCAAAGTAGAACTCGGTCTTGTCCTAGCAAGCATTTCTAGTAGAATTGGCTACGCTTTTTATGAACAGACTCAATGCACTATTTATTGACAAATAGCGGTGGGGAAGACACCGACTAAGAGCTTCACATATGAGACACGAGGAAGAAGCATTTCAAGTCGACTTAGCTACTAGGTAGCTCTTCAGGGAGAAAAAGAAATGGTAGACCTAGCTAGAAACAATTCATTATCGAACCCCGCGCGCTAGCTGAGCTGCTCCGTTATGTACTTGAAATTGCGATTCACCGAAGAAAACGGAAACTGGTCGTTAATCCCTCAAAATACAATACATCAGCGAAAAGAAAGATATGCTAAAAACATTCGTAAAAAGAACAATAGACTATTATTGTTTTGAATTATTATTAGTGAATCACAATTAGATCATCATAACTATACTTAATAGATCACAACCAATAAATCTTTATAATTGTATATAAACATATCACAACGATAGATCATCATAGTTTTACCTAAATAGATCACATTCAATATATCATTATATTATAATTGTACCTAAACACATCGCAGCCGATGGATCATCATAACTATACATATACAGATCACAATCAATAGATCTTCATAAGTACATCTAAACATATCACGACTGATAAATCTTCATAATAGTACTTAGAAAGATTATAGTGATTGATCTTCATAACTGTATCTAAACAGATCACGACCGATAGATCTTCATAACTGTACCTAAACATATCGCAGCTGATAGATCTTCATAACTTTACCTAAACATATCACAGTCGATAGATATTCATAATTGTACCTAAACATATCACAGATGATAGATCTTCACAATTATACCTAAACATATCACATCCTATAGATCTTTATAATTATACATAAACAGATCATAACTAATTAATTTTTATAACTACACCTAAATGCTATCTGGCCATTGATCTGGTGGACCCTTATTACTAATAAGCCATAATCAATAGATCGTCACAACCTTACCTAAACATTATCGAACAATGATCTAGTGTATCTTAACTATTAATACACCACAAGCATAGACATTCATAATTTTACACCTAACAAAAAGGCTACTTAAGTTTTAATTTAGTGTGATCTAATATCATGTACAAATAACCTACTAGCTTAGTACAATGACTGTAGGTTGGCTCATGATTTAAAATATTTTAATCTAATATATCACGTACAAGTCTAAAAAATTAAGAGTAAATTCCACTTTGCACTAACTAGTTGTGCACTTGTGTCAACTTGCACCAGATTTCTGATTCATCACCATGATTACGATTGCATTATATTTTAACCGTACATTCTACTTTAAACCATATTTAGGATTCTCCCTCCATCGTGACAGATTGGCCCACATGTAGACATGACGTGACGGTGAATTGACATCCAACTCAGCTCCTTCTTCCCCTGCTTGCTCACCACCCCAACTCCTCGTCCTCCTCCTCGGCTTTCTCCGGCCCCAAGTCCTCTCCACTGCCCGCGACGGGAAGCTGCCACTTCATCTTCTAGGGAATTCTGGATGTCCATGAGCCTGTCCTTGTTGGCATCGACGCGCGCCATCCAAGCCCCGGCCAGCTAGATGTTTCTTGCCAACAAATACCATCCCTTCTGTCGGAGTATTATTCCGGCAATACTTAATATGGGGCGGTGTGAGCACAGCAAATCAGGATGGGTGCACACGGGAGACAGGATTTAGACAGGTTCAGGCCCTCACGGAGAGGTAATACCCTACGTCCTGTGTTTGGTGGCTGGTATTGCTTGTATCCCGAGTGCCGCAAGCCCTAGAGAATCGATCTCGAGGGGGCTTGAGCTATGAAACAATAGAGACTTAGAGATTTAGAGCCTGTTGCCAATCGGAGGTCCCCTACCGGGCCTTATATAGGCGGCCGGGATAGGGTTACAGGAGTCCGGATCGGTTAACAGATCGATTTCCTATTCGGTTACAACAGATTCCGGGTAAGCCGGATGGGTATTAGTCCATGTCTTGTACTCCACATTGATGAGGCACCCCCGTGTGGGAGTCGGACTCCGAGTAGTCGGCCCGGCCTGCCCTGTAGCCAGAGAGCCGGATTCATCCTCCTTGATGATCCCCGGGTGCCATGTCATCATCAGTAGCCCCCGAGTCCTTCACGATCTTGCTGCTGTCGGTCGGCGCTTCTCATCAAAACTTCCCGAGTGACTTCTGCTGGCAGAGAGATTGCGAAGGACTGATTGAACTCCTGTGGAAAAGACAATAAAAGCCGAGTAACATTCACCCGTAAGGCAGGAATATTATGGCGGGCGAGTTAATAGCGGGTAAACCCTGGTGGCACCCGATCTATCCCTTTGGACAGAGACCGGCTGATAGCCCAGCGTGGAGCGTGCCATGAATCCCGACTAGATTTCCGAGTAGCACCTGGCCTTCCCGAGCGGATTAGAGCCAGCTAGTGTCGCCTGAGGGAATGCCTCTGAAACCTTCGTCCGGACCAGAGAAAACAAGCCATGGCGTATAGGTTCCCGAGTGACGAAGCCTTACACCGAGTCATTCCACTGAACCCAGAAAGTCCGGGTCCCAGGGCCTCCCGAATAGTGCTCTCGGATGGTCTGGGTGGAGAATTCGGCAGCTCCGAGTTGCTCGGCATCCGACTTGTGGCCTGTGAAAGGCACGCCATTACTGTCCCTCACTCGGATGTACCCAGACGACTGCGTTCCTGCTTGAGGCCAGCCGCTGAGACCCTTCACAACCGTAGCGCCCGGTCCCGATCATACCGGTATCCAGCTAGTGGTTTGCGGAAAACACGCTCCGGTTGCTTGTTTAAAGGAGGAATATTCCGATCGGCCATGAATCCTGGAAGGCCAGCCGTCGGATCCTCTTTTCATTAAACTGCACGAATCGCGGCGCAGTCAGGTCGTGGGCACGGGAGAAGCGCGACGTGGCCCGCCCAAATCGTGCGGCGGAATCCGAAACGGCGCAATCGTGGGCGCAGCGAATCCGGGAACGTGCGGACGTGGGGAATCCGAACCGCCCGATCCTTCCCTTCATATTCCAGGGAGTCTGCGGGATTGGCCCACGCCTTCAAACATTCCCACATTCACCTCGCGCCCGTCGCTTCATCTCCCTTCCGCCCCCAAATCGCTCCGCGCGCTCCGCCCCACCAAAAACCCTAATCCCCGCTCCGGCCATCTCGGATGCAAGCCCCGGACTGGGAAGCCAATCCAACCGAAGCCGAGGAGGACGCTTTGGTGTGGAAGCTGCTGAGCGAGGAAGAGTCGCCCGCCGAGCCGATGGCCCCTTGGATGAAGTCGACGGCATCAGAGGTGAAGTTGGCGATCCTTGTGTGGATGGGGTTGCTGCCACCGAAGGAACTGATCGAGTGGCGCGCCGCCGCGGGAGAGACCGTCCCCACCCCGAATACCGGCGAGCTGGTCGTCCACAGCTCATTCTTTGAGCGGGGAGTTCTCGGTGCCGGTCCACCCATTCTTACGAGGGCTGCTGTACTACTACGGGTTGGAGCTCCACAACCTCAACCCCAACAGCGTGCTCCACGTCGCGAGCTTGATCACCCTTTGCGAGTGCTATCTCGGCATCCGGCCGCACTTCGCATTGTGGAAGCATCTTTTTATGGTAAAGCCGCAGCCGAGCAAGGACAACCCGGCCGTGGTAGGAGGCGCCGGGTTCCAGCTGAGGTCGGGAGCGGCGAAGAGTTACCCAGCTCCTCCAATGCAGTCGTCGAACAAGGGCTGGCATGCCCAGTGGTTCTACTGCGCCAACCCCGACCCGGCGCTGCCGGCCTTCTCGGGCCAGCCGCCGGCCTTCTCGGGCCAGCCGCCGGCGGTCAGGCCGAGTTGGTCAGACCCACCCCTCGACCGGGAGCAGGACAGCGTCCCCGTCCTGATGGGGCAGCTCGACGAGGCGATGAAGTCCGGGGTCACCGGAGCGGTCGTCGTCGTGACCTTCGTTCGGTGGCGGGTGCAGCCAGTCAAGCTTTGAGTGCACCCCATGTACCAGTACTCCGGCGAGGAGGACGCGACCCGGGAGGCCGCCGATGAGCTATCGGAGGGCGAAGTACAAAGCCAGCTCGAGAAGCTCCTGGCTCAGGGGACGAGCCTGGACTTCTCCGGGCGGCCGCCTCCATTCAGCCGGGCGAACCCACCGAGTGACGTGAGTGTCTGATATCTTGTCTTTTTCCTTTAGCGTTTGACCGAGTCTTACTCGGATTTTGTCTTCGCGCCTTTGCAGATTCTTTTCGGCTTCTGTTCCAGCGCTCCCCTCCTGGAGGACGAGATCTGGAATCAGCCGCGATATGCCGATGTCCCGAAGGACGGGCCGCCACCGCAAGGGGGGCGGTCGGGGCGTCTTCTTCCGGCGCCGGCTCTTCAAAGGGCGTCGGGTCTGCAAAAGGTGCCGGGCCCTCTAAGGCGCCGGCGGCCGCTCCGCCCCGTCCTCCCCCGCCGAGCACGCCCGCTCAGGAGGAGGAGGAGGACTCGGACGACGCTAGCGCCTTCCGAGTGAAGAGACGGAGGCGGCCGGCGGGCACTACCCAGAGGGGACGGGGCGGCTCCGTCGCCGGCTCGACCTTCGTCATGAGGGGTGCCGCCCGTGCTGGCTCGGCGACTTCGTCTGCCGCAGGGGCTGCGTCGACGGGACAGGAGGGCACCGCCGCTGGTGCTGACCCGGTAGCGCCAGCCGCTACTGGGACTGCCCCGGCGGAGCAGGAGGGCTCCGCTGCTGGCGCTAGTCCGGTGACGCCAGCCACCGCAGGGGCCGTGCCGGCGGAGCAGGAGGGCTCCGCCACTGGCGCTAGTCCGGTGGCACCAGCCACCGCAGGGTCCGTACCGGCGGAGCAGGAGGGCACCGCCACTGCGCTGATCCTGTGGCGCCAGCCGCCGCGGGGACTGCACCGGCGGAGCAGGAGGGCTCCGCCACTGGTGCTAATCCCGTAGCGCCAGCCGTCGCGGGGACCACACCGGCGGAGCGGGAGGGCTCCGCCGTTGGTGCTGATCCGGTAGCGCCAGCTGCCGCTCCGAGTGAAGCTTCTCGGGCGGCTGGAGACGATGCTCCCCCCGGCCGGGGGGAGAAGAGAGATGCCGACGCCGCCTTCGGGGCACCCAGCGGGTCAGGGACCTCGCCGGCCCCGGCTGTTGCCGCGTCTGGGCGGTGAGCCGCGGGAGCCAGGAAGCGCATCGCCGTCCCTAGGTCCTCGAAGTAAGTGTCTGGCCGACTACCTACCTGGCTTTGTTTCTTTAAATGCTGACATGGTCGGTCTTGCCTCTGCAGGACGCGGAGGGCGGGGGACATCCCGAAGGCGCCCCCGAGTGGCCCGGGGTCCAGCCAAGGCGGAGATCCCCCAGTGTTGAACACCCGGGCCTCGTCACCTCCACCTGCGGCGACTTCTTCGTCTCCCCGGCCGTCATCGACTCAACCCGCGGACACCCCCGGGCCATCCTCCGAGCAGCCTGGCGCGCAGCCCGCCTCGCCAACCGCCCCTCAGGAGGAATCCTCCCCTGGAGCTTTGGTGCCGGTGGGGTCTGCGGGTGCCAGCCGGGACGTGGAGATGGCGGAGGGCGCGGGTCCCGAGGCAGCTGGGGCCACCCCGCAGGGACGTGGGGGCGAGCCCGGCTTGCCCCCGCCAATGCAGGAGTTCAGCGCGGCTCCCCCTTCGAGGCCGTGCTCTGAGCTGGTGCGCCGACCTCTCCGAGTCCGGGAAACGGACCCGGGGCAGCCGACTACGACGGTGCGGGAGGTCGATGACGTTGAGGAGGAGAAGGAGTGGCAGGCGGCTACGGACGTTGCTGCTCAAATTGGAGAGATCCTCCCCGCCTTGCTGAAGGCAGCGAAGGAGTGTAGCCGGTTGATCTGTTGGGCGTGGTGCGTAGGCTCCACAGCACTGATGGTAACTCGGCTGCCCACTTGCCTGCGAATTTGTTCAATCGCTGGAAAATCCGAGGCTTGAGGCCTTGCATGATCAGACCGTTGGACCGCTCGACTTGCCCATTGGAGCGCGGGTGTGCCACAGCGGCGAAGTCAAGACTGATGTCGAAGTCGTCGCAGAATTGGAGAAACACACGCCCAGTGAACTGGGTGCCGTTGTCTGTAATGATGCTGTTGGGCACGCCGAAACGGAAAATGATGTCCCGAACAAATTCGACTGCCCTCTCTGCAGTTATCGTGGCCACTGGCTTGGCCTCGATCCATTTGGTGAATTTGTCGACTGCAACGAAAAGGTGTGTGTAGCCCCCGGGAGCCTTCTTGAGGGGACCAACCATGTCCAAACCCCAGACTGCAAAGGGCCAGGTGATCGGGATAGTTTGGAGCGCCTGAGCCAGCAAATGTGTCTGCCGGGCGAAGTATTGGCATCCCTTGCATGTTCGGACGATGTGATCGGCATCCGATACGGCAGTCGGCCAGTAGAAACCTTGCCGGAAGGCTTTCCCGACTAGCGACTTGGGCGCCGCATGGTGGCCGCATACGCCCGAGTGGATATCGGACAACAGCTGTTGTCCTTGCTCTTGAGGTATGCACCGCTGGAGAACCCCGGAGGTACTCTTCTTGTACAGCTCGTCGTTGATGACAGCGAAGGACTTGGCGCACCGCATTGCACGGCGCGCCTCAATTTTGTCTGGTGGAGGATGTCCCATAGCAGATGATCTAGGAAGGGCGCTGTCCAGTCGGGAGTGATGACCAGGACCTCTGGAGAGGGCTGCTAAATAGCGTCGCCTTCCGGGACCTGCTGTTCTTTGGTCTTGGGTGTTGTTTCAGCTTTGATAGAGGGGGTGTGCAACTCGTGAAGAAAAACTCCAGTCGGAACAACGTCCCGACTGGATCCCAGCTTGGCGAGTGCGTCCGCAACCTCGTTGTCTCGGCGTGTGATATGGGTAATTTCAAGACCGTCGAACATGGCTTCAAGCTTGTGCACTTCTTGGCAGTAGGCTTCCATGGAGGGGTCTCTGCACGACCAGTCCTTCATGACCTGCCGGACCACCAGTTCGGAGCCTCCGCATGCCAGGAGCCGGCGGATCCCGAGTGAGCCAGCAAGTCGAAGACCATAAAGTAACGCTTCGTACTCGGCAACATTGTTGGATGCCGGGAAGTGGATCTGTAATGCGTACTTGAAGCGCTCGCCTTTGGGAGAGATGAGCACGACGCCAGCCCCCGCGCCCTGGAGCATCAGAGAGCCGTCGAAATAGAGTGTCCAGTGCTCGAGGTCGACGACGGAGGGCGGGGACTGGACTTCTGTCCACTCGGCCATGAAGTCGGCGAGAGCCTGGGACTTGATGGCCGTGCGGGGGTGTAGACTATGCTGAAAGCCATTAGTTCCATCGTCCACTTGGCAATCCTGCCCGTGGCATCGCGATTGTTGATGACATCGGCGATTGGGAAGGAGCTGACCACCGTAATGGGGTGTCCCTGGAAGTAGTGGACTAACTTCCGTGATGTTATGAACACCGCGTAAATGATCTTCTGGATCTGAGGGTACCGCGCCTTGGACTCAGAAAAGACTTCACTGATGAAGTACACCGGGCGCTGGACCTTCTGAATATGACCGGGCTCGGAGCGTTCCACGACCAAGACCGTACTGACTACCTGAGTAGTTGCTGCGACATAAAGGAGCAGTGGCTCGTTGGGCATTGGAGACGCCAGCACCAGGGGAGTGGATAAGAACTTCTTCAAGCCGTCAAGGGCGTCCTGGGCCTCGGACGTCCAAGTGAAGGACTCCGACTTCTTCATGAGTTTGTAGAGGGGCATGGCCTTCTCGCCGAGTCGGGAGATAAAACGACTGAGAGCTGCCATGCACCCGGTCAGCCATTGGACGTCCTTGAGGTTCTTGGGGGGCCCCATCTTGACGATGGCGTCGATCTTCTCTGGGTTGACTTCGATCCCTCGTTCGAAAACGATGAAACCGAGTAGCTTGCCCGAAGGGACCCCGAACACACATTTTTCGGGGTTGAGCTTCATGCTGAATCTCCTAAGGTTGGAGAAAGTTTCTTCCAGGTCACTTAGGAGGTCTTCTCTTTTCTAGGACTTGATTACCACATCGTCGACATAAGCTTGTACGTTCCGACCGATCTGCGACTGAAGGCAGCACTGTATGCACCGTTGGTACGTAGCGCCCGCGTTCTTTAGGCCGAAGGGCATGGAAACATAGCAGAAGGCACCAAAGGGAGTGATGAAAGATGTCTTGATCTCGTCATCCTCCTTCATCTTGATCTGGTGGTAGCCCGAGTAAGCATCGAGAAAAACACAACATCTCGCACCCTGCCGTGGAGTCAATCACTTGGTCGATGCGAGGGAGAGTGAAAGGATCCTTGGGACACGCCTTGTTAAGGCTAGTATAATCAACACACATCCTCCACTTTCCATTCTTTTTGCGAACAAGAACTGGGTTCGCTAACCAGTCGGGATGATACACTTCTTTAATAAAACCAGTTGCTAGAAGCTTAGCTATTTCTTCTCCTATGGCCTGACGTCTATCTTCAGCGAATCGGCGTAAGCGCTGTTTGACCGGCTTAGCATCCGGCCGAATGTTCAGAGAGTGCTCGGCAGCCTCCCGTGGAGCTCCGGGCATGTCGGAGGATGTCCATGCGAAGATGTCTCGGTTGTTCTAGAGGAAGCTGACGAGCGCGCTTTCCTATTTATCGCTGAGTGCAGTCCCGATCTGCGTCGTCTTGGAGGAGTCTTCAGGGTCGAGTTGGATCGACTTGGTGTCCCGCGCCGACTGGAACGATGTTGATGTCGAAGCCTTCTTGGCCGGAGGCGCTTCCTCAACCACGACCGACTTGAGGTCGGTAAGTGTGGCCTCCGCGATCTGGGTCGCGGCGAGGTTGCAATTTTCCAGGTCGCACGTGTAAGCATGCTGGAAACTGCTTTGCACCGTGATTACCCCATGGGGGCCCGGCATCTTGAGCTTCAAATAGACATAGCTGGGAACAGCCATGAATTTGGCGTAGCAGGGACGTCCCAAGATGGCGTGATACGAGCCTCGGGAAGTCGACGACCTCGAAGGTGAGGGTCTCGGTCCGGAAGTTGTCGGGAGTGCCAAATGTAACGGGCAGGCTGACCTGCCCGAGTGGACTCGCCATCTTGCCGGGTACTACCCTGTGGAAGGGGGCACCAGTCGGCTTGATCTTGGAACGAGAGATCTTCATGTCGTCAAGGGTTTTGACGTAGAGGATGTTGAGACCACTCCCGCCGTCCATGAGGACCTTGGTAAGGCGGACGCCGCAAACGATCGGGTCTACCACCAAGGGGAATCGTCCCGGCTGGGGAATGTAGTCGGGGTGATCCGAGCGCCCGAATGAAATTACGGACTCGGACCATCGCAGGTACTTGGGCACGGCCGGTTCCACTGCGTTGACCTCTCGATCAATAATCTTTTGGCGACGTTTGGACTCGTAACCATTTGGTCCGCCAAAGATCATCAAGCAAGCGGTCTCCTTCGGGAATTCGTCACCCTCGTCCTGAGGGGGCTCCTTTTTGCCTTTATTGGGATGTATGGCTTGTTCAAATTCTTTAAGAGGTTGCAGTCGCGCGTCAGATGATTGGACTTAGGTCCATGGAAGTGACACGGCTGACTCATCATCTCTTCGAAGGTCGCGTTGGTGCGCTGAGGACGGCGCGGTGGGGCGTGCTCAGTCGCAGCAACAAGATCTCCGCCTTTACGCTTCCGATGCTTCTTCCTGGATGACTCGGGATGGGTGTCCCGACTGGGTGACTCGGGCGCCTTGCCCTTGCTCCTTCCCTTGTCATCCCGAGTAGCACTGCGGACAGCCTCTTCGCCGGTGGCAAAGTTATTGGCTATGTCGAAGAGTTCGCGCGTAGTCTGGGGGTTCTTACGCGCTATCTTGTGGATAAGGTCGGTGCTCCGAACTCCCTTGGAGAAAGCGGTGATGACGTCGCCCTCTCGGATCTCGGGCAAGGAGTTCTTCTTCTTGGAGAAGCGCTGGATGTACTCGCGGAGAGTCTCATCCGCCTCTTGCGTACAACTGTGGAGATTCCACGCATTCCCGGGCCTGTTATAAGTGCCCTGGAAGTTGTTCACAAAGAGGGTCTCAAGGTCGCTCCATGTCTGGATGCAACCCGGAGGGAAGCTGGTGAGCCAGGCTCGTGCTGAGTCGGCCAGAAACAGCGGCAAATAATGGATCGCGACGTAGTCGTTCCCACCATTGGTTCTGCATGCCGTGTGATAGTCGGCCAACCAGATGTCCGGCCGGGTCTCACCCGTGTACTTGTCGATGCCGGTGACTCGGAATCACGATGGGAAGATGACGCTGCGGATACGAGGACCGAATGCTTTCGGACCCGAATATCCCATGCCGGAGGAAGTCGGAGAACGTCCCCGGTTGGTGGCGCCGCTATCGTCGCGGTGGCTGCCACGATCGTCTCTCCTGGAACCGTGAAGAGCGCTTTTTTCTGCGTCTGCGGGGTTCCTTGGTCCGAGTCGATCGCGGACCGGCGCAGCTTGATGAGCGCTTTTGTCCGCATCCTGTCGGGCACGGTTTCTGGCGGCTATGGTGCCTCGGGTGTCTCGATTAGGACCGAGTCGCTCATGAACCGCTCCGGCCGGCTGATGTCGGTCGGGGCTTGCTCGTCGTCCGCCCATGATGGGTGGACTTCCTGGAGGGGTAGAGCGCCGACTCCTTGCACCTGCCGAGGAGCCGGTGCGACCTTCTGAAGCTTCGGCCTGCTGGAGGGCGGTCTCCTCCAGCAGAACGCGGAGTCGCCGAAGTTCGTCGTGTCCCGGGTTGCCCTCGGGGATTTCAATGGCGTGTGCCGCCATCGTGGCTGCAACAATGTTGTGACTCGGGAGCGGGAATATTGGGACCCCGTCCCTTTCGCGCATGCGGAGCTCATTATGGACTTGGCGTCCTCGAGCCCTCATGTCGTCGTTACGCCGTTGTTCATTGCGCTGGCGAGCGAGCCGAGTCTGTTGCTCGACCACTCTTCCTCCTTGGCGAGGAGTCGGAGTCGGGTGGCTTCAAGCTCAGCCGGCGTTTGTTCCACGATGGGGACCGCTCGGCTGTCGCCGTTGTCTGGTGAGCCGGCGTTGGCCATGAAAACTTCCCGGGATGGGTGGTGGCTGCCAGAGCTCTCGTAATCGTCCGAGTCATACTCAAGGACGGGGTGGAGAGAGTCAATAGCCCCCACCAGTCGGGATCCGAGTGCGAACTCGTGCGCAGCGAACGGATCCGGTTTCGGCGTAGCCTCTTCCCTGGGGAGAGGGACCGAAGGCACGGGCTCAAGGCAAGCCCGTGCCGAGAAGCTGATGGAACCTCCGCCGATCGGGACGTCGCCGAGTAGCAGAGGTGAAGCTAGCCAATCTTGTCGGCGATGAAGTTCAACTTCCCAAATTGGAAAAGTTGGTTGGGGTCCAGGGCAGCGTTCACGAGAGCGAATCTCATGATGCTTCCCGGGACGATGACGTTGTCGCAGTTGATGAAACCCATCCGGATTCGTGCAGATGGATCTATGCGCACCTCCCCTACCTGGCGCACCAACTGTCGGAGTATTATTCCGGCAGTACTTAATATGGGGCGGTGTGAGCACAGCAAATCAGGATGGGTGCACACGGGAGACAGGATTTAGACAGGTTCAGGCCCTCACGGAGAGGTAATACCCTACGTCATGTGTTTGTTGGCTGGTATTGCTTGTATCCCGAGTGTCGCAAGCCCTAGAGAATCGATCTCGAGGGGGGCTTGAGCTATGAAACAATGGAGACTTAGAGATTTAGAGCCTGTTGCCGATCGGAGGTCCCCTACCGGGCCTTATATAGGCGGCCGGGATAGGGTTACAGGAGTCCGGATCGGTTAACAGATCGATTTCCTATTTGGTTACAACAGATTCCGGGTAAGCCGGACGGGTATTAGTCCATGTCTTGTACTCCACGTTGATGAGGCACCCTTGTGTGGGAGTCGGACTCCGAGTAGTCGGCCCGGCCTGCCCTGTAGCTAAAGGGCCGGATTTGTCCTCCTTGATGATCCCCGGGTGCCATGTCATCATCACCTTCCCTCCCCTCCCCTCCCACTTCGCTGCCTCCAAGAACCACCTCCACCACTCGAACAAGGCGCAGGCCAAGGCTGGAGCTACCGCCCACCTTGACACCACGCTCGCCGCGTGCCTCCAGGGCCTGCTGCTAGTGCTGGCCTCCCCGCTCGCAGTGCTAGCGCGCCTGGACGACCTCCTCACCCGGGTGCTGCGGGGGCAAGGGCGCAATGACCGCAGACGCGAGGCTGAGCATTATTAACGGGGGCGGCACACGCTGGGTGGCTGCCTCGGCGCCGCCACAACCGCGATGTTGGTGGACGATATCCAGGGCAGGCATGAGTAGCATGGGCGAACTGTCCCTAAGCTTGCGCTACTGCTTCTCCTTGATGAATCAACAGAGGAAGGAGGTCGAAGATTTGGTTGGAACTCAACCACATAGGTCAATTTCATTACATGGATCTGTGGGGATGCAGTGCTTTGGTTCTTCAGTTGACCGAGGGCTTTGCTTTACCATGGCATGAGGATGCACCATGCATTCAGAGTTGGGACGGGATGGCTCGGTCTCCCCAATTGCACATGGCAGGGACGCGTACAACATTGTCAGATAGGAAGGAGAGGAACGGAGGTGTAGTAGGTCGCCGCTGCTGCTGCTCCTAGACACCTTCAATTCCATCACCGTCCATCGCGACCGACTCCCTTGCCGCGTCGATCCGCTGCACTCGCGTTGTGCTAGCTGACCGAGACGATCACGCCACACAGGAAATGGAGGAGGGCGAAGGGGCGTAGGGAGGAGAGAGGAAGACGACGTGCCACCTGACGTGGCGACCTAGTCTCACTACCTGAATAGAGATGTTTGCCGTGTGTGTAATACTTTGCCGAGCGTTTTCAGTCGGGCACTCGGCAAAGACATCCATAAACCGAGTGTCCAAGAAAACCACTCGGTAATAACACCACACTCGGCAAACCTGTTCTTTGCCGAGTGCCCGATACGTGACACTCGGCAAAGAACTTCTTTGCCGAGTGCACCCTACATGACACTCGGCAAACAGGGAGACACGTGTCCTGCCTCGCCGCGGTTGACAGAGAGGCGACAGCGTGGTTTCTTTGCCGAGTGTCATGTAACGGGCACTCGGCAAAGCAGTGGCCCTCCGTTAGCACTGTTCATTTTTGCCGAATGTCCGTGTTATAACACTCGGCAAACAATATTTTTTCCAGTACACCCCTTCCCAAACCGGATCTGTTTGATGTTTGTTGTTTGAATTATTTTTTAACAATGTTAGATTTTATATTTTTAAATCGGATCCATTTAATATTGGTTTGGGCAGTGAATAGCGCATGGTCTATAATCTTCTAATCACCATTATTGCCCTTCCTATAGCCATAGAGTGTTGTGTAACTATCTCCTCCTTTGTGCAGCATCCATCAGTGGGATCGAATGATCCTGGAGCTGGATCTTCGCAAGTAAGCCCAAGCAACCCTTGTGGTACTCCGTCGTCAAGAAATTTGCCCCAGTGAACTTGAATCAACCTTTGTCTTTGTGCTACAATGATGTGATGTTTGTACTTTGACGATATGTCATATGTGATGTTTCCAGTAAACTTTAAATTATATTTGTGATATGTGACATCTGAAATGTGATGGTTTGTGATATTTGTTATATTTGTGATGGTTGTGATATCTGAATTGCAGGGATTTTTAGAAATACAAAAAAAAAGGTGTTGTGTACTTTGCCGAGTGTTACACTCGGCAAACAAGGATATACCAAGTGTAACACTCGGCAAACTTGCCACGTGGCGCAAGGCTATGCAATCTGGTACCTGGGCTGCCAGATTTGTCAAGTTTTACCGAGTGTCACAGTTTTGGCACTTGGCAAACCGTGCCACGTGGCGCAAGCCTGTGCAATCTAGTATTTCGGCTGCCAGATTTGTCAAGTTTTACCGAGTGTCGCATTTATGGCACTCGGCAAACCGTGCCACGTGGTGCCCCGGTAACCAACGACGTACCTATTCAGAAGTTGTTTGCCGAGTGCTGGGATCGACACTCGGCAAATAGGTCTAACGGGCATCCGAGCCGTTTACTCGCTTTTGTGTGTCGAGTGTCGGTTTTGACACTTGGCAAACGTTTTGCCGAGTGCGCGACGGAAAACACTCGGCAAACAGTGCTTTGCCGGCAGGCTGTATGCCAATTCTTGTTTGCCGAGTGTAACACTCGGCAAAACAGTTTGCCAAGTGTGTTTCCTCCTTCGCCGTGTGCCTTTGGCACACGGCAAAGTGATGGAATCCGGTAGTGTCTGTCTCGTGGCCAGGTCACCTCAACCTTTAGGACATGCTCTTAGAATGGGAAAATCATATTAAATCTGATTTAATCGACATTACATTTCTAAAATCTGGTGTAATATAGTAATAAAAAATCATAAATCTAGTATAAGTTGATACAAGTGCAAATAGCTGGTGCAAAGTGAAGTTTACTCAAAAATTAAAACTGATGAAAGACGTTTTTCACGTAACTATGTGGACACTGTGCTAGTTAGGACAAACAAAAAATATCTACGCAGCATTGCTTTAATTATTTATTTTGAGTGAGTTTTAGATATATCTTTTTGAGAAACAAGGCTGCTTTTTTTTTGCGAGAGAGAAACAAGGCTGCTTAATTACTATACATCGTTACAAATTCAGATTTTGGAATGTACAGGAGTATACAGCGATCGAAGTACGCACCACACCAAACAGTAACGCCACGTAATCGTATCAGATTTTACTTGCATATATATATGCAAGTGTATAACCACAGAATCCATATCTGATCGAAGTTACACCTAACATCCATATAGGCGTTGTGTTTTCTAGCAAACTCAATCCATCATATAACTGCTAGGCGCTAGCCAAGGTTGCAAGAATCTGCATGAGATGCTCGTGTGGAATCTAATACTTGCGCAAATCGATAGTTGATATTCTCTCGGGTTGCACAGCACATTGCACCCAGTGGATGAGATCACAAGGACATGAAACGACATGCTGCGCACTCATGCATCCGCGCTCTCGATAACGTACATGCCACTCATGATCGATCTCTTAATAAACCAGAAGCTTGACAAAGTCAGCTAACTTCATTAGCTAGTGGGGCTAGCTTATTTGGCGCTCATTTAAGACGGTAGTAGGTGTAGCATGTAATTGGTCAACTAATATTCTACTAGTTGGTAAAATGCAGATCAGAGAAGAAGCGGCAGAAACTAGAAGAAAGAAAATACTCCTTGATCTTCAAAAAGCAAAAGTATAAGGAAAGGTCGGCATGAATATTATAATGACATAGCTAGATGCATGGGCTACCATTTAAATGTGAAGTTTTTGCAAGATTGCTGGCAGATCAGTAACGTGCATCGACTCAGGAATTTGTCCCAACTAAGTCAGTCCTCTCCTCGTAGTTGTGTGCAGTGAATGGCAGATATGACTTGCACTGAAAACATGTACGAACACGATCGTAGTAATGTTCGAGGGCCCGATAAAACGAACGCCGCTCTTGCTGTTGGGCACGCAGTCAACACAAGCTCACAGAGAAATCAAATATGCATGGTACTACTCACATAGTAGGAGTAGCTAGTACTAGTAAAATCAGTAAGCTGAACTAATGGATCGATAGAAAAAAGGATTGCTCCAATGGCTGTTAGTTCAGCTTATTTGAGAGTTGCAGACTTGCAGTTGCCTTTGAGCTACTGGACTAGACGCCGCGTACTACGGTGGCTGTTGGAGACTACGGGGTTCCATTCGTGCGCGTCTTTGCAATATTTTCGAAGGCAAAGAATTACTTCGTGCGAATCCACCCGGCCGGCCGTGCAACCGCCGGTCGATCGCACGTGTGCTCACGGGCTGCATTTACTGCACGGCGCGAATAATTGACGGCTGGCTAATTAGTGACGCTTAGTTTCTTTAATCGCATTTACCTTCTCTTACCATCGACCGCATATAAAATGTAAAATGCTCGACTAAGTCTATCATGCCATCCCTTTTGGGTCGTAAGAATTGCTAGATGGAGTATATTGCAACCCCGAGGCTGTAATTAAACATCAACCTTGAGTTGGTTATTGTCGATCCCAGTGAATTCATGTTGTTGAAAAGGCCTAGTTGACAGGATGGTAATGTATATGGAATGGCAAAAACAAAATAGGTTCTAAAAGAAGAGTAACAAAACAACATGATACATCGGAAAGGCAAGGATAAAATCCGAAGCAGGGAGTGCACTAATTGCATACACCAAAAGGTTCCTAGATATGGCCTTAGGCAACCTGGATAGTGCACTATGCAAGTCTGCATGAGAGGTACAAGCTAGGCCTCGGTTGTCAGTTGCCATTTCAGTTTCATCAGGGGAAAACCACTTTACAACTGCAGTCAGTCTGGCTCCGAGGTAGCTCATCAGTTCGTATGCAGATTCCATCTGATGATCCAGTGGAGATACAGGATATTCATATATGCTGCGATCATTTCGTGACCACTTCGAACTGAAAGCAAAAGATAATGCAAATGGGCATCAACGGAGAGAGGTAAGGGTATATTTGGCTGGGTTACTGCACTTCTAGTAAAGACTTTGTTTGGTTGATGTCTTTTTTTTTGAGGGAATATCTGGATTAACTTAAGATAAGGAAAACAACAGTACAACTAAGGTAACAGGTGGCCCGGGACGCAACTGGATTTGCAAAAACGCCCTCAACAAAAGGAAAATTACAACGAAGACCTTGGGGCAAACTCCTCCATCGTCTGCTCCGCCGGCAACTGCCTTCCCGTCGACAAGCCAAAGGACACGCCCGAGGAAGACGAAGCCAGCACCGCCGGCAGAACCTGCAAAGAACAACAACAAGAGGACAACGCCTCGGAAGGAAGCCGCAAGAGACGCCCGCCGCGAACGGCGGGTCTTGACCACCGGGAGAAGCTCATCGGCCGGGGCAACGCCCCACACAAAGCAGGCGAGCGAGCGACGCCAAGCCTCGAAGACCCCGCCGTAGGCCACAGCAGCTCGAAGAGGGGAACTAGCTTCCAGCAGCCGCAGACGCGGCACCACCGAAGGCGGAGCCGAGGAGACCACCGAGCTCACCGAATCCCCCTCCATACGCCCAGCCATGCCGAACGAAGACGATAACTCCACAAGCTCCTCGCCATCACCGGAGAAGGAAACGGCGAGCCGAGTCTGGAGCTGGGAGACCAAAACTCCTCCCGCCGCCGAGAGACCCGACAACTCGACGGTGGAGCGAAAGAACAACCTAAACCTACCCCTATGTACAGACCGGACGAAGACCGCGCTCTCCCCCGCTTCGCGGTGCCCGCAGGCAACCGGAGGCAAGGGAGAACGGCGGTCTCGCCGGGGAGAAAGGGGAGGAACCGCTTTCGCTTCTCTGGCACTGCCCTGCCCAGCGCCTTGTTTGGTTGATGTCTAGCCATAAAAAAAGATGAAAGCTCTTTTCCTCGATCCAGCGATGAGAAAAGTGCCGAACGCCTTCTCCGTCATACATGTGTCCCACCACGCATCAATCCTACTCTTTCATTTTTCTCTGGCCTCACGACCTTATCTCCTTCACCCTTTTGCCCTTTCTTCCACTAGAAGCTTCCCGTGCGGCTCTCCCCTACCAAAAGCAACATTTGTTTTCTTTCTCTACCACCCAAGTTCCACGGGTCACTCGTTGCATATGTTGTTGCCCATCTCTGCCGCCTCTTGCCGCTGCTCTCTCTCGCTCTCAAGCCTCACAATGATCTCTCTATACCTCCCAAGCTCCCCTACTTGCTGCACATTTGAGCTGCCTTCTCGCGCCTCGCCAAGGAAGGTGGCGTTGAGGAAGACGCTAGGAACACAGCATCATCAAGGAAGTGATGGTGGCCGGTAGCTCTATGCTGGTGGTGGCAATAGGGCTGGGAGATTGAGTCAAGTCGTTATGGAGGCGATGTTGGATAAGAACATTGTTTGTGTGGTAGTAGGCACTAGTACAGAAACAAGCATATCTAATGCTTAATCATAGATGGTTCGGAGAAATCGTCACTGATTAGGAATATCCGAGACGGTTTTTAATTTAGAACCGTCTCGAATAGCCGATACATCCAAGATGGTTTCGGTCCAAACCGTCAAGGATTTAAATCCCAGACGGCTCAGAATCGTAGCCGTATGAGATTTAGGCTACCGGCCCTGCCCAATTACAATGATATTTATATTTATTCCCGTTCTGCTGGTCCCCTCCCGTGTAACCTAAGCTAAGTCTTCCTCTCACCCCCGAGCCACTCCTCTCCTCCCCGCCTCCATGCCTCTCCCTCAGATCCAGAACTCACCACACAACTAGCGACCGAGGGAAGGAGCGGCGGCCATGGATCTCTCGTCACCACGACTCGCAACTGCTCCTCCTCACCTCCACCTTGTGGTTCTAGAGTCCACGAGACCTCGTCACCACGGCCGCCGTAGAGCTCTACGATCAGGCCGCCACCAAGCTCCGTGATTGGACCATCACCAAATCTGAGTTGAGGAACTCGTGCTTTATTTAGCCCCCGGGCGGATTCTGGGCGTGAGGCCTGTGTGCCGGTGTCGGGGGAACAACGTAAAGTTGAGGAACCCAAAAGGAAACTTATCCCAGGACGTTGTGGTGAGGCTTATGGACAGCTGACATGACTCGGGGTGGCGAAACGGCGCGCGACCCGTGTACGTGCCAGCCCCCGAGCGCATACGAGGCGGTTATACGGCGACCAAACTCGAGGAGGCGGAACGAGGCGTGAACTCGTGTTCGTGCCTAGCCTCGAGCTGTCAGATGCTTGTGCTCTGGACTGGGAGGGCGAATCGAGGTATAGACTCGTGTACGTGCCGATCTCCGAGTCTTAGCGAAGCATGTTAGAGGCGTTTTGAGTATTTGCTTGATGGAGGCCAAAGAATTTGGTACTGGTACGGTATAGATGTCCGTGGAAGCACGGGTTATCAGTAAGGAAGTCATCTGAGGTGAAGCCCCCGGGAAGCTATAATATTTGGAGAGTTGATCAATGTTCCACGTGTTGGGTAGCACGGAGCCGTGGTCGGCGAGTCTAAAAGCGTCGGGTCGCGGGTTGGCGACGATGGTGTAGGGTCCTTCCCACTAGGGAGATAATTTGTTCTCGTTGGTGCAGTGATGACGACGCCAGCCCCCGAGCCTGTGAAGATAATTTATCTATATCGAAATAAAAAATCTAGATCTTACTTGTTTAGTCGTTATCCGTATCATCGAAGCGATCGGGTGGCGTTTGCTTGATTCGGGCGGCCATGGTCCGCGAGTGGCGGCTTTCTTCCCGATTTTTGCAGCGGTGACGTCGTGTAGTGGGGCGGAGACGCTTTCTGTTCAGATGGTGCCTGAGGTCGGCTAGATGCAACTCGATCTGATGGTGACCGAGTTCAGTAGCAGCTTGTTGGGGCGCGATCTGGCGTCGGGTGTGCCTCGAGGCAATTTTGCTTCGTGGATCGCGTGGATCGAAAACGTATGGGTTGAAGCTTGTGCGGCCGCGTGGAGTGGCAACAACCCGTAGGGCCACAGGACGAGGTTCATTGTCTACCCTCCCGAGTTGACATTGAAGTCGTAGAGCCTTTTGCAGGATAAGGGGTGTTGGTGTAGCTGTTGCGAGATCCGGAAGAGACGTCGTAGAAGTCCGCGTCGTCGGAGCCCATGTACACCATCTTGTAGTTGGATGCCGTTGAAGCAGAATTAAGCTGACGCGAGGGCCCCAAGGTGGGCGCCAGCTGTCGATGTATGGTATACGGGGGGTACTCGTACAGCATGTATTTGTACGGTAGCGGGGCGGAGACTCAGGTCAGCTTGGTACTTCGACACCGATATACCCAGGTTCAGGCCTCCGAGTTGGGTAATAGACCTACGTCATGCTTTGATTGGATTGATATGTAGTATGAGGTACAGGGAGAACTCAGCGAGTAGGGAACTCGACGAGATCTGGCTTACAGAGAGAACTCGACGGGTAGGAAACCCGGCGAGATCGGTTTTGGGGCTCAAGGACCTTAGAGGTGGCTAGTCGACTAATGCTATGAGATCAAGCATTGCTTCTGGCTCTCCAATCTAATTGAACTTGTCCCCTCCTTGAGGGATGGGTGCTCCTTATATAGGCGGAGTAAGGCGGTAACCTCGTCATGAGTCCTCGTAGTACACGAGTCGGACTCCTTCTTTATGCCATATCTTGAGTCCTCGTAGTACACAAGTTGGACTCCTTCCAAAAGACGTGTCGAGAGTTGTTCCCCGATTCTGGTTAGGACACATCAACTTGGGCACGAATACATGGTAGTAAGACTACCCATCATCAAGCCCCCAATCAGTATGCGTGATGGAGCCGAAATTCAAACTAGGCAAACCCTGATTTGAGGTGACGCCAAGCCGGGCTACAGAACTAGATGGGTCTAACCCCTTTATCGCGGTCTGAACTCGTTCGGCGAGATTCACGAATGGTGATGTCATGATTATTTTTTTGCGTCATAATGATTTTATTTGTGCCTCGGGACGGTTGTGTTTCCCCAGGCGTAGTGCGCTGAAGCATCGGGGCGGTTTACGATTCCTTGGGTATAGTGCGCTTTTGTCTTTGTGTTTGTCTTTGTGTTTGATGTGACAAATTCCTTTGTTCTTCTGCGTATCCGTATTGCCACAGTATCGCGTAATGTGTTATATGCCTCCGAGCTCCCGACTGTCAGTGCGAGTTGGTAGAAACTCGGATGGACAGTTTGAAAAAAATTCGCTGTGGTAACCCTCGACTATTTGTGCGAGTTAGCAGGAACTCGAATGAACATTTTTAGGCAAGTTGTGATAAACCGTAACATCCAGCGACATCCAATGAGTTTGATAAGGTCTGGCAAACCATACTTAACGGCGGCCAAATTGTTCGTCACAACTTAACCGAGTCTTCATCGGCAAACATGTATCTTTCTGGTGACGAGTAGCCTGTCAGTTAGGAAACTTTGGGTCTTTCGCATACGAATTTATGACGGTGAACCAAACGGCCACTAAATAAGTCAAGCATGCCTAGCTAAATCGTGGCAATATGGGACTAAACTTTCACTCATGTCATCTAATCAAATGGGCCTTTGAGATTTTTCCAGGAATTAATTGGAACATGGGCTTTAGGCCCATTAATTCTAACAGTTTTTACCTCATATGATAAGTAGACTAAATGCGTGATACAAAGCTTGTTAAATTTAACGGGTGCGACAAAACCAGATCAGTACATAAACAGAAGTAACTTGGAGGTGAGCCTACCTAGCTATGTGGCTATGTTTTGTTCCTCGATCGATTGCTAGCGTTCCATAGTTCTATTTTGGAGGTCCGCATACTCTACAAGAGCTTTAGACTGCAGCAGTCATAAGTAACTCGTAACTACGGTAACAGAGTGGATGCCAACAATATCCCTACAGATTTAAGCCCTTTTCTAGAGGAATTTGAGTGAGACTTCAAGTGTCATATGGCACAAATCAACCACGGAACCACCTAAAGTTGAAGCATTCGCTAGAAAGAAACCAACCGTAGCAAATCAACGAATAGAGTAAGGTAACGAACCAACAGCAAGGCTAAATTAACGCCTTGTATGCTGACCCGCACTGCACCTTCCGTTTCCGGCTGGGATGCGTATCGTCTGCCGTAGCGTTATGAAGGCAAACCTTGTCTTAACCTCAATCGCATCCCTCCGATCTCATTAAGTCTAATCCAGCGACAGAGAAGTCGGAAATCCCTATGTATCGCTTATTGCGTGCGTTAGCTACAGCACGCCCACTGTTTCTCCCTTCGTGGGCCGGCCCAATAGCGGGAACACAAATGAAAAAAAAACTCCATCTGGTAGTTTCGCTAGCGCGGGCTAACTTCAACTCTGAAACAATTTTCTCAAACTAACCGAATAAATTTTTTTGATGCTAGTAGAAAACTTTTCACGAATTGTTTAATATTTTTATTTCTCCTGAAAAAAGTGGAAATTTTTTCTCTTAATAACGAAATATTTTTTGCAAGCTAGATGAACATTTTTGTTGATATAGATGAAATTTTTTCATAACAGTGGAACATTTTTTAAGAAAATATTATTTCATATAGAATATTGTTTGTGAACTATCAAAACAATTTTTGTGAACTATGTGAACATTTCTAAAAAGGTAGTGCTTGTTTTAAATTTGCATTCGGCTAATAGTGCTGAAGTATTCCCCGTGTAAACTAGCTTTGTTCCACTATTTTTTTTTCCTAACAGCACATAAATGTTCCATTCTCACTTTTAGTTTATTCACCTATTTTTTAAGTTCGTTTCTTATACAAGTGATGTCGTGTTTCGAAGATCTGATTGTAACGAATATGATGGTTCAAAGGACCGCAATTTAGGACGCTCAGTTTGGAATTGTGACTTTTCGATATTTCGATTTCAAATGGGGCATGCACGTACAACAAAGGACTTAACTGCATGTCAGACCGCTCACTCGCACAGGCTACCAACTGCCGGAAACACCGTGCGTTCACTCGGACGGGTCAGGCTCGCCATTGCGCTCTTGACGTACGGCGAGGCGTGCTGAGGCCCATGTGGACGGCGCCCTCCTATGCATCGCTATAAGCGGTAAATAAGGGCACCCAGAGAAGTCGCTTAACCAGCTTACTCCCCTCTCAGATGACACAAACCGCAAGGCCCAAGCGTCAGAATTATTTCCGTCATCTTCCTCAAGCACGGGCATCGTGGACTTCAGCGATCGCCGCAGGCGGCGGCAGAGGACGAGGGGCATTCTCGTTCCTCTCCAAGGGGAGGCGCTACGTGCAGACTCGGCGAGCGTCGACCTGCGGCTCATGCTCACGCGCCCCGACTCCCATGCTCGCCGACCGGGAGTTCGAGCACCTCCTCGCAACCGTTTCTATCAGTCGGGGTGTCAATCATCGGATTTCGGCTCAACAGGCTTTGACAAAACATGGCCAGCACGAATGGACCCTCCCTCCAGCCGAACAAAAGTTTAAAACCCCATAGATTTCACGCAAAAAAATGACAAAAGGCTCAACCTTTTGCTCAGATCTAGCAGGATTGCCAGGTCCCAGAACCCAAAGGATCCGTTCTTGGAAGGGAAATTTGGGGCAAATCACACAATGAGGCTCGTTCACTCGAACCAAGGGGATTAGCTGGAGGATCGAGCTGACGGAGGAGGAATCAGGGAGAGAAATGTATTGGAATCTTGGTCTGTCGTTGCATTTCGCAAGCTCTCAGCCGCCGCCTCCGGCGATCGCCGGAGCCCGCAACGCCTTCGCCTCCACGGCCGTTTGGCAGTTGCCACTTCCAAGAACGGTGGGCCAATAAATAGGAAACGTTGGATTTGGATAGATGGGTGGATGTTACGGGGTAAAGGCAAACTTTGCCTTAGCTCTTCAAAGGAGGATACGCATCCGCCTGGCTTGGTGTCCTTTTGGTCCATGACGTCGACCTCCTCCTCGTCTCCCTGTGGCTCTGTGATTTTGGGCCGGTGTGCCTGTGAGATGGACTGCCTTCTCCTCCTCCACTCTGCGAGATACAGAAGGAAAAGGCCCAGTGGCTGCGGGATCCAGGGCCGCTTGGTATCGTGCGTACAACCCCGGTTGCGTCAGTGGCTCAGTGCTTCGTGGAGTGGTTTGGTCGGATAGAGGAAGTTTTCATTCCTTTTGCCACCATAATACGCTGATGCAGTAAGTATAAAATATTTTCTCCGCCTCTGTAACAACGTATATACAGACAAATAAAATATAAAAAGAATTCATCCGTAACCAAACATTAAAAACATAAAAGAATAGTAATAAATAACATAATACAACTATGATAAAAGGAGCAAGTAGTCGAAGTCTTAAGAGGTGCCTAGGTGCAGACTAAAGCCCTACCCATAAGAATTGAAGAGCTCACTCAGGACTCTCAAGGAACCAGCACGCCTGAACAGCCAGCTCACGATCCTCCGGACAGTGCAAGACCGACCAAACTCACAGCCAGTGAGTACACCTATAGATAACATGCAGAGGATTATAAAAAAATTATTGTAAACAATAATATCATTTATGCATAGCCATATGGACCAACACAAAGCCAAAGCTCTTGCTAAAATTCGCATACACAAGCAATTTTTCCAAACCATGGAGCTACAAGCCAAACATATCATCTGTACTAGTAGGAGGACGTAACCCCGACACCGTTTGTGTTACTCGTTATGCGAATCACGCTACCGGGCAATTGAAAAGTATATGTTGGATGGATTCATCCTGACTACAAAATCTACAAGTTAAGCTACACATCCAATTGCGCTCGTGTAGGTTATCCTCAGTGAGGATAACTCTGCAGCGTAAATATCACATGAAAATATTTACCTTTAGAGGGGCCTTTACAATTCATAATGGGTACGTCCTGATGTACGAGCTTTGTATAAAGAGATTGGATAGAGAAGGCACCATTCTGATGAAGATCCCATCTAAAGGTGTCCCTACATTGTTGCTAAGTGAACAAGGGCGACTTAAGTGCTGAGCTGGAGGAAATCGAGCAGCCACACAATGCCCCTTCTAAAAGAGACGCTCAGCGGATTCGTACTCAATATATTTGCCACCGTGTCATGCTTTTTGCAAACAATAATATAAAGGCATGAATATTTCCTGGAAAGAGGGTAATTATCCAACTAGATGTCTTCCCAAAACCTGATCTGAGACCTATCGTGGATGGGGAAGGAGCCTTACAGGAAGAATATAGATTTAATTTTGATTTGATACATTACGGTCGGTAACCTTGGTGAATTAACAGAAACAGAAAGAGAGGGATTCAAACCCTCGGTAAACAAAAGCCTACGTAGCAGTTCCAATGCTATGCCTTGAACCACTCGGCCATCTCTCCTACATAATCTTATTTACTGACCAGAAATTGAATGAATAGTAAGTCTTCATAACACTAAAGTACAGGTACAACCAATCACAGGTTCCATAGGGAGTTTGACTTCCTTTTCAATTAAATATTTTTCAACAACAACTTCTCTCATCCCCACTCGTCTATTAAAAATTCTGGAATCCATAAGGCCAGCCAAAAAATGGGAATCCTCCAACTTTCCTTCAACCTGTGCAAGGGTCATATTCTTAAGGTATTTACGTCAGAGAATGGATGTCAGGACCCTGAAATTACAACCGACTCATGCGTGATGTATTGTCTGAATGCCCAAATAATTGCCCAACACTCCATACACATAAAAAACGTATGCATCTATCACCGTTGGACAATCCAACACCTAGACAATATCTCATTCGCACCTCAGGTATATGCGTGACCGTTAGCAAAGCTGGGCAAAGATACACACGGCACAACTAGAGCCACAAGCAATTCCAAAATCCTTACAAAGACCAGTGTCATTCTCAAATCCGATAAGTACAATGATCTCTGAGGAGTCCAACAATTGTACCATCACCCTAAACTAGCCCTAAGGCAGCGGGTCACTCGAAAGCCCGATATAATTACCTACATCCTGCCTAGCCGGCCAACGCATTATAGCTAGCGGGTCACTCAATCGGAAGCCATCATGTTTATCAAAACAAAGAATAACCTTAACTCTTTACGGATGTCCCATACACTTCAATATCATACACACATGGTGTATGGGATGCCTCATTAACAACTTGCATATCATAACAAAACTCTAAAGAAAGAGATACAAGATATATATACAACAAATCCTATACCTAGGACAGTTAAATATATTATAACAATACGACTTGAAGGTCATTCACATCAAAAGTAAAAGTATGAACATCAGCAAAAACAAAGTAAAAACCTCAAGATGGCAGCCACAACCACCTCCCAAGAGCTACCCAAGCCCACAAGATCACCAATCGGACAAACTGAGCAAACTACACGTCTTTTTCAACATGATCGGGATCATAGTGTTCTCCTACCCTAGGATCACCTATAGGAATGAAATTCTAATGAGTACTTTCATACTCTCAAGATGCTATTATGTTCATTCTAATTAACTTATGCATAATATGGAATAATAAATGACTATGCAATAATTCATCTCAAGTTAAACATCTATAAAGACGAAAGTTGACACTTACTACTAGGGGCAGCGAGTAATGTTCATTGTAATTGCTATAAAATAACCTTTTTCTCCATATATCTTGGAGTTCAAAGTAAAACTTGCTGATTCTCTATCAATTTTTTGGGAATTTAACTGAATTCCTTGAAGTGTGGTGGCGTTGCTAGGCGTACTTGCACTCGAATAAAAGATGACCCGAATCCTTGTCTAGCCCCATACACATAATCAATTATTTACGGTTAATCATCACCACGGTGAATTCCAATGACACACATAGCTGGTTTGTCCTTCCTTTTCTATGTGGCGCTCTTACTTCTACCTTTTCTTTTCTTGGTTCTTCCACGCTTTAATCATGCCCATGGATCTCCTTGCTAAATTTGCATGTGAGTAGGGCCTACAAGGTGTAGGTGCACTTTGTAGTTGATGTTATACCATATCCCTTTTAACAATTGTTTTATTCTCTTGACCGATGTATGGTGAGGACATGATGTCAATAGTATGGCTGTGGTGATAGTACCAGTAGTAGGGGTGCCTACTTGGACATTCTAAATCGTATGCCTTATTTTTATTTTTTATTTTTTCACTACCTTTTTATGTGAAACTTTTAGGATTTTTGTTTTTTATGTTTCTTAAGCATATTTTTCAAAGTTAAAGGGTCTAACTTTTCCAGAGTGGAAACCTAGATGTTTCCTAGTTGAAACTCAGAGTGTCCAAGTAGAAATGCTAAGGTAAGATAGTGAATTCCTAGTTGAAAGCTCACGATGTCCAAGTAGAAATACTGAGGTAAGATAGTGGATTCCTAGTTGAAAGCTCAGAGTGTCCAAATAGAAATATTGAGATAAAATAGTGGAAATATTAAGGTATTTAAGTGGAAAGCATGAGGTGTGCTAGTGGAAAGCTCTCGATAAAATAGGGAAAACTCAAACTATCTGAGCCGAAAGCTAGAGTTTTCAAAGTTAAAAGCTCATATTGTCCAAGTTGAAAGCTCATGGTGCAATAAAATAGTGAAAAACATATGGTGTAAAAGTGTAAAACTAGATGGTAACTCGTTTAAGAGCTCAAATATGTCTAGCTACAATTAAACGCTTTAGTCTTCGTATATTTTATACACCTAAGAATTTCCTAGACGTCTCATACTCATATGAAGGGAAGCATGCATGTAACCCCGCCTAATCCGGCCCCTTATTCACAGGAGAGTAGGACTGACAAAAACATATGTGCACCGATATGGGACGCTCTGTTCTAACGTGGAGAGATGGATGAAAAGCTAACTTGTCGGAACCGATTGCCCGCACTCCGCGGTTGTTCACAAATTATACGCGTTTGACATTTAGTATCAAGATAATTACATGCAGTCAGTATGACATCCGTATGAAACCAGACATGCTACGAGTAAAACCCTGCCAAGACGTGCTACATGTCGGCATAGTCCGCTATTGCACATCATGGTGTGAGGTCATCTTCTTGGCACGGAATGAGATCGACGTTGTTACCTTGCCACGAGAACTCTGCTGGTACGACCGGACAGTGCACAAAGCATCACCGTTAGTAATAGATTAACGAGGTAGCATCACACCCTCACCCACCTTCGGTCACCATCCCCAGCATTGCCACTATGCCACATAGGCACCGCCGCGCGCACCACCATGCCACACATGCCGCGATGGGCGCAGCCACACTGAGGTGCCGGTAGGCACTGACTCGAGCACTCCGGGTAGGTTGCGGTGTGCACAACCCAGCCGTGCTTGAGGGCCTTGTAGGCCAGGCATGCGGGAGGGCTGCGATGCATGCCACACAACCGTTCTTGCTGACCTCATGGGCCAGACAGGCAGGAGGGCTGCCGCCTAGGTCGAGTGGACCGGGTTGCCATGCACAGTAGGCCATGACGACAAGAGGCGGCCGAGCCGCGTGAGTAGGCTGCCGGGCCCTGGCCGCACTTTTCAGCCTTGCAAGCAGAGCGGGAGAACAGTCCGTGAAGCGTAGCGTGCTAACAAGCCACACTTGCCAGTCTAGTAGGCCTGGCGGGTGGGCTGGCCGCAGTGCACACACAGGCCACGGCGCTTGCCGATCTTGCGGTATAGGCAGGCGAGCAGGCTGCCACACATATGAGCACAATCGCACTACATTTGCCGGCCATGAGGCCCAGGCAGGCGAGTAGGTTATGGTACCCGCATGCACGTCCCACTACACTTGCGAACCACATGGGGCGAGCGGGCGAGCATGTCATGTAGCTCAGACGTGCTTGCCGGTCATGCAGGCTAGGCGGGTGGGATGTCCATGGCACACAAACAGGCATCGGGGGCTGGCCATGCAGCCGGCCTCGTAGGCTTGGCGGGAAGGTCGCATTGTGCTTGCGGATGACAGGGGCTCAGCGGGCTGGTGGGCAGGTGAAAGACTTCGGATTGAAGATGGCAACGGGTACTCGATACCCTATACCCGGCAGGGATTTACCTGTTTAGGAACCGGGTATGGGGATTTTTTTTACCCGTGGGGATGCTAATGGGCAAATTTTGTTGCCCGCAAGGTAAACCGGGTACGGGGATGGGACCCTGTTACCCGTCCCTGATACCTGGCGGGTACCCATTAGTACCTATGACATGTGGGTCCACAACATAAAATCAAACAAAAAAGTCTTTTACCACAATTCAACCCACAGGCCCACAACCCATAGCCTTTTCAGCCCACAACCCATAGCCTTTTCAGCCCACAACCAGCCCATTTTTACCGGGTACGAATACTTGCCGAGGTCCCAATACCCGACAGGTAACGGGGATGGGGGAAAAATATCCGAGCAGGTAAACACGTACGGGTAGTCGGCAAATTAGAGGAGGTGGGTATTGGGTACGAGGATCTTACTCTGCCGGGTATTATACCCATTACCATCTTTACTTCGGATATTTCCTAAATAGGAATAAATAGGAGTTTTAAAAATGATTGCGATATAGGCCAATTCTTAAGCGGAATTTAACTAAACGGATTTTACAAGATTAAATCCTAAAAGGTCTGCTCAACTAAGTGCACCAACAAGTCTAAGACAAGCTATGCAATCCTAGGATGACAAGCAAGCAAATAAATTTCTACAATAAATAATTGCACAAGTATGAATAACAAGATATGAATTGCAAGAAAGTAAATGAGACAAGGGACGCCAACGATGTTTATTCTCGAAGTTAGAATATCCATCGATATCATATATCTCTGTTGAGGAAGCTTGTCCCGACGAACAAGCCGACTAGAAATCAAGCTCTCCTCTCAAGATCCTTGCCTTTAACAAGAATCACTCATAATGGATAGCTCCTTCCTCTACGCCAAGGATGGTGAGCTTCATAACGACTCACAAGTCCTCAGGTCTCATCACAATTTTCTTGAAGAGATCAGCAACCTCAACTCCACCAAACTGTCTAGGAGGTGGTAGCCCTCAAGAGTAATAAGCTCTTAGGCATCCACTAGAATACAATTGACACAGAGAGATTGAACTGATGCAACCAATGCAATCATAAAGTGCAACAAATTACACAACTCCCTCTCACACCTCACCAAGAGCAACTCGTGCCATATAAGTTATTAAATGGAGACGAACACTAGGAAGGACTCAATAAATGACCCCAACGGTAGGCAACTCCCTCCTCAAGCCGGCCAAGGTAGCTATTTATAGCCGACACATAAGAAAATTAGAGATTCCAAGATTCAAACCAACAGTTATATCAGCGTGGACAGAAGAGAAATTTGGAGGTTCTCACTTCAAACTTGGAGCTTCTAGAATTCAAACTCAGAGGATCCAGAACCCAAACTTGGAGGTTTCGAGTTCAAACTCAGAGAGTTTAGCAGCTAATCTCGGAGATTCTGAGATTGCAAATTTCAGGACAACGAAAAATTGCCAAGAAGGCAAACGGTTGATCCAAACTAAATTTTTTAATCCTCATTGTAATGATGCAACCAAGTCATCAAATACTAACAAATGAATGGTTGAATCACACAAGATTCAAACCAAGATTAACAAAAAGGAGAATGCAACTTTTGCAAAAGGTTTGAGCACTCGACTCACGATTCGTTCAAGCTACTTATCCAACAAGCCCCTTAATAGAACCACTAACTATCCTATAACCCGGTCTCCCTCCAACACTTTGAGACCAGTAAAAATAGAAACACCTAGCTAAGCATACATTTGCCTTGAGCACTTTACTCGAATTCACTCATGAATCTCATCTCAGTCAAACTTCATTTTCTCTTGATCCTCACATTGGTTCACACATTGAACCCCCTCTCAGTTGTTCATCTCCACAAGATGAAATCTTCACTTGAAGTTCATTCACGTGTAATGTACACCTTAATACCATCACCCACGGGCTTCACGGGCATGTAAGCTTATCCTCTTGATGCAACCTCATTGAGTAGTCTCTCACAAGATTCTCGAATTAATTCTCGCATTTATTTTCTGCATATTATATATATTGTTTGGCTTATTATTGGAGTTTCTTTGCTTTATTTAAATATACTTGCTTAGGAAAATACTGAAATTACTTAAGAATATCATATCATTATTTTGCATACCCTTCATATGTTTTTACACGAAGTAAGACTTATGTATATTTTGAATGAACAATGTAGAATGCCTGGCTTTGCAATGCTCAAGTATGTGCTCCTCCCCGAAATAGAAGATGCATGACGGAATCTTCACTTTCAGGACTTTTTAAATCTGTGGCTGAATATAATTCTAATCTGAATAAGGTTTATACTATTCTTAAGTACTGTGGCAAGAAGCTCACCGGTTGATTGGGAACTTGACAGACAAAAGTGACAGTTGATAGTAACTTGGAAGATAGAGAAGAGAGAATATTCGATTAGCAAGTACTAAGGGAAGCCTCAATGCACTGTCTCTTAAGCCGTCTCTTCCTGTATTAAATGATTGCTTAGAGAAAGCTTTTCCAGTGCATTGTATCTAACAAGACAACTTTCATTTATTGTATTTTGATCAATAACTCTATTTTAGTCTTATAGCCTATTTGTGCACATACTAATCTTTTCATGTTTGGAGGAGCTTGCATGAGAAAATAAACAAAGGATGCTAGGAAAATAACATGTATTACAGAGTTAAGATCCTTTACAACAGCTTCAAGGTCAACCTGTATACTTAAATGAATTTGGGTAAACGATAACAAACATAGAGTAGCAACTATGTCATTCACTTTTATTTGTAAACTAACAAACAATTGCAGATAGCGATTCTCCTCAGAAGATACCACCGCTTGTGGTTGTCCTGATGATCTGAAGTAGAGCTCATGTGCCTAATCATGTACTGCGTGGAACTCATCAATAATGTGAAGAACATACAAGTTATCTGATTTAACAGCAACATATTAGGCAATTAGAGATAACTGACAATCATTTCACTTGCATCAGCAAAACTATAGTCTTATAAAAAAAGAGTGTAGGTACATAGTCTTACTCTTAAGTCACTGTCATATGATTACTGCAACTAATCATATTAGATTCACTGACCATTGGCTCATGATCTACTTGTTGCGTAATCACTAACAACTGCTAGCTAGCTCATGGTATTGGAAGTTTCAAAAGTGAGTTCTTAATTTGCTAAGTCCGACGTACTATAAGATCAACTGCTTGATGTGCTGATACATTGATCTATACTAGGTAGTTCATTGCTAGCTGCTGATTGCTATATGGTTGCAAAATACAAAAAGTAGATCATCCAGATTAGTTGAACTTTGAAAGTCTGTGTGTTTAAGAGGTCCTAGTAAAATCTCATCTCTTCTAAATCAAGACATTTTGTAATGCTCATACAACCAGAAATTCATTGCACTGGCATTGAAAAAGCTAACAATCAGAAACTATTAGCACAAAATTGACAAACATATGGGGTGAAACTAAATGCAACACTTCTGAACACCAGACTCTAGCCACCACCCTTAAAATACATAGTGGATGAAAACTACTGCTATAATGAACGGTTGTGAAGAAATATCAAAAGGTTGATGCAAAAGAGAGACACTGAATATTTCACACTCCTATTTATAGATTAGAACATGGATGCATTGTACTTCTTTTTTGAGAAACACAGGTTATACTAAGATACAAGAGCATGTCATAGTCAATGTTTCACTGCAACTGTGATGCCATCAACATAGACAAAATAAGCAAAGCAGCTAACAGTGGGTCTACAAGCTGGAACTATCCACTTCAGAATGAATTCTCCTTTAAACAGAACGCACTGAAGTAGCACATTTAACATTTCCAATAGCAGGGTTTGTAGAAAAGCTACCAGTTTCCTCTCCAGTTCATGGTTCATCTCCTTGAGCTTCTAAACTTTAGCTTCCAACTCCATTGTATAAGCCTATGTATATATGGAAATTGTTACGAAAATAGGAAACTTGAGCAAATTGTCTGCTTAAAAGAAACATAGGTAACATGACAAGTCAAGACTGCACTGAGCAATAACTCAGGCTACAAATTGAGATATTCTAAATGATATTTCCTATTATGATACTTTCAACTCGACTATTTGTAGCATGGCTACAACAAATGGCTTCAATTGAAAGCAAAACATGCATGGATACATAGGCTATACGAAGATACAAGAACTCCTCCAGGTTCATCTCCTCGAGCGTCGACACCTACTCGATCCTGGGGCTGTGCCTCTGTGGCGTACCCGGTTTTAAGACCGGATAACTCCTTGTGTTTACTGTACTGGTCCCATGATCAGTAGCCGGTACACACAAGTTAACCTGTATATCATTGTCATACACGCATATATCAGTATATAACGTATATTTTGACCATTCAGGTCAAAGTCTGATACCTGTAGCCCAACGGCTATAAACTTGCAGTGGAAGATCAAGTGGTGATGTGGCCCATCAGTGTGCCATACTCGTGTAACACCCTGATTTTCCGAAACCCAAAAATTAGGGCCAACAAAAAATTTATGCTAATAATGCTGATAAAAATACACCAGATTAAAACTTTCATTCCTAATCATGCTTCTACAAAACCCTAAAGTGAGACAAACAGAATCTTCCACCTCTGTTCCCATTTCCTTAAATATCTGCTTTGTCGAAACTTTGTCCAGCAAGGTATTCAAACCTTGCTTTACACCTTGTCTCCATACGTGGCCATTCGCTCTTGCATTCCCGCTGCGAACACACCGTCGGCATCCCTTCCCCTTCTATCTAGCCGATGCAACCTAAATCCACACCTGCCTCTAAGTGCCCACACGATACTTTTGCGAAATTGAAGCATATACACGTCACAAATCCCTTCCGAATAACGTGATCTTTTGCCACCTACTCCGCCATATTCTATCATGAGTATGTGCTCATATATACTGCGTTTATGTTTACACACATATGCAAACCCCAATCCTCGGCACCCCGGTTCCCCTCCTGTCATCAAACCTCATGCACATATATATGCACGTATCAGTGGCAGAAATCAAAACCACAGCTCACCGTAACCTCGCATGCCCTATCCATCCACATACAAACCCTATATATGCTAAAATGTTCAAGTGTATGTGGACACATACACTCCACACCCTAAATTGTTTATCCCTCGATTAAACCCTAACCACTACGGCTTCTCTCTTCCTCCTTACCATATGTCGTGCAAATAACTTTCCACCTCTACTATGTTACTATGCCAGGACACAAAATATCCACCTTTTATCCTTCTACCAAATAACCAATTATCCTTTTACCATTCTTCATGCTTATCCACGTCTCTTTAAATCCTCGCAAAACTTCGGAAATATCCTGAGACCCTCCCAAGCATATTTCTATAAAAGTACCTTGAGGTCCTGTGCAAATATTTCAAACCATTTCGCGTTTGAGTTTGAATCAAATATTCAGCCCTAATTCTTTTCCTCTCTCGATACTCGAGCAAAACTCTAAGCTTATATTTTATATTCATCCTAGACTCGATTTGCTCCTTGTAAATTATTGTGTCATACCAGATAATCTCCAGGCCTATCAGACCCTATATGAATCAGTGGGAATAAGCATAACTAAGGCTTAACCTCATTGCACCGACCAGCACATCTCCTCACCCCCGTCTCATTTTTCCTCTGAACTATATTAATGTCCAGCATCTTCTTTTCTGCCAACATATTGCCGTACCCTACAAGTCCCCTGTGCTCTTATTCTCTGCTCCTCCTAAAACCAAACCAGCACTCAATCCCTTCCCCGCTGCCCCTTTTATTTTTATAGCAGGCCAGCTACCCCCATGTCCCTCACTGCCACACTCCAAGCCATCATATGCAGCAGCTCCTTTTTCCCTGCCATGCATGAGCTGCCCTTGTGATTTCTTTTCCAACTCCTACCAAGACCAAACCCATCTCCCTTCTCATTTCTTTCTCACTTCAATTTAAAAGATCAGCCTGTGCTGCCTTGCATGTACCTTTCCTGTGCTGCTATTTCTGCTGGCTCCTCCCTCCACCCCTTTTTCTTTTCAATGCTCACCCATAGATATGCAACACGGCACCACTAACTCTACCAATGTTCACTGTCCAATTCCTGCTGCGGGAACACTACTCCTCACGCCACCTTTTTCTCCCCTATAGTGGCCAATGTCTCATCTTCCAACTCTGCTATAGCACTGCCCATGCGCTCTCTTTTTCCCTTGTCCCACACCAGTGCTAACCAGTGACCCCTTTTCCTTCCTCCTGCTGAACCAAAGCAAGCTGAGCACTCTACCTCACCTCCTTTTGCTTTTCTCCCACGGTTCCTCCCTGCTGAACTTCCCCAAGCTCCATTTCTTTCTCCCGAGTAGCCTTGCACCACATTTATACATGCCACTTTTTCTCTGTCCATGGCAAGCTACCCAACCGAGCAGCCCTAGTCTTCTTCTTCCCCTCAGTTTCTGGATTGCCCGGGCTGCAAGCAGACTTCTCCTACTGCTCTTCTTCAAACTCTACTTCTCAAGCTCCAAATCAACCCGAGCTGCCTCAAAATCTGCCCAAGCTCCTGCACCATGTTCTCCCCCCACGAGCTGCAACATTCCCTCCTCAACTTCCTTGCTCCCAAGTTCAAGCCCGAGCTCTCCTCTACCACCCGAGCAACACCAGTTGCATGCTTCCCTTTAGCTCCCCTTCTCTTCTCCTATTTTCTGCTCCCTGGTCTTCTCCACCACAGCACCGAGCTGCCCCAGCTCCTCCAACCCGAGCGGTTCCAAGTGCTCCCCGAGCTCAGCCAATGAGCTTCCAGCGCCTCCCTTAGCTTCGCAAGCTCCCAAACCGCTGCCACCTTCTCTGCCACTGCCGTTTTACCCTGCCACGACAGCCCAAGGTTACTGCCACGGCAGGCTGCTCCTGTCGTGATAGCTCAAGGCTACTGCCGCTGCCGCCTCACCCCTGCCGTGGCAGCTCTTTCCTCACCGCGGCAGAACCTCCCCACCGCGGTAGCCCCTCTGGCCCCAAAGCACCGCCGTGGCAGCCCATCAGCACCGCCGCTGCGCTCCCCCGCAGTTGCCGCCTAGCTCCTGCCGCGATGGCTCACCGCAGCCGCTGCAACCACCTTGCTCCTGCCGCGGCAAGGAGCTACTGCCACCCTCTCTGCCGCTACCACTTGCTGATGCCGCGGCAGACGTCTGCTCCTACTGTCGCACCCCTCCTAACTCTCTCTGCCGCACTCAACAGCATGATACCGCGGCAACTCTTTCTCCCCGCGGCAGCTCTGAAAGATCGAGGTCTATCGACTAGAGGGGGGTGAATAGAGATTATCGAATTTTAATCAATTTCGTTGTTTAGCATGCAAGATTGAAGCAGATTTCAAATGAAGCAACAAATAGCAAACTAATCTTAGCAAAAATAAAGGATAGCAAGCAAGAGACAATCCAAAGAGAAGGCAAGAGGATTTAACCCGAAGTTCAAGTTGTTGGCAACAACTCTACGTCTTCGTTTGGAGAGGCTGAGTACTTAGCTCCGAAGACACACAGTCTTCACCTTCTTCTCCTTGAGCTCAGTCCACTTAGGACTTAATCACTCGAGGTGGATCTTGAGGTGATCCCCAAACCTTCACAAACAGTTGGAGGCGAATCCACAAAGTTGGAGCTCTTCAACGACGCCTAACCGGCTAGGAGATGCCAAATCTTCAAGAATAACAGGTTTAAACTCTAGGCTCGAAGAAGCTCTTGCTTGAATGCTCAATCAAGTCTTTGGATCTCTCAAAGCTTTTCTCCCTCAAAGTAGATCTCAATGGAGTTAAGAGGAAAGGGGAACACAGTGCGAGAGAATGTCTTTTTGTGCTTCTCCGCAGGGGGTCGGGGGCTATTTATAGCTGTTCCACAGAAAAGAGTCGTTGGGCACAAAGATGCTTCTCCAGTACAACCGAAAGACAAAACCGGAAACACCAGGATTCAAACCAACGGTCAGATCTGAAGAACATCAGATGCACAGCGAAAGTCTTCAACACAAAGCCGGTAGTTCCGGAAGGAACACGGTCACACCAGAATTTAAGAACATACTCCGCAGAGTTACTTCCAGAAGCAATTCCCGGTAGTGCCGACTTTGAAGACGGTTGAGCCGGGGTTAGAAAAGATGACACGTTCTTCTCCACAGAGAAGAAAAAGGTCCAGCCGAAAACTTAACCTGGTAACACCGCTTCACGAAGAAGACCTAAGTCCAGAACAGATTCTCGGTGCAGCCGAAAAACGGAGTCGGTGCAACCGAAGATAATACATGTGGGACTTAGTCTGAGACGAAATGAGCCCTAAGTCCAGAAGAGATTCTCGGTGCAGCCGGAAACAAAACTGGTGCAACTGAAGACAACTCAGAATGTGACTTAGAATAGGGCAACAAAAGACCTAAGTCCAGAGAAGATTCTTAGTGCAGCCGGAAACAAAACCGGTGCAACCGAAGACAAAGCGAACAGGACTTAGTCAAGGGTATCGGAAGCATATTCCGGAAGCTCCGGTTTTCCAATCGGTCATACCGATTTCCGAAATATGAAATTAGGGCAAACCCTAAGCGGCAGGGTTCCCTAACTCTCCAACACAAAGGCCATTCTCGGCAGCACCGGGTTCAAGACCGGTCATGCCGCAATTGAAGCTCTTCGAGGCTTGAGACGACTAAGTCTTCAAACCTCGCAACAGAGGCCAATCTCGGTACAATCGATTCTTCAAACCGGTACAACCGAGAGTCACTATCTGTGTTTCAGAAAGAGATTTCAAAGAGGTCTTCTGAGATTTGATTGAGCACACATGAAGACTCTTCCTCTAACTTGGATTTCTCACCCCTCTTAATAGGCGGCTTGTCCTATAAACTCAAATGATCTATTGATCATATCAAAGACTAGAAAATCATCACTAATCTTCTAGGTCCAAGCCTTCCTTCATCTTCAACTTTTTAGGGGTCGACATTCGTTGGTTAAACCAACTACTTGGGGACTATACACCTGAATACACTTAGTAAACCATTAGTCCCTTAATCATTTGTCATTAATCATCAAAACCCATTAGGGGGCTCTAGATGCACTTTCAAGCTCCTTCCCCCGTGGTAACTCTTCCATCGCTGCAGCTCTTCTCCCACCGCGGCAAGACGTCTCCCACTGCAGCAACCACTCTTCCCCCACCACGGCAACCTCTCCCCACCGTGGCAGTCTCTCTCTACCGCGGCCACCTTCTCAGCCGTTGCCCCTGGTCCCTGCCGTGGCAGCACAAAGCCATCGCTGCTGCCGCCTTGCTCCTGCCGCGGCAAGCCACTCCTGCCGCGGCAAGCCATTGCCGCCGCCACCTTTTTCCTGCCGCAACAAAGCACTGCCGTTGCCACAACCTCAGCTGAGCTGCTGCGCGACTAATCCTCAAACCCCGAGTTGCCACCTTCTAACATCGAAAGCACATTTTCGAAGTGCGCTTTCGACGTCATCATTCTCCTTTCCAGCCAATCTTTGAATAATCGACTCTCCTCCGTCGTAACTCCGAAAGGAGTGATTCTTTTCCCTATGCCCATCTAAAAACCAGAAACCTACCCAACAATGCTAGTTTCATAATTTTTGGAATGACTTGAATTTTCAAATAGGAATCAATTCATATATGAGCATGTTACATATACTCCTTTAGCATGGTTAAAATTGGTTAACCCCTTGTCGCAATAAAACAAATCATGTAATGCTAGTTTCAGTATACTCTTATCCTCAAAACTTTAAAACAATAAAAGCGATAAGAGAATTTGAAAATCTATTAATCGCAATTCATCTCCTATATGCAAGTATGGACAGATATGAGCTCGCATGTCATCTTAATCATACTTTAGTAACTTTCATATAGTTTCCTAAAATCTATAAAACATGTATAAGACTCTCTGGACCCAAACCTTTGCATGAAAGCTAAAAGCTTATAAAATGCTAAAGTGATCTTAATCATGTAAACCCTAGTTTTCCTATATGTAAAAGCCTTTACCTCATGAGATATTAATTCCATCGCAACATTTTGAAAACCCTAGCATCCCCTCTAAGAGCAATGCATGGTTCTAAATATTTCTTGAGTGTATTTTGATTCTTAAATGGTTCTTCCTCGCACCGTTGGTTCTTAAATGGTTCTTTCCGACGTTGCGAGGCCTTGCACGAGGGATTTCAAGTATTCGCCATATCGACTCGAGCTCGAGAATCGGCCATTGTTGCCAGGCAAGCTCTCCACCCTTGATCATGTTGAATCCCAAGTTTACGAAATATATTTTGCTTTACGAAACATGCATGCTATGTTTTTACCTGTTATTTTATGTGGTGTAGTTATGACCGGTGCATAGCGAATCCCAGTCCGACCCTGTATACCTTGTCGCCCTAAGGACTACGTATTTCCGGAAAAGTTACCGGAAACCTAGGGTAGAGTATGTATGTATGCTTAGCCCTGCGGTAGCAAAATTAGGTTTTCAAAATAAAAAGGGGAATACTCCCATATTTCATGTGGCAAATGTTTGGAAACGGACCGTCGTGTCCGAAGGAGTATGAAGGTAGTATATCCATGGGTTGGGATATTTTACCGTGAGAAGGTTTTGTGAAACCAAAATGAAAATGGAGAAGATTTTGATCCGGGTCGGAAATGAAGGGCGAAAGCAGGAAGTTTGTTAAAGAGCGAGGTAAGGCCCAGCGTGGTTCTCGCTGCCCGTCTACAGGAATGGTGTGAAGTCCCTCTCGGATCACCTAAGAACCAAGCTTAAGTGCCGTTTGGCCAAGTCTTACCGTACGTCCACATGTCCTTTATGGGAAGGACTTGACCTAGTACCCGGCCTGGACTAGCATGAACCCGTAGGCAATGTGTAGTGTGCAGATGAGGTTTTAGCCTCTGTAGAGAAAAGTTTCCGCGGGAAAGCGATGGCTTGTTCACCACAAAGTTGGAACACCAACCTCCTTGCAAGCAATGGTACTGACTCAAGCTAGGTTTGGAACATGTCCTTCTGGCGGGTTCATGGCTAGGTTCACACCGGCGAAGAGTCTCATTGTACTAGCTCTGGTAGCATGCGGCGCGCAGTATGCCCAGGGTGAACTACATCGTGTGGGTAAAGCCGTACCACCTCTGTAGAGGGTCAAAACTATTCGAATAGCCGTGTCCACGGTCAAGGACGAACTTGGTTGGGCCACACTAAAGTAGACTGGCTTTCAAAGTCAAAAATGGGTTATGGGTTTAAGGACGCGATCCGCCATGTTCGCAGGGTGATATGCAAATTTTTCGTTGTGTCGGGAAGAGTGAAGAAGGGATCTCCCCGTGGACTCGGGCAAACCCTAGTATCCCCGTATGTACCGGGTGAGCTATGTCTCCCCGAGGAATCGGGCGATTACCGTGTTTTCGTTGATATCCCTGTATGTACCGGGTGAGCTATGTCTCCCTGAGGAATCGGGCGATTACGATGCTTTGCTGTTATAGCGGAAAGCACAGAGATGATCTCCCCGTTGTAACGGGAAGAGTGATAAAAGCAGGTACCTTATCTCACTGCGTCGAGATACTTTGCTAAAACTGCCTTAATATCTATCTATATATTTCAAATGTAAACTTACTTTCCCGCACAACATAAAACATAGGCTAGAGCCCAATTCTTGTTATACCCATGCATGCTTATCTCTGTGATAATCTCCCTGGCGGAGAGTTTGGGAGTACATTCAATGTACTCACCTGGCTTGTTGATTTGGCCAGACCGAAGGGCGACCGTTCAAAAGTGGCGACGGTATCCGCGATAACTAGGGCGAATCCCCAGTCAGTTGCTCGTCGGGAACGGCATATTGATGGGCCACTCCCCCGCTTGATTTCCGCTGCAAGATTTGAGCCGTTGGGCTAAAGGTATAAATTTTCGATCTCGAAGATCGAGAAATTATCATATTCCTCTAAGTGCGTGTATGACATTGATATACAGGTTAACTTGTGTGTACTGGCTACTGATCCAGGGACCGGTACAGTAAACACAAGGGTTTATCCGGCCTAGAAACCGGGTATGCCACAACCCGACAGGCAACTGACTGGGGTTACGCCCTAATTTTCACGAACTCAATCGTATCCTCGGAGTTGATGACTCTTCCATCTGGCCAAATCAACAAGCCAGGTGAGTACAATGAATGTACTCGCAAGTATGGGTGAAATCGGAGCGGATACGAACGGATAATGCTCAAACCATATCCTAAACCATATTTTTTTCGGATACGGAATCGGAGCGGATAGTGTCCGGATACGAATACGGAATCGGAATCTATCGGTCACGAATACGGAGCGAATACGGAGCGAATACACTTCGGTAGCGGATATTTCGTCGGATGTCGCGATAAGTCAACAATATTAGAAATCATATATAACACCCATACATATATTCATAAGTTTCACAATTATGCATAGTTGCAAATAATCTGATATGATCACATTGCAGAAGATGATTTACTTTAGTGAATCTAAAAGTACTTCTATTGTATACTTATGTTTGGAAGTTCTAAAATTGGTTGACATGTGAGTATGTGACACACTTGTATATACACCAAAGAGTATCTTTTTCTCCCTTCTCATTTCTCCTTTTTCTTCTACACCACAACACTGACAGAATCACACAACAGAAGCCACAAAACTAAGTGAAGTAGTATGAACAATTGAACACACACGCACTGACGCACCAGTTGTAGACTTGTAGAGTACTAGAGGGGGAGGATGCAGTCATGCAGCTGACTTCCAGGCTTCCAGCACGGCCCGGCGCCTCGGCGGCACAGCGGCGACTGGACAGAGGCAGGAGGCGGCAGCTGGACAGCGGCACCCGGTGGTGAGCCGGCGACTGGATAGCGGCAGGCGGCGGGGGGTCATCCAGCGACGGGCGGCAGCGAGCGGCGGCGTGAGAGCCCCGTCATCTCCAGACCTGTCGCGGGCCGGCAGGAGCTCAGAAGGAGGCGGCGGTGGCCGGTGGCAGCCGGACGAGGTCCGGTACTCCGGTGGGCTGCGCCGGGACATCTGCAAGCGAGGGGGGGCGCACCGGGAGGTCTGCAGGCGGGGTCGGCGCCGGGAGCTCTGCAGGCCGGGGGCGCGCCGGCCGCCGGGAGATCTGCACGCGGGGGCGGCGCCGGGAGATCTGCACGCGACGGCGGCGGCTCCGGGAGGACCGGTGGAGTACGGGAGACGGGAGTAGCCGAGTAGGGTTGGGGTGGGGAATTGGGGATCAGTTGATGTGGGCGGTGGGCCGGCCGGGGTGGCCGGGTGGGCTACTGGGCTGACTGCTGACTGCTGAAGTGCTGACTGCTGAGTATACGGATAGTCGGATAATATTCGGATATTCACCGGATATTACCGAGATTTTCCGGATAAACTCGGATACGGACGGATAGTACTGAAACCGTATCCGTATCCGTATCCGAAAATGATTAACCGAATCCGAATCCGAATCCGAAAATTATCCGAACCTGTAACCGAATACCGTCCGAAGCTATCCGGTCGGTCGGTCGGTCGGGAGCTATCCGTACCAATTTCACCCTTACTCGCAAGCATCCCACAGCGGGGAAATAATAGGTGTACTTCATGCAAGGCTTGTTCAAGAAGTGGCTTTACACTAAGTTGAATGTTGTGCGAAAAAGTAAGTTCTTAATCGAAATACGAAATAGTAGAATCAAAAGCATTTTCGAAATCAAGTTCGTCTCTGTCGAGACTGTATTCAGTGCTGGACAATCCAGCTGAGCAGTCGTCCACTAGAGGCCGGTAGTTCCTTCTACCGCCTCGAACAATACTTACAACCTACCCGTGCTACCGCCTCGCGGCCCCGGGCTTGAATTTTCTCTTCTGCAGTTCCTCACTACCAGACTGTAGCTTAAACTGCTCACTATGGACACGTCATGTCCACGTCCTTAATCCTATTCCCAGATTTCGTAACCAAAACTTAGTCTAACCAGTATGTGGCCTTTCCAAGTTGTGTCCATGACTGAGGACGCGGCTATTCGAATAGATTTTAAACACTCTGCAGAGGTTGTACGGCTTTACCCACAAGATGTAAATCTCCCTTGTTGCTATGGCCAAATGAACACTCTTCACGAGGGGTGCCGGCAGGGTTATTACAACGAGACTTTTCACCTGCTTTCGTACTGGAGCCGAACCCGCTAGATAGGTAACCCAACTTTTGCATCCCGTAGACCAAAAATAGGACTCTCCACCTTTGTGTCGAACCTCTATCCACGTACTACGTGGAGTTCACTAAGAATCTCTACCCACGTAGCCCCGTGGAGATCCTCTAGGGATACAAATCCACCTAGCACACTATTCCTACTGCCCACGGGTCCAGGCACTAGTACTCGACGGGATATGTAGTCAAGTCCTTCCCATAAAGGACATGTGGACGTACGAGGTGAACTTGGTCGAGCGGCACTTAGGCACGGTCCTTAACTGATTCGAGCAAGACTGCATTTCATCACCTTTTCGCCATGTCACCACAAGCTACAACCACTCTTCCGATCTCCACTTATTGTTCTCACTCGAATCAAAATCATCCTCCATTTTATTTGGGGTTTTAGCAAACAATACTTTCAACAGTCACCTCGAAAGGTACACGCCTTCCCGAGGGTTTTCATCCCATGACCAAAGGGGTTTCGCATGAATCGAACAAAACTAGGTTTTTCTCTATAGCAGGTCTAAGCATGGCTATTGCCTATATTCCTAAATACATTGCTGGACGTACGATGTGCAACAATTAGTACTAGGGTTACGAGGATTTATTTATCGGTTCTGAGTCATATGCAACTACAGGGTCTAGCTAGGTCTAGCATAAAATATCGTTGATGCTCACATAGCATGCAGGGTTGCAAACAAAATAATTAAGTTTTCACACATATGAGATTCAACATGATCAAGGTGGGAATGCTTGCCTGGCAACGTTGGCCCTTATCTCAAGCTCGGTCTCGATACAGCGACACGTTGCTTCCTTTTGGCGAGGTACCACGATGTCGTAACTACACGTCGAGAAAACATCGAATAAACGACGATGCGAGTAAAATCCAATAACACCAAATATCAACTAGAGCATTAGGTTATACCTTCATAGCGTGTTATGGCAGCTCCAGAATTTGAATCGCGTTAGGAGTCTAGGAAGTGTTGATTTTAGGGTTTAAGTAGTTACTATCGTGTTATAGCGGACAAATATTAGGGTTTCCTTCATTACTGTCTTAGTACTGTGGAAATACTCTTGATCCTAGTTCCATTGGTCAAATGGATGGTACAAGGGTAGGTTGAAGGATTCTTACACCTGGATTAGGTTTGCCGAACTTAACAAGGTACATACTCACTTAATAAGACCGTCAGCATGTTAGGGTTTTGTTTCCTTTATGACATTAACATAAGGGGGGCAATTAAATTTTCATATCCTTGTTGGAAATAAAAACATCATCATTTTTAGAATACTTAAGGAGAGAGAATCAATTTAGTCGGGTTTATATAATGGAGATATGCATAACATTCCTAAGTTGGAACATTTCAAATTTGAATTTCAAACTAATTCCCAAAAAGGTATGGGTGGGTAGGTTTTTACTTTAGAAAAATGTAAGAGAAAGGATGGACTCGATTGGAGCTATGATGCGAGAGAAGTGAGATTCCGAAGATTCCACCGAAAGGGAAAGAGGAGGAGGGGAAGTCTGCCCAGAAGAGATGATGACGTCGAAAGCATAAATCCAAAAGGAGCTTTTGCTGCTGGAATGTGGAAACAGAGATCACTAAGGGAGCTTTACGCTTTCTCATTAAAGGAGCGTATTTTTATTTAAGTGCCAGGAGATAATACGTCTTACCGTACAAAAAATGTATTGCGAGGAGAATTACGCTTTCAACATGGAAGTCATCCAGGACCAAGAGCAGGGTGAGAAATGCGTTTTAAAAGAGAGGAGGCGTATTCATCAAGCCCGTGTTCACTTAAGCCGACTAGCGGGCCCGGTTAGCTCGGGAGAAGATGAAGAAAGGGAGGGTGCGGATTGCGGCAGCTCGACGCGGCTCCGGTGGCAACCTACCGGCGGTGACGTTGTGCTCAAGATGGAGGAAGTAGAGAGATGGAGCTCGAGGGAGAGATGGAGGGAGGTGTAGAGGTGCCGATGGAGTGAAGTAGCTCGGGGAGACACTGGCAGCGTAGAGACGGTGGGTGGGGCTCGCCAAGGCGGCTGCTTGTCGATGGCGGTGGCATGGACTCCTCGCCGGAGCAGCTGCGAGGAAAGAGCGGCGATAGCGGCATCGGCTGGGTGGTGCCGGGGTCGGGGCCAAGGACGCTCGGGACGGCGGTTGGTGAGGCGGCCCGAGTAGAAGCGGCGGAGATGGGGTTGTCACTGGCGACGAAATTTGGATGGGCGGAGCACACCGGCGGCGAGGTGAGCTGGTTGGGGCGGTGCTTGCTGCCCGAGACAAGGGAGGGAGCTACGGGTATGGGCGGAGGTCCGGCGCTAGTGGACCCGGTGGCGCCCCAGGCAGTGATGATGGCTGCCCCCAAAGCTCAAGCCGGCGGTGAGAGGCGGCGCCTAGGGCAAGCTCGGCTAATCTGGCGGCGGCGAGCAGCGAGGGACGAGCAGCGGGTCCTGCGGCGTCGGTGTAGTCGGTGGTCAATGAAGGGGACCGGAGTGGGAGCGGGGGTCTGTATGGCCCTTCACTGGCGACGACTCGCGAGGTGGCAGCCCACGGCGATGTTGAAGAGCGGAGGCCGGCAGTGGCGCTTGGAAGGGCTTGGCAACTCGATGAAGGGAGCTGTGGAAGTTGTGGCTGTACTGGAGCTCGGGCTGTAGCAGCAAGAAGAACTCGGGCGCAGCTTGGGTGCTCAAGAAATAGGGGAGGAGCTCGGTACTGCTCGGGTGAGGAGCACTGAGGGATGGGGAAGCTTGGGGAAGGAAGAAAAGAGGACCAGGGGACGGAGGCAGCTCGGCTTGCTATGGAGGAAATGCAGGAGCAGGGGATAAAAGAAGAAAGAGTTAAGAGAAGTAGATAGGTAGGTACCTGATGTTGTTGAGTGCAGGAGGATTTAGGCACATGGGTGGTGCTGAGCTGCGGCAGGCGACGTGGCCTGGATGCTGGCTGTTGTTTGATGGGAGGTGGCATGGCAGAGAGATGGAGTGCTTGAGCTGAGTTGGTCCAATAGTAAGGAAAACAGAGGAGACATGATGCTCGAGGTGCATTTAACACAAGAGGAGATAGGTAGGGAGTAGGAAGGGGGTTGGACAATGCTGTAGATGAGTACATGTTAGGCACCGAATTTAGGTGAAGGAGTGGCGTGGCCCTGCAGAGCAGTGAAGGAGTGGGGCTAAGTGGAGAGGGAAGTGAGATTTAAAGGAATGAGACAATTAGGTGAGCTACCAGGGGAGTAGAGAGAGAATAGAAGAGGAAGAAGGACACATAGAGAGGTGCTCAAGTAGAAATAGTTGGGCAGCTCTCACGTGGTTGTAGCAGAAAAAGGAAAAAGAAAGGCAGGAGTAGCAGAGCAGCACATGGCATGACCGGGGAAATGAAGAGCGATTATTTTGGGGAGGGGATATGACTTGACGGTAGAAATAGGTTAGAGATCATACCTTATTGCGTGGTTAAATAGTCAAGATTCAAAGAGAAGTACCAAGAGAGGACAAAGAAGTTAGGGCTTTAGACCTCCCCTTAACTCGAAAGAAGTGAGTTAGAATTTCAAATGTATATACCCACATACACTTGAAAATTAAACGTATATAGGATGGTAACAGGGTTAGGATAATGATAGGAAGTCATGGTGGGCTAGGGTTTGGGGAGTATTGCCGGTTATACTCATATATATGCATAGAATTGTAGCAGAGTCGGACGATGAGTTGGGGTTTTGATCCGTAGTTCCAGAAGAAGGGGTTATGCTTTGCGTATGTGCGTATATGCAGAGATAGTATATACGTGCATACATTCATAACTGGGCATGGCGAAGCAGACGGCAGAAGATCATGGCATACGGGAGAGATTCATGCCATATATATGTTTTAACTTTGCAAAAGTGGTTCGGATGTCGGTCCAGGGTATACCGACAAGAAAGAGGAGGAAGAGGTGTTAAAGACGGTTTTGTGGTGGGCATGCAAGACCGGTTAGTCGTGCACGAAGACAAGGGTATAAGTAGGGTTGCAAGCTTTGCCGGACGTGGTCCCGGAGAGTTGAGGTTCTGACAAAACAGAGATCGAGAAACATAAGGACAAGGAGTTGCCCACTTGCTGTGTGGAGAAAGATATCACCGGTTATACCAGACGATGATAAGTTTACGAGAGACAACAAGGTTTTAATTAGGTTTATTTAAGAGAATATTATTTTTAGCGTAAAAAGTTTTTGTTAGCCCTAATTTTTGGGTTTCAAAAAAATGGGATGTGACAGCCTCGCCACCATCCGGCGGTGGCTCGTTGTGCATGAGGTTGTGCCACACCTCATCGACCGTCTTCACGTTGAGCGTGCGGGGCAGGGTGAGTGAGCCCTAGCGCTGTAGCGACGTCGGTGGCGCGCCCACCCCCTCACGCACATTGGAGGCAAATGCCATGGCTTGGCTCTCCTCAACGGTCCAGATGCTTCGGAGCAGCCCCGAGGGAACCGCCGCAGCTGTCGGCCTTAGCTCCGAGGACGACCTCTCGCCGCTCTTGAACTCCATGACCCCTCCCTCCCTCCCCACCTATCATCTGTCAGCATCAAACAAAACACGGACACCGGAAGATAAATCCCAAGGAAAGTTCCCTCAAATCGCTGCGAGTCACATGAGTTTTCTCGCAAAGGCTAGAGGAGAGGAGAGTGGTGGTGGGTGAGAGGCAAGGTGAGGCGAGTGACAAGTGAGAATTGGCGATGACGACGAGTTTGATGTGGTGCGCTGGATGTGATTTTTGCTGCAAGGCAACACATGGAGCGAGGGCGGGAGGGGGACAAGGAAGGCGCTGCGCGCACACAGGATGGGAGCGAGGTGAAATGTGCGTCAATCTCAGCGTTGAGAGCTGTATCGAAAGAAAGAGATGGTTCATTTCTCTCTCCTCTTTAATTACCCTGTCATCTTAAATTTTTACTTAATTAATATGGGTTAAGAGATTGCTGACCACGGTCTCCAAAGCCAGCTTTCCGAGACATTCCCATCCCAAGTTCCCTAAGGCCTCTCCCAATGTATAGGTGTTTAGATGAGGTGCTAAGTGCATGAAAAGGCTTAGCAACTAAACTCCCCAATGCATAGGTGCTTAGCTTTTTGTAGCTAAGCTTCCTTCATTTAATTGTTTAGCAATTAAACTCCCCAATACATAAATGCCACATATGCATTTTGCATAGGTCCGCGCGCTTAGCATCGGTTCTTCCTAGAGATACCAAAACTATCTCTCTCCTTCTTAATTACCCTGCCACATCATCTTTTTACCTATGTGCTATGTTTTAGCACCAGTCCAAATTGAAGCATTGTGAGAGGCCTAACACCTTGGCGCCTTGGCATACCACGCTGTAAGCTCGGGGCAGAGACACGCCGCCTCGCCGCCACACATGTGAACATTAATTGGGCCACGACACGTCCGCCAACCTCCTCATGGTCCTACGGGTCAGCCAGAGGGCACCGCGAGACAGTTGCATTCAGTGTGGCACCGAAGCGTCACGCGCACCACGAATATTCGAAACCTCACCCGAAATTAGTCCCAACCCACGACTCAATACTGCCCATGTGGTTTTACGGTACTGCCCTCTTCTTAAAGGAAGCATCCACATCAGGTGATATGCGAGCTGCGTCATCACGAGTTGGATTAGGCTACTGGCAGCACGCTAACTCCAAACTGATTTCTTGGGGGACATAGATTGACTTGGTGAGTCCAGTCGGAGTCAAAAACACGGATGAAGTCCTCCAAATTGTTTTGCATATTGTTTTTTTTTAAGCTTGTTTTGCATATTGTTCGTCTTGTACTCTTGTATCAGGACCGAACAGGTGTTTCTTTCTTTCGTGAGCTTTATTTCTAAATTGTATGGTGGTTAGTTGGTAACCTAAGATTGCGTGACACAATATTATTTATCATTCGGTCTTACCTGGGATATAAACAAGCACGTTGTAGACATGCTTAGCATAACTAAAATACTCCGTACAGTGATAGCGAAGTGTCAAAGTCACCTATCAGACTTTGCAGATAGTACCCCAAGTCTTCCATAAAAATGTTAAGATCCCTGTAGGGAATAGTCTCCAAGGTCGGTTCTGTCCATTCATACACGGTATACTCCCGTATAGGTGGTGTTCACCCAACAAATTAGACAAGGTGGAGCATTTGCAACCTCCCCTCCTCCTACTCAAGGCGCCAACCTGCCTCTAGGCTCCGGTCAAGACACTGCTTCGCCTATCAATATTCCATTTCTCTTTCCATGTCGTCCTCATCTCTCCTTCTGTGCTGCCATCATCTATGGCTTCCTCACCCGATATCAGTCTGAACCCTAGTTTGTCTTATGTTGCGTGGCCACCACTTACTAGGGACGGAGCGGAGTAATAGCATGGCAAGTGGGGTTGTAGCCGCTTTCCCATCTTTAATTTCAGGATCTAGCAAACTTCCCACTAAGACGATACACATGTGCGTAAAGATGAATAGTAAGAGTTTGTATTCCGGTGAACCCCTAATGAGGTGGTTGCCAATGTTTCATAACATCTAACAACTTATATCACCTTAAAAGGAAAATTAAATAACAAAGTGCTCTCTTTCTCCTGTGAAAAGAAGGTAGATGGTTCTCAATTCCTACTACTTCACAGTTAAAACATGTTCATCTTTTCCAATGGATGAGATTTTGATCACATTTGATACTAAGGCTCCGTTTAGTATTGTGTGGATTATGATAATCCAGTTTGTTCAATTCGTTTTTATCTATTTTATTATTTGTTTAATTAACTTTTTATTATTTTTGTGATTATTTTATCACAGCAGATTATATACCTAACACAGTTTAACATTTGTAAACTGAGGCTAAAGAGCATTGAGATAAAAGGAAAAGGAGTGATCATATTTTCAGAAGGACGAGAAATTGATCACATTTAAACACGGTAAAGTTTCGTTCTCTAAGATGTTATTGTTACCAGTACACCAAACTGCCATACGGATCACCTAGTCCCTCGGTGTCAGGCACCCAGGCTGTCAGCCATCCGTTATCAAGCCTGATGCTAGTTCCATCAAACAACAGTCCAACCAGAGGAGCCCACGTCGGACTCACATCATCGAAAGCACAAACAAGGAGGGGTGTCGTGGTCATTTGCCGCACCGCACGCTCCCCTCGCCAGCACCTCTTTTTAGCCAGACCCTCAGAATTTACATCCATACCCCTCTGCTCCCTTCCTCTCTTTCTCTCTCTCCCCCGCCCGCCTTTCCCAAATCTGGCCGCAGCCGCACGAAGCACCTACCCGACCCCTGACAGCCCCGAGAGCTAGGCCTCGCCCGCGCGCGCCACCCCGCCGCGCCGCCGGGAGCGAGCCGGGCACTTCTCGGTGAGCGCCCTCACCGCAGATCCGCTGGTTTTTTTTTCGCGGCTTTTTTCTTGCGGGGTTCTTGGGATTTCGAGGGTTTCTAACTGCGGAGTTTTCAAATTCGGGAGCTTTCAGTGCTTCTTGGTTCTTTGTAATGCCGGGCTTTCTTGCGGCTCCGTGGGCGGATTTCCTTGCGTTCCTTGAAAAATAGGGTTTCTTTGCTTGGGTTTCCTGGGTAATTAGGGTTTTCTTAGAGGGAGCTTATTTGGTAATCTATGTGCTTCTTTTGGCGTGTGGAATTGCAGGGAGGGAGAGGCGCCATGTTTTCTTTGGTGCCCCGTGAAGGAATTGGGAGCAAGAAGCTGTGATGTTTACTCCGCAGGGGAAGGGGTGGACCGGATGGTCCACGCCGGCTCCGGCAAACCAGCGGGGCGGTGGTGGCGCTCCGCCCGCGTCGGCGCCCCTTGGCAAAGGGAAATCGCAGAGGGCTGCCGAACTCGAGCAGGAGGTTTTGCCCAATCTTTGCTCTTTTGTTCTGTTGATGCAACTTCTGAATCTGACTTTGGTCTATGTTTATTTACTCATTTTTATTTCCGAATTATTTGCTACTAGGACTCTGAAGTAAGATTAACTATTGCAAATAGGACTATTTTATATTTTTTATCACATGTTGTCAGTCTCTGTAAAGTAAAAAAATTAACATTTAAATCAGTACGCCTCGAAGTCTTCAATTTAAAACAGCAAGCATTTCAAAAGTTGGGATTTTGACGATTTTTATTAGCATGACGAAAATATAGAATCAGAGCTACTGTAGCATTGCCATTGATTAAACCAAGGGTGGTTTCCTCTTTTCTGCTGCTTAAAGAATCCAATTTTTTTTGTGAACCATGGAAGAAATCATTTTTTCTCGCTGTTTTTGGCCAGGCAGTGTGAAATAAGCTCTACGGACCAATAGATTGGGTATTCTTATGCCCTTCAAAACTTTTTTGTCAGTCATATCGGTGGTCATTGACTTGAAAAGAGTGACGGTTGGGTTCTCCATTGTAGAGAGAACTGTAGCAAGTGCTCTCTGCCATTTAAAAATAATAGAGTCAAATAATTATGCAAAGGTGAAATGTCCTGTGTGTAATTTTCATTTCCATTTCCATTTCTGCACTTTGTGTAATTTGGATTTTCTTTCAGTTTTTCTTTTCCTCATCAAACGTTTTTCCTATCAGGGCATTTTTACCTTCCCTTTTATACTTTGATCATACCAATAATAGTTGTAGTTATTTACTTATGTGTGTTTGTGTATGTGTTTGCAGTTACATGAATATCAGTACAATATGGGGTTGCTCTTGATTGAGAAAAAAGAGTGGGCAGCCAAACTTGATGAAGTCAGCCAAGTGCTGACACAAAAAGAGGAGATTCTGAAGCGGGAACAAGCTGCGCATTTGAATGCTATATCGGAATATGAGAGACGAGAAGAAAGCATGAGAAAAGCATTGGGTGTTGAGAAACAATGTGTAGCTGATGTATGTTGGTGTCTATCTCATCATTTCTTATTTTTATCATTTATTAGCATCATTCTGATCTGGGGATGCTGTTAGTTGCCTTGTGTTATGCGTGCACATGACAATCTGAGTCTTAATAGTCCTTCAAAACTTCTAATCTTGTGTTTCATGGTATCTTAGTTTTGAGTATAACCTCTTATAGTCAAAAAATGAGTTGGTAGAAAAATTGTAGGGAAATAGTTCTCCCAGCTAGCAGTTTTGGAGACTCCATCCATTGAAGTATTGTTATACCTGGCATTATACTAGACTTGCCTTTCTATTCTTCAAATTAGCATACCTGCACTCTTCCCTGAAACTAGTCAGTTTAGTGTATACTTAAATGTTTCCTTCTGGTTTCCCTTATCGCTTGTTTTTGTTTGAATATGCAGCTCGAAAAGGCATTACGTGAAATTCGTGCAGAGATAGCTGAGGTTAAATTTATGTCTCAGAAAAAGATAACTGATGCTCAATCTCTTGAGGCTACTTTGGAGGAAAAATCCTTGGAGATCGAGGGGAAGCTTCATGCTGCAGATGCGAAGCTTGCAGAGGCAAACCGTAAGAAGTCACAAGCTGACCGGGATTTAGAGGAAGTAGAAGCTCGTCAACGTAGGTTGGAGAAGGAGAAGCTATATTTTGAGACTGAGTATGTCAAATTTTTCTTTGTCTTCTTTCTCTACTTTATATTATGCTATCGAGGAGACTACATTGTTCATTGTTTTGGCATGTCTAGGAGGAAGGCCCAAGAGAAGCAACTCAAGGAGCAGGAGGAGTCTCTGCAGGATTGGGAGAAAAAGCTTAAGGAAAGTCAGAACAGACTTGTCGATTTGCAGAGGTCCGTGAATGATCGAGAGGAGAGAGCAAACGAGAATGACAAACTTTTAAAGATAAAACAGGAAGAGTTGGAGGAGGCAAAAAAGATGGTGGAGTCCACTAAAATTACTTTGAAAATCAAAGAGGATGATATTACCAAAAGACTAAATGAATTACACTCACATGAAAAGGTAACCCAGTCAATGATGACTTCCTTTTCTTTTCTCCTCGTTCTGGGTTTATTATGAGTTGATGGTTAAATAAAATATGTGTTGTTTATATTCAATTGCAGGATGCTGACTCAAAGCTCAAGACATTGGAAGAAAGAGAGAGAATATTATCTGAGAGGGAAGAAAAAGCTAGCGCGAGAGAAAAAGTAAGTGTATTAGACTAGTAGGTTGTGTTTTCTCCATTTGGTTATTATCGATTAGTGGATACACTGGATGTCGCCGTTACATTGGCATGGTGATCATGTGGTTTAGATCCAGCGTGGTTACCCTGTGGTAAAGTTGATCGCAGCTTAGATATTTTACGTTTTCCTTTTGAGTTTTTTTCCTGTAATATCGTGTCATGTAGCTTCTTCCCTTCCTATGTTTTTTTTTGTAACATAGAGTTGCTATTGGTCTATATTCTTAGTTGATTTCTTCTTTTGTTTGAATGTGTAATGTTACTTGCCAACGGGTCTTAATTAGCTGGGTTGCCTACTATCCTGGGTTCGCCGTCTACTTTCCAGCCAGCATGCTTTTCGTACATATTTCATATGCTATTCCTTATGCTTGTGAGGTAAAAATGTTCATATTTTAAACATCATCTTTTGAATATTTTGGGTGCAGTATGTTTCATATACTAGATCTGATCTTGTCAACCAATTCTGTTTCAGCTGGGGCTTCAGAAGCTTCTTGAGGATCACAAGGTGAAGCTTGAATCCAAAAGACGAGATTTTGAGTTAGAACTGGAGGGTGAGAGGAAATCCTTTGATGAAAAGATGAAACAGAGAGAAGATGATTTGGTACAGAGGGAAAAAGATGTCAGGTCTCGGGAGGATACAATTTCTAAAAGTGAGCAAGCATTAAATGAAAGCAAGAAAAAATTGGAAGAATGGCAGAATGACCTTGATACCAAATTGAAAGCTGTGAAGAAGTGGGAGGAATCAGTGAAAAATGAAGAGAAAAAACTATTGGAAGAAAAGCTGCAAATGGACCATGAACGCAAAGAGGCTGAGATGTACAAATCGGATATTGACAGGATGAAAGCCACAATAGAAGCTGAAAAGGAGAAAATATTAGAAGAGCAAAACAATTTGAGAGTTACAGAGGAAGAGAGGCAAGAGCATAGCATGCTGACAGCACAACTGAAGAGGGAGATTGATGAATACAGAATGCGAAGCAACTCTCTCTCTGAGGAAAGTGAAGATTTGAGGAAGCAGCGGCAGAAATTTGAAGAAGAGTGGGAGCAGCTTGATGAAAAAAGAGCTCAGCTAGAAGAGGAGTCAAAGAAGCTCAGTAATGAAAGGGTGAATCTAGAAAGGTGGCGTGACAGTGAAGAAAAGAGGTTAAAGGAGACAGAGGATGAAATGGGTGCAAAATACAAGGAGCAGCAGGAGAATCTTGCACTCAAGGAAAAAGCTCTGTTGGATGATATAAAACATCAGCACATGGAGATTGAGGAGTTTCTGAAGAGAGAACGTGCTGACGTTCAGCATAATTTGCAGCTCCATCGGCATGAACTGGAGATGGAGATGGAGAATATACAAGCAAATAAAGAGAGGGAACTGGAAGAGAAGGAGAATGAGTTAAATAAGAAAATGGATTTTGTAGAAAATAAACTAAGACATGCAATCGATTTGAATGACTCCAAGATTCAGAAGATAATATCAGAGAAACATCAGCTGCAGAGGGAAAGAGAAGTCCTAGTGGAGGATAAGCAAAAATTGGAAACCGACAAGGCAGATATTAGAAAAGACATTGATAGTCTTCATGTGCTCAGCAAGAGCCTGAAAGATCGCCGAGAAGCATACAACAGGGACAGGAAAAACCTCATTGATATGTTTGAAAAGTATAAGGTGTGCAAAAACTGCGGGGTTACTAATTTTGAGGGCTTAGATGATCTAGCTCTTAAGGACAACACTGATATCGACTACCCAAGTTTGGCTGTTGAGGGAGATGATCGTTCCCCATACACTGATACCTTAGCTCAAGACACAGGAACACTTGTTAATTCAGCTGGTCGTTTCTCATTTATGCAGAAGTGTTCGAGGATTTTCAAGTTTTCACCTAGAAAAAAGGCTGAGCAGTCATCAGAACAGGAAGCGGAGAAAAACATTCCTTTCAGTGCAAGACTAGAGGAAGCATCACCGATTGATGAAGATTATGAGCCGACTCCTGTCTATCAGGTAGCAAATGATGCTTTTGATGCTGAAGATCTCCCAACTGACAGTGGAGCAAGGGGGAATGAAGAATCTGAAAGGCTTGATATAGCAGAAGATGTCCCGATGGAGTCTTCTGTTGGAGTCGCAGATAATTGTATAGATATTCGTGGAACTCAGTCATTTGATGGCACTAATGTCATGGCAGTTGACACAACCATTGCCTCTGTCGACCAGAATGGAAAGGACTCTACTGCTATCCCTGAAGTGGATTTGCACCCTGAAACATCAAAGCAAGGACGGCGCCAACCAAACAGGAAGGGTAGAGCAAGAGGTGTGAAAAGGATGAATTCTGTGCGTGCAGTAGTTGAAGATGCTAAAGGAATACTCGATGAGGATTTTGATGAAAAGAATGATGGTCAGGCAGATTCAGTTACTGCTGGTGGTTCACGGAAGCGGCGCTTTGCTGGAGCCACAATTAGTGAACACGATGAAGAAGGCAGTGAAACACAGTCTGGAAGTGTTTCACTTGGTGGGCAGCGTCGCAAGAGGCGCCAAACAGCTGGCCCATCGACTCAAGCCCCAGGAGAGAAGCGCTACAATTTGAGGCGCACTACAGTGTAAGTTCTATGTTTATCCCTATTTCATTTCTACTCTGGGCTGTCTTCCCTTCTGTTTACTGAATTGTGGAGTAAATCGATATTTTTGCTTTGCATCTTGGAGAAGTGCAAATGCAGCAGCGGCAGCTCAAACTGACAAAAAGAAAGCTGTGAAGACAGGAAGAAAGCAGGCGATAGAAGCTACTGCTGATGACACGGAAATAACCTCTAAGGTCGAGGAACCTGCTGCTGGGAGCAAGAAGGCCTCTGAATCAGCTGATGGTGCTTCCCAATTGCAAGAGTTCTCCCAGGTAAGTCTTTTCTGCTTTCTATGCTATCTGTATATCAATGATGCAATACTGTTTGCCTTCACTCCCTTAGCGTTCCATTATCTTGGATGCATGTCTTTTTGGGGTGCATGCATGCTATCTTTTGGGAGTGCGGCACATATCCAGAACCTGAGTTAACTGGACCTTGCCTTTATGTTAGGCTGAAGCTGGTGATGACCATGCTCCTGCAGAGGGCACTGGCGAGGAGTATGGTTATATTGTGGACGGTAAAGAGGAATTGCCAGATGAGATGCCTATGACACCATCAGGAAGTGAGCTTGGGGAACAAGATGATGAAGATGATGATGATTCGGACAGGCGAAACAAATCAATTGGGAAAAAGCTATGGTCTTTCTTCACCACATGACAATTGCAGAGGCTGCTGAATAGGTTGTTTCTAGTGTTTCTGTTTTGAATTCATGATATGCCATTCTTGGACTTTAGGGTGCGTGCTTGGTGATGATGTATTAGGAGATTTTCCAATTATTATGTTCGCTCTTGTATTGAAATATATATTTAGTAGACAGACATAGTTTGATGGCACTCACAGAAGTAGCTGATGCCATGTACTGTGGCGGTGATGCCTGTAACAGTCAGAGTTGAGGTTTGTAATTGTTGTTCCTTATCCCAGGTTCAGATTTCATGGTTGACCTTACAGAGTATTGCCGCATTTATCAACGCGGGAAACATTTTCCTGTTCTGATTTCTTGCATGCTCATGTGTTTCTTGAGCTGGGGTAGAAAGCCAATCACGGAAATTGATAGCAGCAGGATAAAAATGAGGTAGATTAAGTTTCTGCTATGGACTGTTCAGGGTTCAGAACTCAGCAGTTCTGTTTTCTGTATAGAAGGTTGGATGTGAGGTTGGAAACCTTTGGCTGGCTATAGTCTTTGTGAATAATAATAGTCTTCAGTGTTTTGCTTGGGAGTTTGGTTTGCACATATATGGGCCTCTGCCTCGGGTTGAACTTCTGCTTCCGTGTGATGCGGGTCCTTGAGGTTGACGCGTCTAAGGCGCCCCTGCTGATACTGATCTCTTTGCCTTTGTCTCTAAGGCATGACCAATCTATCTTCTTTCTTTTTCTCGAGACCCAGCTAGGAAGCAACCCAGTTTGTTTCGATTTGTTTCCAGGGGCTGCACATGTGGTTACTTTCTGTTGGCACCTGTATGCTACTATTGGAACTTGTTGCGTCACTTTCAGTATTGTCAGGAAAAATATATCTAGCAAATGCTTAGCAATGAGAAATATTCATCTTTCTATCATATGTTGCAAAAATATATTTTGGCATAAGCACCTTCAGCGGTCTCAACTGCCGTTCTTATTTCTGCAGCCTAAAAATATTTGGGTTATTTATTCTTACGCCAATGTTTGCCGGGGGCAGCAAAGAGGGCAAGTGAGAGACGGGGCTGGGCAAGGCTAGCCTCTTTATAATCGATTTCATTATTACGAGTGACCAAAACCTGAGATCAGGAATCCCAGCAAGCACCTCTCGGGTCGATGCGTGGGGAAGCAGCAGCAGACGCCGAGGCGGGGTACCCGCGCTCGCCGGAGCCCCACGACCTCTCCGACGACTCCGACTACGCCGCCGCCGCCTCCGCCTCCAACCACGCGGTACTCGCCCGCCTCCACCTCGATCAATCCGATGCTTCCGAGTGCGATTTGGCGGGCAGCGCGAGCGAATTGCTCGATTAGGTCGCTGGTGTCCTTTGGGGGTGGATTTGGGAGTTGTTTTGCGCCCTTCTGTTGTTTTGGCATCTGATACTTCTAGTTATTTTGGAAAGTGCTCTTGTTCCATGCGTAATCGATTCTGCAACAGATGCATGCTACGGTGATGTATATAGTCTTTGTCCCCACTTTGGATTGAGCTGATATTTGTTTGGTGATCGAAGGCGATGCGGAGCGATTTGGCGGACAAAGGGTCGGAGGAGACGGCGAGGGTGGATGTGGTGTATGAGAAGGAGCGCGTGACGATCCACCCGACGCAGTATGGCTCCGGCCGGATCAGCGGGAAGCTGCGCCTCTACTTGCAGCAGGGCTCCCTGTTCCTGGTGAGGCAATCCGCATCACAGTGAGCTATGAACGGTTGGTTGTTGAAATGCTTTTCTTTTTTAGATGTAGAGAAAATACTATCGGAACTCATACAGCAACCAAACTGTCACTGTTTAACTGCCGAGTGGAACCATGAACCCGTGTGGCTCTTCTAGGATGACCAATGGGCAATGACGTTATTATATGGACTACATGCTGGTTGGCTTATATTGTATCTTTGCTTATCATTAGATGTGCTAGTGATTGATAGCATGCTACTATTTCTGCTTGCTGTTTGCACTTTATATTATCATTTGTATATGTGATATTTGACTTGGATAGATTATTGCTAGTTGCTACCTGAATATAGCTTTGTTGGTGATCTGTGCTATTCCTAAGTTTCATAAATTTTCTTCTCCTTGTGCTAATGCCTCGTTTGATCTGTGTGACAGAGTTGGGAGCCAAATGAGGGAGTTGATACTTTCTCAACCAGCTCAGTCACCGCGGAAATAGAAAAATGTAGGAAAATATAGTTTGTTTCTTTAGTCATACTGAAATTTGGCAATTGAAGCACCGCAGTGATGCTTAACTCTTTCTTACCTACCTGATCCTGTGCAGATAGAAATCTGTACACCATTAAGGCCTTGCCTCTAGGTGATATACGCTTCATCCGTAGGTACACCCCTACATTTGGATTGGAGTACATTATCATTGTTCTCTCATCAGGTGAAATATTTTTCTAGTTGTTTGTTTCTCTTATCCTATAATTAGTTTTAAACTCCACATGGTTTCTGTATTCATGGTGATCGGATTATTAGCTTCCAGGTACTATATTGTTGAGAGATAGCATTTCTGCTTTTGCCAGCTAGTTAAAATCATCAAATAAACATACTGACAGAAAATTCTAAAAGTGCAATCAGTCTTATTTATCTAATCCATTTACTTTTGCAGGCCTGGCTTTTCCTCCATTCTATTTCTACAATGGTGGAATTCGTGAATTGTTTGCAACACTGAAGCAGCACGTCTTCATTATCAGGTTTTCTTTTTTTTGGTGTAATGGTTGTAAATACTTGATCATGTTTGTTCATTTTTTTGTTTATTAATGCCTAAATTGCTCCTTCCAAGAAATAGAAAAGAAAGTATCTGGACCAAAACTCCGAAAGTAACTGAGAAATGCCTTTATGGGCAAATTTTCATACAGTAAGGCTACCAAGTATATGCTTAACTACAATTTCTCAATGCATGTCTTGGGGAGATAACTTCAACTGTTGACCTTGCAACCTACTCTACTAGAGCTTGATTGTGAACCTTTAACATCAACTCATTATATTGGGAAATAATTGAGTGGAGCATCAAAGACTGACCACAAGGTCCACGACTATCAAAATTCCATTTATAAAAACTCTTTATTGACTTCTTCATGCAATATGTGTGGAATTTGTGGAAAAATCTATCCCCCCCCCCTCTGGGGCATTTGTGTCTCAAATGTCTTCTCTTATTTTGCAAGGTCGGATGATGATCCTAATGTATTTCTTGTCAACGACTTTGAAGATCCTCTTCAGGTGTGTTATCCTACTGTTGCTTTTTGTACCCAATAAACCATTCTCATCTGATATTTTGGAATTTTGTTGTTCTGTTTGGTAGTTTACTTTATATTACTAAAAAGACCACAGTGCTCTCAGTAGGAATTTTTGTAGTGTCCTTGGTTCCTTGCTTTCTTTCACTGCAGCCACTATTGATCTTCTGAATCTGTTAAGTTTGAACTTCAGTCTTCCAGTATCAGGCTTCTGTAAAGTAACCTAAGTTATCTTTCTTAAAAATTTCTTGTTCTGATCCAGATGTTTCCCAAATTGAACTTATAGTGATTACTGATGCAGGTTTTACATTGGTTTTAATACAGTGAACCTTAATCCTTAATCCAATTCTTTGGATGCCTTGTAGAAAAGCCTGTCATCTCTGGAGCTTCCAGGGGTTGCCTCTGTGGCAAATGCCATGTCACGACAGAGTTCAATCAGCTTCACTGGTTCAGTTAATGAAGCTAGACATGGGGATGATGCCAAACATGCGAGGCCATCTAGCATGTCTGAGTATGGTTCAAGGCAAAAGCACAAATCAAATGATCCAGGTCGTGATATTTCGCTTCAAGTTTTGGAGAAATTCTCACTGGTTACAAAGTTTGCACGTGATACAACATCAAGCCTCTTTGGGGAAAATCACACTAGTGGTGCTCATGCTTATGGACGGCAAAAACAAGAGCATGTTTTGGGCAACAGAGCAAGTGATAAGTACAAAGATCAGCAAATAACACCAGACAATGCTTCTTTGCCCTCAGATTCGATAGAGGTAACATATGTTGCATGGTATTTGTGTTTGTATCAATTCAGGCACCGTAAATTGTGGCACTGAACTTCATCTTCTTGAAGCAGTTGCTTAGCAGCTCTGGAGACACACCTTTGAATTTTACTATGATGTTTAATTCAAATTGGTAATTAGTATTAAGGCCACTTCTACTGAGCAGAAAACTTAAGCTGCATTATTATTTGTTCTGAAATTTGCTCTAGTCTAATACCATAATCTGTCAACTCACCACCAATCATTAGAGGCTGTACTGATTGTAGCTTCTGTAAATTACTGAACCCAAATTTGCTAACAGTTTAGTTATGAAATGTAATTGAAAACATGATTTAAACGAAAGTTAAAAAACAACAAGTCACTTAGTTTTGTCTTCTGACCTATGATGCTGTTGAAAGCTTGAACCTGCTTAACCTTCCATGATTATAACCTGAGCAATGTTCATCCTTCAGTTTGTGTAACATCAGTTTCCTTACTCTTTTGGTAGTCTGATGAGTTACTGCTAGTGTGGGGGAAAAAGAGAGGCCGCCCTTTAAGTGTTGAAGAGGTATCAGTTCTCTGATGTTTGATATATTTTATTGGGTACTTTATTGCACCATCTATATGTTTCCTTCTGTTCAACTGATCAACTATGCTAAAAGTCCGTCTTGCAGTTATTCTGCTGACATAGAAATAGTAACTGTTGCTAGATCCATAACTGAGTCTGCAGAATACATCTCTTCTGTAAGTGATGTAACTGTACAATGGGATGAGTCAGACATTAGATTTCTAGTGTGTGTATTAGCATAAAGTATTATGACCCTCAGGACAACAATGTTTCAGTACAATCATGAGACCTGTAATACTAAAGTTGGACATATACATTTCCCAGATTCACCTAGTCTCAGGCTCAGACTCTAGAAACCCTCAGGTTCAACTTTGGTTTATGACTGGATTTCAAGGGAATCGTTAAGCTCTAATGGACCAGTTGTCCCATAAGTTCCAAACCTTACTCTTCCTGGCTCGTAAACGGATCAGATACCTAAAACCTTCTATATGAACAGCATGGTTTCTGAGGGTCTAAATAGATTATACGCAATTACCTCTTTTCTCCAGTGCAAACAAGCTAAGCTGTATTGTGGTGGACACTCCACCATGAGTTAAAAAGATCGGCTTTGCCAAAAGCTAGTCTGAATGTTTTCAGTCAGTAAGAACTGTGTGAGTTTATACTGAATATCATGTTCTTATTTTCATGGATCTTCATCACCAACCATCTAGCACTTATTCCTGTATTGATCATGTAGTCACTTGTCAGTACTGTTTCTTTTCTTCTCTGAACCCTTCTTTTGTTTGGTTGAAATATCTTTGGGCAGTGGACAGATTTTCTAGATCCTGAAGGTAGAATTATGGATTCGAAGGCACTGAGGAAAAAGGTTTTCTATGGGGGAGTTGATCATGTTCTGAGAAAAGAGGTTTTACACTCAAACCCCTGATTTTCTATAATCACTCAGCAAGGCAATCTTATACATATATCCTGATATTGAACATGTAGGTCTGGAAATTCCTGTTGGGGTATCATGAATATGATTCAACACAAGCTGAGAGGGACTACCTAGCTGCCATGAAACGTGAAGAATATGAAGCCATAAAATCCCAGTGGAAGGTTAGTCAAGGTTCATAAGTTTACTGTTCTTCAATCCAGTGTGCCCGAGCCTGTTCTTTTCCTGCATTAGTTATTAATGTTGTCCGGGACATATTCCCTTGCACTACGTTTTAGGTATTATATGGTTCATAGTTACTGTATGGTTTTATTTGAATTCCGATGCTATAAAAGTATTGCTTTTCTTGGGTATTTGAAGTTTTGATCAACAATTAGGGGTTTGTGGACATATCACTTATGCGCTGTCTATTGTAGAGTTTGAATTCCCAGAACTGTAGAGACTGTCATATGTTTTGGCAGGTGTTTTGTGATATGGATATACCATCTGTGATAACTTGATGGCAAGTTGCAGAGTTGACAGCTCTGACTTCTGAGGAAGGCTGAACATATAGTGTTTTGACTTATGAGGAAGACTAAACACATAGTGTTCACTTAGACTTATGGTCTGTGAGGCATTTCTGGTTTTGACAGGAGTAGGAAAATAGTTGGATATTAGCCTTTGGGCAAAGTTTCTGGGCGTGACATTCTCCATTGTTTGGTTCTTTTAAGCATATAGCTGGTTGCATAAATAGCACCCCCATTGAGAGTATCTTTAGGTCACCTTCAGCTCCTTTATTTTCATCATATACAACTCTTTCACATTGGGAGATACACCACTCTTCATTTTACATAAGTAATCATGATTTTGCTTATACCGTTTGCAGAGTATCTCAGCCACACAAGCTAAAAGGTTCACCAAGTTTAGGGAAAGAAAAGGCCTTATTGACAAAGATGTGGTATGAAGAAGTTTCCTCTTTTCCTTTCCACTGGCCTCTTCCTACTTTTAGTTCTGTATTATACTATATTAGCTTACATGTTGATGTTGTGATCTTTTTGTATGAAGGTGAGAACAGATAGATCTGTTCCCTACTATGAAGGAGATGACAATCGAAACGTTGTAGTTCTACGTGACATCCTGTTGACATATTCCTTCTACAATTTTGACCTTGGTTATTGTCAAGTAAGTGTGGGCCTTACATATTGTACTGCATCTGCAATTGCACGTCGATTAAAGATGTCTTGCATTTAACTGAAAAAGAAAACACACTGTCTGCATTCTCATGCTTGTTTAAGACAATGGCATCAGAGATACATAGTGAATCTAAGGCCCTGGCATATATTGATTTGTTTATATACTTCCAGTTTAAGATCTAATAGTAGAACTACAAGTATTAAGAGAGTTAGGCATGCCATGCTAGGAGGTATTTACGCCTAAAAGCGTGGGGTTTGCTTGGACATTTGTCTATCTTTCCGCTGTGTTGACACGTACAGCCACTTCATGTTGATACATTGGCTGTTTTGTAGTTGATAGTTGATACTAACCAAGTAAGTCTTGCTGTTATTATCTTGAATCCATACAATTTTATTAACTGATTATTTGAGATGCAAAGTTGATAACTTCAAACCTTACATAAATTTATCTTCTTCATGGCGCCCACACTGTTTTGTAATTGTCTTGCTGGAACTATACTATAATATATGATGTTCTGTCTTCCAGGGAATGAGCGATTTTTTGGCACCTATACTTTATGTCATGGAAGATGAGTCTGAATCATTTTGGTGCTTTGCTTCTTTGATGGAACGACTAGGAGGCAATTTTAATCGTGACCAGAACGGCATGCATGCTCAACTACTAGCATTATCCAAGGTATGTATGGACTCTGGACTATCCATTCAGCATGCTAACTGCTGAGCAGGTAAACAGTAATCATGCTGCTCTTTTTCCACTTCGGTTGTGACATGATAGAAATTCCTGTTAGGGGTCAATATTAGATCTAATGGAATTTTGTTTAGTTGGCATATCTAGTACAAATCAAGGAAAACAACTTTTCTTTAGGCAAACTTATTGATTGTGTGTGTATTAATCTTATACGGTTCCCAGTTCCTTTGTTAAATGCCAAGGCATTCTCCCTTAGAAAGCTTTAAAGATCTTAAACTTTGTAAGAATAATGTTTTAATTTTCACAGCTATGCATCAATCCCATGGTATTGTCTTCTAATCCCTACCATGTTATGGTTATTCATTATACCATTATCTTTGATGAATGCTGTTCAGCTTAGTGCTCACAGTAACTAGTTTTATAAATCTCTTACTTAATTTTTATGAATACACATACTGATTTTGTGTAATTTTTTCTACCTTATAGCTTGTGGAGCTTGTCGATCCTGCATTGCATAACTATTTTAGGCAGAATGACTGTTTAAACTACTTCTTCTGTTTTCGCTGGGTTCTTATACAATTCAAAAGGTAAATTTTCTTTTAATTTTAAAGTTGTATGTGTTTTGCATCTTACACACTTGGATTTGTTGGAGGTGAATCAGTTTAGCTTCCGTCTTTTAACTTTTCACTTCATTCTAGGTTTTCAGAGCTGCTTATCTTGTATATAATTCATTAATTTTACTGAAATCCAGATAATGAATTAAAGAAGTGTTCGTCAATACCTTAAATTTTTGGCCAAATTAAGGAAATCTGAAGTCTTTCAGAAGTTCTCCAGAAGATGGCCAAATTTCACCAACCAGCAGCATGGCTCTTAATAGTTAGTACTTCGTACCAGCAGCTGGATTACTGTATCACCGTACCTCGCTGTCACTACTTCCAGTAAAGCTTTATTGGTTGGTACGGCAAGTAGTCCAGTATCTTCATGTTACTTCATCAGCTCTCATTCCTGGCAAAACATTGACCAATGGTCATCAATCATGATGTTAGTTAGTTTGAGAGTTTTTAAGGCTAAATTTGATTGAAGCCTAGGTTTTGCTGGTGCTCAATTCAAACCAGTGAGTTTTGAGTAGGTCATAGCCGAGCACTGACCTGGTTTAGTCGAGTTGCCAGTCAGGAGATGTTTGGTTATCTTGCCTAGCGTTGCTTAGCAGGGTTAGTGGGAAGGGATGCACGTTTGGTTCCTGGCCTAATCTTACTTTTGGGGAAGGTAAACAAGGATTTCCTTCTTTTAAGGGAGAGCAAAATTAGTTCTCCCCTAGCGATTGCCTTGCCCACAAGCAAGGTTAACCTAAGGAACTAGACATGCCTATTATTAGCGTGCCTGATTTTTGTTTGGCTACCATGGTAAAGTTGTTTCCTAGTCTACTAGTGGTCACTGACCTAGAAGAGGAAACATGGACTGTTTTCTATGTTACCAGTTTCCTGTCCTTTTAAAAGTATTTTTGGTTGACAAAGATGAATTGTACAAGAAATGAATTTATTCAGTGAACTCCCAAGCAAGTATTTCAAATTGAAGAAAATGCGGTTAGCAGTCATCTGCTCTCTCGTCAGAGTTCTAAGTTGCCCAATTTTATGGATTGCAGGGAGTTCAGTTTTGATCAAATCATGCTCTTATGGGAAGTTTTGTGGACCCACTATTTGTCAGAACACTTCCACCTGTACTTGTGTGTCGCTATCTTGAAAAGGTACCGGCAGCGGATAATCGGGGAAGGGATGGACTTCGACACGCTTCTCAAGTTCATCAATGAACTCAGTGGTCAGATCAATATTGACCAGGCTATTCAGGATGCCGAGGCATTATGTACCGGTAATAACGGGGCTGCTTGCATTCCACCTGGAACTCCGCCTTCTATGCCCATCGAGACTGACGGTGGCCTGTACGTACAACATGATGAAGTCTTGTGAGATACCAGCCTCACCTTACAGAAATTATAATATAATGTTATCAGCTGCAAGTTTATTTCTGTGGAAGAACTATTAAATCTTACTGTTGTATATATGTACGTTGGCTTTATGAACCTATAGCTGACACTGCGCTGCTTTTGCTTAATGGAAATGGATTCTTTGTGAGACGCCTTGTCTTGCCTTCTGTTACCTAATACTTCACTGCTGATCAACTGGCAGGCGTGATAGGCCCATCCATGCGTTCCTGCTTATGGCCTTATGGACCCTTTTATTACTTTCCACTGTTACTAGCCACCACCATCTCTTTGTTCCGAGAAGCAAAATTCAGGCTAGAAAGAAAAGATGTGAGACAAAAGTCTAGGTACCTGTTGCTTAGCACATACCAATTCCAAATTCCCGGTGGTACTTTGGGTTGAACCTAGTAATCTGCAAGCTGAATGAACGGTACAAATGTACCTTCGATACTTGTACGAAGGAAAAAGGCAAATAGTGTCGTCAAGGGTCACTACTTTGCGCTAGTCTTACGCTGTTGTTTAGCCTGGACAAGGACGCATGCTTCCTTTCATTAGCGACAGGGCAAAATAAAATGGTCGCGGAATGCGGCTCGAAAAGAACATTGCAATGACTATGCACGGCCCTATTGGGAAACATCACAATTTTCACGCATCTGTGTTTCCCCTTCGGTTCTCTACTATATCTAATAAGGATTAAGAACACAAAATGTGGGACATATTTCTCATGTAAGTGGAGCATGCCAGATGCCACCACTGCTCGCACTAGGAAAAAGGTTTCTTCAAACCTGGCTCTTTCTTTTGCCCCTGTAATGAGGAAAGATCACACACGTGTTGCTACTAACAAATGTTCAGTTTCGTTAACAAAATTACCACCGGAATCTGTGATCAATGCTCAAGGCCCACGGCCACCGGCAAACTGCGGTGGATGCCTTTAGGAACAAAACTGAATCCGAGGTCGGATTCCTTGGTCTGTCCAAGGGACTATACTGTAACTATCCATCCATCGATGAGTCTCAACAACTACAGGTAATCAACCATGTCTAATGCCCGGCCAAGATTAGACTCCTTGGGCCCACAAAACATTCTTTCATCTCCTATCATGGTGAATGAGGAAAACCAACCATCACGCCCTTTACTTTTTTCCTTTCTTCAGAAATTGGGATGCTTGTCGTTGGTCATATGGTGAAATCGGTCGCCATAGAAATTATAAAAAGCGGCGTAGGGACGGGAATTTCATGCCTGCCTCTGGTTTCACCTTCTCCCTTTTTTGTTGTCGCCGTCCTCGTCGTGCCCGGTGAACTATGGCTACCTTCTTTTTTCCTTGTCGCCGTCGTCAGGTCAGATGAGCTGAAATGCAGAGTTCGATCAGAGAATAATGTGTTCCGAAAATGCTGAATGCGTTGCATTGACGCACTATGCTGAGTACTGCTAGCAATGACGAATCAGATGTTTGCTGGTTAGCTTCCAGCTCGGACGGCAACTAGCTGATTTAATGAAGAAAATTGCAAGTAGTAGTTGCATTAAACCTGTGGATAAGAGAGGAAGCTGCACATTATTATGCTTGCTTCTTTTGGCCTACCGAATTACCAACTTCTTTTCTTAAGAGCCGAATTGCCAGCCCCATAAGTGTAGTCAAGTTCAAGTTAGTCATATAGTACAACATAATTGTAAGCTACACACAAGGACTATGGATGGAATCTCGCAATGGATGGAAGAGATAACAGCACAAAGGGAATTGTGACGAGAGAGATAATGAATGAAACTGGGTGGGAATAATGGAATATTACCTCCTTTGTGCGTGGAATCCCGAGGCAGGATTGGACGGCGGGCTGTAATGCTCTTCTGGAAAGAGCTAGAAACCCCACTTGTCCCTGAGTTGTGAGTAGGCTGTGACGCTCATACAGGGTGATTAGAAATCCCAACACAAAATGGTCGGCCATGATATTATGCTGTGGTGTCTAAAATCTGAATGATGTGTGTGTGTGTATGTTTTGGTAATTTGCACACGTATGTCAATTTCTCAGTCCTGACAGCTGCACCTGCGTCCGGCCGCTCATCCATCGGGCTTGACCGTCCCCACGCCCCAGCTCATTAGTGCCCCCATTCCACCTTTTTTTCTTGGCAAGATACGACAGTGGGCACCACCAAGAAAACAGAGTTTGATACACAACGCAAATGAACATATCTTCTCACAAAAATTATAAGTAGATGATTTTTTTCGTGTACACATCTTAATGCTTGAGAAAATTCCCTGTATATTACTAGATAACGCCTAAATTTCTTATATATTACTGAATAACATAGTATTGTCTACATAGCACTTAATATCGTTCTTAATTCCCTCTATACCACTCCTGTTATCTTTTCGTTACGATATCTCCGTTAAGAGCATAAAACAACCATTTTGCTCTTGTTTTAACTAGTGTTATTTTCCCTCTATTTTCCTCTACCACTTAAAGCCTTTGTCTCAATGAAAATAAACCGGTTGGTAGAGGACAGTGAAAGCATCGACTCGTAACAAAACAGATTCTAGAACCAGTCCTGAGTTGATTCGTATGGTCAAAATAATCGAGCAACCAAAAGGACGCGACTGGAGGATCATGGTCACAACTCATCATCTGTGGGCTTACCGCTGTTGGGTCGCCACGAACGAGAAGGACGCGGAGTCGGGAGGAACAACTGAGGGCGCAGGCGAGCAGTGGTCATTGTGGCGTTGCCGCTATGGGGCTGCCACCGGTTCTCCGCGAGCAAGGACGACGGGAGCGGACACGGTGTACAGAGAGACGGCGGAGAGCTCGGTGAGCAGTAGACTGACGAAATATGCCAGGACGACGGACTCTCCTCCCCTCTGCTGCTTGCCACTCGTTCGTGAAGGTTGGGGCTTTGCCGGTGGCTGTTATTTGGAGATTTCGCTTGTCTATGATGGTTAGGGATGGGGATTTCGTCCGTGATGGCAAATAACAACGTTGTGAGGCGGCAAGAGTGAAGAGTTTTTCTCGTTTAGGAGGGTAATTTCAGAATTTACGAAAGTACTACGTCTCTTATTTGAGTTAACGGAGATCCACTAATAGTAATTTAACGAAATGGAATGAAGGGAACTAAGAATCGATATTCAGTGCTGTGTAGGCAATAAGGTCTTATTTAATAGTACAAAGTGAATTGAGATGGAGTACTATTCAATGGCATATAAGAAATTCTCTCTTAATGTTTTCAGTTTTTTTTTAAAATAAACTTACAAACGCTCCTTTTGAAGTAGCTCACAGAATCCGCACACACGCGGTCCTGCGCGGAGTAGCGTGAGAGTGCCAGCGACAGCTTTACGCGCGGCAATGATGCGATCGAGAGCATCTCGGCCGTTGGTTGGCGCCTGACCAGTTTGGGCTTTAGTTTATCAGCTTAAAGATCCTAGGGCTCAAACCAACAACCTGGCCGCCTCATGGCGTTCCCTTGGGCCATGTCAATGCCATGCGCTAGCTAGATCTGGCCCACAGCCTCTTTGCGTAGCGTGGCCCACCTGGTCCACGCTTTTGCTGGCTTGGATGAAAGATAAGTGGTAAAGAGGGAGGAAAGGAAGGGAGAGAGGATGGTTCCATTCTTAAGTCTTAGACCCCTAATGATGAGGAATAAGTGGGTTTATTGCTTAGGTATATGAAAATGCTGAGGTCACTTTCAGTTGTATCTAGCTTTGGAAGAAAAATATTGTTTTCTAGATAGCAGGAGAAAAAATAATGTTCAGGTCCCAGTTGTTTTAGAGTGGGAGAAAGATAGCGTCCCATGGTCTTGGATCGTTGCAAAATATTTGTTGTCGTATGGGTCAGTTTGCAGATGATGAATTGTGATGTATTGTGTTGTGATTATGTCGGCGTTACGGGGCCCAGGGTCCCCTAAACCGTTGGCGAAGGCCCAACTTGACGCCACGTCGCTAAAGACGTGGAAGTAAAAGGAGAGGTACCCGGGGGCTCACTTCGAGCACTGTTTCACCAGGCTAAATCAAAAGGTGCCCCCGAGTCGTCCCTTGATGGCGTTTCCCGAAAGGCCAAAAGGCACACTTGGTCCCCGCCCAGGATGAAGCAAACAGAAGGGCTCGGGGGTTCACCCCGAGCACCCAAGCAGAAGTGCTCGGGGGCTCATCCCGAGCACCCAAGAAGAAGTGCTCGGGGGATCACCCCGAGCACCAAGGGCGCCCCGGCCCTCGACCAGGGCGCCGAGTCCCTCGTCCAGGACGAAGCAGAAGTGCTCAGGGGCTCACCTCGAGCACCCGAGTAGAAGTGCTCGGGGGCTCACCCCGAGCAACTGAGAAGTAACTCTCGGGGAGCTCACCCCGAGCACCGACGACGACCCGGCCCTTGTCCGGGGCGCCGAGCACCTCGCCCAGATGACGGAGCGGCCTAGGAGTAGTGCTCGGGGGCCTCCGATCTCGGGAGCCCCGAGCACCCCTTGAGGGCCCCTCCTCAATCCGCGTGGCCCAAAGGGCGCATTTAATGTCTGCGTCAGGAGCATTTAATGCCTGCGCCAGGTGCATTAAAGGCCCGTCTATTCCAAGTCCTTGCGGACCAAGGGCGGTGTCCTGACCGGTTCCCATCCCCCAAGTGATAAGCCCTGTCAGCTATCAGTCTTGGAGGGAATGGAGAGGTCTGACACCCCTTTTTTGACTTTAAGGACGCGTTTCCGCGCGTCCATAGGCATGCCCACTGCACCTGGTCCGTGGGACCTGGGTAGTTGCAGCATAGCCCGTGTCAGGAAACGTTAAATCTCCATCTCCTGACACGCCCTCATCATGAAGATCCAGCTCCCAATCAAGACGTGACCGGCACTGTTCCGCTACAGCAAATCTCAACCACTGACGTGGCTTGCCCATGCCGGGTTTCTTCCGCGATAAGCTTCAAGGGCAAGATATTTATCTTTCGGCCACTGTGGTGACCCCCGGATATATAAGGGGAGAGCTGCGGCCATGCAAAGAGGGAGGACCAACGGATCTAGAGATAGAGAAAAAGAGAGAGCTAAGGATTGGCTCTAGTAGAGTTGATAAAACCTAGAAGAAGAAGAAGCACAGGAGAGCTGACGGCTGGTTCCTGATAATCTCTCCACAAAACATCAAATACACTCAAAGTAGGACGTAGGGTTTTACACCTAGAAGGTGGCCGGAACCTGGGTAAATCTCCGTGTTCTTTTCCTGTTTCCATATCCTGCCGAGCTCTAGCTCTGGCGTAGTTTCGTAGATCTCCGCCTCCCCGGCCGAATCCCAAAGGGGGTCCTTCCGGACCACCGATACCGGTGTTTGTACGCCGACAGATTATTTTTGTAAACTGCTATGAAAAATGTAATGTCACCTTTGGCGAATTATATAAAAATTCAACTAATTGCCAAAAGGTGTTAATAGTTGCATAGGTATAAGAGGTGTTTGGTTGAGCTGTGACTTATCTAAAAGTAGTTATAGGTTGTCTGCTAGAAAAACTGGGTTTCTGTTGTTTTCTTTTGAGTGACATAGTGGGTAATTAATTGTCAACTATAAGGGCAATCTTCGAATAGCATCCTGTATGGTACGCTGATTTTGGCTTATAAATAGAGAAAACATGTTTAAAATATTTAATATTTAATTTGTCTTTTGGCATATAAATAGAGAAGATCATAACAAAAACACAATTAAACACGATAGCTCTGTTTTTTGTTATGTACATGTCAGCCGAACACTTTTCGGATCTGTGTGTACCGATTTCAAAGAAATGGTGCAGCCAGACCTCAAAGTACCTACAAGAAAACGGCCAAATAAATTTTTAAAAAGGGGTAGCCAGACAACAAAGTATCTAGAAGCAGTTCACCTAACAAGATTATCATATTCCAACGTAACGCCCGGACGAAGCCCAAAGAAAACTTTAAGTACATGGTTTTGCGATCTGCCAAATGGTTTTCAGAATTCAGATACCATCGATCATTGATGTACTTTGGGTACTATGTCGTGATAGATTAAGCCGTGCTGATAATGAGTGGTGATACTTAGTGAGGTCTGATAACGATAAAGATAAACATGAACAAAATAATAACATATAGTGCCTCTCATTAATCATGATTCAGTAATGGGAATCTACTAACTAAAGGTTCCATAGTTGAAAGTTTGCTGTTATCTTTTATTGACTAAATTTCCTTCTAGCTGCGCCCACAGAAAGATGGAAAATAGGTTATGTATCCAGTATCGTATTTCCTGTCCAATTTTTTTTGTATCACAGATCACAATTCACGAGCCGTACGAAAATGTTGTGATTAGATTAGTTAATTAAACATAAAAGAAATTTAGAAAACAGGAGATACATAAAGTCAACCCGGAGTTTCTTGCTCGGAGACTTAGTTATACGATCGACTAGTTACATATGACTGCATAATATGATATATAGCGATTTATCTCTTTGCTTCGGTCCTATTATATCTATTTTTTCTTTCTTTTTCTTATAAAAAATTTTAGTTTTATACGGACAATGTAATAACTGGTTGGTTGTGTGCATCTTATAATAGAGAGGCCGAAAAATTTCAATCTTCCTTTATCTAAAAAAGAAAAGTACATCTTTTAGTAATTAGTATCCCCATATACTTGTTCTGAGATACACTTACGGACCAACGTTCTTTTTTTTTGAACCATACGGACCAACGTTCTTACTACTATGCGCCGTCAACAATCTCGTTAGAGCATAAGACAGCGGTGAGTTAACCATGAAAATCCCTCAGCTATTAGATGGATATAACAGATTTACCAAACAGGATTGGCAAAGGCACTAATCTTCAACTTACCAAATTTACCAAAAGTAGCACCACACCAAAGTTACTTGATATAATTGATTAAGCACAAATGCGATCAATGATATTGAACATACTGTACAAAGGCCTCCAAATTACATGAAACCCGAGAAACAAAACACAAGCCCAAATTATGCATGCATGCAGACGTACAAAGTCAATCGCAAACGGGGATATTTTTGGCTGTCAGACTCTGAGCAGGTAGATGCTGAGCTCGGGGCCACCGCTGCCGTCGGGGTTCATCATGTAGAACGCCTCCGAGTCCCTCGACCCGACCACCCGCTCGAACCTGGCGCGCATGTACATCAGGTCGCCCTCCCCCGCGCCTGCGCCGTCGTCCGGAAGCACGCCGGCGCCGACGGTCACCGGCTCGACCGCGCCCAGCACACGCCACTCGTCGGCGCCACACTCCCGCCGCACCGCGTAGCCGCACTTGCGCCCATTGCAGTACGCGCGCCACGTCGGCTCTTCCAGCAGCGCCCGCCTCTTCTCCCCTGCAACGTTTACGATCTGTAGGTTAATCTGTAGCTCTAGCGCTTGCACTGCCACTCTCGCTGTGGATGTATGGGTGGTATGCGTACCTGCGTTGAGCGGCGGCTTCTCGCACTCGAGCGCGAGGCGCACGAGGCCCGAGGACATCTCCCTGACGAGCGCGCCAGTGGAGTAGGCAGCCATCTCCACCAGCAGCACCGGCGCCGAGCGCGGGTTCGTCTGCAGCGCCACGTGCACGCGCCCGCGCCGCCGCCCGAAGATGGTGCCCGTCACGCACGACCCGAGCTGCCGGCGCCGGCGCCGGTGCGTGATCGCCGCCAGGAACACCGACCGCAGTCGTGCCAGCGCGTCCGTGCGCTTCCTCCACGACGACGACGACGAGGACTGCTCGTCGGTGGACGACGACGGCGCGGAGAACCGAGCAGTTGTTCCCGCATCTCCAGCTCCCTCGCCCTTGTCCTCCGCTTCTTGGGCGCCGCTCGGCCCGCTGTGCTGCGGCCCCTTGCTCGAGCGCTTCTTGAGCAGCCACGGGAAGCTGCCGCCGCCGCCGCCGTTGGCAACGGCGCCATCGGTGGTGCTCCTGGAGCTGGAGGGAAGTGGCAGCGGGGAGGCTGCGCGGAAGGCTCTCGCCATGATTGCGTGCACCGGCAAGCACTCCCTCTCCTCTCCTTCCCTGCGCGCGTGCGTGTGGGCGTGATGTTAATAATGGGTGGTGGCCGCGCGCGGCCGGGTCGAGTATTTGATGGGTTTTTAGTGGCAAAGTCGCATGCCTTAAGGTGATACGCACTTCCCTTGGCAGGGTGGCGTGGTGCACGGCGCTTTCGGCAAAGCGGATGGCCGGGCAGTGGCGCGCGCGCGGCATAAATACCAGCACGAGAGGAATGACGGATGCGATGCAATTAGTGCGGGGAAATGGAGGTTAATTGCATGGTGGCCGGACCGACAGGCTCACGTTAGGAATATCTGGTCGTTACGGATTATACAGGACATTATAAAATTTGGTGTGATTTGATTTTATTTTTAAGAGTCTTTTATACCGTAAATTTTATATTTATTTTCAAGGCTTAATACAATCATCTAACATATTACGCTATATTTATTTTTTTATATGGTATCAGATAATTTTGTTTCTCAACCTAATCTCTAACATGCTTCCACACCACACCATCCTCTGAGAGATCAATCTCCATGATTCATCCGGAGGTTACGCAACCAGGCTCGCATCGCCGAACACCTCAGTCGGCCGTCCTGGGGAGTCGTTTTCTGATCCATTTGATCAGGTTTGTCGGGACACGAAATCGTACCTGGCTTAACGTATGATACGTCGTCAAAGACCGAGCAAAGCACTTAACGTGGATACACGTTACCTCACGTGCACACACCATTAAGGGTCCGACACCGAACCAGCACTGCATACGAACACCACCTGATCACCTGGTCGTATGTCTCACTGCTGGTCCAGCCGGCCAGAAACGAATATCACTCAGTAAACCAAATATGATTCCGAAACCCTGTAGTGGGTTAATACTCGGCTACCGCGACGAGAATCACAATCACAAGACGAGCCCGACGTCCGTGTCCACACCCTAATCCAATCGGCTGTAGCACAGACTGGTGGGTCACCCGAAAGCCCGACACTGACGTCCACACCCTGCCCAGCCGGCAGTCGCATCGCAGCTGGCGAGTCACTCAACTCGTGATCACAAACCTCGTATCGGAGATTCGTATTAACTCCCTACCACATCTCCGTACACTTCAACCATACACACGCTGTGCACGAAGAGCCGTGGTAAACAATTTTGCATATCTTTGCACAAACTCTACAAGGAGGATTACCAGATAGATAGTACACGTCCCTTACATTTGGGTAGTTACTTAATTTACAAACAGTTGACCCGAAGGTCTTAAGTACAAGAAGTAAACAGCGGAAACATGCAGTTTTACCCTGAGATACAAGCTAGTATCTCAAAAGACCCAAAATACCCTACATCAGTCCACAAGTTCATAAAGCTGAAGAGATAACCGATCAAGCGTCGTCAGGGAAATAGTCGTCGAGGGAGGGATCACCTGTTCCTAAGCATGCAACAACAACTACCAATGAGTACAAACGTACTCACAAGTCTTAGTAGTGCTTGGACATGACATTCATATCAGGTTAATAGGAAGAAGAGTATCAGTCCTATCATGCTAGTAGAGATGAGCAACACCGAGTAATGTAAGTTTATCATAATACACTACCAAGTTAACATCCGTCAATATATAACTAGATTCAACCGATCAACATCATATAACAACAAAGATTCATGATCTGACCTACGGATCAACATCAAACAGTTCAATATCACTCAAAGAGACCTTGGTTGGTCGATGACCCCATAATGATTCTTTTGGTCCAGCTCATGAGGATAGCTAGTCCACCATGAGCGGGCAACAACCAGACCTCAACTATGGTTCCCGGCACAACCAACTGCCTCGCGGCTTTTCAGGGAGCATCAAGCGAGGGTTACTGCTGTACCTCCAGTAAACTCGACGTAGGGCTCGAGCGACCCCAACATTATACAGCCACCCTCCCAACCATGCTCCCTTGTCTCTCATCTCACTTGTTAAGGGTTCAAGTTAATGACATGCCAAGTTAAATCTTAACACTATAGTAGCATCGCCACACGACATGCAATTGAGCTAAGCAGTTCATAAACAAGGCATATCACAATCGACATAATAGCACAGAAAATAGCATGGCAATGTCACAAGCTCAGCTTGCCTAGACTGGGGAATTCTTCGAATTCTTGGAAATCAGACTGCTGAGGCTCCACTCCCTCGTCGCTGGTTTCTAGGGTTTTACAAAACCGACGATAAAAAGAACGGAAATAAATACATGAGCATTCAAGATGATATGGCATGAATTGTGTATGGAATGCATGACACTAGCTAATCATTTAGAGTTGAAAACACTTGAAAATAAGTTCTGGTCTTTTTGAAGCGAGTATCGAAAACTAGGGTTTTAACGATTTCCGTCGATCGAGAAGTGATTACTTGGCTATTATTCTTAATTAATTAATTTCTGGACATCAAAATATTATGGTGTTATTTTTGAGTGATAGATACTGCTCTATTGGTCATGTTGGTAAATTTTCATGATTTTTGAGCAATAAATAAATTGTAGGGATTTATACAAGGTTTAATGCATTTTAATTAATTCTGGAAATTCCTAGCACAATTATTGTGGCGTACCCAGTTTTAGGGCCGGTTACGCCCCTGTGATTACTGTACTGGTCCCTGGATCAGTAGCCAGTACACACAAGAACTTGATAACGTTCACATACAATACTGAGTATTTTACACAAATAGACCCTTATGATCATTTTTTAACATCATAGTCGATTGGCTAAATAAAAGTAGCAGCGAAATAACAACAAAGCGTGAATAATAACCCATCAATATGTCTACCCAACAGGCAACTGACTGGGAAGAACGTCCTAGCCCTCGTGGTCGCTGACATCGTCCTCAGAGCACCACTCTTCTTCTTTGTCTGGCCAAATCAACAAGCCAGGTGAGTACGTTGAATGCACTCGCAAGCATTTCCAACAGGAGAATAGTACGGCATAATTCATGCAAAGGAATATTTCAAAGGAGAAGCTCTCACCTATGTTACATGTTGTGCGGAAATGTAAGTTTTTAATTTAAATACCAGTATAGTAGATTCCAAGGCAATTTTATAAATTGAAGTAGCTCAAAGTAACAAAAATCTCTCGAGGTAGAATCCGCTACCTCACTTTCTTTCCTCAGCGTGATAGCTTCGTCTATCATCGCCTACCCTCAGGGCTCCAGCTCGCACTACCCCGGGCAGTGCAGCTAGCCCCCTCTTCCGCAATTCCTGGCTACCAGCCGGGTAGCGTTAATTGCACCCTGTGGACACATCATGCCCACGTCCTTAATCCCTGTCCCAGCTTTCGCAACCAAATCTTAGTCTATCCAATGTGTGGTCTTGCCAGTTCATGTCCATGACCGAGGACGCGGCTATGCGAATAGTTTTTAACACTCTGCAGAGGTTGTACGGCTTTACCCACAAGATGTAAGTCATCCTTATTGCCGAGCGCTAACGGGTACACCTCACGAGGTGTGCTGGCAGGGTTATTACAACGAGACCTTTCGCCCGTGTTCACACTAGAGCCGAACCCGCTAGGTGGATAACCCAACTTTTGCATCCCGGATGACAAAAACGGGACTCTTCACCTTTGTGTCGAACCTATGTACACGTACCACGTGGAACTCACTGAGAGCTTTACCTCCACGCAGTTCTGTGAAGATCCTCTAGGGATCCCAAATCCACCCTAACACATCATCCTAACTTCCCACGGTCCCGAGCTCTAGCATTAGACAGGGTACCGAATCAAGTCCTTCCCATAAAGGACATATGGATGTACGGTGTGGAACTGATTTAGCGGCACTTAGGTTCGGTCCTTAATCGATTCGAGCAAGACTCCAGTTTCAACCCTTCACCTCAGGTAGCAACCGGCTACTCTACCATCCTTCAACACCCCTTAAAGTTCTTGCCCGGATCAAAATCCTCCATCTTTTTATTCGGGATTTTTTTTTGACAATCATTTCCTTTTAAAAGATTCCCCGGAATGTATAAACAAACCGAGGGTTTTGATCCCATACCCATCGTAACCGGTAAAACTTAGATTTAACTACAGCAAGACTAAGCACGGCTAATGCCTATATCTCTACTAATTTATCGGTCGATTAACAACCGACTAAATATGCCAAAGGTTTCAAGGGTCGGATTCCAGACCTATGTCACATGCATCTACCAGGCATATCTATTCTAGGATAAAATAACGTGAATACTAACATAGCATGCAAGGTTCACAAACAAGATAATTAAGTTTTTGTAAGTATGGGATTCAACATGTTCAAGGCGGGAAAGCTTGCCTAGCAAATCTTGTTCCTGTTCCTGTTCCTGGCGAGGGGGTGTTCCCGGGTCTTCTTGGGGTACGTACGGCACTCCGTTAACTACACGTCGGAAAACGGCGAATAAGCATCAACAACAGGGCAACATCAAAACAACGATCATGTTTTATGCAGGAAGGTTTTACTAATATGACAAGATATCAGAGAGTTGGCCTCAGTGACTCAGGGTTAAGAAGGATGGGGGTCATTGGAATTATTGACATGCAACCGTAAGCTATGAACTCTCGAGGAACATGGCAATGGGTTTCCGGGTCCCGCTGTCCTAATCATATTGCAATTTTGGTTTTGGAAATGGTGTATGTGTATGTGATGAATTAAGGAAGAAAATAATTAACCCTATATGCAATGCTACTGGTTTTAATTCACACGATTTGGAGATTTGAATTTTGTTCTCACAGAAGGTTAGAGCAGTTTCCTATTCCAAGAACCGAAAAAATATTTCCAAGAACCAGTCTGGAACTTGTTAAACTAGTCAACCAGTGTTGATCAAATGTAGAAACTTGACTTTCTAGGGAATTTACGCTTTGCTCAGAGGGACCTTTACACTTTCCAGAGAGGAAAAATGGAGACGGGAAAAAGGCGCGAGCCACTTGACTGGTTAGCTTGGCTAGGCCCGTGGCCTACCTGTCGGTGGCCCAACTGCTTATCAACTCGGTCAGCTTACCCGGTAGTTCCGGCCGGTGGTTCCGAAGCTCAGAACAGAGTGGCGTCGGCGGTGGATTCCGGAAGGGCTCTTGGCCGGGGAGGGGAGGTAGGAGGAGCTGGGGATGGCCCTAGGACGGGAAGGGGGCGGTGATTAACCCAGGGTGGATTAATTTGAGAGCGGGGTTTGTTGTTGCTCGAATTTCTTAGAGCAATGGCGGGTCGGTCTTGAGCTTCGATGGGGAAGAAAAGCAAAGCGGGTGGAAGGAACGGACTTCGGCTACTCTAGGGAGGGAGGTAGTAGGTTTGGCGAGGAATGAGGGCTCGGCCAGGTCCGATTTATAGGCGCTCGGCGACTGTGCTTGGGGAGGGCCGCCGTAGATGGCTTCGGCCACGTGAGCGGGCAGCCCGGTTGCGATGCGACGCTACACTGAAACGGGAGAGGAACCAGAGAGCGCTGCGGCATGCGCAGGCAGGGCAGGCGGCAATCCTTGCGTCGATGTCCACAAGTTGGCACGCGGAGGTTATCAAATGTGCTGTCACCGGCGACGGGATGGCTCGAGGATGGACAGCCGTGTGGTCCTGTGGTTCTACAGCTGGCACGAAGCTCCAGGGAGGTCGGGCGGGGCCGTGGCATGCGACATCGATGAGCGGCGCGGGCTGCATCAACGGGTGGCGCGGCCTCGTGATGCAGAGCCATGCAGCGGTGAGCTCGGCATAGGACGGCTGGTCGGGGTGATTTGATGTTGCGGAGGGAATTGAGGGGAGGCCGAGCTCCAGATGGCACAGCTGCCGGTGTTCAAGGCGACGAGTGGTGCGGCTTTGCCACAGGAGACCTGCATGGATGCACGCCGGTGCACAGCCCAGGCGTGCACCGATCGGCTTTTGGCGTGTCCGGGTTTGCCAGGAGCGGCATGAGGTGGCATTGGCACGCCACTACGTGGCCACTGCTGCCAAACCATGTCAGGAGATTTCTAGGGTACGTGTTCAAGGGCATAGAAGAGTTTGGCACAGGTTTTGCGGAGTCAGTAGGGAATCCCAGGGTTGTCATGGAAGGACTTGTTGTGTCAACAGCTAAGGTTAAGAGATAAAGGACAAGAGAGGGCTATTGATGGACTTGTGCCTGTTGGGAATACCGAGAAAAGACTCCACGTGATGGCTAATAATCTTTGGTCACAGTTTACTCGTGATTCCGAGTGGAGGACTGATTTACCTGAGGGTGTGCGATGTCGGCCCCGGTAGATTTTTGAAGTAGGTGTGTTTAGGTTTTTGGTATATTCAAGCTCCTGGTTATATGAGGATTATTGGGAAATTTTATTGAAATTTTCTGAGGTTATTTCTAAGGGTTGTAGTGCAATGCGCATTTTCCGCCCCGAGGTTTAATTATTCCCATATATAACATTTTTTTTTGAATTGGGCATTTTTATTTTATTTCACATTTGGGTCGAAGACAGTATTAGGTTGTCTCACGAATTTTCTTCGGAATTTTTGGGAAAGGCCGGGAAGTGATAAGTCTCATGATTAGGGTTTTAGGAGGGAATGGATTTAAATAGGGAAAAGGAAATCAGAGTGCGGATTTAGGGCTCCGGAGTGTGGTAAGGTGGGGAGGGGTCATGGAAACTCGAGATAACTCCTTTATCTTGGCTTTGGACCACTTGGTTGAAAGGTGCCGTCGACGCGGTGGCGTATATGACGCGTGTGTTGCGTTAGGGTTTACGCACGTATATGGTGCGTGTGTGTGGGTTCCGGTGTATTGAGTCCATGTATATTGGAAATGTCCTAACCGTATGCGGTGTTTTGCTGGTATGCAAGATTAGGAAGGTCGGGGTGTGACAATTATATAGCCAATATTATTTGTAATGGATACTACATGTTGCACTGATTCCAAATATAAAATTTTCATAATTTTCTGAGTTCATATGAATTTTTGGTGAATTTTTGAAGCTTTCAGCCTTTTTAATTGATTTTTTGCATTTTTCTAAATATAAAAATACTCTAAATTACTTTTTATACCTAGACTAACCTAGCCTAAGCCACTGACCAGTGGGGCCCTAGTTTTATTTTTATTTTGTTTATTATTATTATTATTTATTTTCTTTTTCTTTTTCTTTTTCCTTTTCTTTTCTTTTCTCTTTTTTTTTGTTCTCGGGTTTTGGCCCGGAGGGTCCGGCCCACCGGGCGGGGCAACGGGCCGCGGGCGCGCCGACCGGCGGTCTCTGCCACGGCCCTTGGGCCACGAGGGAGGGGGAGAGGCGGCGGGCTCACCGGGCGGCCGGGGGCCGAGGGCGGTGACGAGAGGCGAGGCGGCGCCGGCGGGGGAGGCGAGGCGGCCCGGCGGGGAGGGGACGGAGATGGGAGGCCGGGCGGGGAGGCGACGCCGGAGGCGGAGGCGGCGACCGGGGCGGCGCCGGGGAGGGGGAAGAAGCGATGGCGGCGGGCGGCGGCGATGGCGCGGCGGTGGGGCGAGAAGCGGAGGAGGCGGGCGCGGAGAAAAGGGAGGGGAGAGAGAGAGAGACCGGGGCGGCGGGAGAAAAAGGGGGCGCGGCGACCGACCCGCATGGGGTGCCGGAGCGCGCACGTGACGCGTGGCGCGCGGGAGGCGGGGCAACGTGGGCCCCAGCTGACGTTAGCAGAGAGAAATTTTTTTAAAAAAAAATTTGGCTATTACAAAAGCTACCCTCCTTACAAAGATCTCGACCCGAGATCTCTAACAGTTGGAAAAGAAAGAGGGATAGGTGGATCGGAGCCAGTCTTCACGTTCCCAGGTGGCTTCATTTTCAGAATGGTTGTTCCATTGGACCTTGAGAAATCTGACGTCAGCAGAGAGAAATTTTATTTTTTTAATTTTTTTTAATTTTGGCTGTTACAAGGTTTTTCTCTCTTGCCGATCGCTTGATTGGTTTTCTTTTTTGGTTTACCGATTATAGATTGGTTTGTGTCACCCACCACTGTCGGCGTCGCGCCTCTACTTTGACATCAGCTTTTGTTACGACGCCTCTCTAGGCACGACATTGCCGCTGGTGGTTCCCATTGCTACACCGCAACCGCCACCGTGCTCCATCGACTCCTTAGACCATTGCTGCGCCACGTCCTTCAGCACGGCATCATCGCCTATGGACATGCATGCATGGTATTCGACACACTGTTAAGGTTCTTCTCCGCCTACTCACCGTCGCCACGTCACCACCTCTTCCTCGTCTATCGTTCGTCATCTCGTCCAACACTTACATGTCTGCAGTGTCACTGTTTGGTTTTATTTGCATGCTCTCATGCATCTTTTTTCTTCTTGTCGTCTTCGTACTGCAAGAGCGTCACATCGGTAGACTCTTCTCCGTTGCTCTGCTCATTGCAACCATTCTCGCGTCTTCTTCTGTTATTGCCTCTACAACCCTCTAGACATTGTTGTATGACATGTAGTGGTCTCCGTCTTGGCGCACCCAGTTATGACAAAATCGACGTGTGCTTTCGTTACTGACGCATCCTCAGTTCTGGCAAAACCGGTATGGTCCTTCGTCTATGATAGTTTCGACTGCGTCATCTTCGGCATCGACTTCTTCCTCGACAACTGCCTCGATTGCATCACTGTCTTCTTGATGACGTTTTTGTGCGTCCCCGACTTTCAGTCCGACTGCCTGGACTGCGACAAACCCAACTTCTGGTACATAAAATATGGCAACCTCTTGCACGGCAACGTCGACCACGGTTACGACGCCTTCGCTCTTGGCTACCTTGATATCGGCATAAAGGGCTTTCATTGCTTGAGCAACTCGTTTGTTTTCATTCTAGTCTGAGCATCCGTGATACTACCGTTCTGACTATAGGAGAATGTTAGAATATATTTGGTTGTTACAGACTATACAAAATATAATAAAATTTATTATGATTTAATCTTATCTATACAACCTTCTTGTACTTCCGATGAGTTCCTGTACTTCCGATGAAACTCAATACAATTATTTAACTCGTTACGCCATATTCTTCATCTCACTTACAGGCCTACCGAACGGACAGGGCATGTACACCGTACGGGCGCCTGGCTGTGCAGCGCAGCGCAGCAGCGGCAGATGGGAGAGGGCACAGGGTGTCTGTGTGTGTAGGCCTCTCATGGTTGACACTGATAGGTGACATTGATACTACTGGGTGCTGTAAAAGTTCTCCTAGGAATAGCAGCACCGCGGTGATGATCATTAATTGCTCCTGCCTCATGCCTTCAAAAGGGAAGAACAATATTGGAGATATCTTAACAGCTAACAGTCAGTCCTGTAGTTATGGATTCGGCCACCCAGATATTCAACGGATGAAAATCCGCGTACCAACGGCAGATCGATTGTGTCGAGCAAAGTAATGCAGCTGCTACCAATACACCACTACGGGAGTTAAAACCGTTGCTTGCACGAGCACATACGCAGCAGGCAGCAGCTCAAACTACGGTCAGGTAGGTAGCGGTCCCCCAAATCCATGCATGCATGCATCCGTCGTATTTCTGAAGTTGGATGGGAAAAGCATGCGTGATAGTACTGACGAATTAATTAAAGGGATGGAGCGAAACATGAATAATCATCACCCACTTCAGCGGCGCCCCAGATTATGGTGTGGGGCTTGCCACCATGCCGCTGCCAGATTGGCGTAAAGGCAATCGAGGAGCACTTCGAGAGTTTGAGCTGGTGTGTGTTGCCGTGTAGGTTGCCTTGCATGATGCACATCGCCATTTCTCACGCACACACTTATACTGTGTCACTGGTACGGAAATATGTACATAAATATTCATCCGTTGCGGCATATTCAAAACGGTTAGAGAAAAACGCTACAAATAACATATATCAGAGGCGATCAGTACAAAAAAACTGTCTCCGACAATTTATTCAGTAGAAATCGCCTCAGATAGGGACCACATCCGAGACAGTCAGAAAAAAACAAACCGCTTCCAGTATTATCTGAGATGGTTACTCGAGACGAAACCGCCTTCGATAATTGAGTAAATGTCAGATTATATAATCGCCTCTATATAAGTGATATCTGAGGTGGTTATGTGGATCTAACCACCACCAATATGTTGCATAGTATTAAATGTGTTGTGCGAGCAGACAGACGACCAGAGAGGAAGATATGTCTTAAAGGTGGCGATTTACTGGTGATTTTTTGACCTATTTTCTAATGATTTTTTAGTAGAGAAGCTACATTTGGAAGAGTAGTTGGAGATAACACTTCCTTGTTGATTAGCAAAGGTTAATGTTTTGTTTTTGAAGTATTTTATTCAATAATTTGGTGATTTGCTTTGTTTCTTGGACATTGAGAATATTGAATTATATGATCATAATTAGATTTATGGAGATGTTTGATTCATCGTATAGTTGAATGCATAACAATTATGTGTCAAGGTATGCAAATTTTGAAGGAATTTTGTGGCTAAAATGGAAAAGGCAAAGAATGCATAGCAATGAATGTTTTATTTTTGTCACTTAATTCTTATATGCAAAAAATGGTACTTTGGTTAGTTATATGTTAGTAATTGAATAGAGTTGACGCATATAGGTTATTTATATTAACCATTTAGTTAGGTTAGTTAATTATATTAGTTAGTTAGGTTAGTAATTATATTAGCATAGCAAGAAGTGTTAAACTCATGTCACGAAGTCGATACACTTTATACTTGTAACTTAAATTTCAACTTTTCATATGCACGCTTAGATGGATCGATCGTGAATGTACGGAGCTCGCAACATAGAGACGTATAAAGATGGAGTGAGAGCATTTATGGCGGCTGCCGAGACGGACATGTTGAGAGAGGATAGAGCAGACACGTATTGTCCAAGCCTAGACTGTGGTAACGTAAGGATTTTTGAGCTTCATCATATCGAGTTTCACTTGTTCAAGAGAGGTTTTAGGGAAGGGTATTCAACTTGGACCAAGCACGGTGAAGATCAAGCTGTATTATCAGATGATGATATTCTTACCGATGAAGAAGCAACCGATATGCCATTTGATATCGCTTGTGAGTCACACTATCAGATGTCCGATAATGCCGACTCGATGCCTGGCCTAGAACAGATATTGCGTGATTCCCAAAGGCATGAAACCGATAGAGAGTACCAATAATTTATAGGCTTGATAGGGGCCTCGGAGAAACCGCTATTCCCAGAATACAAGGCTAAGTTCACATTGTTATATGGCGTGCTTAAACTATTGAAACTGAAGGAGGACACTTCAAACACAATCTAGGAAATATGTTCCCGGTGGAATTCCCTGACTTGTTCAACATGTTCCACTTCCATGACCTGGACGCCGGGCTCATGAGATGCTTCACACTGTAAGTTCTTATAACACAACACTGTTTTGTTTTATTATCGCTAAGTGCATAATATAACTCATTATTCTCCTATACTCAGATACATGATTGATCTAAGCAAGAAAAGAAAGATCCACAACTCTCTGGGGTTCGGTGACCCACATTTGATCTCGACGCAAAGCATCGCGATAAATAAGAACCTGGCGCGGGATTACATTGTGCATTTACTCCTTGAGTACTCCGCACGAGATTACATCCAGGTTGCCTATAACACCGGAGTAAGCCATATCCTTTGCAAATACTCATCGTTCGACGGCTAAACTTATAATAACTTCACATCGTATAACCAGGGGCCATTAGATCCTCATCGTGATCGTGCCAAAAGCGAATAAGGCATATTACCTTGATTCCATGAGGTGTAGCCATGACCAGCGCAAGGCCGCGTACTTGGACATCATGGGTCTACTCAATGAGTGAGTACCAAAACTTTCCTCTTCGTCGATGTCTATTCTTGCTTGTTCCGAAATGAGATGACATTTTGATGCTACTTATTTTGAATCACTTAGAGCGTTTGATACATACGTCAAACAAGGAGGGAGGCACAAGGAAGGAGTGCCCGTCGAGTTACATCATGACTCCAAGTTTAAGGTATTCCGTAATGTCCTTGACTCCATCGTACTAATGTCATCATACTTCTGCCCTCTATACCTAATCGATATACCTTTGTAGTACCGGCAACAACCCGAAGGATCCGTCCTCTGTGGGTATTACGTGTGCTTCCACATACTAGCCCTTTGCAGCAACCCAAAGTACAATGATCTAGCGGTACGAAACCATCGCCACTAATGTTTAGTGTTTAATCATTCTATTCACCCTGAGTGTAAGCTTTATGTTTTCAGGAAGTGGCGAAACTCATGACAATCAAACAATTGGAACATATGGACATCGCCCAAATCCGGTCGCACATGGCTAACTTCCTAAACAACGAGGTCATTAGTGTTGAAGGACAGTTCAATTACTCGGTGGCAGGCTAGGAACATAGGATTGCTATTAGTTAGATCAATAGTTAGTTTCTAGTTCGAAAGCATCAAACTTTATAGTTAACTTTCAAACTTGTGGTTTCGAATAATAAGTGCACTTGATATTTTTAAATGTCATGTTACCTTTTCTCTCAGTGCTAACGCATATGTGGGTATGAAATAATTTTAATTTTTTCTTGTGAATGTCACTGTTTAACAAATGAGACTTCTTTATCAATAAATATCATATATGAAAGCTGCGGCGAGTGGTTATATGTCATATGAAGAACTTAAGAGATGTTTATTTTTTTAGTTGATCAATATCTTGGCTGTGAATTGAGTATATGTCACAAATGAACAACTTATGTAATATTATTTGTATGTGTATGCATTGAAATGTGAGAAGTTTATGTCCTGTGATCGTTGTGAGAATGATTGAACAGTGCGATATATATATCTGTTGTTACATGTAAATGTGGTGTGCTTTGCATTTGTCATATATATGAACTGTGCTTTCTTCTTTTTCAGGAAGGCTAGTAAATCTAGCATAATATTGCCTGTAAAAAACATATCCGAAGCGGTTGCAACTTATAGAACGCCTCGGATATCTCACTTCTGGAGGCGGTAACAATACTTCCCGGGGTGACAATTACATAAGATACAAGCTAATTACTCTAATAATCCTCTTTAATCATAACTTATCTAAATTGAGATTGCATTGAAATACTTCTAGCTGCCTCATTGAGAGAGGCTTTGTGAAGTGGTCAGCTACTTGATCGCCTGGGGGAACAAATTGTATGTCCAACACTTTACATGCCACCCTCTCTGTCAAAGTAAAAATCTACCTCAATATGTTTAGTCCTTGCATGAAACACATGATTAGTTGATATTTAGGTATCACCAAGATTATGACACCACAAGAAGGTTGCTCAACTGGAATCCCAAGCTCTCGCAGAAGTGATTGCACCCAAACTATCTCTGCAGTGGCATTGGCAAAAGCTTTAAACTCTGCCTCTGTGGTTGATCTTGAAACAGTGGTTGCTTTCTAGCACTCCAAGAAATAAGATTAGAGCCAAGGAACATAGCAAAATCTCCAGTGGATCTTCCTTCATCAGGACACCCCGCCCAATTAGCATCGGAAAACACACTCCGGTGTTGACGGGGGACTTGTGAATTTTCAGCCCCCAATTTTTATATGCTTCAAATATCAAAGAATGTGCTTGACACTTGTCTAGCGTGGAGTCGTAGGTGCCTGTAGCAATTGACATACTTTGTTGACAGTGTATGCAATATCAGGTCAAGTCAGGGTCAGATATAGCAATGCAACAAAAATACTTCGATTTAGGTTCAAATTTGACCCTACTTGGATTTCATGCGGTTGCAAGTTTTAAATGGGTGCACATGATGAAAATGGCAAGATTCAAATTTAGGTTCATATATCTTAGGTTCAAATTTAGGCTGTTACAGTATAATACCATATATTTGATAGTAGCTCAATTAAACGAGATAAGGGTGTCATACAAGCCATATGGGCGAAATTGGGCTACGTGGCCATCACGTGGGCAAAATATCCCCGAAATCAGCCATGGGGGTGTCTGTGGGGTTAATCGGAAAAAAAAAGCACTTAAACACGATGTTTCGAGGGAGTAAGGGAGTAAAATGAAACATTAGCCTTTGATGTCAATACTACGATTGTCTTGCTATACTTCATGACTTTTGATTTTAAGGAGTTTTTTCTTTTTCTTTTTTTCTTTTTTTTCATCTATCTAAACTCGATACTTACTTGAGCGCTGGCTTGGTCATACTGACGAAGTGACGATCATAATTTTTGAGAAATTTAATTTTAAATAGGCTTTTGTGAAGTTAATTTTCTGCAATGCAAATACTCCGTACTATTGCTTGTAATTTTTTTCTCGGGATCAGTTTTTCCTTGTTACAGCTCACAATGTCGGCACAATTTGAATTTGTTCTCGGATGCAAAGATACCATACTATAGCTCATGATTAGTTGATGTACAAATTCCATTTGGTGGAAGATAAAAACACAATAGGATCACCCTTTGTCGTTGAAACATCAGTATCCGTCATTACCACACTGCCTGAATCACGTGAACAATATTTCAGCACATTAACACGCCACGATATCGTATGCTACCAAAGGCAGCTTCACAGCATACCAAAAAATCGCTTCCTTTGAATGAGATTAAATTTCGATTACATACAGGGCAATCAATAAAAACAACTATGGCCGACTACTTCAAGTTTTGATTAGCAAAACTGCAGCTTGCTACAACGGCATTTTCAAGCTGCACAAGAGCTCTATGCGCTTGAAGAGCTCTATGCGCTTGAAGGACCGACAGGCGCAAGGTTAACTCATCTAACTCTATAGTATGTACAGGGTAACAACAACCAAGGGATACCTATACACAGGATGGGGCTACTAGGTCTAAATGTTAGCTGCCACCACTATCTACAAGCATGGACTAGAAAACGGCCAGATTCTTCTCATCCAACACGTGCACGGTGATCAAAGAGTCATGAACCCGCACCATGCAACCTGCTGATTGGAAACATTGTCTTCTCTTCTTTTTTTTAGCAAATGCGTTACCGTTTCTGTCAGCTCTATGAAGCAATCAAACTTGTGCACTTGCTCATAGCATATTCCAGCATATTTCAGATCGAAGAGCAGAGGTGCTGTGCATCATAAATCCCAGCTACAGGCGCATTGCTATGGCAAATACCCTGAAATGATTATAAGGTCAGTTAGCTCAATTCCTGCATTTTGCATCTGAATTAAGGCGTCAGCTCATGGCTGCACGCGACATAGGCTGTTTGCAGTTTGGAGCACATTGCAGCATTAGACCAAACCAATGAGGCAAACAGTAAGATCCTTTTGGACCAGGCAAATAGGGAATATCAAGAACGGACAAGAATCAGATACTTACCATTTCCTGGTCCTCTTGAACCCACAGCTGTACTCTGCGTCACTCGAGCCCCGAGGAGCCTGGGCCAACAGCTGTGAGGCACAGCTACCAGCAGCAAACACATGGGAGTCTCGATCTTGCACTAAACAGCTTCTAGTTTGATTGGTGCTTTTGTAAAAACTGACAAAACAAAAGGTGCTTCCTCCCCAGGATGGATAGTTGTTGGCACAATAGTGTATCCTTTCGGGTAAGGCTCCAAAACCAATTCACACGATATCTCTCTTGAGTTGACGTAATCTGTCCCACCAACTGATTCATGCATGTAGATATTGTAAGCAGCACGACAGCCCCTTGTTTTGAGTATCCTCATTCCAATGTAAAACATGGAAGAATCATGACTAGATTGGTAGTTCCTGAAACCATTCGTCTTTCTAGAGAAACCAACACCCTGACAAACAGAAGTTTTTATTCAGATCAGCATCAGTGTTTTCTCCAAGTCATACATTAACATGCAGATTGGCACATACCTGTGTAAGGGTAATAAACACATGCACAGGATATAGCGCATCACGTCCTGTTACTCTAAGCCGATACTGAGGATTTTGATGCCATGAGTCATAATCTTGGCAACCACCTGCACTATAGCCACGCCATTGCCCATGGACAGAGTAGCGCATGTCAGGTGGATAAACACGACAAACATATATTGACCGAAAGTGGATCTGAAAATCTTGCCAAGACATCCAGAATACACCATTCTTTGACTGCAACAAGAATAATAGAGAATGAGATAGGGCGGTGAGGGTGAGAGCAGTAAATGAAATGAAATTGGGACTATATATCGTTTCCTTCGGTACAATGTATAAATGGCCTGTTTGGTCCCAAACTTCCAACATTTACTAGCTGTAAAGTTGAGTGGAGTTGCAGGGGTACCATCTCAAAGACTAGTCGCGATCAGTCAGACTGGTCACCTACTAGTCATTGACTATACTTGCTACAACTACTATACTGCACTAAAAACATTTTTGCATATCAAATGACAAATGGACTAGGAGTAGGATGATAACCCATTTACATATCAGAAATTCAGAATTCAGAACAAAGCACATCAGATGTGGACTAGGAGCAGGAATTCAAAATTCAGAACACATTTCCATCTATAATTATTGCTGCTAGCCCAACAAGTCGAGTCAAGGTGTGCAGTCGGAGCCAAGTACCAATTCGTAGACTAGTCGAACGACTAATCGTGACAACTCTTAATCGTTGTTTAGTCCAAAGACAAATACTAGTAACCAAAAATTGCAGGGATGGCAGTTGACACTAGGTTATTTTCACATACTATTTAAAATTAAACTGTGGTGTATTTACTTGAAAGCTTAGATAAAGAAAGGAGATGGTAAAAATGGTGTGAAACATATTATTGTAGTAACAAAAATGTTTGTTCCATTAAGATAAAAACATCAACGGGAATATCAGCGATAGAAGCAGGGGTGGAGGATAGTAGAGACTAAAGTGGCGGTGCCCCCACCCCCAAAAAGCAATTTTTTTTTGTTAGATTACTTCTAAGTATATATGGACATGCTATACATTTGATAAAAAATTATATTAGATGTCAGACCTTTCTAAGATCATTAAGCTTGGCTTGGCCCCCCTTGAGATTTTGCTCAAGCTCCGCCACCGGATAGAAGTGTGTTCCTTTCTAATCACAGCTAGTGGAGTACCATCTATCCAAGTTAACTGATAGCAGGGAAAAGACAAGACCTGTGGAACATGCTTGAGCTTATGCTTTATTCGTTCAGTCCACTCTTGTGACGAGTCTGACCATGGTCCATTCCATTCAACTTCATTTGCCCATGGATTTCTAATTTGAACAAGCTTGTGGCCATCAACCTCTCTCACCTGAAAATACAGTATAAATGTGTCTAGCATAGAATGGATGCTATTTGCCAAAAGTTCACACACACAAATGAGAGCAAACCTGTAAAATTGAGTAAGCATGTCCCTGAACAATGCCACTTGATGAAATATGAGCATCAGAGCCAGAGGGACTTCCAGCACCAAGAAGAAAACCTTCTTGATTAAAATGTAACAACTGAGACCACAATCTTCCACTAGCAAGATCAATCTGCGCTTGGGGGCTCCGCATATCAATCTCTTCGCCAGCTCCTCCTGTGAGGTCCACTAGAGCATCTTGCACAAGCCCGCCTTCTAACGCCTCATAAGAGCCGTGAAGTTTTGCATAAGCTTTTTCAAGAATGGATACCCAGAGCTCATTTTGTTTTCTACTAGTAGCAAATGCTGGTTTTCCAGGAGACTCACAGGGGATCCAATCATCAACAACCACGGCCACCCACTCACCCTAGTGGAAATATATATAATGTAAAAAGAGTCAAGATGGTAGAAGATGAAGACAAATCTTCAGTGTTAGTGGAAAATAATGCATAAGCCCTAGAGAAAATATGTTGCATGCACCCTCCATGTGCACTATTTAGTTCTCTCAACTACTGTTGAGTTTGATCAGGAAACTGTGCAGGCATGTGCTAAATTGGTAGCACTGCACTAATGAGTTATTTTGGCATCTTTTGAATGTAATCCATGAAATGCATAATGCACTACATGTAAATGGGGGTAAGTGCCCATACAGACAGCAGGGTATTTGTGATATGGTAATAGAACATATGTGCTTTTTGCTAATATCCCTGGATTACGGAAAAATACGACGCCAATAATTTATGTTATGGACCCATTGGTCTATATATACATGTAAAAGATATATCATATATGGAAACCATGTGGGACCAAACCCAAGCTGTTCCTAATAAACAGTTACACAGATACGACATGTATATGTACGATATGGATCAATTGGTTCATAATTCATCAGCTTTTCTCCTAAATCTAGCAAATGCCATGTTTTACGACTCCAGCCATCCCATTAAGAACGATTTTTAAATGCTGAGCAAGATAAGAATGTTTTTTCATGGTGGTAAGCCCCTTAAGCCTACACTGAGCTTCAAAAGAAATGACATATAAATATTGAGAAAGGAGAGTAGCAAAGCTGATGGGAAATCAGGCAAGCCCTGTGCATAAATGTACAACACAAGCTTTGTTAAGGTCAATGCTAAGAGTGTCTAATTTGCCAGCTCTAACAACAGTACTTGCAGTTAAAAATACATGCGGCACAATACAACAGAGACAATTTGTTCGTGTTTTTAAAAGTTCACTTGTTTGCTCCACCAAATAAACTCAGATGTTGAATTTGTTAGGAGATAAGAATAAAATATTAAATCTCACAAACATGGTGCGGTCTACCAAATACTAATATGTAGCTATCTACTGCAAAAGGACAACCCACTTGAATGGATATTTATTAAGCAGATGGGTCAGATCATTGAATACCTGAATGCAGAACCTGATAGTGTAAATCCCTTCTTCATTGTACGTAGGAGTAATTATAACTTCAGATATACGGGACATCTCTGTTAAAACTGCAACTGCACTCAGGAACCAACAGTCTCCCAACCGACCCTGAAAGAACAGTTAGGCAAATTAGATATCACTTCAGCTAGTAATATGAAATCATGGTTTAAACTGTCTTGCTCAAAATTTCCACTGAAGGGAAAGATACTAGACCAGCACAAAGCAAACACTATATACCTGACACACGTCCGAGGAATTCACAGAACCAGAAAACAAGCATGGCTGAGAACTAATAGATATCTCCTTTGCTATGTCAGAAGGCCTCATCCACTCAGAAACAACCTGAACTCATTAAAGAAACATTAATGGCAAAGACTTAAACAACACTTGGTGCACAAGTGCTAGAGATATGCATGAAGAGTACCTGCAATTTTAGAGGTGGATTCATCGGATCTACATATAAAGATCGATCATCTGGAGGAAACTCTTGATCAGTAAAAGTCCTCTCTCCTTTTGCAATAAGAGCTTCCCTGACAGCCCTTTCAACAGACAGCATACGCTGGTTGACTTCCTCCCGTGTCTCAAACCTCGGTTTCCTTGGTCTTCTAGCAAAGGAATCAATGTCAATAGCTACCGCATCACGCACCGGACGTTTCCTACCACTTGAATACTGCCCGTCCCATTCGACATCCTCTTGATCATATAGGTCAAAGTTTGCTTCTTCACTCTCCCAGTCATCTACCTGAATGAAAACACAGTACATTTAAGAATCACATTTGTAATTTCAAATTAACTTTGAATTCATGACATCACAAAAGGGTAGAAATAAGGAATTGTTTGGTAGAAGCGAGAACTAACCCTTGCAGAATAACTTCCGTGCCAAGCATCTTCAGCTGCGAGGTCAAACAAGCCATACTCAGCAGGACACATGGCTGTATGTAACATAGCAACCTCATCTTCCGTCAGGCATCTTCCCCATAAGAAAGCATCCATGATCTGCATCTTTGAGTCTGAACCTTCGCTGTCTGACCTACCAAAGGCATCCAAGTCTGTGGGTGGCCTAGCACCAACCCAAATATCTGCCCCAGGTTCCCATATGCCGTTGTTTCTAGGCAATGGTAACCCATTCTGGTATCCATCATAAACTCCATCTATGAAAGAAGTTGCTTCACCTAGGTCAGCATCTACAGTCACCGTGACAATATGCCACCTACAAAATCAAATTGGCAGCCATCAGATATAACTAGTAAAAGAAAATAGAGGAAAATAAACTTGCATTAAAATTGAACTAAAGCTTTCAATAGAGCTATCCCCTACTGTTTCACTGAAAATATCTAACTAAAGCAACACTATATAGGGACAACCACTAATGTAGCAGAAGTGAACAGGTCTGTACCACAAAAACATTCTTTCTATGCAAAATACATGTAGAAATAAAAGTGAAAACCCCACAGAAAAAGCAACACAACAAGAAAAGCAAGTGTGTGTCAGGCACTGCAGTGGCAAGGAAACGTTGAACAGGTTAGCTGATTTTGACTTTTGTTTTCATTCAGAATACAACAGTTGTGAACAGCTGGTACCTGCCATCTGCAATACTCGATGCACCAATATTCCACTCTTTAGCAACAGTAGTCATCCTTTCACCCTTAGTCACCAACCGAAGACCAACTTGTCCAGCTTCCATTCCCTGTTCTGACCCTGCCACCAAGATTTCCCAGCAAACCTTCTTCTGAAATTCAGTTCCAAAAAGACAGACTGGACCAGATACCGGTTGAACCATTACTGCAATGGAGAAGCTCACTCTTTGACTTTGACAAAGACATAAGTCAAGCTCTCCACAATGGCAACCAGTACACCTTGGTTCATCATCAAGTACACATACAGCGCCTGGAATGCCAGTCTGTTCAACAGTTCATAATAATGTCAGACATCTAAATAGTATCAGCAAAAACAGTAGCTATAGGAAATGTGCATACAAAATGTGCTAAATGAAAGTTTCCATCTTTTGTTTATGCAATTCACGAATTTGATGTCTTTTCAGGTTACCGGTTCAAGGTGAACCACAAAATATGCAATAAACTCAGAAGGATGCTATGCCCAATTCATGCACTCAAAAAGCACATTTTTGTACTATCATCATGGAAGCTGTACTTTAGAAGTTGACAAAATATAAGTATTATGGGAACAGCACCTGCTCTGCTCGCCGCGCCAATTGTGCCTTTCGTATGTGACGAGCTATTGACGAGACTCTATCCCTTGCAAAAGAGTCCTCCAGAGCGGAATCACCACCCACAGCTCTGACAGCTGCCGCCATAGCCGCGGCATCCCTGCTTCCAGCATTAGGAATAGAAGACAACAATGATATTTCAAGCTCCTTCCATTTACGTTCCTCTCTCTCCAACAATGCTTTCCTTCTTTCCCTTCCCTTCCCTTCTTCCTCTCGCCTTTGCATTAGGACCTCTTCTTCCATTTCTTTCTCCCTTATGTAGCTGCAGACAGAAATAAAAGCAAAATTTAGATAATAAGCCCATGACTTTCAGGGATAATGTAAAAACATTATAAAATACCTTTCTTGGATGAGTTCAAATTGCCTCCTATCTTCAGGCATCCATTTCTTGATTTCTTTAGCACTCAAGTCAGAAAGACCTATACTGTCCAAAAAAAGTCTAAGACGAACTTCATCCTGAAACAAATAGAAATACACAGCGTTAACAATTCCAACGAATCAGGGGGGGAAGACAAGAATGATGGAAGATATCGAGTTTATACCTGTATTTGTTCAGCTTTGGCAGTCAAGCCAAGCAGCAGAAGCAAATAACCACCAAATTTATCCCACATATACACCCATTCAGTATCAATTGCTTCTTCTAGAGCCAAGATGCGTGCATGGGCACACATATTCCTTCGATAATCGACGTCTGCCGGGGATCCAGGGCAAATCATGAAACAATTTTTTACTCCACAAAAGAAAGATCCTGCAGTAATTTCTTCATTTCTCAAACGATCTCTCAGCTTCATAACATCAGCCCTAGGAAGCACAAAGTTCCCAGCCCTATCCAAAGTAATAGCAGGATCTCCAACCAAAAGGGCAGCAGAACTTGCAGATCTCTGAGGCGCTGAGTAAGTCCCAGATATAGCATTTCTTGTCTGAGTTGCACATAGAACATACTGTCAACAATATGTAATATAACAACAAATATCATACTGTTATAATGCTCCCACTGTTATGTACAGATCCTGAAATTGGTGGATTCGCTAAAAGGATTCTGATTAGACCGACAGATAATCATGCCTACAAATGAAGAGCTGCTGACATAGATGTAAAATAGGATCCATCTTGGTAACATTTATGTACTTCCGAAGGCTCACAAGTAGGAGAGGTATACGATCTTATATGCACTAGATAAGCAAAAAAAAATGCTGATAGCTCTAAGCAATAGATGCTAATGAAAAAGATCAAGTGGTTGAAACAGGTTTAACAGAAGTATGCACACACAAAACTACATTAACCAATTTTAAAAGCGGTAAATTGTTTGTTACTTTGGTTTTTTTTTACAGGAACAGCAGGGGACAGTCCTACTGAGAATATATTGATATTAAAGAAAGGTACAAAGAAAGGATCCACAGGATCCAAAGGAGACAAAATACAAGGAGTGGACTTAAAGGAGCCCCAGAAAAACAAGAGAAAGGAAAGTCTAGGTAGAATTCATGCTCCAACTGTTAAGCAAAGCAGTAATCTGTCGAGTATCTTCTTAATACTAGAAATATTAATTGACTTACTTTGTTAGCAGACCGTGACATTGCTTGCACAACTGTATCCTTGCTGAGAAAATGAACGGCATCCTCCATCATCTGATTCAAGTTTCACAATGATTATTACTTGGAATCACAGATGAAAAAGGGAGCAAGAACCAAAGAATATTCAGTTGAATAAAGTTTGCTGATTCTGTAAAAGAATACCAACCTTAAGAGTCAGGCACGGTCGAGAAACCGCAAAACTGAAGGCAATTACAAGAGTAATAGCAGAAATAGTAGCCCCAACAAATGGTGGATTCATTATTAGACTAGCAATAACACCCCAAACTTCAGTTGCCAATGCAATGCCATACAAGATAAGGAACGCATAACTGTAAAGAGAGTCGTGTTAAGGTAGTTTATCAGATGACAACAGCACTTTTAGGACAGGACAGAACAGAAACAAAAACAAATTATGACCAATCATGAACACAAGGAAGATATGTGAATAGGTGGAACTGGAAAGGCTATTTTCCATACCTAACATTTTTAGCAGAGTCTGCATGAGCATCATAAACATATACAGGTAGTACCCTTGGTGAATAAACAACAATAGGTGGTGATAGAAGGACCTGAGCAGAGTACATTCAGCATTACGAGATAATCAGCAAACATCAAAACTAGCATCTGATGGCTAACAGTTATCTTAACATATATCAAACTTACA